>OU744790.1:1539879-2273468 GCA_916614155.1 Mesoligia furuncula | reverse complement strand
AGGACATTGACAATGCAGTTGTAGATTTCACCAGAACAATCCAGGAGGCATGTTGGAAGTGCACACATGAACTGAATGGTAGCAATCCAAGACATAACACAGTGCCGCTGGAAATTCGCCAGATGATACTAGAAAAGCGAAGATTGCGTCGTATGTGGCATATTAGCCGTCATACTGATGATAAACGGGCCTTCAATAAGGTTATACTAGACTTGAAACAGGCTATCAAAGACGCAGAAGATGATACCGTAGAGGCCCATTTGCAATCCCTGACTGCAACCAGTGCGACCGACTATTCACTATGGAAGGTATGCAAAAGCTCAAACCAGCCAAAAAACCCAAAACCACCTATTAGAATAGAAGGAAGGAACTGGGCCAGAACAAACCAAGAAAAAGCAAATGCGTTCGCTGAACATCTCGCTAAAGTTTTCGTACCAAACGAACCAGAACCTGGAGTAGATGATGTCGACGTAGTCAATATACTAAAGCATGATTTCCAGCTAGAAATGCCAATCAAATCGGTAA
This sequence comes from Mesoligia furuncula, assembly GCA_916614155.1. NCBI lineage: Eukaryota > Metazoa > Arthropoda > Insecta > Lepidoptera > Noctuidae > Mesoligia > Mesoligia furuncula. Next base: position 2,272,943 of record OU744790.1, on the reverse strand, counting down.
CTCCTCAGGAGATTAGGCGGGTAATCAGAGCTATGGATGATAAAAAGGCCCCAGGTTTTGATCTCATAGACAAAAAGGTCCTTGAGGAGCTACCTACAAAGGCGATCGTTCTTCTGACAACTATTTTCAATAGTATGCTTAGAGTAGAATACTACCCATTGCTGTGGAAAGTATCACAAATCATCATGATACACAAGCCAGGAAAACCGCCTCATGAAGTGACGTCCTATAGACCCATTAGTCTGCTGCCCGTACTCTCCAAAGTTTTTGAGAAAATATTGTTGCGCCGACTTCTAGGTTCAATGTCAATACTTCCCGATCATCAGTTTGGCTTTAGACCGAATCATGCCACTACAGAACAAGTACATAGAGTGTGCCGCGTCATCAGAAATGCTCTAGAAACCAAGCAATACTGTTCCTCAGTCTTCCTTGACGTGCAACAAGCCTTCGACAGAGTATGGCATAAGGGCCTATTAAGTAAAATAAAGTCACATTTGCCACACTGTTAATACTCGTATTTAACAGACTGATCTATTATGTTTGTTTTTACCCGACTGCGGCGAAGCCCAAAATGAGGGTTATGTGTTTGACCTGTATGTATGTATGTCCGTTTCTTTGTTCCCTCGTAACTTCTAAACGAATGAACGGATTTGGATAAATTAAACGTCTTTAGATTTATCATGGTAGCGCGAGTGACACTGGCTACATTAAATAAAAAAAAAAAACAAATTAAAATGGCGTATTTAGGGTGCCATATTGCGGTGTTTGAATTTTTTTTTTCTAATACCATCGAGTGAAATATCAAAATTAAGGGTTTTAAAAGGTGATTCCAAAAATATATACAACTTATATGGTTAAAAGTAATTCGAAGTGACAAATCGTAAAAAAATATTTCTTGTTGAGTGACCTACTTGCAAGACCTAAATTGTCTGCGAAATCTTTCAATTTGTAAACTAAAAAGTTGGAAATAAAAAACAAGTAGGTAATTTAAAAAACTAAAAAACCCGACTGTGGTAAAAAATTAAGTTAAAAAAAAAACTGAAAAGCTAAAAACAAGGCCATTTTAAATTAAATAAAAGTTAGAAGCAGGCAGTTTATTATATTTTCAAACTCAAATGGGTCCCCCAAAATATAATAAAAAAATGGTATGGGTCCCGCCTGCTTCCAACTTTTATTTAATTTAAAATGGCCTTGTTTTTAGCTTTTCAGTTTTTTTTTAACTTAATTTTTTTATTGTCTCTGTGTTCTTTCTCTGCATCATGTTTACCGAAAATAAACTTTTTTCTTTCTATTAAGTACATTATTTATTGATATACACACCTACATACATTTACATTAGAAAGAAAGAAAGAAAAAAAGTTTATTGGGACACAGTTCGTGAAACACAAAATACAAAATTAACAAAAAATAAAAAAACAACAATAGTGTGTGCCTCACGGCTGTGCCAAAACGTTCATTTCAGCATTAATATCAGACAGAATATGCTGTCTGACGCTGGTTTTCTAATGAACCTTTGCATTATGTATTACACTATACAAACACTATATTATGTTTACCATTCTGCCAGAACGTTGCCTCTTTCCGAACTTGGCTATAACACACGTGTTCATGTATTCACGTGTTCACTTATCCAGATGCTGACTGTAATTAAAAAAATTTAAAATGATTTCAGTTTTCTCATTGACTATACCTTCAGCTGTTTGGGGCGAAAGAGTGGGACGGCGCTATACAAACATTTGCCACAAGGGGTTGGGCCTACATTCAATAACCTTTGTTGACCCCTTCAAAACATACATTACGTTCCCGCCATGATTCAAAGGATGGAAACTTGCCAAGCGTGAATCAGACTAGCGTACAAAGGGTGCTACTCAATGAAAGTTTCTTATTTACAAGGTCAGAGCAACAAGTATTTGACGATTTCATCTGGCTACATATTAGATACGGTTGTAAAAGACGGTCAGACAGCGGTCGTAGACGTAGTATCTATTATGGGTCTTGTAAAGTAGGTAATTCGAAGATAATATGTGAAATCCATCAACCCGCACTGGGCTGGCGTGGTGGATTATGGCCCACTCCCTTTACACAGAAGAGGCTTGTATCCCAGCAGTGGGAACATTATAGGCTGGTTACGTATGGGTCTTGTTGGCACCCTTTGGGTACGTTACTCTCAAACATGCTTTTCTAGCTATGAATTTTTTGGCTAGTTAGCCACCATGTACAGGCAACAAAAGAGATAAATATGCAGGATCGTCGGATATAGTTCAAGTTTACTAAGAAACTGATGGATGTTGTCGACTAAAATTTAATTTGATAAATGAGCTGTTGGTTCTCTATTAATAAAATAAAATTTTATTCGAGAACATCCATCGGTTTCTTACTAAACTTTAAATATATCCGACGATCCTGTATACTTATCTCTTTTGTTGACTGAATGTTGTACAGTTCACTGAATGTTCTGCATTCAGACTCCTTTCCACATCAGCATTAATCTTAATCTAGAAAGTTAAATATACCAGCTATTTTCTTGAACCACCACACAGTGCATGGCAATGCCCTGTTGAGCATTGGATTGACAAACCAGGATGACCTTATAATTGGTGAGTCTACCTGTTCCTTGGAAGGAGATACTAATCTAAGGCCTGCATTCTTTTGAACTGAAATCAGAACTGAAATCAGAACTGGGGAATTTATCACCAACATCTACAGAAGGTTTGTGCAAGGCACTCACAGACCAGGCGAAATCTCATGTGGCCCAATATTCGCAAACCTGCATTCTAAACCGATGTCTAAGGTATAGGCCTACCTCGCCCTACCCTACCCCTCTTATCCTAGGAGTCACCTAATTAGTGTGGAACTGGTGCTTATCAGATACAATAAATGTTTTATTTATTGGCGAAAATTTATAATGTCAGTGCCTGGTGCTCAGTACCGTAGATGATCGAATGAAAGTAGGAGTGATAAGATTAAAGAAATTATGGCTTTTCTCCTCAGTCACCGGGGCTTTCAGGTTTAGAGCCTTATTTCCATGCAGAGTGATTGCATATACGTCGTCTGTGTGAATTTGTGTCAAGCTTCTAAGAAGCAAAAATTTAAATGTACCAAAGCACTTCCATTAGCACGTCTGAACACGGCCAATGCAATTGCTTCAGTGCCGTTATCTGCTCGGAGAGCCCCGGCCGATGCAAACTGCAAATATACGACTATATGTCCTGTTGTTGTTGTCTCAGGCGCCATGTTTGAACCCTCCTACCTTCTTGCTTAGCTGACCAATCCTTGCATCGTGACGTCCAATCGGAAGTTACCTGCGTCAATCAATATTGCGACGTCACTGACCTGCATGACACAATTAAGGAGCTGGGTCGCTTCGATTCGAAGTACCAATAAACTCTTTGGTAGAAACCTGCCAGCACGCGTAGCATGAGCACCGGTTTGTCGACGGAAGAGTAGACAAAGATGACGTTCCGTGTAGACAGTACGACGGCAGCAAAGTAGAAAGGGACTGCACTTTTTACGAAATTCACTCTTTTACTTAATTCGACTCAGAATTCTTTGTTTTGTCAGACGATTTTTTTTTCTTTTTGATTCTTCATTTTTACTGATATTAAGTCACATTATAAGGAGGGGCCCGTGGCCAAATAATAACAGCTGCACAAGTTGATCGATCAGGTTAAGCTACGCTTGCCGCGGTTGGTCCGTGAATGGGTGACCATCTTTACATACCGAGACGCCTCCGTGCCTCGGAAAGCACGTTAAGCCATTGGAATGTTGGGATTTTTTTTTTTTTCGTGGGATTTTGTAGATAACCGTATACGTACTTTGTGGCCGTCGAGTAGAAAGTTTTCTACTGTCTTTAGCGATTACAAAATCTCTTCACTACCTTAGGCAAGTGACAGTTGTCAGTGTGATTTTGACAATTGGGATAGAAAACTTTCTTCTGAAATAGTCTACTTATAAAAGGACCTAGACAAAGATCGTTGGAAACGAAAGACAAAATGACAGATTGTAGAAAGATTTCTAGGCGGTATGTCAAAAATGAAGAAAAGAAATGTCATATTGTATAGAAAGCAATGTGTCTTCGTAGAGATAGAAGTGTTCATGCTACGCGTATTTTCCTTTAACGACTGGTATAGGAAACCGAAACTAGTACATCTGTCAGACCTGATAGTAAAAAATTACAATCATTAAAATTATTGAAACCCCCAACCAATACGAAACAGGTTAAATCTATCGATGAAATACCGGTACATCGACCTCCATATTCGATACCTCTGGGCTTAAAGGGCGTTTAGCACAAAACATATGTTTTCAGGAGAAGCAAAAAAAAAAAGATTTTTCGTTATAATCTCTCTCATTTTTAGAGCTACATAAAGGTATCCAAGGGACAATATTCTTAGATTTTTGATGTGCTTAAGAAGGTTTTTTCAAAAATGGACCTGGTTTTATATTGACTGAGATAGCATGTGCTTTAGGACCAAAATTTTTTAATATATGTCCTATACACCCCATAAAAATACGCCCTGAGCACAGAGGCGTAAGCCCAACTTTTCATAAATGATGCAGGGGCGTATAAATTACTTGAATTGTTGTATAACGTGGTAAATGACAATATTTTTACAATGATTTTTCTAATTGGTATTTTAATTATTTAATAGGCATCTATCTATTCGTCGATAATTCTTTAGAATATTTTTTTTTTGCCGTTATGTCCCGCTGCTTGTCTCGTTGCTAGTGTTGTGGTCTCCCTAGTCCCTACTCTCTTTCCACATCTCTCTGTCCAGAGCTGCCAAAGATCAATCTATAACAAAGGAGTCCAGCTCATCCCGCCATCTCAGTCTGGGCCTGCCGCGATGTTGTTTACCATTAAGCGGGACCCACTGGGTCGTAAGTTTGGCCCACTGATCGTCTGGGATGCGGCAGATGTGTCCAGCCCAATTCCATTTAAGCGTGGCTGATTTCCGAGTGATATCAGTTATTTTAGTGATGGAACGGATTGTTGTATTCTTAACCTGGTCCACAAGTTTAATACCCAGAATACTCGTTCCGTAGCTCTCTGGCAAACCTCGAGCGTGGATCTCTGTTGAATTATCAAAGATCATGTTTGAGAACCATACGTGAGGAAGGGAAGAATACACATTATGTCGATGAGTCTTCTCTTGAAGTGATAGTGGAAGATAGCCCTTCATTTGATCTTTCATGACCCAATAGCTCTTCCAGGCATTTCCGGTGCGTCTTGCAACTTCTTTGTTTGGTCTTGCCTGGAAAGAGCCTACTCGTATTTGACCCAAGATAGAGATACTCGTCGACACATCTAACCATCTAACAGCGTTCATCGCAGGATCACCGTGGTGGGTGGGGATCACGGTGATCCTGCGATATACGCTGTTCGTCATCAACTTGATCTTTGACATATTCATTTGAAGTCCGACCTCTAGGCTTGCCATGATGAGATCTTCTAGCATCTGGGTCAGCTCGGAGACTGAAAACGGAAAAAGGACAATATCGTCGGCAAAACGGAGATTGGATAATCTCTTTTGTCCAACCATAATGTCCCTTTCTGCTCAGCTTGCTGCTAGCTTTCTGAAGACTTCCTTCAGAACCGCTGTAAATAATTTCGGAGACAGCGGGTCTCCTTGTTTAACTCCTTTATTGTTCTGGAAAGACTGTCCTGTCTTAGAATTTATTTTAATAGCTGGGGTGCTGTTTCTGTCAAAAGATGTACGTGGTGTCTATTTCTTGATTTTGTAAGGCGTTGAAAATTGAGGTATGGCTGATGCTACCAAAAGGTTTTGAGTAATCTATAAATGCAATATAAAGTAGGAGCTTAGAACTCTGTATGTTTCTCGAGAACCTGGTTGATGGAGTGGAGGTGGTCAGTAGTAGAAAGGCCGCGACGAAATCCGGCCTGTTCGTGGGGCTGATGTTTGTCGAGGGCTCCGGCTATTGTGTTCTCGATTACTTTAATGAAAGCTTTGTACACGTGTGAAACCAGACTGATGGGACGGTAATTGTTTTTATCTGTTTTGTCACCCTTTTTGTGGAGAAGAATAATCAAAGAGCGACAAAATGACTGTGCGTGGCAGAATTCCGGTGTTTAAAATACTGTAGAAAAAATTTGTAACATCTGGAAGAAGGACAGGCTCTCTTATTTTTAATGCTGCAGTGGTTACGCCATCGTCGCCTGGGCTCTTGCTATACTTCATGCTCCGCAGTGCCTTATGAACTTCTCAGCCTGTCAAAGTTGGAATGTTATCGGAGCACAAATATACAGTTGCGTTAGGTTGTACAGTCGGTTTCGCGATTCTTATAAAATTCTGTACAAATGTTCAAAATTTTGTCCCTGGCATTCTATTTCACACCTGCACAATCCTTTAAATACGCAATTATAGGTCGTCTTTTGCATGATATTCCTTGTTTGGCTGACTTTAGTGAGGTGTTTTGTTCTAAAGCAATCTTTCTGAGGTGTGTCTTGCGGTTTCATAAGTCTTTACGAATACTGCGTTTAACAAGTCGGTCTACCGCTTTGTGTTCTGGTGTGTACATAGCAAGTTGTTGTCTCTCTTCAATTAGCTGCTTTATTTGGTAACTAAGTTTACTCTCTTTGTATTTGTTCTTTTTTATTTTATTACTGACATTTTTAATGCTGTTTTTTAGATAGTGTATTGCGTTTGGACGTCATCTTCATTTGTGCTGTCTAATACACTAAAATGATGTTTTAAATCTAAATTGAATAGCTCTTGGTTTGCTATGAGAGTGGCTTTAATTAATCTTCTAATTGAGTTTTAAATAGAAATAAAAAGAGGATAATAGAAACTAAAATTATGATGAGAAATAAAAATCGTTTTTTTTTCATTTCACTTTACTATTAAAAAATAAACACAAATAATACTAAAAGTTCTTAAATTTGTAATGAGATCACTTAATTTTTCATTTTCTTCATCATTTTTCTAATCTGGTCCCTTATTTTTTTTTTCTGATTGTATGCTATGTAATCAGGTGTATTTGTTATAATCTGCTTCATCAGTTTTAAGCTTTATAATCAGGTCTCTTAGGACTCTTTATTTTATAATAAAATGTAGGTTATATAGCACAACTATATTTTTATTTCATATATTTTATGGAGGTAAAGAGCAATATTACTTTTCGAATGTAAAATTACGATCTTACACCCAAAATTGGTTTATACAACTTGCCAATTATTGTGGAAGCAGCAATATGTTCCTTATGCCCCTAATCTTCAAATAAGTTGTGTTTACGTAACGAAAATCACGAGGTTGTGTTCGACATTTTATTTGCGAATTTCGCCACGTGGATTTCACAGATCGATAGAGAATTAAAAACTCAGTGAAAATTGTATAAAATGTCAAAAAGCCCAAAATGTGCTATACGCCCTTCGAGCCCAGAGGCATCGAACAGAGTCTCACCAAAGCAGCTCGACATTATTAATTCCCAGGTGGAAGAAATATTAAATAATGAGATGATTCGTGAGTCAAAAAGCGCGTATGCATCTCCCGTAGTTCTAGCGCAAAAACCAGATCAAACTTGGCGATTTTGCATTGATTATCGTAAATTAAATAAAAAAGCTATCGCGGATAGAGGTCTACCAGAATCTCATGAAAAAAATAAATAAAAAAACTTTGTGGTTTTCATACATTTGACATTGCCAATGATGTCACATGTCGTCGCTTATCTTACTAACTGACGGAACTAACTTTGAGGTGACTTTTCAGGACAAGCTTTTTGCGGTTTCGCACTATGTTTGTTGAATTGTAACTCTATTAATAAGCGACTGATCAAAATAAAATTGCATGAATTATAATATTATTTGGTTATTCTTCCTATATATAATATATGAATTGTAAATATTACTGTTAGATAATAAAATATAAGCATTTAAAACAGATACGTCACTTTTGTAAGATCTTTGTAAAAAATGTTTTCATATAGTTTTCAGATACGTCTGTATAAAAAAGGATAGTAAAATAACACACAAACCTAAGAATCCACTTTTATTAAAAAAAACAGTTCCTAGTATCTTATATTAATACAAAATATGAAATGAGATCCTAAAGTTTCGTAAAAACAGTCTCTTCTAATTTAAATTCTCATAATTATTTAGGTTTAACACGTTAGCTGCGGCACCAATTTTTGCAAACTTTCCGTTCCTGCGGCACGAGGTGTTATCGGCCCGCACCGTGACCAGACGTTAGGGCGACACGCGGTCTATTAGACCCCACCTCCTTTAACAGACTAAAATCCATTTTCTGGCGCGAAATCAAAGATAAATGAAAAATTTGGTCTTTATCGATATAGACAGTGAATTGATGAACCCTAATCTACCGTCGCCCCGGGATCTGATGGCTAGTTTAGGAATAATTGGCAAAACAAAATATGGGATCTTATACACCTCGTAACGCACTGAAATAAAGTAAGTTTTCGCTAAGATTAGTGATGGGAAAAATAATATCGACGTAACAACGTTTATCTATTTTTGTGTGAAAATCTTAAAGCGGTTCACAGAATAGAAAAAAAAGAAAACCAGAAGTAGAAAAAAAACTATCCTATGTATTCTGCCTCGGGCTTTAAAAATACACTTATTAGAACTTGAATTAACATAAAAAAATCAGTAACAATATACTTTTTTATAAAAAATCGCAATATATATTTTGTACTTATTTATGAGTGTTTTTCATTGAAACAGGGTAGACAATAAGATTTTTTGCACTAAGAGCACTGAGTCAAAATCTTTTTGGATTTTTTATCAGCTTCACGAGATGGTAAAAATGTGCGTAGTTTCTGGTAACAACCAACACATCTTCTTCTTTTTTCACCCTTTTCGAGGCAATGACGTGCGCTGCTTTCAGGTACTGAAAAATAACAAAAATGTAAAGATAACGTAATAAAACTGGCATTGTTACTAGGTTAGATCGTAGATGAGAATAACAATGATAATGTATATTGTGGAGTTTTTCACTACCTACAAAAATATCAATTAAAAACTTACCTGTTTTGGTTCTGTTTCTGTATTTTTTTAAATTAACTTCTTCCGACATCGTTTAGACATGTTCGGCGATGTAAAAGGACGTGCTCTCCAATCGACGTGATGCACAACACTAGTCGCAGGAAGCTCGCGTTGGGTGCGGTACGAGGTCCGGGAAGATACGGGACGTTTTAGCCTCGTTCCGCACTGCATTAAAATTATATTAATTCAGTGCGGTACGAGGCCTAAGACATCCGGTACCAAGGTAGGTATACCACCGAGTCCGGGACCATTAGCGCGTCTCAAATATACATTTATCTCTTTTCTATACTGGACCAAACCAAAGCTATGCCCTTCGCACGACAGAGATGTTCACGTTTTTCCTTGCCGCACCACAAGGAAGTTGCATGAGGGGTGATTTAGGCCTCGTTTCGCACTCAACGTGTTAATGTTAACCCCAACGTATTAAAACTAATCAGTCACAAAAATAAAGCAATTCTTCAAATAAAGCAAAGCTTAATCAAATCACAGTCAACGTTATGTACCTAATTATGATAAAAATGTCTTGGGCTCTTACTTAGGTATACTTAGGTATAATAGGAACTTTATAAAATAATTGAACACAAAGTATTTCTTATCTAATCATTAAAACTACCATAATATTCAGTCTTTGGTAGGAGCAAAATAAATAAATCAATGAGGAAGCGATTTGTAGAAGGCCGAATGCCTCGCCGTCAGCTTAGAGTCCTAATGCTCTCCCAGCTCTCAACTAGTAGACCAAGCGCACCTCGAGAAGGTGAACGCTGAGGTCGAACGTAGAGCTTCCCTCCCACCAGGTGAAGGCCCTAATGTTCCTCTGCCTCCTGTCACTCCTGACGATGTGCAAGACATCATAAAAGGCCTCGAATCCCGTATAGCCCCCGGTTCGGACGGTATCACCAATAAGGTGTACAAACTCCTCCCCGCCCCCTCATTTTGCTCATGACCGCTATCTTCAAAGGCGCCCTGAGTAACAACATCTTCCCCCAAGCGTGGAAAGAAGCCACGGTCATCGGTATCCCAAAGCCAGGCAAACCCAAGTTTGAGCCCTCCAGTTACCGACCCATCAGCTTGCTCAATGTTTTCGGCAAAATCTATGAGAGGCTTATTTAAGCGTCTCAGGGATTTTGCCGAATCAAAGAGCCATATCCCTAACGAGCAGTTTGGTTTTAGAGCTAAACACTCGTGCATCTATCAGGTCCACCGAATCGTTGAGCACATTCACGGGAGCCCCTTTCTATGTCCGAAACATGAACCTTCACGTAGATCTCAGACTTCCCACCGTCCAGCTGTTCATGAAACGCCTCACAAAGCGCTTCTTCGATTCTGCCATTAAGCACCCCAATCTCCTGATTGCGGCGGCCTCCCTATACACTCCCTCCCGCATAAGTAAGATTCGCCGACCAAGGCATACCCTCACCACCCCCGATGACGCCACTACCCTCCTCCAGGAAAATAATTATAATAATTCCGATCCAGCCTGTCCCTTGCTGCCCTCTCCCAGCGACGCCATAAGCCGAGGTCCGTACCCCACAGGGGATGCCCTTAGCGTGTAGTTGCTTAGTTTTTAAGTTTATTTATGCCCTGGCTGGAGGCCTTAATTTATTGAAAGCCCGGTTAAGCAGTCGACAACCCCTCAGGCTGAACTGCGAGATGCCCATTTCAAAAAAAAAAAAAAAAGCGATTTGTAGAATTCAACATAATCGGGATTTCTGATAACAGTTGTATCACCTTTTGTTAGAGACATTTATTTTTCAGTCGCTATTTTGGGTGGATATTCATTAAGTGGACGGATTTCAGCGTAAAGAAGAAACATCTTTTGTCTTTTGCGGTACGATTCCTGATCGTGAGAAGTTTTGAAGAAAAAATTTATTGGATCAGACTTTTGAACGCAAAATTCGGACATTAAACAGACACAAATGTAAAAAAGTAACTAAAGAATTCCTCCTCACTCTAGATTATGATGAAACAGAAGCACTGCTGAAACCTTAAAGCTTATTTATAATTATCAGTATCACGAACACTTACACAACCACAGTCACCCCAAATCACCTTCCCTCTCTACACATCCACGACAGACATCACACACTCATACACACATCACACACCACACACACATCCACTTCCCCCATTACACCACATCACACGCGCTTACTCACACACTATTGCTGCTGTTACACGTTTTAGACTCCCGAATTTTGTAAAATAACCTAATCGGACGAATGGATGGCCCCTATAACACAGGATTTTCCTAGCATCGGGGTCATTATTCACAAAAATTGAGCACAAATGTATTAACAAAATAATGTAACATGCATTGTATTTCTTCTCTTTGCTAAATAAATGATTATTATTATTATTATTTTGGTCCAATTCACATGAGCTCCTGTGTCGTCTTTTCTCAATAAGAATAATTGAATGTCTGTAGACGCGTCCTTTCACCACACAATTAGTCGGCTACTGATTTCCGAATCGTACGGGGTGGCGTGATCTGTAAACCCCGCACCCCGCACTCCTGTTTCATCTTCAAAATGTTCGGTTAAATTTAGGCGTAAGTGAAAAAATATAGTCATTCTTTCGATATATTAGTTCACACTAAAAGACGTATTTAGATAGGGCTCTTTTTCCTTACAATATTGATTCTGAAAAATTCAAACTAAATAACGTAAATGTACTTACGTCGGTTAGCAGAAATCACATTTGTATAAAAAGCTACTTACGTCTACCTGACAAAATGTGTTTTCTCGGTAACGCTTGAAGATACAGATACGTTTATTAGACCGATCGTTTCGTCTTCAAAATTGTTTTATCTAGTATGAATAACTCATTTTTGACGAAAATACAGATACGTCTGTTAGAAAGATAAGCGACGATGTATGAAAACCACAAAGTTTTTTTTTTTTTTGCCATGAGATTCTGGTAGACCTATAGTTATCCTTTGCCTATTATTGAAGATTTTATGATCTATCTATCAAGAGCGCGTTATTTTGCAGATTTAGATTTAAATTCGGGTTATTGGCAATATCGTTTATGCGAATCAGATAAACATAACACATTCAAACGGCTTTTGTCACTCCATCGGGCTTATATGAATTTAATTATTATTTTTGTTTAATATTCAGACAACAAGATCCATTTTGTTAGTAGAAAAATGCTTAAAACTATGTTAGTTCACACATAAACGCATACAATTTTTAAAGAACGGATAGTCATATCTGTCCGCTATCACACTCAGGATGCTGTTGCTACTCACACGCACTCTATGCAGCAGTGACGCCACTTTCTTGCGTAAGATCGCCGCGAAACCAACTGCGCGTGCCTCCATGAACATGGCGGACGCGCTGCAAAACGGAGGAAGCCTCAGCAGCATCCTGAATGCGTTATTGTATTGCACCCGCAGAGCATTGACAGCCCTTTGCGTATATACTGTCCACAGGTTGCTTGAGTAAAAAGTCTGGCAAAAGGATTTAAATAACAAAATGTTTACCTCTTTTGTGCAGCGGGCAAACCTGTGGGCCAGCATATTAGCCCTGACCGTCAACGCTCTGCGTTCCCTTTCCATATCACATTCGTCGTTCAAAGTGTCTGTGACTATATGCCCCAGATATTTGAATTCACATACTCTTCTAAGTCAGTCTTACACAGCATAACAGGTGGAACCTTATCCATTCTCCTGCATCTATAAAAGTATATGGGTCCGAGAGAGCCCCATTCCATTTTACATGATTAATCTCCTTCTCGTACCAATACCCAAGAACAGCACATAACTCCTCAGGCACATTGGCATCGCGTAACTTCTTCCACAGAACATCATAACAAACCAAGTCAAAAGCCCTGCTCAGGTCTAAGAAAGGCGTCTTTCTATCCACATAGTATCTGACAGTGTGCTTAAGGCAAAGTATCGCAGTCTCTGTGGATAGGCCAGATCTAAACCCGAACTGCCCATCATGTAGAACTATATACTTAGCTAGCTGGTTATCAATTAGCCTGTCCAGGACTTTTGCCATGATTGTGGCCAAAGATATCGGTATGTGATTACTTTTGTCAGTTATGTCACCCGTTTTGTTTTTTATCACTGGCACTACAATCGTTTTTAAGAAATCTGGCGGCAAGTATGAATGGGAAATACACAGTGAATAAAACATAGACAAAACCCTGTAGATGAGTACCCGCATACCTGAGGTGCTCGACACTGAGGCCGTCATGACCCGGGGATTTACCCCTAGTCATACACTGAATAACCTTTCTTACTTCCTTGGCAGAGACCCTAATAAGATTTTCCGAGGCCTGACTATCCTCAGCATCGAGCACATCAGGCACCGGTTCCCCTTTCAACAGAGGTTCCACCATGAAGTGGGTTTTAAATAATTCTGCAATTTTCTTATGCTCAGAAACCCCTGCCACCTGAGTCGGACACCCGGGCTTAACATTTTGCTTATTAACATTCTTCCAAAATTGTGAAAAGTTTTTAGAATTCCTATTGCTAGCTACAATGTCCGTTCTGATTTGGTCTTGGTGGGGTTGACACCATTTCAGTCTACACTTAAAAATCTTACGACTCACACACATTTCATCGTAAATAATCGTCGTAAATATGACCTTGACGAGGCTTCCCATACCAAGGCCACATTTGAAACTTTAATTTCGCTACACTGTGCGCTTTGCTTACATGTTTATTCCACCCAGTCAACATCCTATCTTTATTACACTCTCTATCAGACGTCAGCGACGCCCCTTCACTCAGTATATTTACAATATTTCTGTACATTACATCCAGCCCTGCCCTATGAGTGACTTCACTACATTTTTTATCAGCACACAGAGTATACAACTCGGGAAAATCTAATAATTTAAATTTATCATTACAGAAGATGGCATATTCCTGTATATTTTTGTTTTGACGTAATCCCCAAACAACTTTATCATGATCATTAAATGAGTTACTAGTTGTAGTTTGCGCCTTCTTACGAACTAGTTTTAAATCATAATAAACTTCCAAAAGCAGGTGATCCGACCACATGACATCATAACATACCTTAACGTCCTTAATAGTATCCCATGCAGACTGCGTGACGACACAATGGTCAATGGTCTAACCATCGTCCCGAGCCATGTGCATCACTCACAAACGTGAACTCACTTGAGTTAATACCTAATTTGACACAACATCCGCACACAACCACGATTCAACGGCACAGAAAGACTCCAGTTCATTATAGAATAATTCAGCCGGCTACGCATTAAAGTCACCTAGGATTTATAAACGCATTCCACTTCACTACTGTCTATAATAGCACTAATTTCACTCAAACACTGAGTGAACTCTGCCAAGTTATCAACTCATTGAGTTGGCATGTAAACGCTAAACACAATAAACAATCGGTTTTCCATCTCGAAACGTACGGCCGCTAGACGTACACTCACACAGCTAATTACTGTTACCGAGCTCATTATATTTTTACGCCATAATATCGCGACGCCGTCGTAAGGCCTACCGCGCAAGATATCTTGTGAGCAGTCGACTGCCGAATTTCCAGTATATTCGAAGTCAGCATGTAATGATCCGAGGAATGGGATGTCATTAATGTCCTACCATTTGGTCTTAAGACAAGTCAAGTTGTTTTACAAAGAACAATGGAGAAAGTCCTAGCGGGCATTAAATATAAAAACGCCATATGCTATGTGGACAATATATTAATATGGGGTAAAACTTTTTCAGAATTCCGAGAGGCTCTAGAAGATGTTATGTTAAGACTTAAGAAAGCAAACCTAACATTAAAAACAAGTAAATGTAGTTTTGGTTATCAGAAGATATCGGTTCTGGGTCATGAAATCTCGGGAGACGGTGTCAGACCTGATAGTAAAAAATTATAATCATTAAAATTATTGAAACCCCCAACCAATACGAAACAGGTTAAATCTATTTTGGGTTTGTTTTCATATTACCGTAAGTTTATCAACAAGTTTGCTGACATAACTTTGCCTGTAACAAAATTATTAAAGAAAGGGCAAAGTTCAGTTGGTCACAGAAATATTAGGAAACATTCGACACAATAATACATTACATGAACAACCCGCCCATTTTACATTTTTATTCAAATGACAAACATGTATTTACATTGATGCTACCGGAGAAGCACTTGTGGCGTGCCTTATAATAATAATAAACCATTTATTATCAGGTAACAAAGACCCATAGATACATACCTTAACCTAAGTATACATAATAATATAGTAACAATTTTGTTAGTAAATAAAACTTAATAACTATGTTAGTATCACTTAGTTGCACTAAGTCTTTGTGCGTTCTGGTGGCACTTGTCCGCGAAAGCGGCGGAATACCATATCCTGCGGCCAAAAGCTTTCTTCCATCACCAGGTGCAGGTAGCATGTTGGTATGCGCACCACGAATGCCTTGAAGTTGACGTTGCGGTGCGACTCCAGTAACTGCACCCTCGGTGTGTACCTCGTCTTCTGGCGCAACCTATCCGATAACATAGGCATCAAGAAAACTGAGTGATAGTGAGTAGAGATATTCAACGACTGAAAAGGAATGTTTGGCACTAGTTTGGGCATTGAATTATTTCAAACATTTACCTTGGGGTTTGAAATTTCAAGTTGTCACTGATCATAAGGCGTTATGTTGGCTGAGAGATAGGAAGGATATGAATAGAAGGTTAGCTAGGCGGTCGCTGTGCATGTGTGTACGAGTTCGACATCATTCATTGTGCAGGGAGAGATAACGTCATAGCGGATTTTGAGGGAACCCCTTATGTCAGGACGAAGTGTCGGATACGCGGTTCGTTCATCCTGACTTAAGCCTTCTCTTGCAAGAGATGGACCTCACCTTGTAAACTTAAAAGTCTGGCGTTAGGTAATTTTTCTTATAGGGTTAGGCAGGAAGGGCCTGGATGTTCAAATGGTGTGATTATAAGTCTTGTTGGTAGTAGAGCTATGCCAATACTTTTATTCAAAGATGGGCGTAGCTCATGTAGAGGTTATCTCTGTAGCACTACCTTTAGCAGTACAGGCTGGTTATATTTGTCGGTGTGTTCCATTCGAACGTTCAAGCAAGTGTCAAATATTCGAATAAGGTATTTTTGTAAAGTCAGTGCTAGAAATAACATGATATTGTAAAGTCGTTAATATATTTTATCCAAATCAAAGCTTTTCAATTATATTGTGAAGCTCCCATCTGGAATTTCACAGTACCTACTCATTTTGTTGTATTTAACTTAGACAAAAATCTATGAAGAGATCTTGAATATGTAAACAAATTAAATGATTGATATTTGCATTTTTAATCATACAGAAATGAAACATGTTCAATGTTGTGTAAAAACAGGGTACGGACTAATAATTATCATGAACCTCACCTGCCTCCTGATATGAGGGGCTCGTGTTTAAGTAAGAACAACCCCACAAGTCGATCAATCAGGTTAAGCTACGCTTTACGCGGTTGGTCCGTGTATGGGTAACCATAATCTTAATATACCCTGTATATTAAGATTAGGTATTCAGCTGCATCCGGTGAGACTGTAAGCCACCCCAACATAGTTGGGAAAAGGCTAGGCAGATGACGACCTCACCTGCGTCATGATTTATAAAAACTTATTCCGGTACATTATGTGCCCTTCAAAATTTGTCATTGTAAGTGTTACAGCTGCTGCGGCGCCAACCCACGCCATACACTCTAATAATTCAAACGTTAATACATTGCTTAATACAACTCAGAAAACAAACAGTTCATTTATCAAGTTAAATTTCAATCGATAACATCCTTCGGTTTCTTACTAAACTTTAACTATATCCGACGATCCTGCATACTTATCTCTTTTGTTGACTGTACTTTATCCAAAATCAAATCTGCACCTCTTACGGACCGATGATCACAAATGTTTGTTTTCTGGCGACGTGACCTCGTAAATTAATATCGTGTAGGTGTCTTCTGATGGTTGTTTAAGAAATTGACGTTCCCGCTTCTTGTAAGAGTTCTGTAACCCCTGATTTTAGACTTTTGTCTGTGTGGTGCCGGACTTAAAGAATAGCACCACCCCTTACTTCCCGTGGGTGTCGTAAAAGGCGACTAAGGGTCGTACTGGAGAATGGGCAGCAGCGTTCTCTATGCATTCCACCATCATACCATACTGCGATCGCCAACCCGCCTGCCAAGCTTGGCGATTATGGCAAACCCCCCTCAGAATTGGGGGAGGCCTATGTCCAGCAGTGGACGTCTGTCGGCTGAAATGATGATTTTAGACTAGTCCAAATGACTTTTGATTTTGATTGAATGACTCCCGGTTTCTGGAGTTGGACAGAATTTATCCCAAAAACCAATCTAACCATTGTACTTGTAGTTGCAAAACATGGTCTCCCATAAATTAATTTTAATGTCACATAATATAATATTTACTTGCGTTTACAAACTTACATTTGCAGTTGGAGAATTGACCGTGACGTATATCTATGTATGGGAGAACATTGTTCAACTACAAAGTTAAGTTTTTCTTGGGATAAATTTATCCTAATTACGGAACCTTTCACTATGCGTAGTTTAACACGAGCTTGGCCGGTTTTATAATTTTTGTCGAAACCCCTTCAAGGCTGATTTGCTACATTTTTACCCGACCGCGGCGAAGCCCAAAAGGAGGGTTATGTGTTTGACCTGTATGTATGTATGTATGTCCGTTTCTTTGTTCCCTCGTAACTTCTAAACGAATGAACGGATTTTGATAAATTATACGTCTTTAGATTTGTCTTGGTAGCGCGAGTGTCACTGGGTTTAGAAAATTTCGAAAATTCAATTTACAGCCGATTTTTCAATCATCTGAAGGCCAATTCTCGTAATTTAAAACGTTCAAAATCTAGTCGCAGTCTCATCTCGGCGACAAACAAATGTCAAAAACTTGTCAAAATGTAGGGAAATTAGAAGTATTTTTTGACAGATTGAGATTGACATCAGACTGTGAACGTTCTTAAAATTACGAGAATTGCCCCTCTGGTAACTTTATTCAAGGAATAGTTTTAAAATTTTGACAGTTATTTCATACAAAAACTATCAAACGTCAATTTTATTCCTCGAATAGTTATCTGGCGATGGTAAAATCAGCTCATAATGTGGGCTATTTCATAGTATCATGGCTGACGGTATTTAAGTATGGGGATAAGCAGCATGACTTGAATGTGCTCTGGCGGCTGATAGTATGTCATGCTCACACAAATGTCTCGCTGACGCTGGCGTGTGTGTTGGATCATTTAGCTCCCTTCAAAATGGTTGAGTTGAATGGTGCTGATCTACGCGTCATGTTCGTGAACGGGCGCCGTCAGTTGAGGCTGGTCATCACTCAGCCGCCTTGGCTTATTTTTAATTTCAATCGATAACATCCTTCGGTTTCTTAGTAAACTTTAACTATATCCGACGATCCTGCGTACTTATCTCTTTTGTTGACTGTACTTTATCCAAAATCAAATCTGCACCTCTTACGGACCGATGATCACAAATGTTTGTTTTCTGGTGACGTGACCTCGTGAATTCATATCGTGTAGGTGTCTTCTGATGGTTGTTTAAGAAATTGACGTTCCCGCTTCTTGTAAGAGTTCTGTAACCCCTGATTTTAGACTTTTGTCTGTGTGGTGCCGTATTTTATTTTTGGATTGTCGTTTTTTTTTATTTGCTGCACTCTGGACGCTTTTAACGCGTACGTCTTTTTTACATCGTTCTCACATATAATTGTAAATTCAACATTAATGATGTAACTGATATTTTTGTAAAAATATAATTTAAAAGAGTGTCCATGGAGTTTCTTGCCCGTTCTTCTCCATAGGTACATACGCTTTGGAATGGGCAACTAGCTTCATATTTTCTGACTGACCGACTTCTTGACAATTCAAAAGTGCGGTGCACTATGAGACCAAACGGTATTTTCCATCTCGAAAAGGGTTCGGACAAAAGTAGTGTTATTGAAACCGTTTTGATTGTTTTATATTCTGAGATACATGTGCTATCCGATATGATAGTTAAAAAAAAAAACAATTTTAGGTACCTATATAAAATTACACCCAAACTTTGAACTTCGATAATTTCATATTATCTAGATTACCCTTTAAGGAAGTTCAACTTTTAAGTTGAACAACAAACCAAGACCAAGAACTTAGGAAATATTTTAATATTTCCTAAGTTCTTGATGGAATATACAAGTGCTATACCTTTTTAGATTTCTCAGGATCTCTAGTTTACAAGTACTTTATGCTTTTATGAGAAATAATTTTTAAAGATTTAATTTTTAAGTGTTACTGAGAAATTTTCCGTCTTTTTATTTTTCAAGTAGAGGTTTCCTTGTTGCCGATAGCTGCCGATGTCGAAATAAGGACATTTTTAGATTCCTTAACTATTCAGTAATACAAGGAAATGAAAAAACTGCGTCATGTTTGCGCCATTTTGAGCTAGAAGCTAAATTGTCGAAAGAGGGAAAAAAAAATTCCTTTAATTTTTTTTTGCGGTGATTATTTTAACCACATGTATGATAATAATGATGTTCCATACTTCTTATCTGCTGTGGTAATTGTTATTAGTCTTGCTTAAAGCATTTATTTCAGAACTATTATAAACAATTTTCTAATCGGTTTTGCACAAGTTACTGAAACTAGGGTCCTATAAACACTCGGGTTTTCAGCATGTTCGTGAAAGTGTTCGGATACCTTCCCAGTGAATTCGTTTTTAGAAAAAAAACACAGCTGTTGTATTATAAGTGAACTCGAAGTCAAAATTAATGAATTAACTCCACCGCTTTCAGCAATAGAAGGTAATATTAAAAACTGGCCAAGTGCGAGTCGGACTCGCACACGAAGGGTTCCGTACCACAAGGCAAAAACGCCAAAAAAACATGTTTGTTGTATGGAAGCCCCCTTAAATATTTATTTTATTTTAATTTTATTATTTATTATTAAAGTTAAAATACAACTGAGTATTTTGTGAATATTTCAAGTGCCTACCTGTTGCCATTTTTGATATCGAGCATAAAAGGGCAAAAAAATCGCGTTTGTTGTATGGGAGCCCCCCTTAAATATTTAATTTATTTTGTTTTTAGTATTTGTTGTTATAGCGGCAACAGAAATACATAATTTGTGAAAATTTCAACTTTCTAGCTATCGCGGTACTTGAGATACAGCCTGGTGATAGACAGACGGACAGACGGACAGACAGCGAAGTCTTAGTAATAGGGTTCCGTTTTTACCCTTTGGGTACGGAACCCTAAAAAAGTAAGACATGAGCAGTTCATGACTATGATTGACGGGAAAGTTGCAGAAGTGGTAACGCAGACACTATCGAGTGCTTTACGCACTGTTTGTGTTGCATCTCCTAAACATATGAACGATCTAACAAAACTAACTGCAAAAGCTGAGAATGAAGATGCGTTTAAATACGGACTCTCCACCTTACATGCGTAGATATGATCTATGGAAATGACTCTGCATATTTCTTATAAACTAAGCTTTGAAAAGTGGGCTGCATCAACTCCTGAGAACAGAAAGATTAAAGAAGGAAAAAAAAGTAATTTCAAAAATAAAAGTTGGAAGCAGGCGGGACCCATTCGAATTTGAAAATATAATAAAAATGGTATGGGTCCCGCCTGCTTCCAACTTTTATTTAATTTAAAATGGGCTTGTTTTTAGCTTTTCAGTTTTTTGACTTAAGTTTTTTACGGCAGTCGGGTTTTTTATTTTTTAAATTACTTTTTATTTCCAGCTTTTTAGTTTACAAATGTGAAAGATTTCGCAAACGATTTAGTTCTTGGTACTTGTTTTTTGCGATTTGTCACTTCGAATTACTTTTAACCATATGGTTAAAAGTAATTCGTTATAAGTTATATATATTTTTGTAATCACCTTTTAAAACCCTTTATTTTGATACCTCACTCGATTGGTTTTGAGAGAAAATAAAATTTTTTAAAGACAATTTGCGCCAAAAATCGCCCATTTTTTTTTTTTAAATTTTGATAGACCCAGTGTCACTCTCACAATTAAGATGAATCTAACGGCACCTCTCAAGCTGAAATCGATCAAGCCGTTTAGGCTACAGAGCGTGCCAAAGAAATATACATACATACGAGTACATACACTCCAAAAACATAACCCTCCTTCTGACGCAGTCGGGTAAAAAGAAGGGGTCTACCTTTTATAGCAGAACTTTTTACGTCATAATATTGTTTTGCATAACAACGGATAGCATAAACTTCATTTCGCAGAAAATCATTTCGCATACACTCAGTTGTCATACATTCAAAACTCATAATTTTGTTAGTCAGAATCATCTTTAGGCATAATGTTTATATCCATAATAATTAAAAAGCAGAACCATCATATCGCAGAAAATTCACAGTCAGAATCGTCTTTTGGCATACATTTTATATCGAAAATGAATATACTACTTACTAATATCGAATATTACTACTAATATCAAAACGCTAACCTAAATGCTAATTACAAAAATATTGTCGGCTTGGATGCATGTAGCATGCAAACAGGCATACAACATGCAAGCAGGCATGCAACATGCAGCATGCATGCAGCATGCATGTAGCATGCAAGCAGGCATGCAACATGCAGCATGCATGCAGCATGCAAGCAGGCATGCAACATGCAGCAGGCATGCAGCATGCAAGCGGGCATGCAACATGCAGCAAGCATTGTTTCTGTCACGGCTCCGGCGCTGCGGGGTTTGGGCGGCGCCACGCGAGCTTATCGTCACAGATGGTTTTAACGCTCACCACCGCAGCTTTGGCTTGCTGGCCGGATTCGCCGGCCAGCCTCAGCCGCGGTGGCGGGCCTTCAAACCACCTGCTCCTCAGCTCGCGGGCCGCCCTACCCCTCCGCGCCTACGCGGGTTTAAATTACACTCTAGGGGTAGGGCAGACAAGACTGCGTAAAGTCGGTTTCGCAGCGATTCGTTTCTGTCACAAAATTTTGCAGCACAACGTATTGACTTTTTATGACACAAATTTAATTTAATATTGAAAATGCTACCAATACATGCTATATTTAGAACATTCTATGTCACTTTTGCAGACCATTCGATTTTAAATACATTGCACGTAGGTTATCTAACCATTCGACAGCATAAATTTACTTTATTTAAATTATCAGTTTTATTCCATATATTATAAGTTTTTGATGTTTTGAACACTAATTTTTACAAGAAGATACATCTATTTTAATTTTTGATGTCCAAATATGCACCCATACCAAATAATCCTATCTCTAAATAAATGTTATGCTAAACAAAATTATGCATAATATTAATTATGGCAAAGGTAATTATGCGAAACAAAATTCTGCCAAGATAAAAGTATGCCATTGTAAATTCGGACACGTAAATATTCTGCCAAACAAAAGTTATGCTAAATAATTTTTATGCTTTAAAAATATTCGATTAAATAAGATTATGCCATGTGAGTTATGCCAAATAAAAATCGGAGTATCAAGATTCTGCCAAATAGAAGGAACCCAAAAAGAAGTACGTCCAAGCTCGTTTCCGGAAATTGCTTGGTTTACACATTGATAAACCTCAATAGGTTCCGGAAATAGCAATGATGGAAATACGGCAATGAGGTTCTTCCAAAACTATCAATGTTCTGCAGAAATCAAGGGTGTAGATGAAGAGTTGCAAACCATGTCATCAGGATCTTCTATAAACGCAGTAGTTTGGTAAATATACGCTGGGGACTGCACAGTTTTAAGTGAGTAATTATATAACAGGTACAATGTGCCATCTTCAGTCCACAAAATTCTTATACATGGTGCCAAAATAATCGAGCATTTTGCAGTTTTTCCAATAGGCCAATTATCTCAAGATGTTCGTAATAAAGACTGTAAGAAGTTTAAGTTAAATCACGCTCGGAAGTGTTCCAGGTGAGCCACAATGGAAGACATTCTGCACATACTGCTGTATACTTCTGATCCCTATTTAGCTAGCTTAAATGAATCAAGTATTGTGATAGCAAAAGAATTACATAACGAAGCTAAAGAGCTTTTAGTATTGACAAGTGATGAATTGAATAATGTTTTGTTTTTTCATCACTTGTATTTTTTTTTTGAGTTTAAAATCATATAACTTTGTAGTTATTAACTCATAAATAATTTTAATATAACCAAAGCAAATAAATCATTCTAATTATTTTAGTTTTAATTTTTGTATGAAAATTTTCGACATTTTACTTTGTGATTTTTTTTACTGAATAAATATAGTATTTGAAGTAGTAGTATTTTAATTATCCAATAGTTCAAAAAGTCAAGAAACAAAAAAGTTATAGATTTTTAGATGGAACGCTTGCACCGTTTGGACTGGTCCCGGCTGTCATTCGTGGATCTTTGACAGTCGTTACGGGTAGTCAGAAGCCCGAAAGTCTGACAACCAGTCTTACCAAGAGGTATCGTATTACCCAGTACCTAACTGGGTTGCGGAGGTCAGATAGGCAGTCGCTCCATGTAAAATACTGGTATTCAGCTGCATCCGGTTAGACTGGAAGCCGACCCCAACATAATCGGGATAAGGCTAGGCAAATGATGATGACTCTTGGAGGGCACTGTAAATTAACAGGCTGAACAATAAACAGAACCACAGACATTCAGATTTATTTATTTAAAGGTATTGACTTGTTAAAGACATTGAATAACGTATACATTTAAATCCTTAAACTAATAGACGTCAGAAACACAAAAGTAATACTGATATTTTACTACTGAAATGTATTTTTGAGGCCCTTTAATTGTGATTGCCTTAATCATTATTTTTTATAAATGGTTCTGAAGCTCCATTATAAAGATTTAGTTACTATTTTGTATCTTTTTCTGTTGTGTTGAGAGTTTTATAAGTCCTATATTTTAAATTTGAAAGGGAATTTGCTACTTATTTCATAGTGTTCACTACTCCAGATAACAGTTCACATCAAGATAATTCTTATTTAATATACATATTTGGCTAAATTTATCTGTCAACTGGCAGAGATAAAATAGAGACATACCTACTTAGTATTTAAAAATGTTGTATAAAGATGATGAATTAATCACCAAGTGCAGTCAAATCCTCCCCTATAAAATTCACCCTATTTTGTCCCATATAGGGCTAATTTTAAAAATCCCTAAAGCTCTTCTTCGTTCAGACTCTTGTTTACAAACTGCAACACCCCCTTTTAGGGGAAGTTTTGAAAATAATGGCACATTTTGATATACCATTTTCAAAAAACAATGGACCAAGATTCAAGTTCATAATGTTTATAATTATGATTTGACGTAATAAAGTGTTCTTATCCCCCTTTTTGCCCCATCTATGTCCATAAATATAACTTTTATTGTGTGCGTGGTCCAAGCACACATAAATACGTATCATTTAAATCTTTGTGTTCACACACAAAAAGATAAATATATATATGGTTTTTATTACACATAAATATCATACTGATATTAAAATACGCTTACACGATGCCCGCATGCACGACAAATCGTTTAAAATATGTTTTAAATTAGTTTAGCGTTAAACGATTCACAGAATATGACTCCGCCCTGGAGTGTAAATGTGGTAATGTCTTACAAACAATGGGGTAATTAATATAGTGTCTCGCGTGTCCTGTTGTCTGCATGCTGAGGAGCTGATGGATGTGACTGGTGCCAGGCTCGGAGCCAAATTCTGGGCTAATTCTGGACTGTTTAGCCATCGACACGATAAGAAGATGCGTTAAATGCATTTAGTAATAGTAATATTTAGTTGTTTGTAGTGCAAGCGAGTCGCGAGCGAGGGAGAGTTACACCTACAGTAACTATTATTATAATGATTAAAATACACCGAATCTATTGAATAAGTTCAACGAGAAAAATAGGTTAGAGTGGACCCATATAATGTATATTTTAGGAGTTTGGGTTTGTTGATAGACATCAACACAGAGGAGGTCTTGAATATAATGTAGTACATCGATAACATTAAAACATTTAGTACGGTTACCGCATCGGGTCACAACATCTAACTCTACGAAACAATTAAATTTTAAACTGTATTCTAACATGTATTGGTAACTGCTAAACATCAACTAGGCCAGTTCCTTGGCTGTCCTGAAAAGAGGACCACAAGAAAAAGTGGTTTTCCTATATTAATCCTCACATTTTATAAAAGTAAAGGCTCGAGTTTTACTTTCAAAAATGTATGAGACTTTATCATGATTGTCATAAACTGTAATACCTACTACGCACAATTATCATCGCATCTACTTCATAAAACTTAAAGTCATAACAAGGGACCACTCTAGTAAAAGAAATAACTCCTGAACATTTGCTTGTTCTTCATTTTGTATAGTTACATATAGCACGGATGATATATATAAATTACATTCTGGGCACGCTTGCCATTGCCCATGTCCAAGGGGGGTGTGAAAGGGTCATGGGGTCTACTTCGTATCTTCCGTTGATAGGAAGGGCCCGTATATCCTCGGGCTTCAGCCCCTGGTATACTTTAAATCTGCCACCAGGCAGAGGTGTCCATCAGAGAGGGTATGGATGCGGCATAAATGCACTCTGGACATCATCCAGCATGGATTCGTCAAAATCTGTAATGTAAAATGGAAAATCTCTACTTATGAAGCTGTCTAGGGCTGTCATTACAATTATCATAAGATCATATCTGTGAATAGTAGCAGTAAATGTATTTTCTGCCTGCAGCTCCGTTGATCTTGTGGTCGCAATTGCTTCTGCTAAGCACGAGGTCCTGGTTTCAATTCCCAGGACTTTCTCAGTAGCAGCCCGGGGTCTGGATTGTGTCCGGTTGGCGGCAAAAGGCTCAAGGTTAGAAAACCCACATTTCGCCAGTACTATTAAACATGATGTTAATGATGCGATGTATGACTGTCCTTTAGTACCCTCCATTGCTAATAAACTGCGCTAAAACCACAAACTGCGATAACCGAATCTTCTACTGTTTGTTGACCATCTTTCCTTGAGGCTGAAGTCAGACTAACGTGCTCGTTAACGAGCTCGTCAGTGCAGTTAGTCACTCAGTGACGAGTGACTAACTGCACTGACGAGCTCGCACCAGATCAGTCTGACCAGATGCGTGCACACACGAAACGATCACATGTGAGGCGCTATTTTATGTGTCATGTCTAATTTATGGATTACTAAATAGAGATTTAAAAAAAAACTAAATCGTTCATTCTATTTGTTCTCTTTTGCCCTAATATGAGATAGTAAGCTTAAAGTACTAAAAATTAATGCAATCACCTTCGTAAATCGAATCCGTCGCTAAAACAAGCATCAAGTTTTTCATGTATTGTGAGTTACGTAGTTTCTTGACTTGCTCCAGCACCTGGCTACGCATTTTCTTGTGCAATTCTAAAAAAACAAAATACCATTACAAATAGAGGTAGTTAACATAGAAATATAGTGAAGTATCAAATAAATTAACATGGTTATTAGTACGGGAGGTGCTGCTACATTTAAACAAGTAATTTTTATATAGTCTTATTTAATTATATTGACAACAATTAAAGTATTTCCACAACATAGATATTTGAAAACATCTTGAGAAAACCGGAATGTTCTAGAACCTAAAATTCGAAGACATCTGCCATCTACCAACCCGCACAGGGCTCGCGTGGTAGATTACAGCCCACTCGCTCTCGAAGAGAGGAGGCCTGTGTCCCAGCAGTGGGAACATTATAAGCTTATGATTATGTTAAATAATAATAATAATAATCGTTTATTTCGACCAACACAGGATCATATTAGGCACAAAAATTACAAAATATAAAAAAAAACTAAAACAAAATAAAAAACACACAATATTAAAAAGAAAGACCATACCCAAAACATACTACATACTTCGATTGCTCAGTATGTGAACCATACAGCAATGGTTCAAGTACTGGCAATCGAACCTCTGCGCGAATGCCCTCAGGATACCGCTGGAGCTAGCCCGAACCCTGCGCACCAGGGATGTGCATCGTTTTCGCATAGTCATGCATGTCGCAGCAACAAAAATCAAATAATGGAAATTAAAGATATTACTAACACTTAGGTTTTAAGTTTTACTAACAACTATGAGTTTTTCTGTGAACTTGAAATAAACGCTTATTATTATTATTATTATTATAGTAGAATAAAAACAGTCTACTCGCGACTCGGCGAACATACCTGACGCGCTACAGAATCGGGGCAGCCCCATCAGCACCCTGAATGCATTATTATATTGCACACGCAAGGCGTTGTACTGTCCGCGCGTGTATGAGACCCACAGGCTGCTCGTGTAAAAAGATGTACAGTATGCTCTGAACAACGTTGTTTTTACTTCTGTGGTACAACGAGCAAACCTGCGGGCCAACATATTCGCCCTTACAGACAACGCCCTGCGTTCTCTCTCTATGTCTACATCATCTTTCAGATCAGAGGACAACATATGCCCAAGATATTTAAAATGTTCCACCCTCTTCAGTGGTGTTCCACATAATTTTATGACAGGTATTGTTGTCGGACATTTTCCTCTGGCCTGAAAGACCATGCATTCACTTTTTCTGACATTATAAATCAAGCCATGTCTGTGAGCGTAGTTTTCACAGATGCCTAACAGTTTTGAAAGGCCACATACAGACGCACTCAGCAGCACCATGTCGTCCGCGTAACTGATATTATTGAGACATACATCATCAATATGGCAGCCGACACGGGTTCTGCTGAGCTCCTCTATCAGCGCGTTCACGTACAAGTTAAAAAGTTTGGGCGAGGTTAGCCCCCCCTGCCTCACTCCACATTCCAACCTGTACGGCTCGGAATATGCACTCGACCATCGCACGACATTGACCTGGTTAAGATACCAAAATTTAAAGATCCTGCAGAGTTCTGTTGGCAAGGATATATCTTTCAGTTTCTGCCACAGGATATCGTAGTTAACCAGGTCAAAAGCCCTCGACAAGTCGAGAAAACATGCGTAAATTGGCGTTCGTCTTTCTGTGTAGTAAAGAGTGGGAACATTATAAATTATGACTGAAAGTCACGCCAGTGGCGGTAGAAACAAGATTGAACTTTTAGGCAGTGTTCCCATTGATGGCGATGTTGAATTTTTTGATGCCTGTCCCTTTTTTGTATACAAAATGTTAAAATTTTTACGATATTGCATTTTATCTTATTCATTTTCATTCAAATAGCCTGAAAGTTACATTCTAAAATAATAGATTCGAGTTATATTTCTTAATTTATTTAATTTCAATTATTTCTAACCGGCTTTTATTATAATTCCTTCGATGGATTTCGTTTAAATCGAAGGTATAATCGTTCCTACACATTTTAGAATGGTTACTGGTTACACTTATTTATTAGATCGGAATAAAAACACTACAAAAAATGAAGCGGTACCTCCCGTACTACACACGAAAATAAAACATTTCCAGTGATTCATTCACAGGATACAGTCACAGTAAGATATCTTTTTGTTCGCTCAGTGAAGTTTTAAATAATTGCGTCATGATCCAACACAGAATGACCCTCCGCCAGTCTTTACATTTCAGAGAGAATATTAAGAATTTGACACAGATATATTCTGGCATGTCTCTGGCAATGATATAATGAATCATACAGATTTGGTTTTCAATACTGAATCTTAAATTCACTGACAGACAACTCACAGTCTAAGCGGTTAGCCTAAGCGGAGGTTAGAATCATGATTTAGCTCCAGAATTCCTTTTATAAGAAGAAGGTTATAGGAATTTAAGGATTTGAAATTCAGCATTATGAAAGGTTTTTTGAGTATTCATCTCCAAAAAGGGGAGTACTGAAAGTCCTACAGACATGTGTGCGATCA
This sequence comes from Mesoligia furuncula, assembly GCA_916614155.1. NCBI lineage: Eukaryota > Metazoa > Arthropoda > Insecta > Lepidoptera > Noctuidae > Mesoligia > Mesoligia furuncula. The sequence continues at coordinate 2,244,093 of OU744790.1, read as the reverse complement.
AACATTGAAAGGAAATCAATTGCCTTGTAGATGCAGTATTTAGAGAATAGAACACTAGCTTATGAAGCTGCTCGGTCGCTCGGGCAACAAGTCAAATGCGCTGAAATGGTCGCTTTAGCGATAAACATCCCGATAACTATCGCTCAAGCGATTGAAATCATTGTACGCACAGCTTTAGCAAAACTTATATATTAATCTAATACTAAACATTATAAAAATTGCGTCACCAATTACTGCGCGAATAGATACTGAAATGTGCATCCGGCGGCATGCAGATAGCACTGCACAGCATTGTTACATGGCTAATACTTTTACCACTGCATGAGCATTCCATTCGTTTGTGCGTTCTACTAAATACAAATCTTAAATGCATCATTGACTGACACACAACTCGCAGCCTAAACAAAACATGAAAGTTGGCACAAGAGTTTTATATAAAACGAAAACAAGCGCTCAGGAAGGATTTTAAAATTTGTCCCCTAAAAGGTTGAAATAGGGGATGGAAGCTTGTACGGAAATTCGTCCCTTTTGCTGATGAAAAATCCCGACGGGAACATCGCTCGTCTACTTAATAAAAATATTAAATTCATTCACTGAGATTCTATGAAGGAAAGTCCTGAAAATATTATATAATATAATTTCGCAAATATTGCATAACGTGTATTTTCAATTTTAAAATCGTTCGGATTTACGTTATAATTACTCGACGCATTCTTGCTTATGCTATTAAATACATTTAGTTATTGCAAAATAGACTAATAGACTTACCCAATTCACGCATGAGTTCTCTTCCTACTAATGGTCGGTCATCAAGCGCTTCTGGTCCTAGGTTTACAGATGCAAAAAAATCTCTCTCTCTTTTTTTCCATATCTCCTCTTCTTTTTCTTCTTCAGACATTTCTTTGTTTTGATCTTCCTCTTCGTCGCTTTCGTCTTGTTCGTCCACTTCAATCATCCCTGCACTTGCATCTTGATAAGGCGTTTCCGTGCCTGGATCTATGTCATTTTCGGTTTCCAAAACCACAGCTGGCGCTACCGACTCCGACATTTTAAGATAATAACTGATCACTGGTTTAAACTAAAACATGACTAGTTCGCGTCGTTCACACTTTAGGCGTACCAGGCAACTGCCGGATATTTTTTGCACAAATAGCTATGTCGGGCGACAGAGAGTGACGGAACTATACCTACAGTCTAGCGTGGAAAAGGGACAAACGAAGACACAGGACCCTGTTGCGAGGGGCACTTATTGATCGAGGAGTGAGAGGTTCAATGTTAGAAGAGTGTTGCAGGAAATGCAACTAGGGCACAGGGTATTTATTGATTCGGTGCACCTGAGATTGATGAAATTGCGTAGTTAGTAGTGGCGACTTATTAAATATTCTTGATAACGAATTTTACTTAAATTAATTTTAGTCTCATAAAAGTTTTATCTAATGAGTTTTGATTTGCCTAATTTGGGAATCAAAGCCAAAGATTGGCAAAAACTTTATAATGGGAATGGCGAAAAACCGTGATGAAATTTGGGAGATGCCTATGTCCAGCAGTGAACTGAGATAAGCTAAATTGATTGAATGACTTTAAAATGATAGATCAGTATTGCCTTTTTATTGAGGGGTATTTATTTACATAATCTATGCTAATATTTAAAATAATAATAATAATATGTACATTTATATGAAAAAATAAGTAAAATAATCTTAGGGCATCAAAAAATTCGTCCGCATCGCTGTCAACAGGAACAGTGTCCAAAAGGTTAGCAGCATTGCCACGTTGAATGGCAATGCTAATTCTTTGGCCAAGAAATAGGCCAGCCCTCTGGTCACGTGAAGAGTCGACTAACCGCTTGGCGATATCTTGAAAAACCAAGTGGGCACTCGGACCCCATGGCCCTAGTGTTTCAACCCCAAACGGCTCGAACATATAACTCCCAATCAAGTTGGAATATTTTCGCCGTTTGAGGTTTTCTGCACCTGCAGCAGCCGCTCCAGCACAGCCCACCGTGCTAGGAAGATGAGATGGCGCAAGGGTGTCGACACATGTTGCATCCCACACCAAAGGTCTGCCTAACTTCCAGGGCATTATGGTCATCCCGTCTGGTCTCTTCCCATCGTCGCGTGCCAGGCCGTTGGGTTCTAAAACAGCTGGCACCCCGGCGGTGACAAGAGCAAGAGACGGATGATGTCATTAATGCTGGCGTGCCGTGCTATCAGGCCTGCGCTCCTACTGCAAGATAGGCCATGGTGTCCGAGACAGTCGACAGCTTCACCGCACTGACAGCGATGCGGAGCCCCGCAAGGAGCGCCCAAACGCAGACAGGTAGCGAGCCGGAAGGTGGTGTCACTTAGCATAGTGCCTATGTTGGGTGACGGGAGTGCTTGAAGCCAGAGCCCCGACTCCCACTCACCCACAGCCAGCAGGCGGGCACGCTCAGCAGAATTGGTGGACGTATTAATAAGATTATTCCGTACCAACCTGCAGAGCGGCTCATCCCACTGTCTCTGGGAAGATGGGTTTACGGGCCGATCTGTATCCATAAAGTGATATAAATTTAATAAAGAACACATTGTTGACATTCAGATTTATTTATTGAAAAAGATTACATGAGATTAAAGTAGTTACACAATTGAATTCTTAGACTACTGATAAAATAAACAGTATAACACAACATTAATTTATAATTAAAATTCAATAAACTAACATTCTTGAATACAAAATAACAATTTAAATAAAGTTACAAACTTAAAAATAGAAAACATAGACTAGAATTATTTTTCCCATGGAGAAATAATACTTTCCCTGAATAGTCGTAGTCTGTTTTATTTGACTCCCAAACATTTTTCTACTTGCAGCTGAGAAGTGAAACAGTTACACTGCTTGACGCGTCAGTGCCATGCACTAACAGAAAGTTTGTTTAAAACAGTAGATAAGAAAATATTTTTTGTGTAATTTTCTTTAATTACACAGTTACACTATTATAATAAATTTTGTTTACAAGTCTTCTAATCTCTTCTTCCTTTTTAATGATGGATTTTATTGTCATTTCGAACGTTATTTTAATTCGAGCTTATGACTGTTTACGAATTTCTGTTGTTTTTTAAGAGTCTAAAAGGTACTTTTTTACTTATTAAGTTTAATTTAAGTTATTGATAATTTATCTTCGCGATTAGAGTTGCTGACAATGGAGCTTCATTTCTCATGATTGGAGAGGGCTATGCCTAGCTGCCATAGATGATGATGATGATGATATAGGTTGATATACTTATACAAATAAACACATAACAAATATTAACTTTTATAAATAAAGCAGCAAACAGTTTCAGCTAATATATTTTTGTCGATAAGAGTTTTCTCATAATACTCGTATCTATTTGAAGAGTCCCAAAATCGGTTATAGGTTAACAAATTAATGTTATCATAGGGTTCTCAAAAGTTTCTGTAATCCTGAATTACTCAAAGTTTTTGCGTACGTCTATTACTTTCCTCTGAGTTATTTCCAGTCCCACGAATTGGAGAAGCTCTCAAAACGAACATAAAATTAATATAACGGAATTGGCTCTAGTCGCCGGAAGAGAAGGGACGCTTTTAATATATGCGTCGAAAAAATTAAATCGTTAAATATCGTTAAATAGACATAAATCGATTACACAAAAAGGTCGTTTATAGGGACCTCTACATCTACACTCTATTGAAAAATTTATAAATGCAGTAAGCTGCAAAGGTTACCGCTAAACATCAGAACTGCCGTGGCTTCCTCGGAGGATTGATGTCGTGAATAGGTGATGTATCACTGTCACGCTTGCTTATTTCTCAAGATTATGCTTTTTTATTATTATATTCTGCTTTTTGCATCAGTGTTTGGTTTGCAGCTAGCAGTTTGGTGGGATGATGTCAAATGTTTCACGGTTTTTAAGATGACTACATATTTGCTCGATTTAGACGATTGACACATTTTTTCCTACCTCTGCTTTCCAGTGGGAGAAGTACTAAAAAGCAAGTGTTGATTGAGAAATCGAGAAATTCTGTAGGTGCCTTTAATTACAGAATTACCGCCATTTTGTAATTGAAGATGCCTTCAGAATTTCGTAATTCTCAGTGGAAGAAGTATTAAAAGGTAAGTGTCGATCGAGAAATCGAGAAATCCTGTAGGTAGGTTTTCCTTTAATAATAACCGCCTATTTATAATTAAAGGTGCCTACAGAATTTCTCGATTATTAAAAATTTTAAATGATATTTCCTGTCGACATGGAGACGTGTTTGTTTGTAACTAATGGTTTCCTGATGAGCAGCGAGCGGTGTCTTGCGGTAAACTCTGCCAAAGAAATAAATTTAGTTAAGTCGTTGTATTTTATTTTGCATCGTCACCATTTCAGCCAAAAGACGTCCACTTTTGGACATAGGCCTCACCAAGCACCGCCAGTTCGACCGGTTCTGTGCTTCTCGCATCCAGGGAATTCTTGCTGCCTTAACTAGGTCATCGGTCCACCTGTGTTGTGTGTGCATAAGTAAAATATAATGCATATTTTATATTGATGATATTGGTAAGGTATTTATGTATAGGCTTATTTCTTGCGGCCCGGATTCTGAATTTGTGCCCGGTTAGTGGCAATAGACTCATTTTACCTGTCACATAGTTCTTCAGAATTTATGCTAGGTAGATAGTGTATTGAAAACATAATACAACTAATTTGATACGACAGAAAAAAATCATGAAGATACCTCTAAAAACTTTCATTTTACAAAATAAAAACCATAGTAATATACATCCAATCATTCTGATTTTTTGTCAGATTATTCTACAAGCAACATACTAAAACACTACTGTTTAATTTTTTTAGTGCAAACAATAGATTGTTTGTAATTAAATAATTGCTTCATATTTTGCAATAAATTACCAGCGTTGTGTCTTGGGGCTTCTCTTTCTTTTCTATGCAGTCCGACCGTGACCGCGCTTTAGGTCATGTATTCCCCTTAAAAATAACTGGCAAAATGTTGGTATTTTATGCGTTTTCCTCTGTCTAACCCTACGCTAAACGCAGGCGTGCATATTATGTTGTATCGAATCATGTGGGCGTTATAAGGTCTTCCTGTATATAACATACCTGCAGTTTGGAGGACAAAGTGTCCATTTATGAAAGGTCCACCACCGGGTAGTGGACTACGTTCACCATCTCGTCAACCGCTGAAATAAAAAATAACCGATACTGAATCTATACAAATAAATAAAATTGAAGTGTCTGTAATGTCAAATTAATAGGTTTTTTACTAAATACATATGAAAGTATATAGGATACCTACATAAAACAAAAAAAAAAATCTGTTTGTTCCGGTTAATCTCCGAAAAATGCATTTTATTCGAAACCGGAGAGTTGGTAACAAATATAACTAGAAATAATACTTACAAAGATAACGGCTCATTGAGTGCTTGTTGCACAGAGCATACACTTTCAGGCGGTGAAGGTCAAATTCTGTAAATAATGATAAAATTAGAAAACCTTTTACTTACTTACTTAATTATTTGTTATGAAATTCCCGCTTAACTACGAATAAGGTTTATGAAAAACTGTCTATAGACAGTTTTTGCCATGAGGTACTGAACTACGTAGACAGCCAGCGAAATACAGTTTGCAAATGCAATAACATTGACGTCACATAATGTTGCATCGCGCAAGCAGAGTTTTCGCGTGGATTTAGGTATACATATAAATACAGCCTAGATGCCTAATTTTAAACAAATATTAGCAGTAGCACGCCAGGCAATAAGACCCACTCAGCCGAATTTTTTTTTATTATCATTTTTATTATTATCTTTTTACCTACACCTCCATAAGGATAAAATTTTTGCAAATTAAACATTTCGCTGACAATAATACTAACTTTATATAAGCTTAAAATATTCTAAAATAAGAACTAAAAGAAAGCATTAAATACCTTTCGGACCCAATTTCTTCTTGTACATCTTCAGATAACGATTAAACACTGGATCATCGCGATTCTCCATTTCATTGATAATATCTTCTCGCATCTGATTGTATTTGACTGAAAAATTAAAACCATAAGTATTTTGTAATCTGTATCTAATAAACAGCATTATATGTATCTATTATTATGATTTTGCACCACTAACAACCCCATTTTTTATATCTACGCAATCACTGTCCATTCCAAGGTTGCCTGGAAGAGATCGCAGAAAACGATAAGGCCGCCCATTGTATGTTTTGTATTAATATTTGTATTTTTTTTTGGTATGTATTTTCTGGTGTACCATAAAATAATATATAAATAAATAAATATTTTTTTATCAACAAAAAACTTCGCAAATGTACTACTAAACAGGCAACATGAAGGTATTTTTATACTTCAGTCGAATACAAAAACATAAAATTTTACTAAACAGTTAATCCAGTCAACTTACGAATACAAAAACAACAGTTTACTAAATAATGAATGCAGTCATCTTACGAATACAAAAACATAACAGTTTACTAAGTTACGATGAATCCAGTCAACTTACGAATACAAAACATAACAGTTTACTAAACAATGAATGCAGTCCACTTACTAATATCCTTCTTCAGTTGCCTCCAGCCGCCGTCCCGAGCGAGTTCCTGCAGCCTTTTCCTCGTTTCTTCTTTACTCATTGGGTTTTCATAAGAGTCTGATAACTCTTTGAACTTAGACATTGTCACTCACAATAAATTCGGTTCGGTTTCGGTTTCGGTCAAAATACACTCGCTCGAGCAGATCGCGAGCACGCGTTGTCAAACAATACCGGAGGCGAATTTAATGCCAGACGACGCGATCGCTCGGTCGATACGAGCAGTCTGTGCGGGGGACGGTGGGCGGAGCCAGGCAGCATGCTCCCATCTAACGCCACACAAACTAATATAAGTATTAAATTTTAGGGTCCCGTACCTTTACCGGCTGCGGACGATGAGATCTAGAGATCGAATCCCAGTACGGTCCTCTGGCTTCCGAATCCAGTTTGTCCCAGCCACCTTTTGAGGTCGGTCCATCTAGCTGGGGGGGGGGGCGTCCCACAGTATGCTTGCCCATCAGCGGTCTCCACTCCAGGACTCGTCTGCTCCACCGGCAATTAGTAATTTTTTTATCAAAATACCCTTTTTGAGGTAATTTTAGTAGACGTGTTGCTTATTGCACTCCTTGGCCTTTCAATCTTAAACAACAACCAGATAATTATTAAAATCGTTAGACAAGATGATTTATTGAAATGAGGAAAAAAAGGAAGTAGGAGAAAACAAACAACAAGTGTACAAAGGAGTTCTTATTCCAAATTCGCGATAATGTTCGAACTGGTTAAAACTAAAGGTTAGGTCAAAGTGGAGGTGCTTGGGGGAGGCCTGTGTCCAGCAGTGGACGCCTTTCGGCTGAAATGATGATGATGATGAAAGGAGGTTAGGTTATGATGCTCACAGACTGTAGGTACATGACAATCATGACATGAGCAGTCAATTGTGTCAAGACTGTTTCGCTGTAAGATATCGCAGAGATAGGCAAATCTATAATTTTGTTATCTAAATGTTTATTACAAAAATGATCCTAAAAAGTAAGCAATTTCCACAAAAATGATTATAAGCCCATTTTGTTTGTGATCCTGATCTATTATAATTATCGGATTAAATTAAAGCTTTTTCCAAAAGAAGAGTGATCTGGAGTTAGGGAAATGCCTGTCTAATGTTGCAGCCCTGTTGAGTTGCGTATTCAGGCAGGATTAATGAAAATCTAGGCTGGAACTGTAAAATGCGTATAAGCCAAGGAACAGAGACAAAATTAATTCACCATCAAAACAAAAAAAAGCTTAATGAAGTTTAGGGTGCCTGTTTTTTTGACGCACTTGTGAACAACGTGTTCTCCTGTACACATTCTAACAGCCTGGCCACGACTTTTGGCTTAGCGGGAAGCAGCGCGGCAAGCGGCGCGATGTAGCGTTGACGCTGCGTGCGGTGCGTCTGGGCATGGCTCATAAATTTTTGTATATTTGTTTTTACCGCTCGCTGACGCTGATAGCGGCAATGTCGTAGCCAGGCCGTAAGTGCGTCGCTTCAGATTCAGGGGTGTGTTACCCTGAAGCGCTTTAAATCGATTTTTGGCGGTTACTGAACAAGCTGATGGTTTGTTCATGGTGATCTTACTCTTCCACTGTGGATGCGCTGTTCATCAACTACGATGTAGTCTGTGCACATTATTTATCATTGCTTCCGAAGTGTTCATTTTGAAGAATTATGTAATCATCATCATTTCAGCCAAAAGACGTCCACTGCTGGACATAGGCCTCCCCCAAAAGGGGGCAAACCCCCCCCCGGTTTGCCATAATCGCCATGCTTGGCAGGCGGGTTGGCGATCGCAGTATGGTATGGTGGTGGAATGCACAGAGAACGCTGCTGCCCATTCTCCGGTACGCCCCTTAGTCGCCTTTTACGACACCCACGGGAAGTATGGGGTGGTGCTATTCTTTAAGTCCGGCACCACACAGACCAATTATGTAACACCTACAGCTTTTTAACCACTCGTTCAACTCGTTGTTTCTGCTCCGTCATAAAATGGGTCATGCTTACAAATGGCCAAATAATATAGTGCTTACACTGTATGAATGAACAGACAAATATAATAAGCTAATTTGCTTATAATAATATTATAATTTTGGCGGTTCGGAACCCTTAGCCCACGATTCTGACTCGCACTTGGCCAGTTACAGGATCCGGCACGTTGGGGTCTCGGAAACAAGCCACTCCCTCACACAGTGTTTTGTTACTTTTCTACACGTGATTCAGAATTTTTCAAAACTAATACTTTTGAGGGTCATGATCAACGGGGTAAAAATGAACAGTTCCTATTGCGATGGAGCTGACGGCACGTGGAGGAAAATGATGCTTGCCAGCCTTGTTTTGTCACATTGTATTGAGGCTAAAGTCTATGGAAAAACAATCTCATCCGTTGGGTTTAAGCAAACTTGACAAAGTGGCAAAGTGCTAGTACCGAGTAAGTAAGTTCAGGGAACTCCTCGCACTAGGTTAGGTAATGACTCTGCGTCGCTATATTACCTATCGGAATGATCAATTAAAAGGTCAGATGTAGTTTAAACTCGTAATAATTTAAATAAAATAAATCTGTATAATTTTTCAGGATGACTCACACTGTCAGCTCTCTTCTCTCTTTTATTTTCTATCTTCTAAATACGAAAAATAAGAGCAGTGATGGCCCAGTAGCATCAGGCCCGTCTTACGAGTTGTAAGTCGTAAGTTCGAGCCCAGACAGGCATTTCACGTTGTGTAATTAATTTCATCACCGCTGGTCTCAAAATGGTGAAGGAAAACATCTTGAGGAAACTGGCATGTCCTAGAACCAAAAAAATCCGTGACATGCGAAATCTACCAACGTGCACTGAGCCCGCCTGCACGCGTAGCATGAGCACCGGTTTGTCGACGGAAGAGTAGACAAAGATGACGTTCCGTGTAGACAGTACGACGGCAGCAAAGTAGAAAGAGTCTAGCACTTTTTACGAAATTCACTCTTTTACTTAAATCTTTGTTTTGTCATACGATTTTTTTTTCTGATTCTTAATTTTTACTGATATTAACCTCTCTGCTCGACTAGATTTTGACATATGACATACCAGCTGACTCGACGGGATGTTGCGAATTACGTCATGATTTCCAGGAATTTACTTCAACTTTCAGCATTCGAATTTATTAAGAAAAATGTGTTACCGCGCCTATTTGGACAATAAGTTTGTGGCAAATATCTTTAACTATATGCTGATGTCGGTCAAACCGCGTCATTCTGCAGCGAAAAATGTATAAAATAGATATTACTACACCTATCCAAAAGGTAGGCATGTTAAAATCGCTGAAAATATGTACATAAACCACATAATCTCTTGATGAAAATATCCAAAATGGAAAAATAAAGATATTGTCATTCTCTATGCATTCTTACTTTTCCCATTTTTCATACATAAGCTACATAAAAAACATGATCAAATCTTGATAAAAATTACTTAAATTATGTTGCGGCGTGACACTTCTTAGTGCTGACCATCCACCCAATTTGTTATTTCGATTAAAAAATGTCTTAAAGCATAATCGATAATCGGTATTTAAAAAAAATAAAAATTTGTAGAAATTGAATAAAAACTCTTTGGTAAATTTTTCATGAATTAATTATTTATTTAAATATAATCATTTTATTTTAATAAGTACAGTGTGGATAGGCGTGTAACTTTTTATGGTTCCCTACATCCGAATGAAAAAACGGAACCTTTATAGAATCACTCATGTGTCTGTCTGTGTAGGTCTGTCACAACCGATTTGTTTCGAATCTACTGGACCGATTAAGTTGTTTGGTACACTTATAAATTTCTGTGACTCGAACATGGCCGTGTAACATAAATACATTAATTTATAATATGGGGTCACTTTTTGGGGTCACATTAGAAAATTTAAAAAGCTTTGCATACTGTAGGTACCGTGTGATATATCAAATGAAAGGGCTTGTAGTGACTAAAATAAAAATGAAATACAAAATATAGTTCTGTGATTATAGATTCCAGGAGATCCTATCAGAAGTCTGGTCTTAAAATAACATAGCAAATCTCTCAATATACTGCGTCAAAACGTGTTCGGAATGTTGGGGATGTTATATTCAATTTAAAGTTGTTATTAGGGTTCCGTATCAAAATGGTAAAAGCAACCTTTTTTTTTGGGTGGGAAATCATCATATGACCCCTCCCGCTCTGGGCGGAAGGGAGCGTCAGACTCTTACTAACTAAACCCACCAGTGTTTCTTCCTTAGCCCTTTGTGTTCCGAGCCTGCGGTAACTGCGGTAATCCCGCTGACCCGGCAGGCTTCGGCCCTGGCGAGTACGTGTTCCACGCGCGCCTCAAAGAGATGTCAGCATCACGTGAAAAAGGAACCCTTATGTTGCGACTCAGTATGTCCGTCTGTCACAGCTGGATATCTCAAGAACTACTAATGCTATCAGCTTGAAATAGTTTTAGGTGACGTTTGCCCAACTATTTAGCAAACAAGAAATAAATAAATCTATTTTTTTTTTTTTTACAACCGGGACTGAAAAGGGTTTTGAAAAATTCGAAGTGGGGCTACTAAGGTATGTGGGGTATCAAGAAAGAGCGTAGTTTGCACATTCTCAAACATTTTTTTTAAGCCGCATGCTTTTTGACTTTTGATAAAAATGTAAAAAAAAAAATACCGTTTCCCTTCGAGAATCTCCGAAGTTTGCATAGAGAAAATCCTGAAATTATTCTATGTGATAGAAGTTTATGTAACGATTACAGGAAAAATAAAACGCACACTCTTTCAGAAATCATCAACAATAAATACATTAGTTCCACTATCGGTCATGAGATAGCGCTGACCTAAAACTGCACTATTCTACACTGCAGCGTGCAGTGTTAAAATTCTCTGACGAATAATAGGTCTCACCGATGAAAATTTAAAAACATACGACTCTTTCCGCTACAAAGGGCGTAAAGACCATTTTGACCAAATTCACTTTTTGATGCAGTCTTACTTAGTTTTTCACGCTCTTTCGATCTGTATATTTGAAATTGCGCTACGGTGAAAAAAATGGTTTTTACTACCCCACATTTTCATAAAGCTAAACATCACTTTTTCGCAAAACCGAGTCATAAAACACAATTATTTTACATTTCGACAGCAAACTTGGTGTAACTACAAACATACATATTTTCTCGAATGAAAAACGGGGTAAAACACGATAACAAAATAAATTGTGACTTACGACCTACAAAAAAAATACAATTATTTTACAATTCGACAGCAAACTTGGTGTAACTACAAACATACATATTTTCTCGAATGAAAAACAATTCAAATATAGGGATTTGAAAATAGTCACATTCAAAAAGAAGACTTTGGATCAAATGGAATTCAAATACTCTATGAGGGAAGGCACTGAGTCACACACTTTGAAATTGTTTGAAGATACAAAATATTGACGCTTTCCGCTACAAAGGGCGTAACTCCAAATCCCATACTTTTGGCAATGAGTAAAAACAAAAAAAAACTTTTTTAAATAATTCTTTTCTTTCTATACTTATAAAATTAAGTTCTAGGAAGAAAGTTCTTAAATTTTGGCAGTCCTTTGCCTCATTTAATTACAATTATGTTCAACAGTTATTAACGAAGTTACCATGGAGTTACACCCTGAAAACCTAAAAAAAAATGTAGATACAACCCATAATTAAGTAGCCTGGTAACAAACGTCTGCAGTAAAAACCGGTTATAGTACATACAACTGTAATTTTTATAGTTGTAAAGACAATTTTTTTTGCAAAATATGTAGATACCCCTGTTATTATTAGTAATGCAATAACTCTATGAGCAATTTAATTAATAAGGATCGATAATAATTATTTAATAAGGATGGATTTTAGGTATTTTTAGTATAAATAATGATTACTTGAGTAAAAATGAAATAAAAGGTTTTAAAAATCAATACGTTTTTATTATTAATTGGTACATAAAAGGAACGTTCTGCACATACACAACAACTAAAACTTACAACTTATATGCCGCGATTTATATAATTCAAATTATTTTTTTTTATTAATTATTACGTGTAAACATAGACAAATCACAATATAATAATATTAATTGAGCTAAAAGGTTGACAATCAACAAAAACTTCTGCATTTTATCTTGGTGATATTATTCAAGTGCTCATTGATCGCTTTCAACTTCATCCTCTTCATCAGTTTGAGGAAGAGTTTCGATAATCTGAGATTGATAAGGCAGTTGTGAGTATTCAGCATGAAAACGTTTTAGAATTGATCCATTTTCACACAACCGTTTAAGATCATTATATTTAGCAGTAGCAATAGACAGGCTACTTGTATATAATGGGTGTAAGTTTAATACCATCACTCCTTTGTATCTCTCCCTTTTTTCTGCAGATAGTTCCACAGTTCTATTGTTTCTCTTTCCTTTTCCCTTTCCTTTTCTTTTTTCCAGGAAAAGGAAAGTAATGATAATGAAAAACTTAAACAGTTGTGTGAAAAGGGATCAATTCCAAAACGTTTTCATGGTGAATACTCACAACTGCCCTATCAATCTCAGATTATCGAAACTCTTCCTCAAACTGATGAAGAGGATGAAGTTGAAAGCGATCAATGAGCACTTGAATAATATCACCAAGATAAAATGCAGAAGTTGTTGTTGATTGTCAACCTTTTAGCTCAATTCATATAATTACTTATATTATGATTTGTCTATGTTTACAAGTACTAATTAATAAAAAAAATAATTTGAATTATATAAATCGCGGCATATAAGTTGTAAGTTTTAGTTGTTGTGTATGTGCAGAACGTTCCTATTATGTACCAATTAATAATAAATACGTTTTGATTTTTAAAACCTTTTATTTCATTTTTACTCAAGTAATCATTATTTATACTAAAAATACCTAAAATCCATCCTTGTTAAATAATTATTATCGATCCTTATTAATTAAATTGCTCATAGAGTTATTGCATTACTAATAATAACAGGGGGTATCTACATATTTTGCAAAAAAAATTGTCTTTACAACTATAAAAATTACTCTTGTATTACATAACCGGTTTTTACTGCAGACGTTTGTTGCCAGGCTACTTAATTATGGGTTGTATCTACATTTTTTTTAGGTTTTCAGGGGTGTAACTCCATGGTAACTTCGTTAATAATTGTTGTACATAATTGTAATTAAATGAGGCAAAGGACTGTCAAAATTTAAGAACTTTCTTCCTAGAACTCAATTTTATAAGTATAGAAAGAAAAGAATTATTTAAAAAAGTTTTTTTTTATTTTTGTTTTTTGCTCATTGCCAAAAGTATGGGATTTGGAGTTACGCCCTTTGTAGCGGAAAGCATCGTATGATGGTACGGAACCCTCGGAGAGCGAGTTCGACTCGCGCTTGCTTGTTTTTTTAATGTTACGAGTATGCTTAAAACACTTGTTATAAAAATAAGATTTTTTGGCATTTTTAATCTCAAATAGCAGCCAAGGGGTTAATTGCAAAGTTTCGCTGTAATAGTAAGAAATGCTCAATATGTTATTCCCCTAAAAGTGACACAGGGCCGTTGCGGGTGACGTCAACATCGAAAGGGATAAGAAAACAGTACTTTTCTTTTCTGGCCGGCACTTTCTTTTTTGGGTGCGTTATGAATGATGAGTTTATGAAATACAAACTTATTTTTGCAGTCGATCAAATTAATGATGAGCATTGTGCATGCGTAAATATTCAACCCAACTACCGAACTTTTCACTGTACGTGGTCCGACATAAACAAGGCCAGTTTTTAAAATTACGTTGGGTTAGTACCACAAAAAAAAAAACAATTTCTATTACACAAGTAAACTATTAAATACAAAACTGTCCAAGTGCGAGTCGGACTCGCACACGAATCGTTCCGTATCACAAGGCAAAAACGCCAAAAAAACAGGAATGTTGTATGGGAGCCGCCCTTTAAATATTTATTTTATTCTGTTTTAGTATTTGTTGTTAAAGCGGCAACAGAAATACATCATCTGTGAAAATTTTTACTGTCTAGCTATCACGGTTCATGAGATACAGCCTGGTGACAGACGGACAGTGGAGTCTTAGTAATAGGGTCCCGTTTTTACCCTTTGGGTACGGAACCCTAAAAACTACCAAGTTCATACAACTAATAAAACATATTGAAATGTAAAGTGATTGCGGAATACCCAATTTATCCAATTAATTTATCATCATTCCCAAACTTTTGTTAAGCCTACCTAAAAAATGTATACTGGGCATTCTGTAGCAAACTATTGGAAAGTATCAAAAATAAATAATTGTACATTATATAAAAATAATTTGAAGCGGCGAGCGCATTCCGAAGATAAATTCAAATATAGAAACAATTCGGCGCGAAATTCAATGAATGACTATGGTCAAAGGTCCTCAGTTATTGACTCAGTTTTAATATAATGTCCAAAAAACTATTATAATTACATTAAAAAAGCATAAATCATTGTTATAAACAATGCTTTTTGTATTAAAATTATTTTATTTATATTCTGAGTATCGTTTTCCGACATTCGACATATTAATTACTCGAGTCAATCGAAATTAAAAAAAAAAATCGTTTATCATAATCGCTTTCACACATCATTACGATAAAAAAAAACAATAATGGACGGCGATTTTGAACACAAATTAAGTAGTGGTAATGAATAATACGTGTTATTGGACCTGTGTTTCAATATTACGTTAAGATTTGGGCATTTTCGTGTTGTTTATAGTATTTTCAATAATATTTGTCTCATTTTAAATCTTATCTACATGTGTGTGTGTGACATTTGTGAAAAGTAAAAATGTAAACACGCACGATTGGCGCGAAACTTCGACATTAGATATCAAAAAACTTCATTACCGCTACTTATTTAACTTGGGCAATGGATGAATTCGTCAAATAATTAAATGATGTATTATTCACTGTCCCTGTGGTGGAGTTTGGATGTTCGAAATCCCCATTTTTATGTTTTTTAGCCTCGACCACCTCTGTCCACAAAATGGCGATTATCGCATTTACAGGCTTAAATTTAATAAAGGTAAATTAATAAGCTTGCGCGCTAAATATGCTATATTAATTGGCGTTAACATATGAGTTTTTTATCCAACTCTCTTAATTAACGCACATTCATAAGATTTGATGGCTAGCATAATAAATATTTACATAATCAATGAAGGGTGTCGTATGTCGTAATTCCTGGGTCCAATGGGACCCAGTACCGAGCCAGCGGAGGTTCGTGTGTTCGGGTCCATTCGGGGGCGCTACCGAACTATACGGTTAAGTCACATTATAAGGAGGGGTCCGTGGCCAAATAATAACAGCCGCACAAGTTGATCGATTAGGTTAAGCTACGCTTGCCGCGGTTGGTCTGTGGATGAGTGACCATCTTTACATACCGAGACCCCTCCGTGCCTCAGAAAGCACGTTAAGCCATTGGAGTTTTAGGAATTTTGTTTTATTTTTGTAGGATTTTGTAGATAACTTTCTACTTTCTAGAAAGTTTTCTACTGTCTTTAGCGATTACAAAATCTCTTCACTACCATAAACAACTGACAGTTGTCAGTGTGATGTTGACATTTGGGATAGAAAACTTTCTTCTGAAATAGTCTACATATAAAAGGACCTAGACAAAGATAGTTGGAAACGAAAGACAAAATGCCAGATTGTAGAAAGATATGTCAAAAATGAAGAAAAGAAATGTTACTTTGTATAAAAAGCAATTTGTCTACTCTTCGTAGAGATAGAAGTGTTCATGCTACGCGTGTTATGGCCAACTCTCACACATTATAGGCTGGTCATGCTAAAGTCCTTTCATAATTATTTTACCTGTGACAGCAACAACCTAATAGCAACCTTATCGTCACGAAAATAAAGATCACTATGGTTTTGAGACTTGTCAATGGCAACAACCAAACAGCAACAAAATGCAACGGGAATAATCACAATGATTATTAAAGTGGTATAATATAATAAATGTAAAGGACAGGTGTTCACACTTTTTCTAAGGTTATAATATCCATCACAGCACACAAAGTTTTAAAGCTTTGCTAGGTACCAACAAATAGTAATATAATTAAGTCAATGGGTAGATAGATAGAGAGTGCAGACAGGTAATCTAAAACCATTCCTCAATAACTATTAATATAACCAACACTGAATGTGCGAGGAGCAAGCTTAGCGTACGTCTGCGATGCAACCATTATTGCTATCTTTGTCTCTCAATTCATCAGCCGCCATGTTTGCATATCGTCTTTCTGGCTACCTAGCTGACCAATCATTTCATGACAGCATCGTCCAATCAGCTATTACCTGCTTCGATCAATATATTGCACGTAGGACCGAGTAACGACCTCGGCCAGGTAATGTTCTAGCCATCAAAAACATAACTTGTAAAAAAACCAAGTCTCGCAACTCAGTTCTTCTATTGTAAAAAGTTGTGAGATCCATCTAATACCAAGTCGGTTAATTAATTCAGTCCCTACTTAAGGGACCTTCTGTCTTAAGTTATTACGTAATTAGCTAACCTAATAACATCTTATCGTGACCATATTATCAATGTAAAAAATATTTTATGTTTTAAATAAATATCTTGACTTGGCAATCGCACTAAACGATCTAATTTATTATAATATGTATTAATTGTGATATACATTGTGTTTTCAAAATATGAAGAAATTGTTTAATTACAAAAAAATCTATTGTTTGGACGAAAAAATTAAAACACTAGTATTTTAGTATGTTGCTTATAGAATAATCTGATAAAAAGTCAGAATGATTGTATGTATATTAGTATGATTTTTAGTTTGCAAAAAAAAAAAAAAAACAACCGACTTCCAAAAACACTATAAAGAGAAAAATAACTTTAATTTCGGAAGTCGGTGGCAAAA
Organism: Mesoligia furuncula; assembly: GCA_916614155.1. Lineage (NCBI taxonomy): Eukaryota > Metazoa > Arthropoda > Insecta > Lepidoptera > Noctuidae > Mesoligia > Mesoligia furuncula. Next base: position 2,226,630 of record OU744790.1, on the reverse strand, counting down.
AACTAAAATACAAATCCAAAGACACCGACTTCCGAAATTCAAGTTATTTTTCTCTTTATAGTGTTTTTGGAAGTCGGTTGTTTTTTTTTTTGTAAAAAAGTTTTTATTTTTCACTTTTTAGCGGGTCAGTTTGTAATTCATCTAAGTTATAATAGCCTAATGTCAACTGCTTATTACCTTTTACAAAATATTGCTTTTCCCGATGCATGGAAGTTAATTGTTGAGGAGTTCTCCTAGTAAGAACCAGGAGAACTGGAGCTGATTGAGAAGTCAACATCAGCTCCACTTCACCATACGCATTGTAATGAATGCTCATTACAATGCGTATGGTGAAGTGGCTGCTAAGCAATGTATGCACATTGCTTAGCAGCCATATTAAAGTAATCGAATCGCAACCCGTGAAATATTTGTCATTGAGTAGTGCCATTTGTGGTCATCATCAGCTCCAGTTTACCAAATCATAATTTCCGAGAGCAAATGCTCAAGTTACTTTAATAATAGACTTAGGCAAGAAAAATTTTGCTAAGGGCCAAGTTTATGTTACGCTTAGTCGTGTAAAGACGCTGGATGACATTGTATTATGCGACTTGGAACCTACCAAACTGCTAAATAGACCACATGACGAAAAGGCATTGCGTGAAATGCAACGATTGAGGCTTTTATAAATCACCATCAGCCAATTGCAGTTCACTGCTGGACGTAGACCTCCCCAAGTTTGCGCCAACGTTCACGGTTCTCAGCTTCTCTCATCCAGCCACTACCGGCAACCTTTGTTAGGATAGTTTTACAGAAGAAAAACTCGCAAAAGTATTTCACTTTAAGAAGTATTTATTAGTTTTTAGACTAGATGCTGATAATCCTGGCTGCAGCATCAGGCCAGACTTATGTCAACATTGCATTGAACTTAAAATTTAGTCCTGTTTAAAATGAGCCCAAACACGACTACGGTGCTGTAATTTCAAGGTTTGTACTTTTTCTGATGCTCGACTGGCTTCAGCATCAGGTCTCTATGTACTTCGGTGTTCCTCATTAACAGTACGTTTATCCACACATCGAGCCCTTTTCAATGAGCCTAAACACGATATATCTGCTGATACTCGTCGAGGAGTTAGGTACTCTGTAGACTATCCTGACTGCAGCATCAGGTCATAACTTGATGATCATGAGACCAAATGTGAGAAATGCCCTATCAAACATCAAAACAATTTACTAAAACAGTCCTTGCCTGTTCGAGAGCCCAGCTACCTGAGATGGTGACAACCTTACGCAAATACACAAGATACTTCATAAAATATGCGAAAAACAATAAGTGAGCCTATAAAACTTGAGTGATGCCCTCGATTTCTCTAAGATCCCATCATCAGATCCTAACTTTGAAAAAAAGAATTTTGAAAATCTGTCCACAATTGGCGGAGTAATCGATGAACAAACATACAAAAAAACATACAAATATCCGAACATAGTACCTCCTTCTTTTTGTTAAGTCGGTAAAAAGAAAGTTTTTAGAGGTATTTTCATGTTTTTTTTACCCGACTGCGCGACGCAAAGGAGTTGTAATGTGTTCATCAGCCTATGTATGTATGTTTGTATGTTCCTTTGAAGCACTATACAGACCAAACGCCTGAGCCGATTTTTATGACTCACACGTTAATCGATTCCTCTTAGTCCGGCGAGTGTCACTAAACATGACATGACGTTAGTGAAAATTCAATATGGCGACTACTGGACGACATATTATTTTTTTTTTTTTTTTTTTTCAAAACCTATCGAGTGGTGTATCAAAATAAAGGGTTTTAAAAGGTGATTACAAAAATATACACAACATATATACTTAAAAGCAATTCGAAGTGACAAATTGTAAAAAACACCTACCAAGAACTATCGTCTGCGAAATCTTTCACATTTGTAAACTAAAAAGCTGGAAATAAAAAAAGTTATTTAAAAAAATAAAACAACCCGACTGCGGTAAAAAACTTAAGTTAAAAAAAAAACTGAAAAACTAAAAACAAGCCCATTTTAAATTAAATAAAAGTTGGAAGCAGGCGGGACCCATTTGAATTTGAAAATATAACAAAAATGGTATGGGTCCCGCCTGCTTCCAACTTTTATTTAATTTAAAATGGGCTTGTTTTTAGCTTTTCAGTTTTTTTTTTAACTTAAGTTTTTTACCGCAGTCGGGTTTTTTTATTTTTTTAAATAACTTTTTTTTCTATCGTATCAAATTAGTTGTATTATGTTTTTAACACTATCTACCTAGCATATATTTTGAAGAATATCATCGGAGCGCACGACAGTGCGCAGGCCAATTTCCAGCAAGTGGCCGCACGTACGCCGTGCACTATTTACCCGAACCGCTTCGAGCTACTTTTGACCACCCTGTATCTAACTATTTGCCACACGAAATCGAATCAAACTTCTTATACATAATACCATGACTGCTGTTAGTTCGAATACCAAATTTCATAACTGTAGCTTTAATAGATTCAAAGTTATGGACTTTTCAAAATAGCTAAAGTGGCACTGACTGACTGACTGACTGACTCACTCACTTAGAGTTAATCAAAATGTTTAGGGACTTCTAGTAGGCCTAGAAACTTGAAAATTGGCACGAAGCTAAAGTAAAAATAAAAATGCGCTCAAGTGTGAGTTCGGCTATCACACACATTCTGTAATCCGTGTTCCGTATTAAAAAAAATAAGCTTAATTTTTACGTAAGTATGAGACTTTCTTAGAAAGACAAATTATTAAAAACCTTAAAACATGTCAAATGACGTATATCATAAGATATAAACGCAAAATATTTTTTAAGAATACTTAATTAACCCCTTTTAAATCGTTTCGTTAAGCAGATTCATATTTCTATTTCTAAAAGTATATTAAAAAAAGTAAAACTAATATAATTAATATTTCAAATTGTAACTTGAAGTTTTGAGCCGTGCTTTTGTTTACCGGGAGCAGTTTCCGATATGTTTAGCTTACGCAATCACCATTCAGGAGTCAAGGTTTGAGCTTGGACAATGCTTTAATTGATATTGGTTCTTCTATATTCACTTGTGGTCAAGCCTACGTACCATTATCTAGGGTAAAAAATTTGAGTGGTGACCATTTAATAAATATCGATCCTAGCCAGATCAAAGCACAAAAAGTGCTATTGTTGAGTACAACAGATTAAGGTCGCTCTTTAGACCGGATTTAAAAAACATATGTGTGAAAAAGAATAAGTTTAAAAAAAGCAGCTGATAGGGAATGGTCTAAGATACGTCCAAACATTGCCGCAGTTCAGACTACAGCGGCCTCATCATTTAATAAAAAACTGGCCAAGTGCGAGTCGGACTCGCACAAGAAGGGTTCCGTACCACAAGGCTAAAACGCCGAAAAAAACATGTCTGTTGTATGGGAGCCCCCCTTAAATATTTATTTTATTTCATTTTATTATTTATTATTAAAGTTAAAATACATCTGAGTATTTTATGAATATTTCAAGTGCCTACCTGTTGCCATTTTTGATATCGAGCAAAAAAGGGCAAAAAAATCGCGTTTGTTGTATGGAAGCCAGGGAGCCCCCCTTAAATATTTATTTTATTTTGTTTTTAGTATTTGTTGTTATAGCGGCAACAGAAATACATAATTTGTGAAAATTTCAACTGTCTAGCTACCGCGGTTCTTGGGATACAGCCTGGTGACAGACAGACAGACGGACAGACGGACAGACGCACAGACAGCGAAGTCTTAGTAATAGGGTTCCGTTTTTTACCCTTTGGGTACGGAACCCTAAAAAACACCTCGTAAGAGAAAAAATAATAAAAAACCACAATTATCAAAAAATAAAGAAAGCCTAGGCTATACAATTTAATCCTACACGTGTATCTACCCACTTGGCAAAAAGAAATGAAATCCCACCAAAAACATATAATGTTGAAAAAGAAGGCCAACTTCCTTACTTCATGTAGATGTTTGACTAGCAAAAGAGTTGAAATCGAAACCAACGCCAAGTTTTAAACCATTTTCTTTGCACGGGCCTTATTTTGCAATTCTGTTGTAAGTAATTTGTGTTTTAAACTTTTTAGATATCAATACAATAATATTGTTCCATTTAAACTTGGCGGGTTTTCAGAAAACCATAAAATAATATGCATGAGAAATAACTATGTATAACACAACGAAAACCCGCCGAGCGAGGCTGCAGAAATTAAATAAAAAAAAACTGAATAAGATTTGAACTTATACTTGCATTTATTTAAATTAAAAACACAAACATAACATAACATCACGCCTATAAACCCCGAAGTGTAAGGCAGAGAATATTATAAATTCAAAAGTAACTCTCTCTGTCTATCTGTCTGTAGGTTACCTTTTTAAGCCTAAACCACTGAACGGATTTCGATAAAATTTGACAGAGAGATAGATTGCATCCCAGGGGATATATAAAGGATAGTTTTTATCCCGATATTGCTACGGGATCCACACTTATGTAGCTGCTAGTATAGGTACTATACTGGCAGCGCCACGTTGTTTCTCTGGCAAAATATGGATGTACTAAGTTCACCCACATTTCACCAGTTATGTTCATCATCATTCATTATTTCAGCCGAAAGACGTCCACTGCTGGACATAGGCCTCCCCCAAAAGGGGGGGGGGGGTTTGCCATAATCGCCAGGCTTGGCAGGCGGGTTGGCGATCACAGTATGGTATGGTGGTGGAATGCATAGAGAACGCTGCTGCCCATTCTCCGGTACGCCCCTTAGTCGCCTTTTACGACACCCACGGGAAGTATGGGGTGGTGCTATTCTTTAAGTCCGGCACCACACAGACCAGTTATGTTCAAGACCCATGCATTAGGGGGCGAGCCTATTGCCATCAGCTCACGAATCCAGCGGGCTGCTACTGAGAAAATCCTAATCCTAATGGAAACATCCAATAACACTTTGGCCGACCTGGGAATCGAACCCAGGACCTGATGTTCAGCAGTAGCACTTGCGACCACTAAACCATCGAGTCAAGGAGTCGGTCACTCAGAAAAATGAACGGGTTGCCCATTAAATGATAAATAAATGATAAAAGATTTATTTCTGTAAGTAGGTTAGTATACAACATAGGTTAGTAGTACAAACACTTTTACACGTCAATTATATTTTTTTAAGCGCCTGTTTGCCTTTAGTCTTCCCTAAGTCGGTGATGCAATGCTGACCTGGGACGAAAGGTTACAAGAATGTATGAAACTGTCATCATCAACCATCACCGCCTTACAAAGTGGAGAGATCCTATAGGGATTTTCTGTGTGGAAACCGCATGAAACCAACATAGAGAGCTCCAGGGGCTTGCATGACCTAAAGCGCAGTTACTGTCAGACTGCATAGAAAAGAAAGAGAAGCGCGATAACACAATGCTGGTAATTTATTGCAAAATATCAAGCAGTTATTGAATTACAAAAAATCTTCTGATTCGACTAAAAAAATAAAACACCAGTGTTTTAGTATGTTGCTTGTAGAATAATCTGACAAAAAATCAGAATGATTGTATGTATATTGGTGTGGCTTTTATTGTAAATAGAAAGTTTTTAGAGGTTTATTTATTTATTTATTGTACACCACAAAAATACATGACATTAAAAAGATACATCAAACACTACAAATTTCCAGGACATAATATGGGGCTGTCGTTGGTGCAAATATTATCTAAACAATACACTAAAATAGATACACAGATATATACATATCCAAAATTATTCATGATGAATTATGATTTTTTTCTATCGTATCAAATTAGTTGTATTATGTTTTCAACCCCCGACGCAAAAACGACGGGGTGTTATAAGTTTGACGTGTCACTACACTATCCACCTAGCATACCTATATCCTGAAAATATCACATATATTTTTCTGATTTTGTTTACTGTAGTCGATCATATACTTTTTTTGTTTCTTAAACTTGCGTTTTTTGCGTAGGTAAGTAATTTACTCATAGCAATAATACCAGCCTTGAGCTTGGGGCTCGTGGCTAAATAATAATAGTCGCGCGAGTCAATCGATCAGGTTAAGCTACGCTTGCCGCGGTCGGTTCATGGATGGGTGACTATCACTACATACCGAACTACTTCCGCCAAGCCTCTGGTCCCGACTGTCGTTCTTGGATCTTTGACAGTAGTTACAGGTCGTTAGAGCCCGAAATTCTGACAACCAGTTTTACTAAGGGGTGTCGTATTACGGAGGGGTTCACATCGGCGTCGAGTCGACTTCATCGTCGACCTGGGACTCGTCCTCGACAGCCGATGGAATTTCGTGGAGCACTTCAGACGTTTGGCTCCCAGACTGGAGCAGGCCGGCTCTGCGTTGAAACGGCTCCTGCCCAATCTAGTGGGTGCAAACGCCACCTGCAGGAGGCTCTACGCGGGGGTCGTGCGGTCCATGGCCCTTTACGGGGCACCGCTGTGGGCCACTGAGGCGGCGACCAGCCCGGCGGTTGAACGCGTCCCAGAGGGTCATGGCCGTCCGGCTAGTCCGGGGTTACCGCACGGTCTCCGGGGAGGCAGCGAGCCTCCTTGCCGGATTGCTGCCATGGGATCTGGAGGCCAATGTCCTCGCCGACATATGGGAGTGGCGAGAGGAGGTAAAACGCCGGGGCGTAACTCCGCTGCCGCGAGAAATCGCGGCGCAGCGGACAGAGCTCCGGCGGGATCTCATGGCGACATGGAGAGTGCGACTGTCGCAACCCAGTGCTGGGCACGCCACAATTGCGGCGATAAGTCCCCTCTTTGAGGAGTGGCTAGGGAGGCGCCACGGCGTCCTCACCTTCCGCCTAACGCAGGTCCTCACCGGGCACGGCTGCTTCGGGAGGTTCCTGTTCAGAATAGGGCGGGAGGAAACGGTAGAGATCTGCCCAGCTTGGGCAGAGCACCGGTGTGTCCTCACGGAGGCGATCGGTGGCGGCGATCTCTCGCGTCCGGCCCTAGTCTGGGCCATGGTACGGAGCGACAGTGCATGGGAGGCTGTCGCCTCCTTCTGCGAAGCAGTGATGCTCGCGAAGGAGGAGGTGGAGCGCGTGAGGGAGAGGCATTCCTTGCGCCCTCACGCCCCTAGCCGCCGCAGGAGACGCCCTGGGCGTCGGGAATCGATAGCCGATTCCCGGCCACAGTAGGCGCGGGCTTGCGGACGGCGAGAAATGGGCAGCTCGCCGTCCGGTAAGGACCAGGCCCGGGTCCACGGCGGGTTGTGTTCCACGCGCGCCTCAAGGAGATGTCAGCACCAACTGACGGGGTCCGCTAGGGCCGATGCCCGCCAGGGTCGCGGGTTGTTCGAAAGAGATACCGTGGCCCCTGGCACAGGCAACTGAAGGAACACGGGTGGATTTTAGTCAGTAAGAGTCTGACACTCCCTTCCGCTCCGCCCAGAGCGGGAGGGGTCATTTGATGATTTCCCACCTAAAAAAAAAATGGTGTCATATTACCCAGTAACTGGGTTGTGGAGGTCAGATAGGCAGTAGCTCCATGTAAAATATTGGTATTCAGCTGCATCCGGTTAGACTGAAAGCCGACCCCAACATTGTTTGGAAAAGGCTAGGTAGATGATGATCAATAAAACTAGCCTAGTTATATAGTTATAATGTCCCACTGCTGGGCAAAAGCCCTCAAACAGAGGGCACGAGCATAGATCACTACGCTTCCCCAAGATGGGTTGACGATTTCTGACCCGTAGTTTCAGAATCAGAAGGTTTTTTTAAAAAAAAATAGGTCAAATCACAATAGTGTGCGAGATGTTACAGGTAGGTAGATCCTCTATGTTTTGCCTAGAGGCGTACAAATATATATTTAATTAACATTGTCGAATTTTTTACTTTTAAGACCAATTTAACTTTTGAGATATCTTGAAGTGGTAGAATTATGTAAAATTATGCAAACTTTCGCCTATCTATATTGCTGACGACACGCTAAGAAGAAGAATATGTAAGTAATTGCATATCAATACAAATTGAAAATAGAATCAATTTCAATAAATGTCAAATTAAGTGACATGTCATATTAATGCTCATGTCAAATAAAATTCTAAAACGTCAAAATAGATAAGGTGATGTACAGTTTTCTGAAGCAGTAATTATAGAATTATCGTCCAAATATTCCTTTAGTAAGTCATCATTTCAGCCGAAAGACGTCCACTGCTGGACATAGGCCTCCCCCAAGCACCTCCACTTCGACCGGTCCTGTGCTTCCCGCATCCAACGGGTTCCTGCGGCCTTCACAAGGTCATCGGTCATCCTTTAGTAAGTAATAGCATTTATTTGTCAATATTCTTAATAGTTCTGTTTTGAAATTGTCCAGATTTAACGTTTTTATTTTTTCAGGTAGTATGTTAATTGGATTTCAATAGTTAGGTATCTACGACTTTTAATTTTGAAGCAATAGATCTACCTTTGCATGCTCAACTGTTGCTTCGGAATTAATCATGTAAATAGTTAACCATTCATTAAAATATTATGAAAATAAATCAATAATTTAACCCATTTTTCAATAGGAGTTTATGAGACTGTTTTATATCAGGTAAACTAGGTCATGTACATAATTGGAGTAGCAAGTGGCTAAAGTCTGTCATTCAGATAATAATTTATGTTAGCTATGACAGCTAACATAATTATTATCTCAATGACAGACTTTCTCTCCTAACGTCCCTCTTGCCATTATGAAATGGCAAGAACTTTACGTTAGGAGAGAAGATAAACTATTAGCTAATGTCACCATTTTTACCTGTCATATCGATTGGCATTGTTATTCATTTGTTAGTCGATACTTTTATTTCTGTGAAGTGTACGGTTTCCTGTTGGGGACCACCATCCGCGTAAAATAGTAAGCTAGTAATATAAGTAGGTACCTACCTACCACGGACTTAATCATAAGTCCATGGTACCTACATACCTGGTGAATGGTCATAGTGACCACAAAAGTGTCATGTCACATGTAAAGGTTTTATAAAGTCGAGGGAGTAGGGGCAAACCCCTCGACTTCTACAAAAATTGCTGTAAAACATGTAATATTTTATGCAAGCGACAGCGTAGCGTATTTAATAATCTTAACAATACTGTATCACTTTGTAGTTTCTAAAACTTTACTTCGACGGGGTTATACTCCGCTTGGGAACGAAACCATAGCGACTTCTAATTCGATCCCAACGCCATCTATCGAATCAGAGTTCAAACTTAATTTAGGGTGATATATGTCATATTTTACTGTGAAAAAAATTGACAGGGCTATGAAATACTAGACTAATATTTCCTCATATCTCACATAATTATTATTTGTTAACTTGTGGCTGTTTCAAGCAAGTTTGTGTCGCTGCGTCAAACGTTAACAACAACAACAACAACAACTCTGAATTGGAACAATTACTTATCTAAGTAATTTTCGCTTTTTTGTGCTACTATTTAATTGTGAAAGTGACAATGGTTCATTACGGTGGTACGGTGTGGTTATAATACGTTTTGTAAATATTTTTCCATGTAAACAATATTAACGAATTCAACTAATATTATTACTACACTGCCCTGCAAAACTAAATATCACACTTTTAAAATTAGAATAACTTTTTAAGTACACAAGATTTACTTTCGAAATGAAAATGACTCGAAAAAGAGTTTCATTTTGTACCTATATAAAACTTCATAGTCGAGAACCTTCGTTTAAGAAATGGCTGAAAAGAGCTTAAAAAACAAAAATATTTTATTTCGTTACCCCGAAATCTTCTAGAAAGCCCTCCAAGAACCGTCAGAAGAGCTTGTGCTGTCGTCGTTTTCGAACAAAGAATACTCTTCTTTTCTCCCCCTCTGCACGCCGCTCGTTCCTGCTTCTGCTTTTTTTTCGCAGTTTCTTCTTATGATTCATCCGTGAAAAAAACTGAACTGCTTTTTTTTTTTTTCTTTGGGTCATTTGAATTAATTATTGCAATTAAATAAATCTATATCTAAATCAAAACGAATGTTTTTCGCGAGCAACTGCCAACAAAGTTCTAAATGCATATTATAAATTATTGAAGTATTAGAATAACACGCAACACCAACACAACACCAAGAAAAACCAGAATCAAGAAGAACAAAATTATTGTCTACCCCATTGAGAAATAATGAATTTAGACCTTATTGCAATCATGACACCCTTTCATTATGTATGTAAGGTTCTTAACCTTTATTGTGTTACCTAGGTATGCAGCCTTTCTTGATCTCTCCAAGGCCAGGTTAGGCATACCTAACCTAAAAATATTAATTAACTCACGACACCTCCTTCATTTCACGAAAATGGCGTGAAATGAAGGAGGTGTGCCGGTTGAGTTAATTAATATTTTTTCACACCACCTGCTCGAAAATCTCAAATTATATGTCAAGCAACCTTAACCTAAAGTGAGTCATTAGTGGCCGGGGCACAGCCGGTCAATAATGTTGTACTGGATTTCATTATGACCCGCTGGTCAATAATGTGATTTGAATTTGGAATCTCACATGCTCAGCTAAATTGGCAGTATAGTACTAACAAACACCCTTTGGTGCCAGAAAGAGGAAAGCTATTCTCGAAACCCTTACTACGCGTGGATGATATTCTCGATTTCCTACAAAATCATAACTACTGCTTCTTCATATCGTTGCCATGTTTTCGAAGACATAATATTGTAAGAATAATTAGATAACTACGAACCATTTTTTAAAAGGAATGGAATAACATTAAAACTGGCATTAATAATAACAAATACCGTACCGCGCCGTAATACCGTATTAGTAATTGGCTGTAACATTAGTTAATTTATTTTAAGTAAACTGCGCTAAGGTTGCTGTGGATTTTGTGAATAAATAAATAAATAAATAATAAAACCTATCTATACTACAGTCGATTTATCACATTTTATCAAAAATACTCTATTTTCACGAGCGTCTCCAATGACGTTCTAAATTCAAAATGCATACAGCCAATCATCCAAAACCATTCTACCAGCCCTGTATAAAGCTTAGTTTACACAAATGCCACTTCTATTGCCATGGCTATTATTTTCTCACAGTAGGTGTAAAAAGTAGAGTATCCTCCTCTGGGCTAAAGGTGTCTTTGCCTTGGGCTAGCTTGCCCTCGCTGTATTCAGGATTCTTGTATTAACTTCCTTGCTTCGCTCGTGAGTTAAACTCTTAACTCCCTCGCTGCGCTCGGGAGTTAAATCCCGAATCCTTCATTGCGCTCGAGATTCAATCTAACGCCCGTGACATAAGACACAACTTTAGCCCCTCGGTGCATAATCTACTATTAAATATTGGTACGATACTGAAAGTTTTTAGAACTGGACACTTGTAAACGATATAATAAAAAAATAAGTCCAAATTTTGAAAATGGAACTCTTTGCCAATATTATTGTGTATGTATTTCATTAATTTGTCATTTGTTTACGATTTGGCGGCAAATTGAACATTGTCTTTGTCACGTTAGGATGAATTTAACGCGAGAAAATCGTACAAACATTTTTTATGATTTTCGATGTTTTTGTCAACAAGAAAGTTATGATAGATCTCGATTGGCCTTTCATGATGAAGCCCCATCTCATGCCACTGTTTACAACTTTGATTATTTTATATAATCAAAGATTTACAACTGGTTCAATGAGTTAAAACGTTGTCGCACTAATCTCACTGATGATCTGCGTGATTGGACGGCCTTCTACGGCGACGACTGAAGATTACATCAGTGTTGTGCGGCGTATGATAGGGCGTATGACAAAAGAGTGACTTATCAGCAGATTCTGACAAGCTTAGGCATCGGTATGAGTCAAGTGCACAAAATCCTCCATGAATATTTAGCGGTGAGGAAGCTTTTTGCCCGGTGGATACCTCAGAATTTGACAGAGGCCCAAAAACTCCGTCGTGTTGATTGGTGTCGTGAAATGGTTCAAATATTCGGAGGTGACTCAAATGCTGTGTTCAACATACTTACGGGTGATGAAAGCTGGATTTATTGTTATGATCCTGAAACTAAGAGACAGTCTGCTGTCTGGGTGTTTCCTTCCGAGGAGTTGCCAACTAAAGTGAAGAGAGGTCGAAGCGTGGGAAAAAAGATGGTGGCCTTGTTCTTCGGAAGGACAGGTCATTACGCAACAATTGTTTTAGAGGATCGAAATACAGTTGCTGCAGAGTGGTACTCTGACAATTGTTTGCTTGCCTTGGAAAAAGTTCGGGAGAGACGACCTCGTAGTAGGATCCTCCTTCACCACGACAACGCCTCGTCGCGCATCGCCAAGTAAACAATCGACTACTTGGCGACGTGGAATTACTGGGTCATCAGCCCTATAGCCCCGACCTCGCACCTTGCGATTTTTATTTATTTCCGAAAATAAAAAAAAACATCGAAGAAAACGTTTTATGGACGCCGAGGAAGCAGTGGCTGCATTTCAAAATGCCGTCGAAGAGACCCCTAAGGACGAGTGGGCAAGTGCTTTTCTCAGTGGTTCCATCGGATGCAGCGATGTATTTATGTAAATGGACACTATTTTGAAAATATATTATAAAACTAATAACTTGCTAGTTTGTTCAGTTTTTGATTTTCTAAGAACTTTCATTGTCACCCTCGTATGACCATCAAACTAACTAGGTCAAATGGCTTGGCGAACTTTCTGACGAGTACAGATCTGAGTGTAGAGTGAGACAGGTGGGGTTAAAATCTCCCTCACTCTTCAACCTGTACGTACGTACGACGGGCTGATTGTAGAGTTGAGCGACATCGGAGTAGGCTGCTCGATCGATGATCACTGTATCAACAGTATTGGTTATGCAGATGATAATGGTGTTGCTCAGCCCATCAATGGCCGCGCTTAGAAAGCTGATAGGCGTGTGTGAGGAGTATGCGAGGGTTCACAGTCTCCTGTACAGAAAGCGAGCTCTTGGTATTTCAAGTCAGCGGTCGTAAAATGGGTCGTAAAATATCTCCGTCGTTTTGGGTAGAGTATATATACTACACTATGAACATAATGATACAAGTACAAGAAGGCCAAAATCATGTAGATAAAAACTTATTTACAAAAAAAAAAGTTATTCAAAAAAATAAAAAAACCCGACTGCGGTAAAAAACTGAAAAGTTAAAAACAAGCCCATTTTAAATTAAATAAAAGTTGGAAGCAGGCGGGACCCATTTGAATTTGAAAATATAATATAAATGATTATATGGGTCCCGCCTGCTTCCAACTTTTATTTAATTTAAAATGGGCTTGTTTTTAACTTTTCAGTTTTTTACCGCAGTCGGGTTTTTTTATTTTTTTGAATAACTTTTTTTATTTCCAGCTTTTTAGTTTACAAAATAAATGTGAAAGATTTCGCAGACGATTTAGCTCTTGGTACGTGTTTTTTTACGATTTGTCACTTCGAATTACTTTTAACCATATAAGTTGTATATATTTTTGTAATCACCTTTAAAAACCCTTTATTTTGATACCCCACTCGATAGGTTTCGAGAAAAATAATTTTTTTTGAAGACATAATATTGCGCCAAAAATCGGCCATTTTATATTTTTTCAATTTTGATATACCCAGTGACACTCGCGCCACCAAGACAAATCTAAAGACGTATAATTTATCAAAATCCGTTCATTCGTTTAGAAGTTACGAGGGAACAAAGAAACGGACATACATACATACATACATACATACATACAGGTCAAACACATAACCCTCCTTTTGGGCTTCGCCGCAGTCGGGTAAAAAACAACCGACTTCCAAAAACACTATAAAGTGAAAAATAACTTTAATTTCGGAAGTCGGTGTCTTTGGATTTGTATTTTAGTTTTTTGCCACCGACTTCCGAAATTAAAGTTATTTTTCACTTTATAGTGTTTTTGGAAGTCGGTTGTTTTTTTGTAAAAAAGTTTTTATTTTTCACTTTTTAGTGGGTCAGTTTGTAATTTATCTAAGTTTTAATAGCCTAATGTCAACTGCTTATCTCCTTTTACAAAATATTGCTTTTCCCGATGCAGGGACGTTAATTGTTGAGGAGTTCTCCTAGTAAGAACCAGAAGATCTGGAGCTGATTGAGAAGTCACCATCAGCTCCACTTCACCATACGCATTGTAATGAGCATAAATTGCTTAGCAGCTATATTAAACTAATCGAAGCGCAACCCGTGAAATATTTGTCATTGAGTAGTTCCGATGGCCATTTGTGTGCTTCATCATCAGCTCCACTTTACCAAATCATAATTTCCGAGAGCAAGTTACTTTAATAATGGACTTAGGCAAGAAAATTTTTGCTAAGAGCCAAGTTTATGTTACGCTTAGTAGTGTAAAGACGCTGGATGGCATTGTATTATGCGACTTGGAACCTACCAAATTGCTAAATAGACCACATGACGAAAAGGCATTGCGTGAAATGCAACGATTGTGGCTTTTATACATCATCATCAGCCTATTGCAGTTCACTGCTGGACGTAGACCTCCCCAAGTTTGCGCCAACGTTCACGGTCCTCCGCTTCTCTCATCCAGCCACTACCGGCAACCTTTGTTAGGATAATTATACAGAAGAAAAACTCGCAAAAGTATTTCACTTTAAGAAGTATTTATTAGTTTTTAGACTAGATGCTGATAATCCTGGCTTCAGCATCAGGCCCGACTTATGTCAACATTGCATTGAACTTAAAATTTAGTCCTGTTTAAAATGAGCCCAAACACGACTACGGTGCTATAATTTCAAGGTTTGTACTTTTTCTGATGCTCCTGGCTTCAGCGTCAGGTCTCTATGTACTTCGGTGTTCCTCATTAACAGTACGTTTATCCACACATGGAGCCCTTTTAAATAAGCCTAAACACTATATATCTGCTGTTAGTTGTCGAGGAGTTAGGTACTCAGCAGACTATCCTGACTTCAGCATCAGGTCATAACTTGATGATCATAAGACCAAATGTGGCAAATGCCCTATCAAACATCAAAACAATTTACTAAAACAGTCCTTGCCCGTTCGAGTAACTTCTTACCGTTAAGGAGTTGTACCTTCCATCATCAGCCCAGCTACCTGAGATGGTGACAACCATACGCAAATACACAAGATACTTCATAAAATATGCGAAAAACAATAAGTGAGCCTATAAAATTAGAGGGTTGCCCTCGATTTCTCTAAGATCCCATCATCAGAACCTAACTTGTTGACAGTGGGACCACCTCAGAACTATCTACTTTCGAACAAAAAAGGAATTTTGAAAATCCGTCGACAATTGGCGGAGTATTCGATGAACAAACATACAAAAAAAAAACATACAAACATCCGAACATAGTACCTCCTCCTTTTTGTGAAGCCGGTAAAAATAGTGATAAATAAATGATAAATGATTTATTTCTGTAAGTAGGTTTTTACAAACACTTTTACACGTCAATAATATTTTTTAAACTAGATGAGGTCGGCTTTTCCTATCTGACTACTCTGAGAAGAAAGGCCGAAACAAACTCAGAGGTGACCTCTGAGTTTGTTTCGGCCTTTCTTCTCAGATTAGTCTCTTTTAAAGTCCAGACAAAATCTTGGTCAGATCGTGTGAAGACCATGTAGATTGGTGTCTGAAATGGTCTTTTGAGGAAAGAACCACACAGATTGAGCGGACCTGTCCAATCAGTGCACGCATTTGTCAAAAATCGTGCAGCTCAACTCAGAAGTTGAGGAGCTCAACGATTTGACGAACAATACCAAAGAAAGGACATTTGGGTAGGCCACGTAAATTACTCAAACTGCCAGATCATGATTAGAACTAAGAAGGAAAACAGAAAAAAAAATAACCCACATAGTCCTCACATTCACAATAAATTAATAGAAAAAATTAAAAAAAAAAAAAAAAAATCTTTACAAAATAAATATTCATGTCAATTCTAAATAAAATTCATCAATGTCAATGTGTATATAAAAATCCGAACATAAGCTTTGAGGACCATGTAGATTAGTGTCTGAAATGATCTTTTGAGGAAAGAACCACACTGCAGAATGGTATAGGTTGACCATTCCATTCATAATATCACAGGATGGATTTCGTATATTCCAGTGTTCAACTTTTGACGACGCTTGATCATACCACCGTACTACCACACAGAGACATGTAACAGTCACAGTTCTCATACCTATGACAACCACCAAACAACAATTAAAAAAAAATCTGTAATTCCGCATCTCATATTTTACTTACTGCCTATTATAAAACCTACGCGGTATCAGCTAGGACATTGGTGGCTCAGATGTCCAAAATATACGAGATGTAGGTCGTGGGTTCGCGCTTTACTGTGTACATAATTTCATCACCACTGGTCTCAAAACGGTGAAGGAAAATGTCGTGAGGAAACCGGCGTGTCCAAGAACCATAATATGTTGGAAGACATGTGACATCTACCAACCCGCTCTGAGTCCGCGTGGTTGATTACAACGCACTTCCTCTCGAAGAGAGAAGGCCTGTGTCCCAGTAATGAGGAGATGATTGATGGCTGATTATGCTGGTATTAGTTACATCTTACCAAAACGTACCCCTAGCTCTCTGCCCTAGTCACAGTAAGCGCCTTTGGCGGGCCAGCGTCCGACTACGGCTGTTCTTTCTTACTCTTGCACGCTCTTGTTCAAGATCAGAACTATGTGAACGACGTACACACGAAACTACAGTGGAGAAAGAAGAAAAAGAACGATCTTCTTCTTCTTCGTCTCCTCCGTTTGAAGTTTCTCCTTCGCTATTTTGATTTTCAGGTGTATGAACATCTTGCTTGGCCACTTGGTCTTTTTGTTCAGTTGATTGTTCGTTTTTATTAGGATTCTCAGTAAAATCACGTTCTGCACCTGGAGCTGTTTCGACTGCCAGGATGTTTTCTTCTACTTTAATTTTAACGGTTAAAACTTGAGATTCCGCCATGGTCAAATCCTTGATACCGGATATAAAGTTACGATTCGTGACCTACTGCAAGTGAGAAAGATTCACACACAAGCGGCTGGTGTGCCGGACTCAAGGTCTCACGCGCCGGTCGATATCAAAGTACAGTCACGCAGTCTATTGCTGACGTCTCATCATCTGCCTAGCCTTTTCCCAACCATGTTGGGGTCGGCTTCCAGTCTAACCGGATGCAGCTGAATACCAGTATTTTACATTGAGCGACTGCTTATCTGACCTCTACAACCCAGTTACTGGGTAATTCGATACCCCTTGGTAAGACTGATTGTCAGACTTTCTATGTAACGACTGTCAAAGATCCACGAATGCCTGCAGGGACCAACGGCTTAACGTGCTTTCCGAGGCACGGAGGGGTCACGGTATGAAAAGATGGTCACCCATCGTAGCTTAACCTGATCTATGGACCTGTGCGGCTGTTATTATTTAGCCACGGGCCCCTCTATGTCTACGTCTATGCATTTTATTTAGCAGTTTACTTGGTGCGGTGGAAACTTATCTCGGGTCGCCGACTGTAACAGTGTTGACGTAGGTGAAACTTGAATCGATTGAAAGAATCGAAAATATCTGTATTTTATTGCGTATAACGCAGTTACGGCATGAAAATCAGCCTATAGGAGTCCACTGATGAGCATAGGCCTCTCCAATCTTCGCCATTTATCTCGAATCCACTTGAAAATATAAACGTATGTAGAGACATTTTATTCTAAATAGGTCTATTTAACCTAAGTATTTTTTTATAAAACAAACAATTTTTGAAGGGGCTATGAATGAAGGAGTATCTAAAAAAAGAACATTGATAAACAATGGGGCTCAAAAACTTTTCAGAAAACTAGGAAAGAAGTGTAGAAACAAAATAAAGACGGAAAAACTAGGAAGCATTTATTTACGGAAACTTAAATAGTGAGCAATTTATAAAACCTACTAATTGTGGATAAGATAGCACAAAAATAGATACTATATTGTCTTTAAATTATTTAATACTCAATCATTCAATATTCTTAAAACTATAAACTAGTGACAAACAAAACAATAAAATTGTCTCTTAATGTTACTAGGTACCTATATCAATTCGACCCAGAGTTTTTTTTTTCAAAATTTACAGAAACCTCACTAATTAAGTAGTCTGAAGGTAAATATTTTGTAAACTCTTTTAACTTTCTTAAGATTATTAAACATTATAAAATACATTTTCTTTTGCGTTTTACAAATAATATAATTACAATGGATCTTTGAAGGGATGAGTATCATTGGTATAACTCAATAGCAAACTACCATTTATGTTTTGCAGTACCCTGACACTGACAGGGTACATGTAGAAAAACCGACAATAGATAATTAATCTATGAGAGCTAATAAATGGGTCTACCTTTTATAGCAGAACTTTTTACGTCATAATATTGTTTTGCATAACAACGGATAGCATAAACTTCATTTCGCAGAAAATCATTTCGCATACACTCAGTTGTCATACATTCAAAACTCATAATTTTGTTAGTCAGAATCATCTTTAGGCATAATGTTTATATCCATAATAATTAAAAAGCAGAACCATCATATCGCAGAAAATTCACAGTCAGAATCGTCTTTTGGCATACATTTTATATCGATAGTCGTTAAAAACCTACCCTAACCTAAATGCTAATTACAAAAATATTGTCGGCTTGGATGCATGTAGCATGCAAACAGGCATACAACATGCAAGCAGGCATGCAACATGCAGCATGCATGCAGCATGCATGTAGCATGCAAGCAGGCATGCAACATGCAGCATGCATGCAGCATGCAAGCAGGCACGCAACATGCAGCAGGCATGCAGCATGCAAGCAGGCATGCAACATGCAGCAAGCATTGTTTCTGTCACGGCTCCGGCGCTGCGGGGTTTGGGCGGCGCCACGCGAGCTTATCGTCACAGATGGTTTTAACGCTCACCACCGCAGCGCCGGCCAGCCTCAGCCGCGGTGGCCGGCCTTCAAACCACCTGCTCCTCAGCTCGCGGGCCGCCCTACCCCTCCGCGCCTACGCGGGTTTAAATTACACTCTAGGCAGACAAGACTGCGTAAAGTCGGTTTCGCAGCGATTTGTTTCTGTCACAAAATTTTGCAGCACAACGTATTGACTTTTTATGACAAAATTTAATTTAATATTGAAAATGCTACCAATACATGCTATATTTAGAACATTCTATGTCACTTTTGCAGACCATTCGAATTTAAATACATTGCACGTAGGTTATCTAACCATTCGACAGCATAAATTTACTTTATTTAAATTATCAGTTTTATTCCATATATTATAAGTTTTCGATTTTTTGAACACTAATTTTTACAAGAAGATACATCTATTTTAATTTTTGATGTTCAAATATGCACCCATACCAAATAATCGTATCTCTAAATAAATGTTATGCTAAACAAAATTATGCATAATATTAATTATGGCAAAGGTAATTATGCGAAACAAAATTCTGCCAAGATAAAAGTATGCCATTGTAAATTCGGACACGTAAATATTCTGCCAAACAAAAGTTATGCTAAATAATTTTTATGCCTTAAAAATATTCGATTAAATAAGATTATGCCATGTGAGTTATGCCAAATAAAAATCGGAGTATCAAGATTCTGCCAAATAGAAGGAACCCCTAATAAATAATTTTATGAAATTATGCTATTCAATTAAGCTTTTTCACCCCAACACAGTTGGGAAAAGGCTAGGCAGATGATGATGATGATGCTATTCATTTAAGTAGACTATATTGGTAAAATTATTGATATTACAAACATGTATTTAAGATAATTTTAATTACAAATCTATGTGATTATTATTATTGTTCTGCCATTTGACAGTAGAGCATCATAATATCAATTATCAATAGTTGATTGTGAATAAACAGTTTTTTTGTGTTTTGACCAATAGGTATACTCTATGCCTAAAGAAGTATTTTATTATTCTATATGATAAAGTACAATAAATATACATTAATTTTGGGTCCCCATGACGCGCTCAGTCTGGAGACCGTAGTCCAAAGTAATACTTAATTGGATTACATCCATATTAGTTACACATTCTAAGTCTCCTGGGAATTATAATTTACAATTATGCATCTCATATTTACTCGTATTGCTAAATTCTGCCATAAGGCAGCCCCTTCCTTAAGAGGAAATGCGGTCGGAGAGACTTTTGAAAAAGCCTAAGTAAAAATTCATAATTCGAGGTTCGGGTCTCGCCTATTTTCTCCCTCAATATTGGACAAATTTAAAAGATGTTTCATAAAATGAATAAGAAGGATAATATAATTATAAACTGTGTCCCTATGTTTTTCTTTTTTCATGAATAGTTGTCAAATTTGTACACTAGGCCTCTGTTGACAGCGGCAATTTTGAGCAATTCTTGAGGGTTCCAGTGCTTATAAAATAATGTACCATCAAAAGGAAAACATAGGGACATAAATCAAAATCAAAATATTTTATTTCACATAAACCTACATGGGCACTTATGTAACGTCAGAAGCTAGATGCACGGTTCCAATTGGTCGTTTCCTATTGAGAAGAGCCGGCAAGAAACTCCATGGTGACTCTTTTAAAAAAAAATTGGCTTTTACAATGTTTTCAAATTACAGCAGGTATGGGAGGACAGCGTAGGCCTGTCAATAAATTAAAATAAAAAATGGTCTACAGATCTAAAGTCTATAAGGCCTACAAAGTCCTCATATTTACAAAATAAGAATCTATCAAAAGGATAAATAAAAATAAAAACCTACTAAAACCAAGTGATATGATTGCACAAGTAGTTAAAATTTATTATTCTGTGACAAATAATTGCTTTATGGTCATTAACCATAGAAAACAGGCGAGAGCGTTTCTATGGAGAAAATACCACTTGCATTTCCTCTTAAGAGTGACTTGTGCGGTGCATGTAGGTCGTCATCTCGAAGCGCTCCGAACCTGTAACGATACAATGAGGAAAGCTTTAGTTAATGCATAAAAATAAAAATGATAAATAAATATTCGTCGCACTCCTGCACTATGCCTTCCGCCTTTCGTGAATCCGCGCTTCCGACTTCCACTTAGGCAAGTAAAAAAGTAAGTTCTATTGACTTACCAACTTACTATTATCTATTATATCGCTGTGTAAAGTTAAGTCATGAATAACGTCAGTATAATCAAGCCATACTAAAAGGTGTGAGTTTGTTATAACTTTGCAAAACGATAAGCTTTAAGTGGTAAATCCTGAAACCCTTCCCACGGATCAAGAGATTTAGTTTTTTTGAGGCAGCTTTTGTTTTATATTAAAAATAATCATACGTCATAAAGTCATTTAATCATTTGTTAACATAGGTACAATAAATCTATATATATAAAATTCAAAGTCCTGACTGACTGATTGACTGACTGACTGATATATCAACGCACAGCCCAAACCGCTGGAGCTAGAGACTTGAAACTTAGAAGGTGTGTTCTTTGTGAAGAGTAAGTATCCACTATGAAAGGATTTTTGGGAATTCAACCCCTAAAGGGTTAAAATAGGGGATGGAAGTTTATATGAAAGTCCGACAGTTTTGAAGTTAGGATCTTCTAATTTTGTATTTAGGCTGACAATTGAAAATTAGATAATACGTATCTCAGCGTTTTTGACAACTCCACCCCCGAAGGGTTAAAAAGAGGGATGAAATTGTGTATAGAAAATCATTAATTTTCGATGTTAAAATCACTAAGTTTATTATCTAGGCTTATGATTGGAAGCTAACACAACGGTGTTGTTAGAATTTCATCCATTAAGGGGGTAAAAAGGGGGATGAAATTTTGTCCTGACTGACTGATATATCAACGCACAGCCTAAAACGCTGGTCGGTACCGCTGGGTAGAGAAATTAATTTTGGGGGGTGTGTTCTTTGTGAAGAGTAGATATCCACTAAGAAGGGGTTTTTGGAAATTTAACCTTTAAGGGGTGAAAAGAGGGGATTTTGTTTGTATGAAAAATCTTATTCCTTGAGTTAATAACCATGAAACTTGGCACGAATACTTATCTAAATAAATTATGAAGTTTGGCTTTTTTTTCTAAACTACCCCCTAAAGGGGGATTGGGAGGTGTCAAAGTTTGTATGGAAGAATTTTAACGCGTGGTCCGATTAACTCGAAACTCAGTATTTATACTTAAGACCAAAAATAAAGAATAACGTGTATCATCGTATTTCGAAAATTTACCCCTGACGGGGTGAAAAGTTAATTTTATAGGAGAAGACTTTACTGCGTGGCTTGATTAACTCAAAAATTGGTATAAACAATCTTTGAGTCGAGTAATGAACACATCCCAAACAATTTTACGAAATTCCACCCCTGTGGGGATGAAATACGGGGATACAGTTTATAAGAAAAATCTTATTCATTTGGTTAATAAACTTGGCAAGAATACTTGCCTAAGCAAGTAATAAAGTTTATCATTATTCGTTTATCAAAACACCCCAACACCCCTTGTGTTGGGGTGTTAAAGTTTGTGTGGAAGAATTTTAACTCGCGATCTGATTTACTCGAAACTCAGTATTAATACTTTTGAAAGAAAATAATCAATAATAACAGCCGCACAGATCGATCGATCAGGTTACGCAGGCTACGCTTGCCGCGGTTGATCAGTGGATAGGTGTCCATCTTTACATACCGTGACCTCTCCGTGCCTCGGAAAGCAGGCTAGGCCGTTGGTCCCGGCTGTCATTCGTGGATCTTTGACAGCCGCTAGGAGTGGTCAGAAGCCCGAAAGTTTGACAACCAGTCTTATCAAGGGGTATCGTATTTGGGTTGTGGAGGTCAGATAGCCAGTCGCTCCATGTAAAATACTGGTACTCAGCTGCATCCCGTTGGACTGGAAGCCGACCTCAACATAGTTGGGAAAAGGCTAGGCAAGTGTATGGGGTTTTCGAAAATTATTGACCCCTGACGGGACAAAAAGTGGTAATTCGATTTATAAGGGAATTTTAATGAGTGCCTTGATAAACTCAAAAAAAATGGTACAAATAAATTTGGACTTGAAACTTGGCTCAAATAATTATAAAGTTCGAATTTTTTTGGAATTCTAAACTAACCCAAATGGGAGATTGGGGGTGTCAAATTTAGTATGGAAAAATTTTAATGCGCGATCCAATTAACTCGAAACTCAGTACCTATCTAAGACCAAAATAAATAATAAAGTGGTTCAGGGTTTTTCGAAAATCTACCGCTAATGGCGGGACGGTTCAGGGAGAGAGCCTCCCATCTCAGTCGCCGCGGGGGACGCCCCCGGCGTAGGGAGCCGCGTGACGACTCCCGGCCACCGTAGGCGCGGGCCTGCGGGTGGAGAGTAATGGGTAGCTCACCGTCCGATCAGGACCAGGCCCGTGCCGGACGGCACGTAAGTACGTGTTCCACGCGCGCCTCAAAGAGATGTCAGCATCGAGGAGGGGCCCCTTAGGGCCGAAGCCTGCCGGGTCAGCGGGATTGTCCGAAAGGGTTACCGCTGGCCCGGAACATAAAGGGCTAAGGAAGGAACACGGGTGGGTTTTAGTCAGTAAGAGTCTGACACTCCCTTCCGCTCCACCCAGAGCGGGAGGAGTCATTTGATGATGCCCCATCCGCAAAAAAAAAAAAAGACCAAAATAAATAAAGTGGTTCAGGGTTTTTCGAAAATCTACCGCTAATGGGGTGAAGAGGGATAGTCAATTTCACAGGGCAGAATTTTATTACAAGGATTGATTAACTGGAAAATTGGTATAAATAATCTAGATTATGTTTCGAAATTCCAGCCCTATGGGGATAGAAAGAGGGGATACAGTTTATATGAAAAATCTTATTCATTTGGTTAATAAATTAGAAACTTGGCAATATTTGGGTCAGTAAATAATAAATATTGTCACTTTTAGTTTAAAAAATCCCTCACAGAGGATTTGGGGGGTAACAAAGTTGATGGATTAGAAAAATATTTAACCCGCTGTCGGATTAACTTGAAACTCGGTACTACTAAAACAAAAAATTCTTTAAAAAAGTGATTTAGGGTTTTTCAAAACTTGGGCACGCCACAATTGCGGCGAAAAGTCCCCTCTTTGAGGAGTGGCTAGGGAGGCGCCACGGCGTCCTCACCTTCCGCCTAACGCAGGTCCTCACCGGGCACGGCTGCTTCGGGAGGTTTCTGTTCAGAATAGGGCGGGAGGATACGCCCGGGTGTCACCGGAGGACACGGTGGAGCATACGGTGGAGATCTGCCCAGCTTGGGCAGAGCACCGCCGTGTCCTCACGGAGGCGATCGGCGGCGGCGATCTCTCGCGTCCGGCCCTAGTCCGGGCCATGGTACGGAGCGAGAGTGCATGGGAGGCTGTCGCCTCCTTCTGCGAAGCAGTGATGCTCGCGAAGGAGGAGGCGGAGCGCGTGAGGGAGAGGCAATCCTTGCGCCCTCACGCCCCTAGCCGCCGCAGGAGACGCCCTGGGCGTCGGGAATCGATAGCCGATTCCCGGCCACCGTAGGCGCGGGCTTGCGGACGGCGAGCAATGGGCAGCTCGCCGTCCGGTAAGGACCAGGCCCGGGTCGACGGCGCGTTGTGTTCCACGCGCGCCTCAAGGAGATGTCAGCACCAACTGAAGGGGTCCGCTAGGGCCGATGCCCGCAAGGGTCGCGGGTTGTTCGAAAGAGATACCGTGGCCCCTGGCACAGGCAACTGAAGGAACACGGGTGGGTTTTAGTCAGTAAGAGTCTGATACTCCCTTTCGCTCCGCCCAGAGCGGGAGGGGTCATTTGATGATTTCCAACCCAAAAAAAAAAAAAAAAGAGTCAAGTTACGAACACATCCCAAACGATTTTTCAAAATTACTCTCCTGGGGGGTAAAAAGCTGGGATACAGTTTATTTGAAAAATCTGATCCCTTTGAGCTATAAACTAAAAAATTGGCCCGAATACTTATTTATATCTAAATAAATGATAAAAATCATAAACATACATTTTCGAAATTATAAGGGGAAAGTACGAATTTCACGCGGACGAAGTCGCGGGCAGAAGCTAGTGGTTGTTATAAAAAAAAATTACAAGCGCGCTATATTATACCAGAAGGCATACAAATTAATATTATTATCAAATTAATAATGTGGCTAACATAAATATAATTAAACGCTATTGTCCGCCAAGATTTTGCATGGCTTTTATGAATGGTTCGTGTAGGTAGGTATACTATGTATGTTATAAATGATTAGCATGAGTGAAAAAAGTTTGACCTTCGCCACTTGAAGAATCCTCACCATCACCACCCTTGATTGTAATAAAAAATGGCGCCTTGAACAATATTTACTGTGAGTGAGAGTAGTTCTGATAATACTACAACATAATCTTCAGAATTTTATCTGATGATGGAGCCGGAAGAGTCGAGAGACAGTTTACAACAGCTAAATAGGTTTTGCTTAGGCTTATTTAATTCTTCTTGAGGAGAAGAGAGACCTAGCTGGGACATGTCGACGAGGGTTTGATAATGGAGACGGAAGGCTGTCGAGTGAAGTTTAAAAAGGAAACAGAAAAGCGAAAAATAAAAAATCCTTTTAGTCTAACAGCAAAGCTCCTAAATTAATGTAAATTACAAAAGGGTCGGCGCCAAACAAACAAAAAGGCGCCAAGTAAAATGGTGAACAAACAGTTTCTTATTTCGTCGATTTAATTTTAGTAAAAAAAAAATTCACTACCTGATAACCTTCTAATCAAAGACAACGGAACAATCAGAAGAGCTTTTGCTGTTGCTGTCGTCATTCTCGACGTTGGAGGGCTCTTCTGTTTTTGATTTTTTCTCTTTGCTGGCCCCGTCTGCACTGGTACTTTCACCGCTTGTCCCCTGACCGCTTTCCCCTTCTCCGCTTCCACCCTCTCCTGTCTCGTAGTCGGCTTTTCGTTTAAGTTTATCTTCATCATCTTGGTTCTCGTCAGCCTGCTCCCGAGTGCTTGGTGTTGCGCCTAAGTACAATAACACATAGTCAATCAATCAATTTTACTTAGCGTATCGCAGGGTGTACAGACTGTTCCAAGACCTATAGGTCTCCCCAAGTTATGCTCTAACACCCGAATTCACATACAGTCTGTCCAAGCCACATTTAAAAGGTTGTCGGTTCATCCAGCTGGTGCTATTAACTCCCCTTTATTTATATTACTATATAAATTAACAGACTATTTACAGTCATCTTATATCATCATCATCATCATTTCAGCCGATAGACGTCCACTGCTGGACATAGGCCTCCCCCAATTTTGGGGGGTTTGCCATAATCGCCACGCTTGGCAGGCGGGTTGGCGATCGCAGTATGGTATGATGGTGGAATGCATAGAGAACGCTGCTGCCCAGTAAGACCCTTAGTCGCCTTTTACGACACCAACGGGAAGTAAGGGGTGGTGGTATTCTTTAAGTCCGGCACCACACTGACAGTCATCTTATATCAGTGGTGTTCAATGTCGAAGTTAAGAGAGTGATATTACGATGATGATAAGGATCAGGATCTCAACTGATTAAACTTTAGTCCACGTAATACTCGACCTTCAATTTTCGTCCCTAATTGGCTAAGTATACTACTTGCCCCCTTAAAGTTTAGATAGTCATAAGCGCCCCTAAAGTACCTAAATTGATTAAAAAGTGTCAACGAATATACTTAATTCATCAATAGTCAGGTGTAGTTTACTCTCATCAGTTGTGATGATCCGTTTTAAATCTATTTCAGAATTGTTTATACCAGGGGCCTAAAAAGGCCACTTTGGAGAATCATAAAAGGATAACATTATGAATTATATAATGGCGAAGACAGTCAGTGTTTTTCTTTTTTCGCTGCACTACGTAGGTACAATCAAAGAGATTGGAATTGGATTTGGATTGGATTGATTGGTATTTTAGCACAGACAAAAAAAAAACATCTGACAAAATCTAACAGTTAACTGTCCATTCTGTTATCTTTTTATGATTCTGCCGAAGTGGCCTTTTTAGGTTTTTTTTAGGCCCTTCTTCTTCTTAGCGTGTCGATAGCAATCTAAATGTACTCGGCCCAGAATTCGGCTACTTGTTTGGCGCCTTCATCACCGTCCATCAGTTCGTTTCCGTTTTAGGTCCCCTGATCACATTGTTTGTATTATCGTTGGTTGGGTATCTATAAACCGGACTTCGATTTCGTGAACGGGTGCCGACGGTTGAGAATGATCATCTCATAACTGCCAAGGCTTATTTAATCTTATTTTATTAATTTTGTTTTTTTATTTGTGTCTTTTTTTTACATTGTTCTCACATATAGAAGCAACAAAAATAATGTACCCAGGATTTTGTAATATCTTGATTTAAAAGAGCGTCCATGGAGTTTCTTGCCCGTTCTTCTCCTTATAGATCTACGTTTTGGAATGGGCAACTAGCTTCAACTTTCTGACTAACTGACCGACTATTTAATTTTGACAATTCAAAAGTGCCTGTACATGGTTTAATTGAAATTAATGCTTTGAGTTTGAGTTTTGAGTTTGGTCAGTTGCGAGGCGGACTAGCGGACATGGTTCCACTCACCTTCTTATTATTATTTATCGTAATTATTAGCCATAGTACCACTTATACTACCCTGTGACAGACAGTTACGGATAGACAAAAGCCGACGTAAACTGAGACTTCAGGCCCAGTTTTCGCTTATTGGATGCGGAGCCAAAATAGTAATGTATCATCCCAAATCTACTTGAGGCAGTAGGTATGTTGTAATGTCTTGTTTACTGGTAACAGCAACTGATAATTATAAAGTGAAGTTAAGTCGGTTTAGTTATGTTTAGGTGAGGTGTGTTAGGTTGGTGAAGTGTTAGTTAGTTTAGTTAGTTAGGTAGCCGAACGATAAACTATCAGAGAAATCATTTATTTGCAAAGAAAACTAATACCCCCATAGCTATACTTACAGAAAAACCAAACAAAGTTATGCGCTTCGGGAATCTTCGTGTTTCCGAATTAGCATAAACGTCGCGCCACAGAGTAACCCATCACTGAGGCAGTGCTTTTAAGGTTTGTACTACAGCGCTTTGTACTAGTGTCTGTATGTCTCTCTGGTATATCCAAATTTGAAGATCGGCACCAATCGATTGGAACATTTTCTTAGGTATGTCATCCTGGTTTTGTGTTTTTTCAATACCTATATAATGTGCCTTGCTGAAAAATATTATTATCATCAGAATCGTCTTTAACATTAATATAGATAAAATTACCACAGCACACAGCTTATCTACTCTCTTTAATAATAGCCACAGCATCGAGAGCAGGCTTGGTAAGAATAAGCCAGGGCAATATAACGATGGTAACACATATAATAATATACGGGTAGTGTGTTAGGGTATTGGTACAGACGCGAGCACATCAAGCGACCCGAAACTGTCAAATTCTCCCAATCAACTTTAAAGCTTATACTTTAGCGGTAAAGTTGAAAGTCTATTAAAGAAATTTGACAGATTGTAGTAGCTAATATTCATTACTATATTATACAAATATTCATTGCTTATAATATTTGTTGAGTGAAAAACAGTTTTGTCACGCAGTAAACAAGAACCGGCACATTGTATCAGATACTTGCATCAGTCAGTCTACCTATATCAACTCGTTACATGTCTAGCAAACATTTTCGCAGCGCAATAGCGTGTAGCGCATACACGGTGACATTTGAATCACTGTTTTGCTAAAAAAACGTTGTTTAGACCCTACCATTCTATAGCACTAAATATGTTATTAAAACAAACAAATCTAGGCGTTCTCAATTAAGTCTTATTTGCTCAAACGTGTTCAAACATTAACCGTAACATGAAAGTACTCATCTGTGTTGTTAGCGTGGTAATGATTTTAGACACGTCTTGCTACTTACTGCCCGCGACTTCGTCCGCGCGAAATTTTACCCTTCCCCGGTTCACCCTCTTAGAGGTGGAATTTCGAAAAACCCTTGCTTAGTTAGTACTCTTCACAAAGAACACACCCCCAAATTTCATATATCTAGGACTAGTGGTTTAGGCTGTGCGTTGATATATCCGTCGGTCAGGACTTTGAATTTTATATAGCTTCCACCCGCGGCTTCGCCCGCAAAGTATGTCGATAAAAACTATCCTATGTCCTTCCTCGGGATGCAATCTATCTCTCTGCCAAATTTTATGAATATCCGTTCAGTGGTTTAGGCGTGAAAAGGTAACATACAGACAGACAGACATTACTTTCGAATTTATTTGATTGATACTGAAGAACTATTTACATAGTTTTGTTATCAATAACATAATAATAAGCTGTAGATTTTAGTATAATTTAAGTTAGGACAAGCGCATTTATCGCATTAGGTTATATACTGTAATATTACATGTAAGTAGATAAATAAATAAATGTAATAAAATAAACATTGATTACATCGACTAGACGTTTATCCTAATTGTATACCTAATAATATTAATATTCGCATTTGTTTACGCTTGATACATTGCAATAAAAACAAACTGTAAGCACGCACCTTTATGTATTAACAATGGCAGCGCCTTTATGCCGTAATAGTAAGGGCGATTTTCGCAGTGCACGTGTCACCTTTATGTGCAGTCTGTACCAGTGCTATAAATGACAGCACCTTTATGTCGTAGTAGTAAGGGCGATTTTCGCAGTGCACATGTCACCATGTGGCACATCCACTGATGTGGACGGACTGTGCTATACTAATTCAGGCTATTGCTAATTAATACGTACCGTTATCACGCCTCAGACTTCGGTATATGTACTGCCGGCGTGCTAGAGACCCTCCGAACCCGCCGTGGACTACCCTCTCACGATCCTCAGGTTCATCAAGTATTTCTTGCTTGATATTAACTTTAAATTCTTCTTCCTTAGTCTCCTCTTGTTGCATGCCTGCTTCTTGTTCAGTTAACTGTCTCCCTGTGGCTTCACGTGGTTCACCTGTAGATGTTCGGTATACCAACGGATGATCACCGACTTCCTCTTCTATGTCAATATCAAAACTCACAATTTTCTGAACGATGTCCGAATCCGACATGGTAAATATAGCGATGCCTGCTGTAAAGGTACGATTAATGGCCTTCTGACTGCAGGTGAGAACCGATCGGTCGCTTATGCCTGATGAGACTGCCGCGCTGGAGCGACGCCGGTCGATATCACAGCACGTACCTACAGTTGTGTGCATTTTTGTTTAAATTTACGAAGACCCGATATTTTTGTTTTATGTTTGACAGTCTCGCGTTTGATATCATTCTATCTCAGCTTTATCTTTATCTTTGAACTAGCAGCGCCCTGCGGTTTCACCCGCATAAGTGTCGATCTCGTGGGAATATCGGCAAAAAAACTATCCTAGAACATGATTGACGTGTAACGTGTTGTTGTATTATTAAGTGTTTGTACAAACCTACTTACAAAAATAAAATCATTTTATCATTTATCCTATGTCCTTCCCCGGGATGCAATCTATCTCTCTGCCAAATTTTATCGAAATCCTTTCAGTGGTTTAGGCGTGAAAACGTAACAAGCAGTTGTTACATTTTGCTTGAACACAATGTATGAGATGCAAATAATATTTTTTATTGAACAAAGTAACGGAAGCCACTAAACGATTTGTATTTTTTGTATTTACACAACACTTTTAGCAGGAACAATTATTAAATTCATTTCACCAAGAAGTACCTACTACTTTTAAGTCAGTTACCGGTATGATACAGGGTTCAGACCTTAACACTCCTACTTTAAATTCCATCCAAACTTTATTTTTATAGTCTCAAAAAACAATTAAAAAATGTTTTATGAACCAAAAAATTGTTTCGTTTTATTAAGCCCAGATATTTTTCTAGCAGACTGTCCTTTTTACCCGTTTGGAGCGACGAGACGGTGCAAGAGAGGGCGCTATACAAAGCTTTCAAAACATAATTTAAGCCTGTATTCGCGGAAGGGGTGAGCAGACGTGACAGTATTCCCATATCATCATTTCAGCCGAAAGACGTCCACTGCTGGACATAGGCCTCATTCTCATATTATTAAGGTATATTCTTTGGTATTGCCATGTAGTTGGGATCTCATTGCCATTTATTACCATATATTTGGGAACTTATTGGCGAATATTGCGCGCAAATAGATATGACCCATGCGCGACCGGGGAACTGAACTCAGGACCCCTTGCTCCCTTATGACCTTTAGATCAAAGAGACAGCTCTATACTTTACAAAATTTTTGAACATATAGTTTTCAATATAGGTTTAATTTTCGATTCTTTTAACCAGCTTTTTATTTACTTGTTTCGTTCGTGTTTCCGGTTACTCTGTCTGTCGTCCATTTTGATGCACTTGCTGCACCTATGTAACTTCGGACTAGCATGGTCAGCGTTCTGGTGTACCGCCACATGTCTTCGAATGTTCGTTTCTAGGACATGTCGGTTATCTCACTATGTTTTCATTCACCGTTTGAGAGCACTTGTGATGAAATATTTTTATTTACGCAAAGTAAAGCGGCTGTCTGGGTTCGAACCTACTGCTTACAACTCGTATATCGCCGCCATTACACCTGGGCTACCACTGCGCTTAGCGGCTGTCTCCACGAGCGAGAGAATCGCGGCGACAGTCGTGCCATCTTTTCGCGCCGCGATAATATCGCCTTGTGGAGACACGTTCTAAGAGAGTGTATAGAAATACGTGGCACGACGATAATATCGCCGCGATTCTCTCGCTCGTGGAGACGGTCCCTTAGGGTTGCTCGCATAACTGTCCCTCTATAATACAAGATACGGTACGAGGCCATGAGGAGCAGTAAGTTTTGGTTTTTATCTATAAGTAGGTACCAATAAATAATGAATCTAAAGAGTTAATTTGTTTTTTTTTGTTTGAACGCACTTATTTTTGAGGAAGGTCATAAGGCTATTGATACTACATAAAAATGAAACAAAAGCACATCGATCGTGGCAATCATTCCTTTTTTTTTTGGTTGGGAAATCATCAAATGACTTCTCCCGTTCTGGGTGAAGCGGAAGGGAGTGCCAGACTTTTACTGACTAAAACCCACCCGTGTTCCTTCCTTAGCCCTTTATGTTCCGGGCCAGCGGTAACCCTTTCGGACAATCCCGCTGACCTGGCAATCATGCTTGGGTTTTCTTGTAAGAATTACGTCTTACATACATACACATACATAAACTTACCCCTTTTGGTTCGTTTACGCTCGTACACCTGCTCATACACGCCGGTAGCGAGCACTGCGTACCTGACCTCTCTGTACACCATCACGTTACATCTTAATTCTTATGCAAATGAGTTAAAACGGAATACCGTTTTAACTCATTTGCATAAGAATTAATAAGTAACGGTAACAAAAAAAGACAAGATTCATCTTATTACCTCGCGAATAACTGAAAGCATGCTACTTACAATACTGGACACAAGTTCCTCTATTGAATGTGTTGTGCGCGACCCTAAACGATTCACATAGATTCAAAATCATTCATTCAACCCGCAGCTGTGTGATCAATCCAGAATTTATTGCGCAAAACCGGATCTAAATAATAATAATAATACATCGGTCTACATTTCCGTTGATATTGCGAATCCATGCTCTGGCTTCAGTATTATTTTTAATCCTCATCTTCCTACGTGCAATCTAATTAGGGAGGCAGACGACTAATCGGGCCGTTCGAATGGTTTGTTATTGGTTTGAACGTTGCTATCGCATACTCCGTGCGATTTTCCTGTTGGATGAATTCATACTTCATCTACCAGTACGTACTTCAAATTTAACTAAAGTCGCTTTTCGTTTGCGGGCAATAACAATGCGGGCACACAGATAGACGTGTGTGTGCCCGCATTGTTATTCTAAAGCACGCCACAGATCTTGATGTACGACCGGCATAAGATACATTAATTTCAAGATCACAAATGTAATAATTAATATAATTTTAGAAGCTAACAGTATTAAAATAATAATAAATATATGTACAAGTATATAAAAAGTAGGGGAAATAATCAAAGGGCATCCAAAAATTCATCCGCATCGCTGTCAACAGGAAACGTGCCCAAAAGACTGGCAGCATTGCCACGTTGTATGGCAATGCTGATTCTTTGGCCAAAAAATAGGCCAGCCTTCTGGTCACGTGAAGGGTCGACCAATCGCTAGGCGATGTCTCGAAATACTAAGTGGGTCCCATGGCCCCAGAGTTTCAAAGCCAAAAGGCTCAAACATATAAGTTCCAACAGCTCACCGTGCTTGGAAGATGGGATGGCGCAAGGATGTCGACACACGTTGCATCCCACACCCTTTGGTGTGGGATGCAACGTGTGGTAGGCCTTTGCCTACCAACCTTCCAAGGCATTATGGTCATTCCGTCTGGTCTCTTCCCATCGTAGCGTGCCAAGCCATTGGTTTCTAAAACAGCTGGCACCCCGGCGGTGACAAGAGCACGACGGATGATGTCATTGATGCTGGCATGTCGTGCTATCCAGCCTGAGCTTTTACTGCAGGATAAACCATGGTGTCCGAGGCAGTTGACACCTTCACCGCATTGGCAGCGATGCGGAGCCACGCAAGGGGCGCCCAGACGCAGACAAGAAGCGAGCCGGAAAGTGGAATCACCCAGCAAAGTGCCTATGTTGGGTGACGGTAGCGCCTGAAGCCAGAGGCCCGACTCCCACTCACCCACAGCCAGTAGGCGGTCACGCTCAGCAGTATTGGTGGACGTATTAATAAGATTATTCCGTACCAACCTGCAGAGCGGCTCATCCCATTGCCCTGGGAAGATAGGTTCGCGGGCTGGTAATTTTGCGGACGCCGAGGCCACCAAAGCGGATGGGTAGTGTGGCTTGTAGCCATGCTTGGTCGTCTAAGACCACATTTAGAATGGATGTTAGTGTGCTGCGAATAATTTGGTCAATTTTGTCCAAGAGCTGCTTCCATAAAGGGAAAGAGCGTAGAAAATACATAAAATTTGGGCCAAAACAACATTATCTAATCAAAGTGAATGCCGAATGTAAATTAATTTTGGAGAGTCTGTCCGAAATGTCGTTGAAATTTTTTATTTTTTCTTCGATGAAAGGAGAAAAACTATCTTCCAAAATTGGGGAACCTAAAACGTTCAGTGAGCTTTATTCTAAAAAAAATATTTGTGGGGCTTAAAAGAACTTAAAGAATAGCACCACCCCATACTTCCCGTGGGTGTCGTAAAAGGCGACTAAGGGGCGTACCGGAGAATGGGCAGCAGCTTTCTCTATGCATTTCACCACCATACCATACTGCGATCGCCAACCCGCCTGCCAAGCGTGGTGATTATGGCAACCCCTCCCCCCTTTTAGGGGAGGCCTATGTCCAGCAGTGGACGTCTTTCGGCTGAAATGATGATGATGATGAATTATAATTATTATAGTCTCGATTTTCTGTCTAGTTGTAAGAACCGGGCAAAGCAGGGACAGGTCTGCTAACTAGTTTAAAATATATCGATGTATTTATTTTAGTTGCCAGTATTAAGCTTGCCAGTATTAAATTAATTATCTATATATATAAAATTCAAAGTCCTGACTGACTGATTGACTGACTGACTGATATATCAACGCACAGCCCAAACCGCTGGACCTAGAGACTTGAAACTTAGAAGGTGTGTTCTTTGTGAAGAGTAAGTATCCACTAAGAAATGATTTTTGGGAATTCAACCCCTAAAGGGTTAAAATAGAGGATGGAAGTTTATATGAAAGTCCGACAGTTTTGAAGTTAGGATCTTCTAATTTTGCATTTAGGCTGACAATTGAAAATTAATTTATACGTGTCTCAGCGTTTTTGATAATTCCACCCCCGAAGGGTTAAAAAGGGGGATGAAGTTGTGTATAGAAAGTCATTAATTTTCGACGTAAAAATCACAAAATTTATTATCTAGGCTTATGATTGGAAGCTAACATAACGGTGTTGTTAGAATTTCATCCATTAAGGGGGTGGAAAGGGGGATGAAAATTTGTCCTGTCTGACTGATATATCAACGCACAGCCTAAAAGGCTGGTCGGTACCGCTGGGTAGAGAAAATAATTTTGGAGGGTGTGTTCTTTGTGAAGAGTAAATATCCACTAAGAAGGGGTTTTTGGAAATTTAACTTTTAAGGGGTGAAAAGAGGGGATTTTGTTTGTATGAAAAATCTTATTCCTTGAGTTAATAACCATGAAACTTGGCACGAATACTTATCAAAATAAATTATGAAGTTTGGCTTTTTTTTCTAAACTACCCCCTGAAGGGGGTTTGGGAGGTGTCAAAGTTTGTATGGAAGAATTTTAACGCGTGGTCCGATTAACTCGAAACTCAGTATTTATACTTAAGACCGAAAATAAAGAATAACGTGTATCATCGTTTTTCGAAAACTTACACCTAACGGGGTGAAAAGTTAATTTTATAGGGGAAGACTTTACTGCGTGGCTTGATTAACTCGAAAATTGGTATAAACAATCTTTAAGTCGAGTAATGAACACATCCCAAACAATTTTACGAAATTTTACCCCTGTGGGGTGAAAAACGGGGATACAGTTTATAAGAAAAATCTTATTCATTTGGTTAATAAACTTGGCAAGAATACTTGCCTAAGCAAGTAATAAAGTTTATCATTATTCGTTTATTGAAACACCCCAACACCCCTTGTGTTGGGGTGTTAAAGTTTGTGTGAAAGAATTTTAACGCGCGGTCCGATTTACTCGAAACTCAGTATTAATACTTTTGACAGAAAATAATCAATAATAACAGCCGCACAGATCGATCGATCAGGTTACGCAGGCTACGCTTGCCGCGGTTGGTCTGTGGATAGGTGTCCATCTTTACATACCGTGACCTCTCCGTGCCTCGGAAAGCACGCTAAGCCATTGGTCCCGGCTGTCATTCGTGGATCTTTGACAGTCGCTAGGGGTGGTCTGAAGCCCGAAAGTTTGACAACCAGTCTTATCAAGGGGTATCGTATTTGGGTTGTGGAGGTCAGATAGGCAGTCGCTCCATGTAAAATAGTGGTACTCAGCTGCATCCCGTTGGACTGGAAGCCGACCCCAACATAGTTGGGAAAAGGCTAGGCAGATGAAGAATCAATAGTAAGTGTATGGGGTTTTCGAAAATTATTGACCCCTGACGGGACAAAAAGTGGTAATTCGATTTATAAGGGGATTTTAATGAGTGCCTTGATAAACTTAAAAAAAATGGTACAAATAAACTTGGCACAAATCATTATAAAGTTCGAATTTTTTTGGAATTCTAAACTTTGGGTTAGTTTAGAATTCCAAAAAAATTCGAACTTTTTAAGGGATCTCCCCTTAAAAAGTTCGAATTTTTTTGGGGGTGTCAAATTTAGTATGGAAAAAATTTAATGCGCGGTCCAATTAACTCGAAACTCAGTACCTATCTAAGACCAAAATAAATAATAAAGTGGTTCAGGGTTTTTCGAAAAGCTACCGCTAATGGGGCGAAGAGGGGTAGTCAATTTCACAGGGCAGAATTTTATTACGAGGTTTGATTAACTGGAAAATTGGTATAAATAATCTAGATTATGTTTCGAAATTCCACCCCTATGGGAATAGAAAGAGGGGATACAGTTTATATGAAAAATCTTATTCATTTGGTTAATAAATTAGAAACTTGGCAATATTTGGGTCAGTATATAATAAAGATTGTCACTTTTAGTTTAAAAAATCCCTCACAGAGGATTTGGGGGGTGACAAAGTTGAAGGATTAGAAAAATATTTAACCCGCTGTCGGATTAACTCGAAACTCGGTACTACTAAAACAAAAAATACTTAAAAAAAGTGATTTAGGGTTTTTCAAAAATTGACTCCTACGAAGGTGGAACATTCTACTGCTTGCTTCGAAAATGGGTATGGGTCTTTGAGTCAAGTTATGAACACATCCCAAACGATTTTTCAAAATTACCCTCCTGGGGGGGTAAAAAGCTGGGATACAGTTTATTTGAAAAATCTAATCCCTTTGAGCTATAAACTAAAAAATTGGCCCGAATACTTATTTATATGTAAATAAATGATAAAAATCATAAACATACATTTTCGAAATTATAAGAGGAAAGTACGAATTTCACGCGGACGAAGTCGCGGGCAGAAGCTAGTGTTTAAATAATTGGTTCTGGAAAATTAAATTTAATGCATCTATGCTCTTTGGAAAGCAATGTTATGCAAAGATAATTGGTATTGCGTTTCAAGAGATATTAATGAATTTCAAAGGTGGAAAATTCGACGGGCCTCCCCCATCGAATTTTGTTTGAAGAGCCTTTCAATATTGAGTTGTGTAGCGCATAGCATCCAACATTGTTAGTACCTAATGGCAATTTGGTACCATAACCCTATAAAGTCTGTAGGCCTTTACAGCACAATGGGTCTATAGTATAGACCCTTTGTGCTGTAAAGGCTATCTATGTAGTCTTCTAGCCTAACCTTATGTAGTGCAGGCTGGCTATAATTTAGCGCGGATTCTATTCGATCATTCAAGCGAGTTTAGAACGGGGTGTCAAATATTATATAAGGTATTTTTGTTTAGGAAAAGTCTGTGCTAGTTTAGTCGGGAATATGTAAAAGACTTTCTGTCAATATAAAAAAGAAATCCTATCGTTGTTTAAATACTTTGAAGGGATCGTCACAGTACTCATACGTTTTTCTTGCCATGAAAAACTACAGTTTATTCTCCATATGAAGGCACGGTCGACAGTGTTGCAAGGATCACTATGAAAGCCTGTTGACGGACACGTTTTTGAAGTGAAACCTTTTTTAAGATGGGAAAAAACCATTGAACTCGCGCCACTGTTACCGTAAGCGACACCGCGCGTGTTTTGTTTATGAGACGATTAAAAAAATACCCGCTTCCGATGTGTTCGGCTGTCCTCGGGATGTACTCGGTTTTGATGTATACCCGATATGTCATTGAATGGTGGCAAAGTATTCTGTTTGTGTTTTGTTTTCACTTCTATTGGCACGCCCGGAGTGCCACTGTTTTTTTTTTTCTACTGCGTGGTTTATACTCCTTACCGTAAACAAACCGCGCCGTTTACAAAGGGTCTTAGATCCCTACATCACCTGATAAATTCCCATCACGAACGTCAAGTAATGACTAGGGCAAACTGCTTATTACTTAAATTATTAACGAGCAGGTATCACATGGTTTGCGGTTGAATCCATAGGTCACATGTCAAACTCCCCAATGATTGGCAAATAATGGCGAGGGAAGAACGCTTATTACCTTAATTAGTCACTTTGTTCACTTCCGGTTTTACGTCAATTTATTTAAGGGTACAATGAGTCATGCGGCTAAAAACTATTGTTTCGTGACTATAAAAAAACCTCGAGGAGGTGAGAAATTTGCTAGTGGTAGATAAAGCATTGTTAGCATGTACAGCGCCAGCGAGGTAGACCATGGCGAAGTGGTGTGACGATCTAACGAGGCTTGCAGGTCCAACATGGCCAGAAATCGCTCAAGACATCCCGAGGTTTGGAAGGAAAAAGCGGAGGCCTTTGCCCAGCAGTGGGACACAATATAGGCTAACGAAAAAAAGGTAAAGCATAGCCTGTCTGTTCTAATAAAATCTCACCGTGAAATGTACGAGTGAAGAAACAAAAAATATTTATTGTGGCTCGCACAGGAAGATCACAAACTAAACATTATCGTAAAATTATAAAAAAAAAAATTAATTAAATCTCTGTCACCCCTGACCTAGACTAGTGTCAAGAGCAAACCCACTTCAAAAAAAAAAAGTAAAAAAAGAGAAAGTCCTGTACGAGGTCACTACAGGAAATAAAATTGGTTAAAGGAAGAGAGATTGAAATGAGCTGACAATTCACTTGGTGCTAGGAATTGACAGCTAATTTCAAGCTGACTTCACCTTCACCAAGTTTTCACGGTAAGATTTCAACAATATGGATCAGCTGGCTTCTTCATTTCAACCGAAAGACGTCCACTGCTGGACATAGGCCTCCCCCAAGCACCTCCACTTCGACCGGTCCTGTGCACTACGGCCTTCACAAGGTCATTGGTCCACCTTGTGGGAGGCCTTCCAACGCTACGTCTTCCGGTACGCGGTCGCCACTCCAGAACCTTTCGGCCCCATCGGCCATCTGTTCTGCGAGCAATGTGCCCTGCCCACTGCCACTTAAGTTTGGCAATTCTTCGGGCTATATCGGTTACCTTGGTTCTCCTGCGGATCTCCTCATTCCTGATTCGATCACGCAGGGAAACTCCAAGCATAGCCCTCTCCATTGCTCTTTGGGTGACTTTTAGCCTTGTTATAAGGTCCATTGTGAGCGACCACGTTTCAGTTCCATAAGTCATCACTGGCAACACACACTGGTCAAAGACTTTCATCTTGAGACACTGCAGCTGGCTTCTTACTGCCATACAACTCAGTTATTCCGTACTCATTAAAAAAGATCATATTGAGAACCACACAGTTACGTTTTTTGTGACGGGTTAATACTGATTTCAAAGGAAAAAGACGTTAAGAAAGACAAGTGAAAAGGAGGGAGGATGATCTGACAAAAGGTTGGCAAAGAACAGCTCAACGGACTGGACTAAATGGAGTGGAAAGGAATAAAGAAATAAAGGAGGCCAATGTCGCAAGACAGCCTGATTCGGTAGCTAATAATTGATAATGTAGCGTTTATTATCAGAAGACATAATATTAATAAATGTTATTATTATTAAGAATTTGTTGCAAGTACGAAAAATGGTCAGAGGAAATAAAACCATTTCTTTTCATAGGTACCGATTAAAACTGTTCTAGTTAAAAATGTCCTTTTATTTTTCATGCGCCATTTTGGGAACTGTATTTATAAATGGGGGAGCAAGACGCTATTTTGGCCCCTGTTACAATGAAAAAATACTTTACACAATAATAATTTTATTTAAATATCAATCTATTCCACCAAATTGATATTCTTCAAAAATACATTCTTCTAATTAGTTAATAGAAATATATATATATTTACTATTGACCAGACATAATCCATACAGTAGTTTTCGTAAAAAAATTAAAAGGAAATCTCGTTTCTGACTAGCCACACCATCTCACTAATTTTCTTAAGTATAGTTAGTAGGTAAGTATCGTCTTAATATTTAGTTTATCATTCCAATTCTTATAACACATATATTATTACATATATTATATACTGAACATATTTTCTTATTTCAATTCGAGTTCACGTCATTCAGTTGTAAGGTATCGAGACTTGTAGGTAAATACTTATTGCTTGCTAATTTAATTTGACGACTTAATACAGATTCTGTTGCGTTAATGGATATTCCATTTTGTTTGATAATTTCATGTTCTGAGACGTTCGACTGTCATACTGAACTTCGAAGTTCAAAATACCGATGTACTGTATTCATAAAGTTTAAAATTACGAATTACGTGAGTTCGAAGGTACGCTATAACGAATTACTTGATTTAGAATGTTTATGATCGCGATGTACGGAACTTCGAAAGTTTGTTATGACGAATTACTTCATTGAGAATGTTCATCATCGCGATGTACGGAACTTCGAATGCTTGACATGACGAATTACTCAATTTCGAATGATCATTTTTCAATTTCGTAATTAGACACTATTTATCATGTTAGTAATTGATGTGTATTAATAATATGCATAACAAAATTGAATAATGGATTCGAAAAATAAATAATTACGAAATTATAAATTGCTATTGTGCATAAATGCAGTGCCTACATTTTGGTTCTCAATAATGATCATTTGAAATTGAGTAATTCGTCATAGCAAACTTTCGAAGTTCCGTAAATCGCGATGATGAACATTCTCAATGAAGTAATTCGTCATAACAAACTTTCGAAGTTCCGTACATCGCGATCATGAACATTCTAAATCAAGTAATTCGTTATAGCGTACCTTCGAACTCTCGTAATTCGTAATTTTAAACTTTATGAATACAGTACATCGGTATTTTGAACTTCGAAGTTCAGTATGACAGTCGAGACGTTCATATGAATTACTTCATAGATCCACTGTCTGAAGGGACTGACAGGTGTGAACACACCAACAGTCACGTTGCTCACAAATGCAAAGGCGCATACGCCTATAATCTTTCCATCATATAACGCAGGTCCACCAGAATCTCCAAAGCAAATGCGTTGCCAGCTGTCAGAAAGTTTCGGAATTATACATAACACGTATTTTGACAAGTTTTTTATGTCCACATCACATTCGATGACCTTAGAGTCACCAAACCACAGCAGCCTCATGGTGTGATTTTTCGGCTCGTTGGTTCTGCTACCACTCAAACTCAAACTCAAACTCAAAGCATTTATTTCAATTAAACCTTTAACAGGCACTTTTGAATTGTCAAGAAGTCGGTCAGTCATAAAAATATGAAGCTAGTTGCCCATTCCAAAGCGTAGGTACCTATGGAGAAGAACGGGCAAGAAACTCCATGGACACTCTTTTTAAATTACATTTTACAAAAACATTTGTTACATCATTTCTTTTGAATTTATGATTATATAATGTGAGAACGATGTAAAAAAAAATAAAAAGATGTCCGCGTTAAGAGCGTCCAGAATACAACAAATAGTAACAAAACAACAATCCAAAATTAAAACAATTAAAATAAGCCCAGGCGGCTAAGTGATGACCAGTCCCAACTGACGGCGCCCGTTCACGAACATGACGTATATATCAGCACCATTCAGCTCAACCACTTTGAAGGGAGCTAAATGATCCAACATACACGCCACCGCCAGCGAGACATTTGAGTGAGCATGACACACTATCAGCCGCCAGGGAATATTCAAGTCAATGAAAGATATATTATTACCCAGTAAATGGTAGCTATAGATTACATAGAACTCACATCTGTGCTATGCAATTATACAATACAAAGGAAATTGAGTTTATACAATGCAAGGATAGTCTTACAATCTTCAGCAGCTCCAACAGTATTTTCAAGTGTTAGTCAATTAGTTGTGGAGCAGGACTAGCATTGAGCCAGGCATTTTTGTCAGTGATGTAATCCCCTAACTTATAATATGCCTGACTGCATAGTGTGCGTTTTATACAAGATTTAAATTTTGTCTCATTCAGTTGAAGAATGTGGGGAGGTATTTTATTATAACATTTTAGACAGTACCCCATAAAAGATGAATCTACTTTAGCCAGTCTGAAACCTGGTTGAACTAATAGGTCCCTATTTCTAGTACTATAATTATGTCTTTCACCTCTTTTACTAAAAAGATGTAAATTTTTCCTTACATACATGATGTTTTCATAGATATATTGGCAAGGCACCGTCATGATGTTAATTTCCTTAAACAGTTCCCTTAGAGAATCGCGCCTGCGGAGATTATATATGGCTCTGATGGCTCTTTTCTGCAGAATAAAAATAGAATCGTTGTCTGCAGCCCGTCCCCAAAGTAAAATACCGTAAGACATGATACTATGAAAGTAACTAAAATAGACTAGTCTCGCGGTATCTACATCAGTAAATTGACGGATTTTTCTGACAGCATAAGCTGCTGAACTTAGCCGTCCTGCAAGAGATTTTAAATGAGGACCCCATTGTAGCCTTGAGTCGAGCGTGATCCCTAGGAAAACAGTTTCATCGACGAATTCTAGTTTCTCTTGATTCAATATTATCTCACAATCACTACCCTTGACATTTGGTAAAGAAAATCTTATGCACTTAGTTTTTTTTCCATTTAATACTAGATTATTAGCAGTGAACCAATTTTGGACCTGCAGTAGGGCGTTATTTACGTCGTCAAAATTTGTAGCACGTCTATTTACCTTAAAAATTACGGAAGTGTCATCAGCAAATAACACCATTTGTGGTTGATTTTTTAATAAATGGAGTAGATCATTAATATACACTAAAAAGAGGAAAGGACCCAATATCGAGCCTTGTGGCACACCAATTTTTACTATTAAACCAAGTGAATTGACACCATTTATTTGAACTTGTTGTTGTCTATTATTTAAATAAGAACTAACTAAACTGAGCGCAAGTTTTCCAAGTCCGTAATGCTCAAGTTTCAAAAGCAAGGTTTGGTGATCGACGCAATCAAATGCTTTGGAGAGGTCACAAAAGATTCCTATGGCATCTTGGGCCTCTTCCCACGCGTTAAAAATGTGTTTTAATAAAGTTACGCCGGCGTCGGTCGTACAACGTCCTTTGGTGAAACCGTACTGTTGATCGTGTAGGATTTTATTCGTGTTAAAATGATTGAGCATTTGATTAAGCATTATCTTTTCAAACACCTTGCTGAAAACCGGCAAAACGGATACGGGTCTATAATTATTGGTGTCTTTACTGTCTCCGGATTTGTAAAGTGGTATAACCT
Source organism: Mesoligia furuncula (assembly GCA_916614155.1). Lineage (NCBI taxonomy): Eukaryota > Metazoa > Arthropoda > Insecta > Lepidoptera > Noctuidae > Mesoligia > Mesoligia furuncula. The sequence continues at coordinate 2,183,434 of OU744790.1, read as the reverse complement.
TACTGTATTTCATTAAATCGGTTAAGACTCCTTGATCCACACACGAATTAAATACTAAGGCTAAGTAAGGTGCAATAGTCTCAATTATGGAGGTACAGATCTTAATGGACATTCCCCAAAGATCTTCGGTCAATTTGATCTTAATTTGCTTAAAAGCTTTAATTACAATTAAGGGGTTAATATGCCTAAAGTTAAATTCAATCGGGCAGGCTGAAACGTTCGCCCTTACTAAATCAAAAGCGAGCGAGGGCGAGGAATTTAAGGTTTCAGTTGTTTTGAGTGGGATACTAGTAAAGAAATTTACAAATTCTTGAGCCACTTCTTTGTTATCGCAAATGAGACCGCTTGACGTCTGCAGTGTGTAATCAGAATTATGCTTTTTATTCCTGTTTGTTTCATTATTTATAATTTTCCAAACCGTCTTTATTTTATTGTCTGCTGATTTAACCTTGTTGCTAATATATAAGGCTTTAGCTGCCTTACAAGCGTTCTTAAAAGTTTTAGAGTAAGTAGCAACATACTTATTAAAAGTTTCCGTGTTAATATAAGGCTTAAGGCCATACAGTTCGAAAAGTCTTTCCCTACTTTTCCTAAGCCCTTTAGTTGCCCAGTCACAAAATAAAAACTTGGGGCTGATACTTTTAGTGTTCTTCTTAAAATAATTATTGAACTCGGTTTGGACTACCGAGAAGAATTCATTATACAAAGTATTAACATTGTTCACTGTAAGGTTCTGATTACTTAATTTACAAATTAAAGTGCTATTAAATTTATTTAAATTAATTGATGTTATTGGTCTGGATTGGATCTGCACTTTTTGTATTGGCATGTTGTACTCAAAAGTTACAGTTTGACCACTGTGATCAGAAGGGAGATAATTAACAACGGCTTTATCTAAATAGTCGCAGCAACAAAAAACATTATCAATACATGTTGCAGTAGTCGTAGTTGTTCGGGTTGGTTCTACAAACACATTTGACAAATTGAATGATTTAAACAAATTTAATAATCTACTGGTATTGAAATTATTTTCTAAAATATTAATATTAAAGTCACCACAGATAATTACTGATCTACTACCAGTCGCAAGTTTTGCCAAAACATCTTCCATTACTGATTCAAATATAGAATAGTTTTGATAATTTGGGGGTCTGTAAACGCACAGTATAACATGCTTATCTAGCTCAACACAAGACAGCTCAATGCTATGTTCAACTGATAGTTCAACTATGTCTTTACGAGGTTTGAATTTAATACAACTTTTAATTAGGATTAGTGAACCACCACGCAGCATTGAATTTCGATTAAAACAACTGGCCACACTATAATTGTCATAGTTAATTAGCATTTCAGAGTCTTTTAACCAATGCTCAGTTATACAAATAATGTCAAACATTGTTTTTTCTAAAAATAACTCAATTTCCAATTGTTTGGAAGAAAAACCTTGAATATTTTGATGAAATAATTTCAAGGATTTCTGCTTAGCCCCTTTTCTGCAGTTCACTATTTTAGAGCCAGAAAATACCTTTTTGTTATTAAGTGTAGCTATACTGTTAGTGGTACCTTCTGTTGTCTTACAAACTAGTTTAAAATATCTGAGCTAACCAACTTAACATTAGTACTATTACTAATTGTGGTGCTAATTATGGATGACTTCGACATACTAATTATGTCTGGGTTAATATTAAGTGCTAATAGCCTAGCTATTTGACGTCTAAAACTAATGGGCAGATACACAGTATCCCTAGTCGACCTTAACTTATCAACAAAAATGTTGGTATCAAAAAATATAAACTTGTCACTATGGTGACTAACTATGAAATGCATGTAATTATTTAACATGTGAATGTAGTTGTTTTGTCTGTTTGACAAGTGCTCAAAATATGGAAAAGCACACAAAATTATTTTCTTACAATTTAACTTCATAAGGTTGGTGACACTATCAGTGATATCATCTTTTTTAACATTTAAACTGTTACCTATAAGTACAGTAATAATGGCATTAGGATCATATTCATTCCTAGTTATTGAAGAGATTATTTGTTTGTAGGAAGTCTGAGGCATGCAAAAGTTTTGTGAAGAATGACACAGGTTGTTGCTAAGTAATTTACCTAATCCTTTTCCAAAACTATCAGAAAACATAATAGAATAGTAACAAACTTTACTACAAGGGAGAGAACTAGCCTCAGTCTGAACTACTTGCAATGGACCTTGTTCAACATCTGGTGTATCTAGATCTGGAATAGAGACCTGAGCACTTCCTGACTGGGACGGGTCCTCCGTTCCCTCAGTTTGGAGAGTGCCAAGATTGGATGTGCTTTCCAATGAACAATGCGGGCTGCTGAGAGTCAGTGGGTCCACTCTGTCTGCATTGGAGTTGCACATGTCCACTAACTCATTTGTCGCAAGGATATGCTCCTGAATTTGTTTTTCAGACAGCACATATTTAGTATAAAGAGAATGTATTGACTCTTCAAGTACCTGAATTTCAGACTGTAAGCGTTGTGTGTCAACCTCATAAATGTTCTTACTGTCTTCTAATTTAATTTGAAAGTTATTTAATTTATTTATAAGAAAAACACGTTCTTTTCTTAGTTTAATATTATTAGAACTGTATTTTTGCTGTTTCCTAAATTTATTGCATTTATTTATGATTTTATTTAGTTTTGCATATTTTTTAATTTTATTTTGACTTACTTGATAACTACTATTGTTGTGTTTCAAAATGGAATCCTCAGTAAGGTCTATTGTTATTAAGGGGTTGCAGTTAGTGTTTAATAATTCATTATACAAGTTATTGGATTCCTTAGCCTGAGTACATTCTTTTAGTTTCTGTAATTTATTGATTCGAACATTTGCATGAATTAATTCCTCTTCAAGGTCCCTAACCCTACATAAAGCCTCCTCATATATATTACTGCAGTTGTTGAAACCATCCGTGACCACCCGCAGTTTGTCCCGTTCATCGACAACATCCAGGTATTGTTGATGTAGGTCTACTAGCTCTTGTTTTAAGCTAGTGTTTTTGAAAACGACCTTCTCGATTTCCTTCTCACTATCATCTATTTCCTGTAACAGCTGTTGACATTTGCTGTTTGAAGCCTTAAGATCTTCAGTGGTCGTTCTCAACTTAAGCTCCAACTCCTGAGCAGCAGCCTTACGGGTCATCACAGGCATGGTTTCAGAAATTAGTACTGAAAGTAGAATTAAAGGAACGGTGAGAACTAATAAGACAGGCAAAAAGGAAAGCTAGAAATGAAAGGAAAAATGTGAGAACTTAGGGGTGCTTTATAGAGAAATGAGGTAGGCTGCTGAATCTAATTGAAATGCAACTTGATTAAAACAAGTACAAAGCTACATTGATTCTATTGTCTTATGATTTTACTTTTCCTTATGTGGGTAGGATGCCTAGATCAAAAAGTTTTTTTAAAATGTTTTATTTTAGTTTTACATACAGATAACAATGCAATAAACGATATTCTACGTTCTTGTTGTTGTGTCAAATATATTATACCTACTATGGATCAAAAATATTACGATAATTCACTATTTTAATTTGTACATAAACGAAGTGGCATTGACCCACTGCTAGGTGCCAAATCCACCAAGAAAAGTGATTCTAGGACTCAATAAGGCGTGTTACCGATTCTAAGAGATGACTGTGTGGTAAATAAATAATAAAAGTAACAATACTCCCCGTTTAAATCCGTGGGTCGAAAATCAGCTGTTCGTAATAGAATAGGTTACCGGTAACGGTGGGCAACCAAACACTGCGTTTTACTGTGAATATTTGCAGGAAAACAATAATCCTGACTATTTATGCACTTATTTTACATTTACTTATATTAAATCACCTTAATTAGACTTAAAAATAATTAAAATTAATTTTTAAAATACGGAACAAAATTTTGACATGTCAGTCAGGCAGTGTTGCCAGTACACACCACTCACAGAGGCCACTGGAAGACCTGTCATTGTCGTGTAGTCTAAAGTGGATAACATTCCATAGCTCCTTATATTCACCTGACGCACTAATAACAGGCTTATATCGTAATCCAGGGAGAAAGATCTTGAGTTATATAATGGATGCATGATAGCTTTCAATATTTTAGAAAACAATTTTGTTACTAAGGGCGAGATAGTAAAGTTGTCATACCAAACATATAGTTCTTCATCAAGTCTCTTCTCGAGGCAGTGTGCTGCGGTTAGGGCCCACCGGTCATTTATCAAAGAGCCTGTACAGAACCCAAATATATCATGAGTATTGTCATTGTCTATAAATATCTCTAACAATGCCACTACGTATGTGTATTCGCCTTCTTCAACGTCTTCCAGACCATTGTTGCTTAGCTGAGTGTCGAATACTAACTCTGCATTACCGAAGAATGAATTTGTGAGAATTTGACAAAATAATATTATGAACATAGTTTATAACAGGAACATGTAAATATATTATGTACCTTTTAAAGAAACTATGTCGAATCAAATCACTACGCAGGCTATAAACGAGTAAGTACCTAATAAAATTCGTAAAAATATTATTTGAGACTTTCGTAACAGATTTTTTATAGATGCTTGTGTAAATTACCTGTAATAGATATTCTTTAGTATGTTACTGGATCATTCTCACGTACAAGTTAAGAAAGTTGGCAAGGCAAGGCGTTCGGTCTCGGGGGTCGTTGTAGGGGGGTTCGGTCCTCTGTATCGTAATCAACGCCATATAATGACATAGGTTCGTCATCAAGAATCATGTTTTACAAAATAAATATCATAATGTACAGTTAGGGAAATTAGTTATTAAACCAATTGGCCGTGTTATAGGTATTTCGAACAACTGTTAAAGGATGACTGTTGTGATTTGAATAGCAGACAATTTAAATTGGTAATCAATTTACTTAACAACTGTTTTCCCTGTCTTAAATGCTTAGTTTTCGACATATTTTACAAAAATCTATAGGATAACTACCCCAAGTTTCTTGGCATCTCTTGGATTACACTTATTTCACATACAAATTTTTAATGAGTCACTAATGGTCAAGTGTCAACATAAGGACCGATCTGACCCTTGCAGCATGCTTGATGAAGCATGATTAAATCATATTGCTTCCTTGCTATGAAATGGGACAAGAAAGGCCGGTGTACCACCTGAGGAGTTTGTGTAAACAAAGGCATTCTTATGTGATGTTCTAGATTATGAAATTACTCTCTTCGATTCGGACGGACGTTGCCACAATTAAAATGCTTTGTATCTTCCTGGTGTGCTGCTAGCTCGCTAAGTTTCGGGAAAGATATAAAAGCAGAATTTACTTCTTGCAAGGCTCATATGCATTTTTTTAGGTTCAGTCTTCAAAATTAAAATCAAAATATTATCACTTAAGCCTACATAGGCACTTATGAAACGTCAGAAGCTAGGTGCACGGTTCCAATTGGTCGTTTCCTATGGAAGAAGAATCGGCAAAAAACTCCAGGGTTACTCTTTTTCAAAATAATTGGCTTTTACAATGTTTTCAAATTACAGTAGGTATGGGGTCTTGTCCCTTGGCGTAAATATAAACTTCCTCGGCTTAGAGCCTACGGATAGAACAATATTTATAATCCTCTGGCCGCCTATATCCGTAACATATTGGGTTGCATCTACCAATACGTGATTCCGGTTTCAAAATGGAGTTATTCGGTATGATAATTTAATGTTCGTCTCTGGAATGCATTACGTGATATATCCAGTCAATGTAAGGGCTTATTGGTGTAAAGCCCGTCTCAGATATAACATCGCTTTTAATCCCGAAGGAACAGATTCCAATGATTCTATCGTCGTGCATCAAGGGGCCGCCGGAGTCCACGTGCCAAGGTCTTTCCAATCTACGGGAACACTTTGGAGTAATACATATTAAATATTTCGACTTGCTTCTCATTTCCTCACTGCACTTGATGACCGCTCCTTCACCAACCTGCATCACGCTGAAGCTATCTCTTGTCGATGTTCCCAGTTTGTCCGTCCATCCACTACCCACGTACGTCACTGGAAGGCCTATCATCGCGGAGTGGTCAACAGACAATAATCTGGCAAAACTTTTCACGTTTACCTTTAACGAGTGAAATAAACTGATATCATTGTTCACCAACCAGTCGTCTCTGTCTATGACGCGGAACGAGGGGTGTATGAAAGTTTCCAGTACTTCAACAACTAAATCTGATCCGATGGGTGACTCCGTGAAGTTCGCGAACCACACATAGTAAGGTATATCGAGAGTTGCGCAGTGAGCGGCCGTGAGTCCCCAGTACTCAGTGATCATGGACAGGTGACACTAATTCCCAAAAAGACTGGAACTGATTGTTGGTATCTTTATGATAAACTAACCTACTTTATTGTTTTAATTTTTTTTTTATGGTTTTATTTTTACTGTTTCAATTAAGTACTTTAAAATAATAACACTTTTTTATATGCCTCTCGACTGTAACAATCTATCAGTATTAATGTCATGCGCATATTCACCATATTATGTTAAACATCATCTGCCTAGCCTTTTCCCAACTATGTTGGGGTCGACTTCCAGTCTAACCGGATGCAGCTGAATACCAGTATTTTACATGAAGCGACTGCCTATCTGACCTCCACAACCCAGTTACTGGGTAATACGATACCCCTTGGCAAGACTGGTAGTCAGACTTTCGGGCTTCAGTCTGACTACCCGTAACGACTGTCAAAGATCCACGAATTACAACCGGGAGCAACGGCTTAACGTGCTTTCCGAGGCACGGAGGGGTCTCGGTATGTGAAGATGGTCACCCATCCACAGACCAACCGCGGCAGGCGTAGCTTAACCTTATCGATCGATCCGTGCGGCTGTTATTGTGCGGCCCTTCCCCAGAACAATGTAAATTATAATAATACATAAATAAAATCGAAACAGTTTGGAAAGTTATAAATAACGGAACTAACAGGAGAAGATACGAAACAATATGTATAAAAAGACATTTATTTTAGCTATACATTGGAGACTTTTTGTGGTACCATCTAAGAGCTCTAACTAAGAACTAGATCAAGAATTCGTCGATTTCGTTGGAAAGAACAGGACTGGTCGTTGTTGCGATGCTTGGGGGAGACAATTATCCAGCAATGGACGTCTTTTGGCTGATGTGATTATTTTCATGGTGTCATAGTCGATATTATTTATTAGCAGAGTAACTATATATCTGTAAGTAAATTGGTACAGACGCATCAAGCTACTACAATCTGTAAAATTTCTTTAATAGATTTTCAACTTTATTGCTAAGACTTGGTTCAAATTTGATTGGCATAATTTTACAGTTTCGGGTAGCTTGATGCCGTACATCGTCTAACAATTAATATAATAAGAATCGCAGAAGGGTGGCAAGCAAGGAAATTGATAGACCTACCTATGATATAGGGCTGGTAGATACAGGTATACCTAACTATTAAAGATTGTAATGGACCAATGCCGTTGGCCGGCTCCACCCCACCAGACGCAATACAAGTTGCAAGCCCCACCTGGCAAGGCGCGCTAATTTTTTGTATTGATTTTATTGCCGCTGTCTGGCGTCCCTTCATCAAACTTATGTCGCTTTAAACTACAAAGCAATAATATTTTAAACTGATATTTTTTTAGCTTTCATTGCCTTTGATGAATGTGGGATTATTTTATATTTAGTAGTTCTAGACTTTTAGTTTAGCAAGCAATTATATGTTAACGGTATTTCTTAACACAATGACATGGTGTAGAAAAGTGCATGAAAGACCTGAAGATCTTATTTTGAAAATGTCAACATGCTGTGGGAGATCAATGCTTGCTCCTTTCTTTAAGAAAAGATGCTTTTGCCTTGCACTTCAGGTAAAGATGCTTTTGCCTTGCACTCTTCAAGTAAAAATTCTTTTGCCTTGCACTTCAAGTAAAGATTCTTTTGCCTTGCACTTCAAGTAAAGATTCTTTTGCCTTGCACTTTAAGTAAAGATTCTTTTGCCTTGCACTTCAAGTAAAGATGCTTTTGTCTTGCACTTTAAGTAAAGATTCTTTTGCCTTGCACTTCAAGTAAAGATTCTTTTGCCTTGCACTTCAAGTAAAGATGCTTTTGTCTTGCACTTCAAGTAAAGATTCTTTTGTCTTGAACTTCAAGTAAAGATTCTTTTGTCTTGCACTTCAAGTAAAGATGCTTTAGCCTTGAACTTCAAGTAAAGATTCTTTTGTCTTGCACTTCAAGCAAAGATGCTTTAGCCTTGAACTTCAAGTAAAGATTCTTTTGCCTTGCACTTCAAGTAAGGATTTTGTTACCTTGCACTTCAAGTAAAGATCCTTTTTGCCTTGCACTTCAAGTAAAGATCCTTTTTGCCTTGCACTTCAAGTAAAGATCCTTTTTGCCTTGCACTTTAAGTAAAGATCCTTTTTGCCTTGCACTTCAAGTAAAGATGCTTTTGCCTTGCACTTCAAGACTATTCTGGTCGCTATAATCAAGACTGGCCGTAAATTAACAATAAATTTATACAATTTATTGTTAATTTTCGAATGTATGTACGCGTTATAATTCTTTTCGCTTTGAGAACAGAATTTAGATAGTAGGTACCTATGTTGGTTGTGATTTCAGATATTCTTAAAAAAACTGACCACAGCTAATTGACAACTTTTTGACTTGTATGGGAAAAGTTTTATCGATTTCTGATTTTTGTCAGTTTTATCCGTAAAAAAGTAAGTAGGAATCTCATTTCCAACGAAATGTAGGTAAAGGTAGGTACTTATTTTTTTGCGGTTTTCACTTTTTTAGTACTCAAACCTCAGTTGATCCGTTATAGTAATACTTACTTCAAAACTGGATCGATTGACATCAAAAAAAGTTTTTGTTAAAAATGCCCGTTTTCTTGCTACTTACTGTAAGTACCATTTTTTTAAATCTGTGAAAGCTGCATAAAATATCTCCAAAAGCAGCAACGGTGAACGTACCTGCACAAACTGCCCCTTCTCACAAATCCTCTCTGTAGGTACCTATATAGGTACCTAATGTTTCATATTTATTTATTTATTTGCTATGGATGACTTACAGCTAAAACAAACAGAATAAAAACTAGCATGTGAGACTGACAGCCAATTACAAGTCATCACTTCTAAAAACAGATTGGAAAGAAAGAGTATGAACAACAAAACAACGCTACCAAAATAAGAAAGAGAAAATAAAAACACTATAACAATCAAGCATAAACTAAATTCACATTTCATAATCACTACAAGAATAAAAACCTGAACATACAAAATCTTAATTAAAAAAGCTAAGGCTCAGGCACTTTCTGGCCGAGGATACACTCGTTATGAAAGGATCAAAATCATGCTGTTTACATATGTCATTAAACTTACTACTTGCGCGCACTATAAATGAATTTTGCCTGTAATTCGTAGAGGTAAATGGAACACGCAACGGTGCGTTCCATCGCTTTGACCTTATACATAATGAACCCTGCAAGGACTACTACTATAACTATTATCTTGTACTATCATCCTGTACCATGGCGAAAGCCTCTTCTCAAATGCAGAAGAAACGCGCATCAATCTCCTACCTTTCGCAAATAAATATCAATAAAATTTATTTAAAAAAATACCAGTCTGTTATTGCAAGGAAAAGGCCTCGTCTTTATAAATCCAGGTTTCCTCACGATATCTTACTTCACCGTAAGTGTCGACAGCATTTATTACCAAATAATTAATAAAAAAAAATAACAAAATTAAGTTAATAATTATTTTTAGTATCTTAATGAAACACATACACACATCCTTTGTGCATATGTAAAAGGATAGGTTCCTAGACACCCAAGGTGTCAATTTGGTCCGCTCTCGGCCAGATTGACACATTGAGTGTCCTGTGCAGCGCGATCCCGGCAGGTCATTCAGCGGCGGATCATCTAGATACTTAGGCTAATCAACACCATCTATCGGAGGTCGGCGACAACTGCAGCGATACGTACGAACGGTGGCGCCATCATTAAACGAAACTTCTTGGGATCCTAGTGCTCGCAAAACTTTGTGTCACCAGTCATCTCTTCGTATCGTTTACGTGCCGCGAGGGTAGATGGCGCTACGTGTACGGTTGGAAACTTGATAGGTACATTATGTTAATGGTGTAATTTGATAAAAATAAATCAAATTTTATTTCAATCGTACCCTTTAATAGAGCTTTTGTAGAGCGGTCGGTCAGTTAGTTTAGGTTACGTTAACTGAAGCTGTGAAATAAGCACCACGGAAAATATCCATGAAGTTACTAATTGAAATATCAAATACCTATGGGATTTTTCACATCTAAGTAAACTATGTTGAAAAAGGCCAATTTAACTCATCATTTTAAGTTTACTTTATGCTATGAGTATTTTATGAATAGGGACTACCTGACAGTCTTCGATCCCTATTAGTAAGTAAGCTTCCGTCTTCTCGTCACATATTCCTTAGAACCTAAAGATTAAAGTCTTCAATCAGTACACCCTGCCGTTTATTACTTCATCATCATCATCATCATCATTTCAGCCGAAAGACGTCCACTGCTGGACATAGGCCTCCCCCAAAAGGGGGGGGTTTGCCATAATCGCCACGCTTGGCAGGCGGGTTGGCGATCGCACTATGGTATGGTGGTGGAATGCATAGAGAACGCTGCTGCCCATCCTCCGGTACGCCCCTTTTTTTTTTTTTTCGGGTGGGAAATCATCAAATGACTCCTTTGGGTGGAGCGGAAGGGAGTGTCAGACTCTTACTGACTAAAACCCACCCGTGTTCCTTCCTTAGCCCTTTATGTTCCGGGCCAGCCGGTACGCCCCTTAGTCGCCTTTTACGACACCCACGGGAATTATGGGTGGTGCTATTCTTTAAGTCCGTTTTATTACTTACGGAGCCGAAAAGTGGACACTCAGGATTCGGCTGAATACTAAAACAAAACTTTTACAAATGATCATTGAATTGACATTGATTGCTAACTGAACAGACAGAGCAGCTATGTTCCTAACTACAGCACTCGGAAGTGGCGAGGGGCAGGCGTTTTGGGAGACAGTCTTATGTAATTTTGACGTTCGAAAAGGTCTGATTCTCAGCCTAGTTTGAATAAATGACTTTGATTTTTTCTTCACCAAACGCTTTCAAACAGGTATATCCTTTGCCAACTCCTCCTAACGAGAGGAATCTTTAATGACTCCTAAACTAAATTACAAGACACACACAAAGTTAGTAATAAGTTATTGCAGTAAGAACTATAGTTGCTAGTACTTACACTTGATCGTTAAGGATGAGTAGACCAAGTTTGAATTACTTAACTTGCTTAAGCATAGACCACTGTGCAGCTATAATAATACATACAATGTAAATACATTATATGTATACTATATGATATGATGATATTATATGTATACTATATGTTATGTTGATTGTATGTATACTATTGCTGCACAGCTATACAATATTAGTACTTTGATTGATAATTATGTAAACCAATACCACATGCTAATTAACAAAGGGCGTTCCCTATCCGGTAATACTAAATAATCCATAATACTACAAATATATTCTTACCCATAAATTACCCGCCTTAATCTTTCATTGATGCTACTATTTCGTTAGAAGGTTCCTTTCTCAGGAGCCCTGATCAACTACCGGTAAAATTGTAGCGGTATCTACAACGTCACATACGAACAACGCGTCATTCTGACGTCACGCAAAATTCTGCATCTCGCAAACAGAGTTTACCGCGTAACTAGCATAAATACAACGGCCCGACATGAATCATCGGGCAGTTGCCCGCCAGACACAACACCCGTCTGGTCGGAGGATCCTCCCTTTTCTATGGAGGTTGAGTGAACTTTATACCCTGTTCCTCATAGTTCTATAAAGTAAACAAAGGAAATTATCAAAATAAAGCTTAGTTAGTTAACGTCCAGTGTTTGTAGGTACAGGTACAGACACAGATTTATATAAAATTTCAGCGTAGAGCTGCATCCACCTCCGCGTCATCGGGGAATCCCACCAATCTGAAAACACACCGAGAATACTGTTAGATTGGCGCGAACACCCACCTCAGGGATGCACGTATTTTTCTTATTATCCGCAAACATCCTTTACGCACTGCATCGTCACAGCAGCACCATCAGTAGACAGGGCCGTCTTTAACCTATTGAAGGCCCTGGGCACATAAGGATCACGGGGCCCCTGTGTAGATCAGAGACAATAAAGGTCTCTGCACACAGCCGGCGTGGCGTAGCGGGGCGCGGCGTGGCGGAGCGGCGACGCGGCGCTGGCGTGACGGCATCGTTCACACTGCGGGCGTGATCACGTCCCGTCCCGCCGCGCCCATGAACAGTGTTTTTATACTGCCCAGGGCCCAAATCGTACAAATATAAGTGAGCACGAACACATTCGATTAGTTTTTCGAAATCCATTTTTGTAAAACAATACAAAATCTCATTCACGCTCCGTTTCGTCCGACGCGACGTGTTCACGCCCCGCCCCGCCGCTTCTGACTTGTATAAGCTCCCGCTAAGGCGCGGCGGCGGCGTGGCGCGACGCTTACCGTCGCGCCGAGCGGGACGGCTCTGTGTGGCGTCGTCAGTAATATTGTTACGAGCTTCGGGTTCGTGACAATAAAAACTGCCGATTTAATAACCAAAAATTGACACTTTAATTAACAACACTAATTACAACTCAAACACACTAATTACAAAACACAATTGCACTACTGATCGCTTTAAGTCGCACTTGAATATCGCTTCGATGTTTTCACTTCGATCGCTTTATCCAAACTGTCTCGGTCGTGGCGCGTCTCGGCCTTATATAGCGCCAAAGAGAGTTCTAGAACCTTCCATTGTAGAAACATCTAGAATGTTCGAGTACATGTCAGGCCCCGATCGACCAGATGTCGAAAGTTCGAGAATGTTCTAGAAAGTTCTCGCATCGAAATTTCTAGAAGGGTCTTGAGTATTAGTTCCGCTACTCGATACTAGATGGCGCTAGTGGTAACTACTGTCGCCATGTACTAGACATTAATTGTGGCGCGCAACACTGCCCCCTCCTAAGACATGCTCGTCCCGAGCATTATCGGCCCCATAATAACGCGCCAGTCGATCCACGTGGACGATCTTAGGAGTACCTCTTGCACCTTTCTGTATCCGGTAGGTTACGTCATTGATCTTTGTCACAATCTGGTACGGTCCGTCCCATTTAGCTTGAAGCTTAGGAGATTTCCCTTTGCTGCGTACTGGATTGTGCAACCACACTAGTGAACCTTCGTCGAACCCTTTATTGTTCATTTTACGGTCATAACGGGTTTTCATCTTTTTAGACATTTGCTGGCCCGATTGTCTGACGTCATAAATGTCATTCATTTTGTTCCGCAAGTCATTCGCATAATCGGTTATACTGCGTGGGGCATCAGGTGGTATTCCGGTGATCAGGTCTGCAGGCAGCCGTAATTCTCTTCCAAAGTTTGCGAAAGCTGGTGTCACCGATGTGCTTTCGTGAACAGCGCTTCGATATGACAACAAAAACGGTTGTATGTGCTTGTTCCAATCTCGTTGCCGATTTTCCACAACTTTTGCTAGGTACCTCTCCAATGTCTGATTAAATCGTTCCACCATTCCATCTGATTGTGGGTGGTAAGAAGTTGTTCTTGTTTTATGAGTACCCATAACTCGACAAGTTTCCTGGAATATTTGGGACTCAAAATTTCTTCCTTGGTCGCTGTGAATCTCCAAGGGTACTCCAAAACGGCAGAAGACTTCATGAACCAGTTTATCTGCAACTGTTGAAGCTTCTTGGTTTGGAATGGCGAAAACTTCCGGCCACTTAGTGAAGTAATCCATCACAACCATGAAATACTTGTTACCACTTTCACTTTCCGGAAACGGCCCCGCAACATCAAGGGCTATCCTCTCCCATGGTGCACCAACATTGTACATTTTCAATGCACCTCTACTACGAGTCTGAGGTCCCTTTACAGCTGCACAACTTGTACATTTGCGACACCAGTCCTCGACATCGTCCTGACAGTGGACCCAGTAAAACCGTTCTCGTATCTTCAATAGAGTCCGTTTTACTCCCAGATGGCCTCCTGAACAACCATTATGGTACAGCTGTAGAACGTCCGGTACTTGAGCTTTAGGGACAACCATTTGCAAATGACAGCTGTCTCCCCGAGCGTTTTCCCATTTACGGCACAGGACTCCATCCTGAATCACCAAACTGTCCCATTGGGCCCAATAGCTTTTTGTGATCGAACTCATTGCTGAGACGTCGCTCCACCTGGGCTTAGGAGCTCTGGCCTTCATCCACTCCGGAATCGGCTTGATGTCCGAATCTTCCTGCTGTGCACGTTGTAGGCTTTCCTTCCACTCGTTACTGAGGTCTGTCTTGAGCATCCTCACAGGTACGACTTCTTTACTTTCTTGCCTAGTACATTGCTTGCAGTCTTCAGGACAAGGTCTTCTTGACAATGCATCTGCGTTGCCATGAGATTTCCCGCTGCGATGTTCGACCTCGAAGTTGTATTCCTGCAGTAGTTCAATCCATCTCGCAACTTGTCCTTCTGGATTTTTGAACTGCAATAGCCATTTCAGTGCAGCGTGGTCAGTTCGTAGGTGGAATTTCCGTCCCAGAAGATATTTGCTAAAGTGCTGCAATGACTTTACCACAGCAAGCAGTTCCCGTCTCGTAACACAGTAGTTCCTTTCAGGTTTTGACAATGACTTGCTGAAGTACGCTATCACAACCTCTTGATCACCATTACTTTGAGACAATACACCGCCAAGTCCTATGTCACTTGCGTCTGTGTCAACTATAAATTCCTTGCCCGCATCAGGGTACCCTAAAATAGGTGTTTTGCACAGACGGTCCTTTAGCTCCTGGAATGCGATGTCGCAACTGTCATCCCAGCAGAAATGTCGCTTCTCCTCGGTTAGTTTATGCAGGGGTTTGGCTATATCTGCAAAGTTCTTGACAAATCGCCGATAATAGGAGCACAAACCCAAAAATGCTCTGACCTGCGTCTTGTCTTTTGGAACTGGCCAATCTTTGACAGCGGCGATTTTCTCTGGATCAAAATTCAAAATTCAAAATTCAAAGCATTTATTTCAATTAGACCTTGTACAGGCACTTTTGAATTGTCAAAATTAAATAGTCTGTCAGTTAGTCCGAAAGTTTAAGCTAGTTGCCCATTCCAAAACGTAGATCTCTATGGAGAAGAACGGGCAAGAAACTCCATGGACACTCTTTTAAATCAAGATATTACAAAATCCTGGGTACATTATTCTTGTTGCTTCTATATGTGAGAACAATGTAAAAAAAAAAAAGACACAAATGAAGAAACAATTCAAAATATAAGATTAAAAATAAGCATTGGCAGTTAAGAGATGACCAGTCTCAACCGACGGCGCCCGTTCACGAACATGACGCGTGGATCAGCACCATCCAGCTCAACCAGTTTGTAGGGAACCGAATGATCCAACACACGCGCCACCATCGGTGAGACATTTAAGTGAGCATGACAAGTTCTCAACTGCCATGCTCTTTCAAGTCAACATCAAAGTTAAATCATAATAAACGGAAACATGGTTCTTACATTTACAAAATTAAAAAAATGCTTCTAAATTATACAAAACTATAGTTTGCAATTTATTTAAGAGGTTAATAGAATTTAAAAAAATAATAAAAAACAATTATATGAACTCATATAACTTGTCAGTAAACTAATTCTGGAGAAAGAACATAAACATTGTCTTGAGTTAATCAGGGCGACCAACTATTCTTATCATTTAAGTAATCGTTGATGGAATAGTATGCCTTTGAACAAAGGTTGGATTTTATTTGAGCTTTAAATGTATTAAAAGGCAAATCTAGTAATGAAGAAGGTAGCTTGTTATAAAAGGTTATACCAAGCCCAACAAATGAGTTATGAACCTTATGAAGCCGGTGAAAGGGAGCGCGTAGTTTGTCCTTATTTCTAGTGTTAACATTGTGAATATCACTGTTTTTAGTATACAAGTGTATATTTTGCCTAATATATAAAATGTTGGCAAAGATGAACTGTGATGCAACCGTAAGAATTCCAATATCTTTAAAAAAATCTCTTAGAGAAACTCTGGCACCTAACTGGTATATTGCTCGAACGATCCGTACGGATACCTTCTTCAGACACTACATATCCCAAAAAACTAACTTGCCGTTTGAATAGTAAACACTTCTTCGGACTTAACTTGAGGTTGGCACCCTGGATCTTCATGAGCACGCGTTCCAGGTTTTGAAGGTGTTCTTCAAACGTGCGGCCTACGATGATGATGTCATCCAAGTAGACCAGGCAGGCATCGCCAATTAGTCCGGTAAGTACAAGTTCCATCAACCTCTCAAATGTTGCCGGAGCATTGCACAATCCAAACGGCATAACTTTAAATTGCCACAGACCCTTTCCTGTCGAGAATGCAGTTTTCTCCTTGTCGTTAGGATCAATTTCAACTTGCCAGTAGCCACTTTTCAGGTCCAGCGTGCTAAACCACTTTACTCCAGTAAGCATGTCCAGCGTGTCATCAATTCTTGGCAAAGGATAGCTGTCCTTCTTTGTAACGTCGTTCAGACGACGATAGTCAACACAAAACCGCATGCTGCCGTCCTTCTTTCTTACCAGCACTACAGGTGAACACCATGGACTAGATGAAGGTTCAATAACACCATCCTTCACCATTCCCTCAATCTTGGTTTCCACTTCTTTTTCACGTGCTACCGGCAATCTCCTTGGCCGCTGACGGATAGGCAATTCTTCTCCTGTGTTTATTTTGTGTTGAACTAAGCCAGTCTTCCCGATGTCAGCCTCGTTTGACGAGAAAACATCGGCGAACTTGAATAACATCTTCTTCGCCTTGACCATTTCATTTTGGGACAAAGTGCTGCGGCAGTCTTCTAAAAGTGTGGTCACTTTTGTTTGTGCATCCTTGCTGAGGGTCCCAGTCGATAGATGTTGGCTTCGACTCAACCAATCCACTTCCTCGCAAGTACCAACAAGTGTGCCTTTTTCTATTATCTGTTCCTGATCATAAAGGTTCAGCACACGTACCCCTGAGATGTCAGTGGCTCTGACCAAAGTCCGTGCCACTTTCCATGGAAGGTCATTGTCTACCCTTTCCACGAGTACACAACGATGAGTTTGCCCAGGATTCCGAGGAAGACTAACCGGCACAATCGTTTCCGATCTCGGCGGAAGAACAATTTTCTTAAGGCTGTACACATTTCCTGGTAACGCCCCTTCCACGAAAAGTTCCTCTTGTCCACATTTCAAAACACCTTGCTTGACGTCAATCTCGCAACAATTCTTCCTCATAAAGTCAAGGCCTAGGATGCAATCGTCCATTATATCAGCCACGATGACATTATGCAGGTAGATTCTGTTGCCTAGCTTCAATTCCATCTTCTTCTCGCCAAGGACGGGTATGCGCTGACCGGTGGCTGTTACCAAATTAATGCGTTCCCGGTTGTATGCGGAGTCCCCAAGGGACCGACTTGTAAGTTGGGAACTGACAACCGTGCGAGAAGCTCCAGTGTCTATGGTCAGCTTACACGGCGTTCCGTTGACCTCGCCCTTGATGATTAGGCTGTTCCCGTCATGGGTTTGTGTGATCGAAACCCTCGGGGCTCTTTGAATATCAGCCAGCACCCGCCCCGCAGTCCTGGCTAATACTCGTTTCCCTGCTGCTGGTGCTGGTCGGTGCTGTTAGCCGCACTGCCCTCTGGAGATCGGCCGTCTTCTCTTTCTGCAGTTCGCTTAGGGCAACTGGATCGAAGGTGGCCCTTTTCCCCACAGCCGTAGCACCTAGGGCTGTATCCTTTATTGCGTTCGCGAACTGTAGCTGCTGCAACCTCCCTGACGCGATGGGAACGATGATCCTGCCGCACAGCTTCCACCTCCAGTGCATGGGCCAAGGCGTTCTTAAGCGTCTCGTGGTGCCCGAGCCTCACAGCAGCTCTAACTTCAAGGTCGCGGATGCCATCGATGAATGCCTGCACCAGGTTCCCATCAATAAGCGCAGGTACGGACTGGTAAGCTTTGCGAACCAGCTTCTCCACTTCAAGGGCCCACTGCTGCAAGTTTTCGCTACTGCGTTGCACGCGATCCTTGAGCTGCGCACGAAACACGTGTTCCAGGTGAGCGTCGCCATACCGAGCCTCCAATGCCTCGAGGAGCTGCTCGTAAGTCACTTCCTTACCGAGAGCTTCCAGGACAGTTAAGGCCTGGTCGCGCAGGCCTAGGGTGAGAGCAGTCATGGCCTGACTTTTATTCCACCCGTTCGCCTTCATGACAGCCTCAAACTGGATTTTGTAGGCCGACCAGGAAGAAGTTCCGTCGAACGGTGGCACTTTGAATCCACGTAGCGAAGGTGTTGTAGCTACGGGAGCTGCGATTCCATCCCCAAGTTTGAGGTAATCCAGCGTTTTCTTCACGTCAGCCATCACGGTTAGCTTCACGTCAGCCATCACGTTGTCAACCCGATTATTCACTTGGTCGATTCGGGTTTCAGCTTCCGACAGGCGGTTGTCATATTGAGCAACCTTATCCTTCATCTCCTTCATGTCTTTCCCGAAGGTAGCGTGAAGGTCCTTTATAAGGAGCATCTGTTCTTCCTGGCGGCGCGTCTGCTCCTCCTGTCGGCGGGCCTGTTCCTCCTTGTCCCGCTGGAGCTGTTCCTCCAACCGACGAGCCTGTTCCTCCTGTCGGCGGGCCTGTTCCTCCTTGTCCCGCTGGAGCTGTTCCTCCAACCGACGAGCCTGTTCCTCCTGTCGGCGAGCCTGCTCCTGCAGCATCATCATCAGAGCAGCCAAATCTGGTGCTGCGGATGCTGGAGCTGCTGCGGACGGGCCGGCCTCCATGGTCGGTAGCTGGCCCTCCGACCTCTGTGGCGTAGCTCCACCAAATCGCCTCTGGTCCGTCTCTTGCTGGCGTTGACTCCGGGTACGGATACCCTCCGTGTCGTCTTTGCGTAAAACCGGCATGATTTTTAATCCCCTTTTCTGACACCAATTGTTACGAGCTTCGGGTTCGTGACAATAAAAACTGCCGATTTAATAACCAAAAATTAACACTTTAATTAACAACACTAATTACAACTCAAATACACTAATTACAAAACACAATTGCACTACTGATCGCTTTAAGTCGCACTTGAATATCGCTTCGATGTTTTCACTTCGATCGCTTTATCCAAACTGTCTCGGTCGTGGCGCGTCTCGGCCTTATATAGCGCCAAAGAGAGTTCTAGAACCTTCCATTGTAGAAACATCTAGAATGTTCGAGTACATGTCAGGCCCCGCTTCTGACACCAATTGTTACGAGCTTCGGGTTCGTGACAATAAAAACTGCCGATTTAATAACCAAAAATTGACACTTTAATTAACAACACTAATTACAACTCAAACACACTAATTACAAAACACAATTGCACTACTGATCGCTTTAAGTCGCACTTGAATATCGCTTCGATGTTTTCACTTCGATCGCTTTATCCAAACTGTCTCGGTCGTGGCGCGTCTCGGCCTTATATAGCGCCAAAGAGAGTTTCAGACCTTCCATTGTAGAAACATCTAGAATGTTCGAGTACATGTCAGGCCCCGATCGACCAGATGTCGAAAGTTCGAGAATGTTCTAGAAAGTTCTCGCATCGAAATTTCTAGAAGGGTCTTGAGTATTAGTTCCGCTACTCGATACTAGATGGCGCTAGTGGTAACTACTGTCGCCATGTACTAGACATTAATTGTGGCGCGCAACAATATCTAGTACATTACAACTGCTCAGCGTCGCGTCGCCGTCCCGTCCCGCCGCGCCGCGCCCGCTGTGTGCAGATACCTTAAGAGAAACATACTAATATTGAAGTGAAAACTTCTTTAAGCGCGTTGGGCATTTTTTGAGATGGGAAAAAGCAATTGAACTCGCGCCTCTGTTACCGTAAGCGACACCGCGCGTGTTTTGTTTATAAGACGATTAAAAAAATACCCGCTTCGGATATGTTCGGCTGTCCTCGGGATGTACTCGGTTTTAATGTTTCATAACTGGGAGGCTAGAAACTTATTGTAAATCGCACTGCAAATTTCATATTTTTGTCATTGAATCGGGAACTAATAATGCGTAGAGTGGAACGGTGGCTGCAAAGAATGTATTTTTATGAGAGCCGGCCGGGGTCCCAGAAGCCCTAGGCACATGCCCAGAGTGCCCAATGGAGAGAAAGAGGGGCCTGTCAGTAGGTACTCTCAGTGCATTATTATATTGAACGCGTAGGTCGCTGTATGCCCGCTAAGTGCAGTTGACCCACAGGCTTCACGTCTAAAAGGACTGACAGCAAGCTTTGAAAAGCATTACTTTAATGGGCTTTGTACGTTGTGCAAGCCTGCAGGCGTATTATAACGGAGTCGGACAGCCAGCAACCTACGTTCCCTTTCAATTTCACTAAGCAACGACATTGTTTATTATAATGGTTATTTTATTACAGATAAAGTGTCTGTTTATTTGATTTCAGAGTTAATAATTTTAGATTTTAGGCTGTTTCAAATCAGTTTAGCACAAACACAAATTTAGACTCATGGTTACGCTTCATAATTTATTTATTTACTACATCACGTTATGGCGATTGAGAGGCATTGGTTTAATTGTCTTAATTTATTAGATAAGTGTCACATATCGTTGTTTCGGTGATGTTCTATGCGGATTCGCCGCTGTCAACACTTTAGAGCTGTTGACGTTTGCCGGCTTCCGGCAGTCTCACCTAGACCATTGGATAATGCGTACGCGCTTCTTCGCATCGATCCATACTTTCGCTCGGACGCGCATCATCTCGTCCTACACCCGGAACTGAACCCACATCAAGTGGTATCTGTATTACCTGGACTGTGTGTGTGTATTGCTGGCCAGCATTAGTGTACCTAGACTGCTTAGCTAGACTGTGAGCTTTAAGCTTGGAAGCGGCATCGCCTATATCTGCGTGGAGCTTGCTGGTCAAAGGTATGTGGCATGGCTAATGAATTGGACTTTAATTCCTTGCCTTCGCTCATTTTGGGTTTCTTTCGCCTTAAAGTTAGCACCGCTGAATCAGCAATTATAGCCGAGATTGCTTTAATAATCTAGGTTCACGCGCGTGTGATTTATTTGTAATTTTTAAAGATTATACGCACCATCTTGGTCCTTCGAGTACGAATAAATTAATATTGGGTCTATTCACGCCCTAATTTTGATTTCTAAAAGTCTAACTTTAAGCAAAAAGCTCGAGAACTTTCCAGATCAATTGCATATCATCACACAACTCTCACCTCTATTGCGTTAGTAATAAGGTTCAGACTACCTTGCATTCAATAGTTCTACCGGCAAATTAATTGTTAACTTAAATCTTTAGTTGCACTACATAATTAAAACACTGTAATATACATACTCGTATAATTGAATATCAACGTTGATTCGTATCGCTAAATAAGCTTATTCAATAAATCAGTTGTTTTTCGGCGTAATTACATTTTTTTTGTTCGTGTATGAAAATTGTGGGTGGTTGTATGACTTTGAGTTGGCCTCTGTGACTTGTGGAATATTCCAGGTCTTTGTTCTCGTACGGCTAATTTTTATTGATGAATTAGAAACTTTTATTATTTTTCACAATTGAGATTTGCTGACTGAATGATATCGGTTGTTATTGCATGATACACGTGGTTCTGTGGGTTCGTTAGGTCCATGCCTACAATATTCGTATTGCACGAGTAGGTATATTTTTTTTATAATTTCGAGACTCCATCGCATTGGATTAATTATTGCAATTAATTATCTCACATCGCATTCGATTAATTATTGCAATTAATCATCTTATCATCGCGTCGCTTGTTATTTTATTTTGTAAGGAAACTTGATCTTTTGATAGGATCCTTCAGATAAAATAGCAGATGTGTATAAACTTTACGTATTTGTTCGCCTAATAATAGGGAACAGCCGTATAATTATACATATCACCCCCGCACCTAACTTGGTAAACGTAGCACCTACTAGATAAGTTATTTCGAACGGTCGTCTACTCATTTACTGGTTAGGAATATTATTGTTTTGTACGAAGAGATTTCGTTATAAATACAATCGCATCGCTTACGTAATAGGTGTCTATACTTATTTGTAGGTTTCACACTTTTGTTATGGTAAAAGTGCAGATTCGTTATCGCGTCGCATTCAACATAAATGCTGATTATCGGTTTGTTGGAATGTTGTAGGTCTAGCTAAGTATAAACATATGAAATAGATAGCTACGTTCTTAAGGTATTAGGCGTGTTTACTATTTTAATTTCATTAGACTTGTTATCTGCAATCTGTTAAACGTTCGCTTTATGTGCTAATCCTTACAATTTGTTACTGTTAGGATTCGCGAGTACGGATAAGTGGTTCCGTACTATTATTTATTTACTTCATAGAATCGTTCTCTGAGTTCCCTATTGTTTTTTGATTTGCCCCCCTAATTTCTCTCACGCATTTAGGGTTCCGTAGAAGTTATTTAGAGTTCAGTTGATTAATTTAAATTTTTTATTTGGTTTAACTTCTGTTCACAATGAGTGACAAGGTCAAACTCAGATTATTGGAAAGTAAACGCGACTCGTATTTCGCACGGGTTCAAAGTATTTTTGATTCAACAAAATCTTTAACAACCGAAAGATTACGTAAGACTTTTATTGCTCAGGCTAAACAAATGGATGCCTTACGTAGCGAATTCAATGAGATTATGGACGAGATAAATATGTTGAATTTGACATTAGATCCAAAATACGAAGTAAGCTATAGTGCTTTAACTTCATTTGATGAATTGGTCTGCGAGATACAAAATACTTTGGCTTCATTAACGGAATCACGTGATTCCAAGGAACCCGCTGCTGTTGCTTCGATTAGCATGAAATCGAGCCCTAATGCTTATCACATAAAGGTACCTAAAATTGAGTTGCCTACATTTGATGGTGATATTCAGAGTTTCCCGTTCTTTTATGAGACTTTCAAACGTATTATACATACTAACGGCGATTTATCAGATTCTGATCGCATTCATTATCTGCTGAGTTGTTTAAAGGGAAAGGCTAGGAATGTGGCACTAGGTATTGTACCTTCTGGCGATAACTACCGCGTGGTCTGGGATGCGCTTATCGCAAAGTACCTGGATACTCGCGCGCTCGCCACTAATTACCTAAATCAGCTGTTCTCATTGAAATCGTTCGGTTCGACGCCCGCTAACATTGAAAAGGGTTTCGATAAATTTACTGCTACGGTCGCGGGACTCAAACAATTGAAAATAGATAGGTTGGATGATTTTATATTTATTCATTTGGGTCTTAAATTAATAGACTCAGATATCGCAAAACATTTTGAAATGTCACTTCGTAATCAACAGGAGTTAGATTATGATTCTTTCGTAAGGTTTGTTCGTGAACAAGTAAAAATCTTGTTTCGCACCTCTTCTGCGGCATCTAAGCCCGCCCCCGCAGGTAGCTCCAGCACCTCATCTAAGGAATCGCAGGTGTTTGTGGCTACTGAATCTAAATGTTCGCTTTGTCATTCCACGCATAAAAACTTGTTTACGTGCAATGCGTTTCAGAAGTTGAGCGCGACTGATAGATTTAAGTTTGTAAAAGACAATAACAGATGTGGTAACTGCTTAAGTAGCCAACATACCGTATCTAAGTGTCAATCTAAGTCTACATGTCGGAAATGCAACGGCAAACATCATTCTTTATTGCATTTTGAGCAATCTACGAAAGCCGCTGCGCTTGCCCCCGCGTGCGCCCCCGCTTCAACTTCTGCGGCCGACCCTGCTACTACTGATCGTGTGGCGTTGTGTACGCATTCTTCTGCTCCAGTCCAGGCCACACGTCGTACCGAAGTGCTGGCTACGGCCAAAGTTTTAGTGGCGGGTAGGAAGGGTAAGGATGTGGTGGTTAGATGTCTTTTAGACCCTGGGTCGCAAAAGAATTACATCACAACGCGTTGCTGCCGTATGCTCGGTTTAACTATACATGCGGACTCGATAAATACCGTCCGTGGTATTGGTGGCACGTCGCAGCCCGTTCGCGGCTCGGTGAACCTTACGTTCAGCTCACGGCTTCACTCGCAGCCTAGGTACGAAATTGACGCTTTAGTTTTGGATCAAATAACCGGACAGCTTCCTCTGTGTGCTATAAACATTGCCGAATTGAATCATATTGATCCTAAACTATTCGCGGATGACACCTGGGGTGTGCCAGGTAATATTGATATGTTACTTGGGGTCAAGTTGTTCGCGAAGTTATTGCGACCAGGTCACGTGGCCAGCGTACCCGGCTGCCCCGACGCATTGGAGACTGTGCTCGGCTACATACTTCTAGGAGAAGCACCTATTATCGAACCTCAAACTGACACTCTGTCTTTCTTTGCGTGTTCGTTCGATAACTTCGACCTTCGTAAATTTGGGAGGTTGAAGATGTTTCTGCTTCGTCCATTGGGAGTGTGGATGATAAACACTGTGAACAGTTTTATTGTACCACAACTACCCGCACTCCAAGTGGCAAGTATGTTGCGGCCTTACCACTGAAAACAGACGCGTCAGCGTTAGGGAATTCTTTTGATATAGCTCGCAAGAGATTTTTTAGCCTCGAACGTAAACTTAAATCGCTTCCTAACGTCAAGCTTCTTTATGATGACGTCATACGGGATTATCTACAAAACAATTACATTTCTTTGGTGCAGAATATCGTACCTGAATGTGTGTTGCCCAAACGAAATGGTAGTGAGCGAGAAACGGAATACTATATTCCTCACCATGCTGTTATTCGGGAGGATAAAGTGACCACTAAGTTGCGCGTGGTCCTAGATGCCAGTGCATGTACAGACAACGGTACCTCGCTCAATGATATCCTGTACGCAGGTCCAGTCCTTCAGGCTGATCTTTTTAACATCTTGTTAAATTTTAGGCTTTTCAGTGTCGCTATTTCCGCAGATGTCAAATCTATGTACCTACGTATAGGTATACGCCCGCAAGATCGTTCACTTCAACGTATCTTATATCGGTTTAATGAAGAAGAAGACCTTCAAATCTATCAGTTTTCAGTGCTTCCATTTGGATTAAAGTGTAGTCCTTTTATAGCTATTCGCACTATCCAACAGCTATGTCAGGATGAAGGAATGCAGTTACCTCTTGCCAGGGACATTTTGCAGCGAGATATTTACATGGACGACATAGTTAGTTCTATACCTAGCACTGCGCTGGCTATAGACTCGGCTCGTGAACTGATAAAAATATTCTCTCTCGGTGATTTTCAGCTGACGAAGTGGTCTAGCAACAGGGTCGATGTTCTTCAGACTATCCCGGAGTCATTGCGACTTTCACAGAGCGTGGACCTAAGTAAAGATCCAACACAGAAAATACTGGGACTTCGTTGGTTTCCTGATGAGGATTGCTTCGCTTTCCAGGTCAATCCTGTTGATCGCCCTTGCACGAAACGGAATATTCTGTCTTCCATCGCCCGTCTTTTCGACGTTTTAGGCCTCGTGGCACCGATAATTTTATACGCCAAGCTTCTGATAAAAGAGCTTTGGCTTGTCAAACTTGGTTGGGATGACGTCCCACCACCTCGCATTGTTCGTCTGTGGGAACAATTTCAAGCTGAACTGCCACTTATCTCTGAATTGAGATTTTTGCGACATGTCGGCGTCGTAGAACGCTGTAAGCTCTCACTCGTCGGTTTCGCCGACGCTAGTGAGAAAGCGTACGGTGGTTCGGTATACGCCCACGTTGTCAAACCCGACGGTAGTATCGTCATTTCGCTGGTGTGTGCGAAATCTAAAGTCGCACCACTGAAAGTCGTTTCTTTAGCTCGCCTCGAGCTATGCGCCGCACTCCTCTTATCAACTGTGATAAAGCGAGTATATAATCTTTTCGCCGCTCGGCACGCCATTGAGGTAGTCGTAGCTTTTTCGGATTCCACTGTAACTTTGAGTTGGATTCACTCCGCACCGCATCGATGGCACACCTTCGTAGCCAATCGAATCGCTAAGATTCAAGAGAATCTTTCGGCAGATCACTTCTTCCACGTGAAAGGGTCTGAAAATCCCAGTGATTGCCTCTCTCGCGGCTTAACGCCTGCCCAATTAATCCATCATCCGCTATGGCTAAATGGACCGCCATGGCTTAAGCTTCCCCGCTCTGAATGGCCGATAAAACCATTCGTCTCAGGCGAGTCGCAAGAGCCTCCCGAAATGAAGCCCGTGGCTCTTCCTGTGCTCTCGCACGAATGCTCGGACGGAGGTCCTCCTTCCGACGACATCTTGTACGCCTGCTCTACTAGGTTCTCTTCCTGGTTGAAATATTTAAAAACGATTTGCTTTGTTTATAAGTTCATCAAACGACTCCCTAGAGGGCCCGTTACCGCGTCTGACCTAGAGTTCGCTGAATTCGTTGTGTTGCGATCGGTGCAGAGGATGCATTTTGAAGCCGATCTCGATCGCTTAGCCCGCAATGAATTGTGCTCTAAGCCAGTACAACGGCTAAGTCCCTTTCTTCACGAAGGACTTATCCACGTTGGAGGTCGCCTAGCCAATTCGGAACTAGATTTTGACTCGCGCCATCAGATCCTCCTTCCGCGTCAAGATCATATAGTGGAACTTTTAGTCTCCCACTATCATGTGAAAAATTTCCACACAGGACCAAACTTGCTCGTATCTCTCTTACGACAGAAGTATTGGATCCTGTGTGCGCGACGTATTGCACGTCACATTACCTTTAATTGTAACATTTGCTTTCGAGCAAAACCGCGACCTACCTTTCCTATAATGGCGGATTTGCCACGTTCTCGCGTTACGTCTGCTCCTAAGGCTTTCTCTGAAACAGGTTGCGACTACGCGGGACCTCTCTTGATCACGTCGGTACGTGCTCGAGGCCAAAGAACGAGGAAGGCGTATATCTGTCTTTTTACATGCCTGACAACTCGTGCTCTGCATCTTGAGATCGCTTCAGATCTTAGCACTGCTAGCTTTATGTCAGCTTTCAAACGCTTTCTGGCGCGTAGAGGTCCAGTTCAGTGTCTTTACACAGATAACGCTACCAATTTTATTGGAGCCAAGTCTTATCTCAGAGACCTCTACCAATTCTTGGCTAAAGAGTATCACCCCTTATGGGAACGAGAACTTGCAGAGCATCGAATCACACTTAAAAACATCCCCTGTAGAGCCCCACATTTTGGTGGTTGTTGGGAAAGTGAAGTTAAAAGTGTCAAAACGCATCTCTTCAAGGTCATCGGTCAGCAAATTCTTAGTTTTGATGAGCTGAACACTATGCTCACTCAAGTAGAAGCTTTATTAAACTCGAGGCCTCTGTATGCGATCAGCTCGGATCCGTCAGAGCCGGCTTCATTATCACCGGCGCACTTCTTGCATACGAAACCTCTTTTATTTCTTCCCGCTCGCGAAGTCAATGAAACGCGGTTACATCTTATTTCGCGATACGAATTGACTGATAAACTGGTCCAATCTTTTTGGAAGCGGTGGCGCCAAGAGTACTTGCACACCCTACAATCCAAACAGAAATGGAACACCCCTGCCAATCCAATACGGGTCGGTATGGTTGTCGTCTCCATGCAGGACAATGTGATGCCTCTGCATTGGCCGTTAGGTGTAATTACAGAACTATTCCCAGATAAAAACGGAGTCTGTAGAGTCGCATCCGTAAAGACTAAAAGTGGGATCCTTCAGAGTCGCCCGGTAATAAAGTTGTGCCCTTTGCCAACTCAATAAGTTTTTAGTAGCATTAAAATTAAGTCTTATCATGCACCAATGTGCAGTTTAGCTTTAGTTACCGCGTAGAATAGTTACTTAAGTATTCTTATTTGTATTATAGAGTCGCAACTTTAGAGTTTTTGTGACTTTTGGTAGAGCTGTGAGGATATGCAATTTTATTTACTTTTCCTTTGTGTTTCGAAAGTAGGAACTTTCAAGCCGGGGAAAATGGTTACGCTTCATAATTTATTTATTTACTACATCACGTTATGGCGATTGAGAGGCATTGGTTTAATTGTCTTAATTTATTAGATAAGTGTCACATATCGTTGTTTCGGTGATGTTCTATGCGGATTCGCCGCTGTCAACACTTTAGAGCTGTTGACGTTTGCCGGCTTCCGGCAGTCTCACCTAGACCATTGGATAATGCGTACGCGCTTCTTCGCATCGATCCATACTTTCGCTCGGACGCGCATCATCTCGACCTACACCCGGAACTGAACCCACATCAAGTGGTATCTGTATTACCTGGACTGTGTGTGTGTATTGCTGGCCAGCATTAGTGTACCTAGACTGCTTAGCTAGACTGTGAGCTTTAAGCTTGGAAGCGGCATCGCCTATATCTGCGTGGAGCTTGCTGGTCAAAGGTATGTGGCATGGCTAATGAATTGGACTTTAATTCCTTGCCTTCGCTCATTTTGGGTTTCTTTCGCCTTAAAGTTAGCACCGCTGAATCAGCAATTATAGCCGAGATTGCTTTAATAATCTAGGTTCACGCGCGTGTGATTTATTTGTAATTTTTAAAGATTATACGCACCAACTCATTTAAATTAGTTTAAAGTGTTTTAATTTTTCACACCCAGAGGTATAATAAATTCTTAAAATAATAGCTTGTAATAAGGCATTAATATTAATATACGCAAAATAAAATTAACACAAATTTAATATTTTATGTTAATAACTTTTACTGCTATGCTATTGCCATCTAGTGTGGATATTTAACAACAATATTTAAGTATGTCGATGTCGACCACACGGTGGCTGTATTTTCCATACAAATAAATATTTAGACATTAATTACTAAGGTGACATCATCATCATCATCATCATTTCAGCCGAACGACGTCCATTGCTGGACATAGGCCTCCCCCAATTTGGGGGGGGGGGTTTGCCATACTCGCCACGCTTGGCAGGTGGGTTGGCGATCGCAGTAATGGTATGATGGTGTAATGCACAGAGAACGCTGATGCCCATTCCCCGGTCTCCCTTAGTCGCCTTTTACGACACCCACGGGAAGTATGGGGTGGTGCTATTCTTTAAGTCCGGCATCACACAGGCAACTAAGGTGACATGCCCCTGACAAAGTGTTCATATAGCCGTTGATTTGATATAGGTAACACAGAGGTTAATCATGTTATAAATTAACAACAGTTGTTGTAAACATTATTCTAAATTAATTTCCTTATCACAAAAAAAGAAGAAAATAATAATGCGTTCCTTTTCAAGCAGCATGATTATTAATGCCTTTCTCTGAACGGTAACTACTAGAATATATTAATTTTAACTTGAACTTCGAGTTTTTATAGGTTATCTTTAGAAAAAAAATTGTAGTCAACTAAAATATTAAGTAGACTGATGAATGATGATTAGTGGAACGAAACGTATCGGCCATATAGGTATAATGTTGTCCAAACTCAAAATACTCTTGTTGTACTCTTGGACTTTCTGCTATAAGTATTATAACCACCACCATATACAGCCTTTAATGTTCCCACTGCTGGGTCACAGGCTTCCTCTGTGTGAGAGGGATACTCCCTCCCCCTCTCTCTGTGAGGGACTCTCCTATCAGTCCTATTTCTGCTATAAGTATTTTGGGCAATTTTACACACAGTTTAGTTGTGCTGACAGAACCAGTGTTTAACCTCTCATATCATTTTGCATTAGTTGTGAAAGATTTACAATAAACTGTATCGCGATACTAAATGAAAGGATGTTAAAATACATTCGTTTCTTGTTAGTGAGATAGGAATCAAATAGTATTAAAAATCTCCAAAAAAGAAAAAAAGTTTCAAAATGGAATGGGAATCAATATTTGTCTAAAAACAATGGCAGACTCCCGACACCGTTTTTCTGTGGTTAACTACAAAGGGTAACTAGGGTAAGGTATACTGCCCTTTCTCAAAAATTCACCCGGTAGGTATATATTTATTTAGCAGTAAATAAAAGCTTTTCTGTGTGGTGCCGGCCTTAAAGAATAGCACCACCCCATACTTCCCGTGGGTGTCGTAAAAGGCGACTAAGGGAGACCGGAGAATGGGCAGCAGCGTTCTCTATGCATTACACCATCATACCATACTGCGATCGCCAACCCGCCTGCCAAGCGTGGTGATTATGGCAAACCCCCCCGCCCCAAAATTGGGGGAGACCTATGTCCAGCAGTGGACGTCTTTCGGCTGAAATGATGATGATGATGATGAAATAAAAGCTAACAATGTAAAAAAAGGTTGATTCGCGAGAATATATGGACGCTCTACTGTGCGGTCGCTGTGTGCTGGTACAATATGCAGTGATGCCCTCAATTAGTGGTCGTAAGCTCGACAGCCAAGCATCAGGTTTCGGGCTCGAATCTCAGCTCGAGCAATTGTTCTCAGTAGCAGCCCGGATTCTGAAACTGTGTCGGTTTGATGGTAAATGCTTACCCACTATTATATACATACCTAAGGCTACCAACTAATGCACATAAAAATAATAGGCGAAATGTGGTTGATACACCTCCATACACACTACATAGTTCAAAAGTTCCATATATTTTATATAAAAATAATGAACCTAACAAATTATAGGAACTATTAATTATCATCAGAGAAAAAAGTAATCAAAAGTCGGTTCCACCATTCCCTTAACTGATAAGTAAAATTAATCACAGTCAGAGCTCAGTGAGTTAGTTCCTCCGGGTACCGGACGATTAATCTTGTGCCAATCGGACTGTCAAGCCGACGTTAACTGGAGATTGTTGTGGTGCCTACGGTGCCTACTAGCAATGGCTGCGCCTTGCGTAGTTGAGCGATTTTTGTAGAGGTTTTTTTTCATTAAAAGTAATCTATTTGGGAAATCCAATATTACGAACTGAAAATAAAATGCGTTTTCCCTAGTACAAATAGTAACGTTTTAATGTACTATAGTGTTACAATCTAGGGAGCAGTGTGTGTTTGTATACAGACGACGTACGTATTATACATAAGAATTGCCAACGACGCTTCATTGTTTTTTAACTAAACGTTAACTTAGGCAACTTTCTCTTCGTTGCGGAGAATGAAAAAGCAAATTTTAAACAACCATGATTTAACGGAACCCCCTCGGAAAGGAGAAGGCGCAACAAAAAGTGCTGGTCACTGGCGTCATTACGTTCACTGCAGAGGTAATAGCAAATGAGCCGCGCCGCCATTGCAGTGCTCAATTCAGCCATTTTGTTTTGTTTAGTTTGGAGGCGAGGGGAACTGCGAGGATACCTTTCTGTAGTTATGTATGGAGTGAGTCTCAGATGCCTAACTATAAAAGGGAATTACAAGGTTATTGGTAAAACATTAAGAGCGTTTACGCCAAACGGCATTTCATACAAACTTTCAAGCCCTTGTTTTTCGAAGTGAATGAACCGATTTTAATGAAACTTCGTACGCATAAGCAAAATACAAAGGTCTAAAAAGTTAGTAGAGAACATTTTCGAAAAATAGTGTTACAGCCAAATTAGACCGATTTTAAACTTTCCATAGAAACAGATATTTAAAGTTATCTTTTTTTTTTTAAAAGACATTTCTTTAGACCTTAACTTTTTAGACCTTTGTATCCTGCTTATGCGTATGAAATTTCATTAAAATTCGCTCATTAATTTAAAAAAACAAGGGCTTGAAAATTTGTATGAAATGCCGTACGGCGTAAACGCTCTTAAGAACCTCTTATGAACAACTTTTACTATGGGACCAAACCTAAAATTGCGAAAAAAAAATCAGCTGTTCCCTACATTTGCCGAGTTATACGAACATAAATGTAGGGAACAGCTGATTTTTTTTCGCGATTTCAGATTTGGTCCCATAGTAAAAGTTGTTCATAATGATGAGCACAATGACCTCTTAACAGATTGTTAATGTTTTACCCTGCATATCTTTAACCTTAATTAATATTTTTTTAATTTAGGCCTAATAACACTAGGGGACACCTAAATCTAATGCCTAGATATTTATTGACGTTGGATTTTAAACTATAGACGTTATATATAGCCAAGCGTTGTGCTTTTGTTTAGGCATTACATTTCAGGTGCTATGTTATCTTAGAGCAAGCAGCATTATTAGTATCGAGATAGATGTTCACCGCTACACTGTGCCTGCTTATTCCACTATTCCCCCCTGACAGAATCCTCCTCAGGAGGAAAATCTGGAGGCCTAAAAAGGCCACTTTGGAGAGTCATAAAATGATAACATTATGAATCGTAATATGGCGAAGACAGTACGTGTTTTTCTATTTTTCGCTGCACTACGTATGTATAATCAAAGAGATTGAGTTTGGATTTGGATCGGATTGATTGGTATATTAGCACAGACAAAAAAAAAACTGAAAAATGCTTCACCAATGAGATTTGATACGATTAACTTAACGGTTAAGTGTCCATTATGTTATCCTTTTATGATTCTGCCAAAGTGGTCTTTTTAGGCCCCCTGGACTCTAATGTAAAAAAAGTCCAGAAATCCCCCTTTTCATTTTAAGCTGGCTAGTGCTTACTATAACAGATTTTAGAAAGGCATTTGTGCCGACATAATATCGGACTCTCCTTATCATTGACAGCCATAGCAATTTTTTTTCCACCACAATCCTGCCTATTCCAATTTGAACCTCATGACTTACCTACTAAGTAACAATCTTAGAAGAAAAATAAATTAGCAGCATTTGTGGAAAGGCAAGGTTCACAGCTGACTGATAGCGTCTGTCTAGCTCCTACATTAGTTGGCTAGGCACCGCCTACGGGCAATCTGTCAGGCGTGGTCCGTAGATTGCAAGTATAGATCACCTACTATTTGTAGCTATACATACAAAGAAACCTACAATATCATTAGATGATTAAAGTCTAAAATAATTGTACGTGTTTCGTTACAAATTATGAGCGCGTTTTCTTAAAAAAAAACTTTTATTTCCTGTTTACTACACGGTCTTCACCACACCACCAGTCACCTTTAGTTATTATCATCATCTGCCTAGCCTTTTCCCAACTATGTTGGAGTCGGCTTCCAGTCTAACCGGATGCAGCTCTCTCCATATTTTACATAGAGCGACTGCCTATCTGACCTCCACAACCCAGTTACTGGGTAATACGATACCTTGGTAATACTGGTTGTCAGACGTTCGGGCTTCTGATTACCCGTAACGACTATCAAAGATCCACGAATGACAGCCGAGACTAACGGCTTAACGTGCTTTCCGAGGCACGGAGGGGTCTCGGTATGTAAAGATGGCCACCCATCCACGGACCAACCGCGGCAAGGGTAGCTTAACCTGATCGATCGACCTGTGCGGCTGTTATTATTTAGTCACTGGCCTCACGTAGGTATACTTATTATTATTAAGATAAATACAAAATACTAAATTATTAAACAAAAAACAGGGATTATTAAACAGGGTAGGTAAGTATACCAACAGGTTTTTTTTAAAGAACATAACTTATTATTTGGTACATAACTGTAAAATAATTATTGAACTATTAAATCGATCTTGTGTATTTAGTCGATCTAAGCGTGGTTATGTTGGGATTGTCACGGATGCGTTGCAGCTCGACCATTAAAAATGTTTTATAACTCGTGAAGTAATGTGGTAGTATTTTTACCCGCGTCGGTACGGAGACGGTATATGCGTTAGGGGTGAGAGGATGTGTGTGCAAACCAATGTTGCCATTTATCTCCAAAACTACTAGTCCGATTTTGATGCGGTTTTCAGTGATGGGTTTGGATTTGATTGGTGCATGTTCTTAGATAGGTTTTACGGTGACAACTTACCAGAGGGTGCTGCTGTAAACATTTGTACAAACCAATGTTGCCATTTATCTCCAAAACTAATAGTCCGATTTTGATGTGGTTTTCAGTGATGGGTTCTGGTTTGATTGGTGCATTTTCTTAGATAGTTGTTACGGGGACAACTCACCAGGAGGCGCTGCAGTAAACATTTGTTTGTGCAAAACCAAAACTACTGGTCCAATTTGGATGCGGTTTGCATATACATTTATGTATGATGAACCTATGCTCTTTAAAAAGTTTGAAATAAAAATGGGTTTTTTCGAAATTTAACATTTTTCTCTTTCTAGTACGAAAAGGTACATAAGCCAGTTACTTACTTTCCTCGCTTGGCACGTGCTAGAGCTGTTTACACAATGCTAGATAATATTAAGCCACTAGCACTGCGGTGACATAAGCCGTACAGTGAAATGATCCGATTGTTTATATACTACCTTCGCCGGTCACACGAGGCTAGTATACTAGACAGGGAACAGTCTGACTTATCTACCTAAGTCTGGATAGTATTACCGGAGATGGGGCGCGCTACTAGCTCAAAAGTAAAGTCCCATCCTATTAAAATATCAGACTAGCTATCTATCTTTCGCACTAGTTTACTAGCACATTCTTGCTATCCTAGCCTTAAAATCTATAGCCTTGTGTAAGCCTAGCGGGCATGAGATTTACCTTTAGGTTCAAGATAAACTTTTTTATTAGTCTACGCTGCCCCACTCCTAGGCAAAGGCCTGTCTCCCTCCACTCCATCTTTCGCAGGCCGGGCGTGACCTTCTTCCAGTTTAGATAGGAATCTATAATAACATCTTTAACTATTATAAAAAAATGCATTCCTTGATGATTAAAATGATTTTTCAATTCGGTAGTAAACTGGAAGTAAGTTATAATGTGCTAATTCTAATGACTGGTAATGTTAATAATGTGGTCGACTGGACCCGCGGGTCCAGCAGCGACCGGGTCCAGCTGACCGAAGACTCATGTTAACACGACTGCTGTTTTTCATTTTTTATTGTCTGTGCACTTAATGAAATAAGTATCGACCTAACGTATACAATATAATTTACCTATCTACATAAATATTACCGTTGTGTTGCTACATAAAATATGACAAAGGAAGATTTTTTTTTTGTTCGAACTCGTTAATCTCTGGAACGTCAGATTGGAAATATTATTTTTGCGTTTTATAGCTCAATTCTTGGAAAATTATAGGGTTTAACATCACAGTACGACCTCTAGGAGGCGAAGAAAAACAAAAAAGTCAGAATGCCAAGCGAAAAAGAAAAAAAGGGGTAATATTTGTGAGTTTATATAAGGGGTAATCTTCGGAACTACTGATCCGATTCCGAAAATTCTTTATTAAGGAAGCTACGTTATTTCCGAGTATCATAATTATTATCTTGAACATAGAAAAAAAATAGTATTGTAATAATATGGATTCTTATCACAGTCCACCGACAGTATCTACAATAATTTGCGCGTACCTTTCCAGTTTGATTTCTCCTCTTAGGAAAATCCTGTCGTGACTTTTGGAGCACTTTTTCCAAGTAAGGTTCAAAGGTCTTATAGCTCTCGCAGGGTCAAACGTAACATCAGATAAGTAGCTCCCTCTTCTGATTAATTCTATCCTTCAGCCAGATAAGAGTTCTCAACTTTATTTTAGGCTTTCAGCGAAAATAGAAGTTTCAACAGGACGGATACGCGATATCTCTCCCCACCTATTTTAGATGAATTAATTTGATTTCGTTGGTTCTTTGAAATAATTGCTTTTCTTCATTCTGATAACGTCAATCAAAATCTAAGCATTTCCTGAGAAATATTTTAATAATTTGAAGATCTATTCGTGATCAAAAGCTTTTGTGTCCTATAAAAGCGGTGAACGGTCACACTGTACAAAGACAGAGCATCTTTTGACATCTTAATGTCAAATACTGGTGAAAATGACAGATTTTCATGATGACCGTTATACCTAAGTAATATGACGGAACTGCATTCATAGAAAAGCAAAGCTTATGTAAGTTTGGTATTTGGGATATTTTCATTGTTAAATACATAATTTTTCAAATATACATTACTTATTTCGTTCCTTTTTTAGGGTTCCGTACCCAAAGGGTAAAAACGGAACTCTATTACTAAGACTTCGCTGTCTGTCCGTCTGGCCGTCTGTCCGTCTGTCTGTCACCAGGCTGTATCTCAAGAACCGCGATAGCTAGACTGTTGAAATTTTCACAAAGTATGTATTTCTATTGCCGCTATAACAACAAATACTAAAAACAAAATAAAATAAATATTTAAGGGGGGCTCCCATACAACAAACGCGATTTTTTTGTGTTGTGCTCTGTGGCCACGCCACCGTTTATTTTTTTATTATGATATAATCCATTTTTATGTACGGCTGACGGTCGTGACGTACATACATTGTTTTTGAATGTACGACTTTTATTTTAAAAGAAAAAAGTAAATTAATGTGGCGTTGCTGCGGAGAATTCTCTGTAGCCACGCCACCTGTAATCAATATTTGTAGATACAATTTCACCTATTTCTCTGAAGTTATATAATGTACGAGCGCTGTGTATTATGTACACGCGATAAGTATGAAAAAATATATTAATTCTAAAGTTTAATTCTAAACTCACAAACTGTCCCATATATAGTGTATTAAACAAATGTATTTTAGCGATTACTTCAGATTGACAGGAAAATTAAAATAAAACTTAACAGATTTCATAAATAAAAGTTATTTATTATATATCCGTGTTATAAAAAAATCTGAATAGTATGCTGTATACTGAATGCTATGCAGTATGTACGTATGAAAAAAAATGCTTAAATATAAATGAATATATAAATATCAGACAACATCATATTCATTGATCTGACCCCAATTACTTTGCTTTCGCACTTGTGTTATGGAAATCAGAACCAACGAAGGTAACACAAACACCCAGACCCGAACCAATTTAGAAAAGTTCGCTTCCCAAATTGACGCGACCGGGGATCGAACCCGGGAACTATTGCACTCTGGCCAAATGCCTGTACCACTGCGCCATCGAGGTCATCGTAAGTTATATACCTACTTATGTAAGATATTAGTATTCTACTATTGTAACATAAATTACAATTACTTACAATTTGTACATAAATTAAAAATCCACCCAGCCAGGTTGAACGCGTCCCAGAGGGTCATGGCCGTCCGGCTAGTCCGGGGTTACCGCGCGGTGTCCGGGGAGACAGCGAGCCTCCTTGCCGGATTGCCGCCATGGGATCTGGAGGCCAAAGTTCTCGCCCTCATATGGGAGTGGCGAGAGGAGGTAAAACGCCGGGGCGTAACTCCGCTGCCACGAGAAATCGCGGCGCAGCGGACAGAGCTCCGGCGGGATCTCATGGCGACATGGGGAGACACGGCTGCTTCGGGAGGTTCCTGTTCAGAATAAGGCGGGAGGAAACGCCCGGGTGTCACCATTGTGTGGATTGCCCGGAGGACACGGTGGAGCATACGAGGTGGAGATCTGCCCAGGTTGGGCAGAGCACCGCCGTGACCTCACGGCGGCGATCGGCGGCGGCGATCTCTCGCGTCCGGCCCTAGTCGGGGCCATGGTACGGAGCGAGAGTGCATGGGAGGCTGTCGCAACCTCCTCGACAGGTAGTCCTCGACAGACACCTCTCCTTCGCAGAGCATATAAAGATGGTCCGTTCGCGCGCCGCCTTCGCTCTCGGCAGACTCCACTCCGTTCTCAATGCACGGAGCAAATTGTCACTAAGGTGCAAATTGCGCATCTACACAGCGTGCATTCGACCAATAATGACTTATGCCTGTGTAGTCTTCGCTCACGCAAAGCCCCACCATATCCATAGGATGCAGACCCTCCAAAACCGTTTTCTCCGAAAGGCTACAGAATCCCCATGGTTCGTCCGTAATGAGATCCTCCATCTTGACCTCAAAATCCCCACTATCCATCAATTCATGAAACGCCTCTCCAAGCGCTTCTTCGATACCGCCGCCAAACATCACCAACCCTCTGGTTGTCGAGGCCGCCAGTTATACTCCCTCCAAAATCAGTAAATTTCGCCGTCCAAGGCATGTTCTCACCGACCATGATGACCCCATAACCCTCCTCCAGGAGAGCAATAGGGCAACCAGTACAGTAAACAAAAACAAAAAACCATCATACCGACCTCGCCGACGAGGTCCTTCGCGATGCCCCAAAGTAAATGCCCCCCCCCCCCCGGGCCTTGCTCGATGTAGTGCCAGCCCGCGCCGCAGCTGAGCCTGTAGAATTAAATTCCCGACTGTGACCTCTGAGTTTGTTTCGGCCTTTCTTCTCAGAGTAGTCAGGAAAAGCCGATCTCATCAAGCTTAAATAATAATAATCTGATCCAGCCTGTCCCATCTTGCTGCCCTCTCCCCAGCGACGCCCTAAGCCGAGGTTCGTACCCCACAGGGGGTGCCCTTAGCGTGTAGTCGCTTAGTACCTATAGTAGATAATTGTCCCTGGCTGGAGGCTTTGAGTTTACTTAAGGCAACCACAGGATAGTCCGGTTAAGTAGTCACGACCTCTCAAGGTCAACTACGAGACGCCATAGTCAAAAAAAAAAAACGACTGGGACAGTGTTAGATAAGCGACACAGGCGAAAACAACCGAAGCTATCTTCAAGTGCGACTTAAAGCGATCAGTAGTGCAATCGTGTTTTGTAATTAGTGTGTGTTCAGTTGCTATTAGTGAGATTAAAGTGTCATATTTTTGGTTATTAAATGGGCAGTTTTTATTGTCACGAACCCGAAGCTCGTAACAATACATTAGTTTAATACACTATAAGGGACAATTTTTGAGTTTTGAATTAAACTTTATAATTAACATATTTTTTCATACTTATCGCGTGTACATAATACACAGCGTTCGTACATTATATAACTTCAGAGAAATAGGTGAAATTGTATCTATAAATATTAATAACAGGTGGCGTGGCTACAGAGAATTCTCCGCAGCAACGCCACATTAATTTACTTTTTTCTTTTAAAATAAAAGTCGTACATTCAAAAACAATGTATGTACGTCACGACCGTCAGCCGTACATAAAAATGGATTATATCATAATAAAAAAATAAACGGTGGCGTGGCCACAGAGCACAACACATTTTTTTGCCCTTTTGTGCTCGATATCAAAAATGGCAACAGGTTGGCACTTGAAATGTTCACAAAATACTCAGTTGTATTTTAACTTTAATAATAAATAATAAAATTAAAATAAAATAAATATTTATTTTGCCATACAACAAACATGTTTTTTTCGACGTTTTTGCCTTGTGGTACGGAACCCTTCGTGTGCGAATCCGAGTCGCACTTGGCCAGTTTTTATAAGCCATTTACAAGCTCAAGCCACATGGCTTGTACATATTAACGGCTTATACATATAAGCCGTTAATTTTGAAGTAGCAGTCATGAGATACACTGGTGGACAACTCTCAAAGAAGGTATGTTATACATGACATGCAATTATAAGACAGAGAATTATAGGCTCACCCCTTATCATGTGGCAAAATGTGGGTTTACTACAGTAACTACTAAACCAAAATCAAAAGTCATTTATTCAAATTCAGCTGAGAATCAGCACTTTTCGAACGTTAAAATGATGTACACGTCACAATGACCTAAAACAGGCCCCCAAAACGCCCGCATTATACTACTTCTCTCTTCTCTACTACTCTGCCCTCTCTCTGTCTCCCTCTGTCTGTTGTTTTTGTTTTTGTGCCTGTGTGTGTATGTGTCTCTCTCTGTGTCCTCTGTCTGTCCCTCTGTCTTCTCTCTTCTCTACTCGGGAATTACAGGTGTGATGTTATGTATGAGAGAGAGAAAGAGAGAGACATTCTATTAAATCACTTTCCTTGCACTCGCTCTCGTTATTCATACCTCCCTATTCCAACTCAGTAAAATATTAAATTTGCCTACATCTGTACAAAAGAAGGATGAATGTAACTCACAAGGGTATATTTCATCTTCCCTCCTCCGACGAGGACTAAAGTGGTGACCTCGGGCGTTCCCTCACTACAGTTTTTAAGTAAAAACCGTATTGTGAAGGCCTGAAATTTCAGTTGTAGGTACAATGAGTGGGGTTTAAGAAGGGACACGTCTGTACAAGCATTGTGCCTACTTTTACAAGTCTTTAAAATGCTCAGTCTTTGTCTGAAAGGGATTACTTAACTGTCAAACGAAGGTAGTTCCTACGGTTGAAAATTAAGTTCAAGAAATTGGTATCGAATTATGTTACAAGCGTATATAATATTATGTCGGGATCGAATCCTGTGACTATAAAAATATTATTCAGCTTATAACCTAAAATAAAATTCTTCATAATGCTTTATTTAAAACTATGAGATCTTTTTTTAAAGGCTTAGTGTGAGTATGGGCCCACTTCTTAACAATTTTTTGTCAGTTTCCTCTATGAGAGAGCAACATTAGCAGACTAAAGTATAGTATAATGATGTTTTTATTTTAACTAAGCTTTACAATACTTTTCTAGTTAGCCGATCGATTGTTGCCCAAAAGTAAACGTTCACCAGCTAATCTCGGATCTTTGAACCAACAGTCACAACTGTAGGTAAATGGTCTTTCTCTGAAATGGCCTAGTGGAGAGGTACGTTTAAATGAATTGCTCCGGATGGCATCCTTCAGTGACGTGCGGTGCGAGGCATAAGATGAGCGGTTTAGATGCAACTGAAGAAGGGTTGGGTTCCAATAGTTTCTGAAACAAGGGGATGCATGAAGAAGCCTCCTCGTGTAGCGCAGTTTGTTCATTCAGTTACTCAACTGAACCGAGCGCTCGGTGCATCCTGAACAGTCACACCCAACACCTTATTTGACTGGCCAATTCTTCCCTTGCGGT
This sequence comes from Mesoligia furuncula, assembly GCA_916614155.1. Classification (NCBI taxonomy): domain Eukaryota; kingdom Metazoa; phylum Arthropoda; class Insecta; order Lepidoptera; family Noctuidae; genus Mesoligia; species Mesoligia furuncula. The sequence continues at coordinate 2,142,752 of OU744790.1, read as the reverse complement.
GGTAACGTCACCACCTGGTTTGCGACCACCTTCCCACCGGAGTCCAGCGTCAAGCAGCCTGCTGTGTTTCGTCGAAGCGTAGGAGTTCCAGTGCCTTAGGCATCTTCTGGGCACGCTCGTTCCATCATAGGCGGTCAAGAGCGGGCCCCCATTAAAGTGAATACGCGGTGGTTAATTACTGAAGAAGCACTTAGATACTGTTAGTTACTATCTAAATTTACTTTTCTATGGGTTTTTAGGTACAAAGTATAAATTTCTAAATGGAAACTTTTATTTTTTAAATTACTTTTTTTAATTCGAGCTTTTTAGTTTACAAATGTGAAAGATTTCGCAAACGATTTAGTTCTTGGTAAGTACTTACGTGTTTTTTACGATTTGTCACTTCGAATTACTTTTAAACATATAAGTTATATATATTTTTGTAATCTCCTTTTAAAACCCTTTATTTTAATATCCCACTCGATAGGTTTTGAGAAAAAAAGATTTTTTTATGAAGACATATTATGCCAAAAATCGTCCATTTTAATTTTTTTTTCAATTTTGATATACCCAGTGTCACTCTCACAATTAAGGCGAATCTAATGGCACCTCTTAAGCTGAAATCGATCAAGCCGTTTAGGCTACAGAACGTGCCAAAGAAATATACATATATACATACATACACTCGAAAAACAACCCTCCTTCTGACGCAGTCGGGTAAAAATGTCACTGTTTCTTTGTCACGTAATTTACAGTACTTACCATTATTGCGTAAGTCACTTTCAATAAGCAATTTTAAACAAACAATCCGAAGGATATTGAAGGAAATTGCTAATCCATTGATTTTTCATAATTTACGCCTGAAAAATTCGTTTTATGAATGTTGTTGAAGATTGCTATTTTTAGCAATTACCCCACAGGACAATTTAATTCATAACTTTAATGGACCTGGACTTCGTTGGTGCCAGAAATCATAATCTGTATGAGACCAACTTTGTTTTTCAGTGGATTAGCAACAAACTAGTATTCACGCTAATGAAAACAGCTTTGCAGTTTTTGAAATCAAGGAAGAGTTTTGGCGAAATGCCAGGGACATGTAAAACGCTGCTAACTTAAGCCATAAGTTATGCTAGAAAAATAAAGAGGAAGTCAAAGTCAAAGTCAAAGTCAAAACATTTATTTCAAGTAGGCACTTAAAAGGCACTTTTGAACGTCAAAAATTACGAAAAAATAGAATTGATTCTAGTCGCCCATTCCAAAAGGTAGTTTTCGTATGGAGAAGAATGGGCAAGAAACTCCACCGTTACTCTTTTAAAATGTTTTACAATATTTTGTATACATTAATTATATAATAATATGTGAAGACGATGCACCTAAAATAAAATAAAATTACTATACCAAAATAGGTAAAAGAATTAAAAATGAAAACATGACATAAATTAATTATCTAATAGATACATGGTGCTCACATATTTACAAACATGGTAAAAATGAACGATTTTCATTAAAATAAAAAATTACAAGTAATAAGTCAGGGTGTGAGTTTAAGTAATTACAGAATATAAATCAACGTCAAAAAAAAGAAGAAAGAATCAATTTTACAATTAAATTAGCAACCAGTTTGATTTTGTCTAGACTCTAGATTGTCCTATGGAGCAGGACCAGCATGTTTCCAAGCGTTCTTATCTTGGATATAATCTTCTAATTTATAGTATGCTTGTTTACAAAGTGTACGTTTAATGTGAGTTTTAAATTTTCTTTCATTTAATTGCAATATATCACAAGGTATTTTATTGTAACATTTAACACAGTACCCCATAAAAGATTTATTTACTTTGGCTAATCTAAAAAATGGTTGATGTATTTTATCTTTATTTCTAGTATTAAAATTATGTCTATCGCTTATTTTATTAAAAAGATGTAGATTTTTTCTAACATACATAATATTTTCATAAATAAATTGGCAAGGTACCGTCATAATATTAATCCTTTTAAAAAGTTCCCTGAGAGATTCGCGGCGACGTAGATTATAAATGGCTCTGACAGCTCTCTTTTGCAAAATAAAGATGGATTCAATGTCAGCAGCTCGACCCCATAGTAAAATGCCGTACGACATTAAGCTGTGAAAGTAGCTAAAATAGACTAAACGCGCGGTTTCTACATCAGTTAATTGTCTAATCTTTCTAACAGCATAAGCGGCCGAGCTAAGCCGCCCCGCAAGAGATGTTATGTGAGGTCCCCATTGTAATTTCTCGTCTAGCGTGATTCCCAGAAAAACCGTTCGATCAACAAATTCCAGTTTTTCTCCATTAAGTATGATGTCACATTCGCTACTTCTAACATTAGGTAATTTAAATCTAATGCATTTGGTTTTCTTTTCATTCAGTACCAAATTATTTACCGTGAACCAATCTTGGACCTGAGGAATAGAGTTATTCACATCGTCAAGATTTTGTGCCCGTCTGTCTATCTTAAAGATCAATGATGTATCATCTGCAAATAACACCATCTTCGGTTGATTTTGAAGTAATGCATTACTTAGTATGTATGCGGGGTTGTTGACTATTCAATTTAGTAGTGTTACTTACATTATGTCTAGTGTATAACGAGAGATGAAAAGGACTTTTATAAACATTCGTTCTACTATTATTTATAATGCATCGCGAGCACTTGTTACTTAAGGTAACTTGTGATGATTCAAGGCTGGACTAAGTGACATTATATCAGAGATAGTGTCTTAAGCTATCGTAAAGCTTTTATTTTGACACTTTAACAACATTCATTGCGTTACTTACATAGCTGACTTGACAATTATTGTGAACGTATATTTTTTTTTTTAAATTATATTTTTACATAAAGCTTACAGACTAATAACACAATTAAAAATCATTCGTAGGCAGGAAAATTTGCAAATTACAAGCTTCCACATATAAATATCTAGTTACAAATACTTTGCGTTGACTATGTTCGTTATTTGTAAACCAAGAGAAAGAAAATAAAATAACTTTTTTTTTCTCTTGGCTTACAAGATTTTTTTTTAATTTTTTTTTTTAATAAAGTGTATCAAAAGTTAAAAGTTATGAAAAGTTATGAAGTAATTAATTAAAATATCCTTTAAAATGATTCAGATTGTGATTGAAATTATGTTACGCATTTAAGGCTGTTGAAAGTCATTGCAGAAAATAAATAGGAAACACTTTGAAATCGATTGCCACTTGCCTAGGCCCGCAGGTTGAAAATAAATGTTGAAGAAGCCAGTCAGCAAGGAAAAAAAAATATTAGGGGAAAATTACTTTTAGTAGGACAACAGCATGTAAGTCTACAGTACAGTCAACGCCTATATGCCATAGCCCTTACGGGTGGATTAAGTGTAACCACTGATTATGTATTGATATTAATTTCGTATTTTCGACGTAATAAGTTTCTGTCGTAAAAACAAGCAACAATTTCCCTAATTTCCTTGAATAAATCATGAATTTTCGTTTACAAGGAGTAACTTTACATAAATAAAAGTGTCGGAAACGTAGCCGGATTCTATAACCGTGCTTCATCGAGCTTGGGGATTGATAGCAAATAACATGGGGCGGGTTAATAGCTATTGATGCAAACGGTTCTAGTTCCACTGGCTTTTAGTTAAATGCCAATATTTCTGTGTCAGGGCTTATTTACTGATGTAAAAATGTTTGGGAATCCAACGAGTTAAAGCTCCTTCTAAAAGGCGCGACACGCGACAAAAACGCGCGCGACACAAAGGCACCGCAAGTCACGCAACGAGCGGTGCCTTTGTGTCGCGCGCAATTATATCGCGTGTCACGACTGTTTGTAGACAAATGTTTAGTTAATGAAAGTTTAAATATCCAGTGATGCAATTGCCAGCGCATCAACTTACCCCACTTTGACCTTGACCGCGTTATGAGCAACAACAGCGAGAATCGTGCGAAAGAGATATATAGCTTTTTGTCTGTCCTTACTTGTAATGTTTCGTGCTGCAGTGCGTACAGTCGGTGACCAACATTGTCTTAGTCAAGTCGGCATATCTTGTTAAGCCATTTTAATCATAATCTTCTTGTCGTTAAAGTTGAAAAGCTTTTAAGTAACACGGCAAAAACAAGTGGGTAAATTAAAAAAAAACTATAAGTCCTCAAATGAGTAGGTCGAAGTAAAAGTTTACTTCGTGGGGTAGATGGATACTAAATTGATCAAAGTGACAAAAGTCAGTCTACCTACGCCTAAACAGTGACTGCGCAAACAAACATTTCTAAAACGTTTGAAGTAAATCGTGAAAAGCATTTTTAATGAATTTGGTGAAATCAAAGCGTCCACCAGAGCTTGCAGCTCGTAATTTTAAGAACGTTCACAGTCTGATGTCAGTCTCAATCTGTCAAAAATACCTCTAATTTCCCTACATTTTGACAAGTTTTTGACATTTGTTTGTCGCCGAGATGAGACTGAGACAAGATTTTGAACGTTTTAAATTACGAGAATTGGCCTTCTGGTCTCCATCCCTACAGAAGGAGTCCGATATAACTCTCCGTTCTCCCTAGACGGAGATATCAATGAGGATTCCCCCTAAAAAAAGGTACTTCTGCCTACCCCTTCTGAGAATAACAGCTTGATGTTACATACCACTTCAACAGTGTCGGCTGATAAACAGTTGATAGCCGTCATGTTTTTATTTCACGCTCAGTTCAGCCAGCAAATGTCCGTGTGCACTGATCCAACACATTGCTGCATGCTGCTCGAATGGAGTACATTGCCCCATGCAGCTTGAATTGCCAATAGCTCCGCTGAAGATTGACGAGCCAACAGCGTAGGCTTGAAAAATAGAACAAAGATTTATGGCTAGCTGTGACTAACAGCTTTTAGATTTTTAGTCAGTACGCTTTTGATCCGTGTAGGTAGGTACCTATATTTGTAAAGGTTTTTGCTTTGCTTCACTTGTTGGCACAATATTTGTATCTCACTAAGCGACGCGCTCTTTACTTATGGTATCCAAGTGTACAAACACGCTGTGAATGTGTGTGTGAAGACGAGTAAAGTCACTGCAGACTGCACTTCCGACTTCGCTATTCTCTCTGACTGTACCGAGAGCTCCTGCGTTTTTTTTTTCTACCGTGGAAATCATCAAATAGGGGTCATTTGATTTCCACGGTTCCCGCTCTGGGTGGAGCGGAAGGGAGTGTCAGACTCTTACTGACTAAAACCCACCCGTGTTCCTTCCTTAGCCCTTCATGTTGCGGGGTAGCGATAAAACGTTCACCGCATTAATTTAAAAGAAATGACCTGTTGCTGGACGATATTGTTTGGTATTGTTGTCACTAATTAATTAACGCATTAACGGTCGGCCTCTTATTCCATTAACATTGTGTAGTATGCTAGACCAGCTCGTGGTTCAACGTTATCACTGATGTACGTATCTCCAATATAAAAAAATACATTTTCTACAAAAAATACTCCCAAATCACGCGATATTCGGCGACGGCGCACATCCAGGCGACACGACTCATAGAACATTTCGCATGCTTAATGGAATACTGACTTAACGACGATTTTTGGGAAACTCAAAAGACGATTTTTGGGAAATCGCAAAAGAAGATCTTGCTATGAGGACTTATCCTACTTGTTGACGCATATAATTAAAACTGATTTGATTTGATTATTAATTAATCATGAATGCTTGTATTTTGAACGTATGATTAACTATTGATGAGATCTGAGTAAAATAAAATGATCTAGTAGTAATTGGTTGCGATTTGTCACGTAGTGAACACAAGGCTTTACTGAGCCATGTTACAAGCGTCCACCTGTGCGCACTCAACCTGTGTGTGACCGATGTAGCGTGGCGAGCCATGCACTGACAAATTAACTGCATATTGATGTTATCCATGCCTAATAGCTTTTTGCAGGCACGTTTTTTCCAGGTGGGTAGACTGGATTTGCTTTATATTTTTATGTATGTTTTTATCACGCACTAATTCTACTTCGTGTTTCGTACTTTGTTTTCCATTAAAATCGTTTATTGGGATAATAAAAGATTATACTGTTATACATTGGTCGGCAATCCACCATTAACACTATAATACGAAATGTAAAATTGTATTTCATCATCTGCCTAGCCTTTTCCCAACTATGTAGGGGTCGGCTTCCAGTCTAAATGGATGCAGCTGAATACCAGTACTTTACATGGAGCGACCGCCTATCTGACCTCCACAACCCAATAACTAGGTAATACTACAGCTTGGTAAGACTGGTTGTCAGACTTTCGGGCTTCTGACGACCCGAAAGACACATGAATGACAGCCGGGTCCAACGACTTAACGGGCTTTCCAAGGCACTGAGAGGTCTTGATGTGTAAAGATGGTCACCCATCCATGGACCAACCGCGGCAAGTGTAGCTTTAACTGATCAATCGACCCGTGCGGCTGTTATTACTTAGCCACAAGGCTCATACTACATATTAATCTATATCTATACATATAATAAAACAGTAACGAAAGAAAAACTGTACATTGTGAATTTTCGGGAAAAAATATGTGGCTTTTGTTAGAAAAACGTAACTGATGACAAAAAGTGACTTTTTAGAATTTTTGTCTGTTTGTCTGTTTGTCTGTGTGTATGGTACGGCTTCACGCCAAAACTACTGGATAGATTGAATTTAAATTCAGCAAAAATGTTCTTAGTAAACCAAGGAAGGCTTTAGGCTACATATTATCACGCCGTATGTTATGGGAGGTAAGCAATATTGATTTTAAAATGTGTTTGTTCGTAATTGAATGCACAAAATGACATGTTTATTTATTTATATAGCTAAAAATAAAACTTTAACTCTGGGAACATAATCACGCTATTTTTATAAAGGAGCGGGGCAGTAATATTATAAATTGCAAGGGAACAGCTATTTCAACAATATGTCAACGGGGAATTTAGCGGTAAGGTCAGGCGACCGTTTACCGCACTAAATGGTGCGAGTTCAAATCCCATAATATTGTTTTAAAAAATCGTAAAATTCTTTTTTTTTAGTTTTTGCATTTTTTATGTGCATGAGGAACGATACTGTTATGAAATCTGAGAACTTCACATGTCCTATCTAATTGTATGGAGAGTTTCACACCAATATTACTAAACAGATTGATTGGCGGTACCACAAGCTGCACTATCATGAAGTCAAGTCAAACTTTTGGTTCTAAGCTATATCTTACCAAGCACATTTGTTGTAGGTAATTGATTTAAGTATGTAATTCTTAGTTTTGATCCTTGCTGCTGTTACCATATTTTTTTTAATGCAAAACTAATGTAGTTGTCTGTTAAATTAACGACAATTTAATTTTATTCATAATTTAATTAATTTGGGTAAATAATATGTAGTTTCCGTTTTCTAACTAGATGGCGTTGGCGTCGAGTTAGATAGCGCTATAGTTTTGTTCCCAAAATGTTTTAGGTGCCGATGTGCCGCTCTCATCCTATAGAAACGGGGGTTACCTTTATTGTCTATGTTGGTTGATGTGTTTAATTTTCCTGTTGGCCTTCACAGAGTACTTTTTGATAGACTGAAATTGGCCTTTTTCAGACTCTGTGAAGGGGACAACTTTGCTAGATCACTCACCTATGATGAGGTGCCGTCGTACTACACGTACGACAAGCAAAGAGGTGTATTTAATCGACGTCGATGCGGACACGCCGTGGACGGATTTCCGGGAATTTTTAAGGATACCGCATTGGGACGCGTTTATACAGTGCACCCAAATAACGGCGAGTGCTATTATTTGCGAATGTTACTGCACACAGTGCACGGCCCAACATCATTTGCGTTTCTAAGGACAGTCGATGACATTGAGTATCCCACATACCGCACTACTTGCGTAGCACGCCACCTTCTCGACGGTGATCAGCACTGGGACAACGCACTTGAGGAGACCAGCTTTAGTGACAATCTCAGTCGTTTGCGACATCTGTTTGTCGTCATGTTGGTGTTCTGCGGTATTGCAAATCCGCTTCTGTTGTGGGAGAAATATCGGCATCTTCTGTCCGAAGACTTCCTAAGAGGTCTGAGATGCACTACTGAAGATAATACTGAGGCAACTGATGAGCGCGTTCTAAACAGTTGCCTTAGTTCACTTCAAGATATGGTCATTTCGATCTGCAGCAGTTCTCTGGTGGATTATGGGCTACCGACTCCACAACATCTGGATGTACAAGAGCTTGGAAACAAAGAGTACAACTCGGAAATAAATTATGATCCAAGAGCTATGAGTACCGTCGTCAATGACCATGTCTCTAAGTTTACCTCAGAGCAAAAGCAAAATTTTCGACACCATCCTTGAGTCGGCTCGGCCAAGGTAAAATGTTTTTCTTGGATGCTCCTGGTGGAACAGGGAGAATATTTGTCACCGCTGGCATTCTCGCAGAGGTCAGGAGGCAACACAAGATTGCCATTGCAGTAGCATCGTCAGGAATCGCCGCAACACTGCTTCCTGGTGGCAAAACAGCGCACGCAATGTTTAAGAGTCCCATAGATTTAGAGAGTAATGAAACACCTGTTTGTGGAGTGTCACGCAACAGTGACAAAGGGCGCGTGCTTAAAGATTGCTGTTTAATCGTGTGGGATGAATGCATTATGGCGAACAAAAAAGCAGTAGAGGCGGTTAACAGGACTTTGCAGGACATCCGCAGGAACCAGCAAATGATGGGTGGCGTTACAGTTCTGTTTAGCGGCGATTTCCGACAAACGCTGCCTGTGGTGACGCGAGGAACTATAGGGCTGACGAGGTAAATGCTTTGATGAAATACTCTTTCTTATGGCCACATATTCATAGGTTGCGCTTAACGATGAATATGAGAGCACATCTTGGCGGTAATGTACACGCCCAAGAATTTTCTGATGTTCTCTTAAAATTGGGTGAGGGAACGCTACCAGTAGACGGTGGCCAGGTGGTTCTACCTGAGATACTTGGGAGAGTGGTGTCCACCTTAGAAGATTTGATTCGCCTGGTGTACGGGGATATCAATAGGATACCGCACCAACATAATTCTTGGGTGTGTGAACGAGCCATTTTAACACCCAGAAACGACGAAGCTTCAGCGATCAATGAATGCATTCTCGCGGAAATTGAGGGAAATCAAGTGATCTACACTTCAATAAACACTGTTGTCGACCAAGATGACGCCACACCTTACCCCGTAGAATTTCTCAATTCCCTCAGTGCAAGTGGACTACCAGCGCACACCATTAAGTTAAAGGTCGGTGTCCCAATTATGCTTCTTCGGAAACTCACTCCGCCGAAACTGTGCAATGGGACCAGGCTCAAAGTCGTCTCGCTGCAGAGAAATATCATTGAGGCGGAAATTCTAACCCGTCCCCGGGCTCTTAGAATTCGACATCAGACGTTTCAGATCTTCGATTTTGACGACCCGTTGTCGCTGGCATAAGCAACAGGATCCGCGTACGAAGTCGCGGGCAGAAGCTAGTATTATATAATTCAATTAACTAAATAATGTATTTAAAAAATATACAAATCGCTATAAGTTTGCCTATAAAATTTGAGGGTTTCCCTCGATTTCCATGGGATCCTCTAATCAGATTCCAACTTGATGACAATAGGAACACCTCGAGGGTCCCTCCCTTTCAAATGACGAATTATCATAATCGGACTACTCTGTAAAAAGTTATGTGTGGTCAAACAAAAAAATATATATATATACGCGTCGACTTGAGAACCTCCTCCTAAGTTCGTCGGTTAATAAATCATAGAAATCACGAAGCTCTTTGTTAACTTTTCCCTCCATTTTACCAAGTGACAGGCTACAGCTGTCAATCTCTTGACATTAAACTAAAACGCACACACGATGACTTTTCAATAACAGTGTTGCAAGTGAAAATATGATTAAAAAATGCCGCAGGCTTAGGCCGCAGGTACACTGTAAAACACTAACTCCACCATTCAGGCTTTTAACAAAGGAACTGAACTAGGTAATCCGATTCGGTTTGTAAATTATTCACGAACCTTTTAATCAAAATAAACTATTCATGTTGCGAATTGATTTTACAGTTGAAATGGAATGAGTTTGTTATAGGTGTTGGTACGGATTGAGGAGCCACGTCTCATATTAATTATGAGAGATCGATAAGACAGATAATGTTTATTTTCCAAAAACTGTCTACGTTTTCTTATAGTCTACATTAACAGCTATGTTTAGATAAAAATAAAATGCAAAGGAAGGATTTGGCTTTTGAACTCCACACTAGGTCGAGCCTGTGGAGTTTATGGGTGGTATTACAATGATATAGTGTATGGGTGTGGGTGGTATTACCATAATATAGAGGGGCCCGTGGCTAAATAATAACAGCCGCACAGTTTGATCGATCAGGTTAAGCTACGCTTGCCGCGGTTGGTCTGTGGATGGGTGGCCATCTTTCCATACCGTGACGTCTCCGTGCCTCGGATAGTACATTAAGCCGTTGGTCCCGGCTGTCATTCGTGGATCTTTGACAGTCATTACTGGTAGTCAGAAGTCCGAAAGTCTGACAAAAAGTCTTACCAAGGGGTATCGTATTACCCAGTAACTGGAGGTTAGATAGGCAGTTGCTCTATGTAAAACACTGGTATTCATCTGCATCCGGTTAGACTGGAAGCTGACCCCAACATAATTTGGAAAAGGCTAGGCAGATGATGATTACCATAATATAGTGAAAATGCGCATTACATTAATATTGATGGATTGTTACAGTCGAGAGGCATGTAAAAGAGCTTTATTATTTTAAAGCAATTGAAACAGTAAAAAAAATAAAATTAAAAATAAAAACAATAAAGTAGGTTATTCCGACGCGGGTACTACCCCTATTGGTAGTACCCGTGTCGGAATAACCTACTTTTCGATTATGTTGGCAAACAGATAGGTTCACTACCTACACGAGTCTGAAAAAGTTGTGACATGGTGGGTGTTACAATTATTGAGTGTTCTTAGGCAGCGCTTCGATAATTGGTCGAGAATTGGGAGTGAAATTTCAAGGACACGTCACGTTTTGGCACATTTCGTTACAAGAGAGAGAAGAAAGATAACTCTTTCGGTCTCTCATATAAAATTTCACTTTTTCTTTATTTTTTAAGAAGTTTAACTTTTATGACGTGTAGGTACGATGCTGCAAGCACATTTTTTTTTTACTAAAGTATTAAAATAATAATTAAATGGTTATGGTGACGATTTTCAAAACTATCTCTTGTTTACGTTCCCTGTATACCCAACGAAATGAGACCACAGCAATGGAGCTTGTTCTCAGAAATACAACGAATTTACTATTTCAGTAGTAGCTAATTATCTTTAAAACGCATAGCAGGGATAACACAGACACACCTTTTGCATAGCTTGTGATGCTTCCGGCACAAATAACTACGATGTTAGCGCATCCAAGCATGCAGGGAGTACTTAATTGCTTAAAATTGGCTCTGATTTAAAGCAGCAGTTGTTTATTGTGGTTTTGATAAATAAAAATGACAAAACGCATGTTTTTAACAAGTTCGTCAGTAAAAACTGAGCAGTAAACTAAATAAAAATAAGTCATAAAAGAATATTTAAACGATTAGCTAAATAATTATGTAAGCAGTAAAATGATGACTAAACGGGCACAATTACGTGCGTGTGCCCGAATTAGTCTGTAAGAAATCTAACTTGCAAGTAGAGGTTTGTCACAGTTCTAACCTAACCAAACCGAACTTGAACTGCCGAACTATTCACCTAACTTTCCATTCCAACATTTTTACTGCCCATTCATTTATTAGACTACTTAATTAAGTATTTTTTAATGCTGACGTTGTAGGATGAAATAACCGACCCATTTTCTTTTTATTACCTTCATAGTAGTCATGTTTTACTGGCACACTAATTTACCAACCGGCGAAAAAATGTAATTTCTGCCCGTAATTTTTTTTAACTTATCATAATACCTCCATAAGCAATGATTAAATCACAGTTAAAGGAATGATTACTCTTTAAAATTCACACTCATGCTAGGTGCATTCTAATAGTCTCGAGTAGGGGTCAAATGTGAGCCTCAAGTCATAGATTTAAAAAAGTCTCTTCGATACTGAAATATACTTTCGACTTTGGCAGTCAGCCTCGCTCTAGCACCTTTCTGAGTATAAATAATATCAGCCTATTATTGTCCTACTGCAGGGCACACAGAGAAGGCACGAGCATTGATCATCACGCTTGCTTGCTAGATGGGTGAGTGATTTCAGACTTATATTAACTACAACCAGTCGATTCTGTTAGAATCTCACCGTGAGAAGTTAGGTGAAGTAAGCTATCATTCAATCCGATGCTAGAGATTGACACTAATGACAGCTCACTTTAAGCTCACTTCACCCAAATTATCACGGTGAGATTTTTACAGAATGGCACTACAGCCGGTCGATTCTGTAAAAATCTCACCGTGAAAACCGAGGTGATGTGAGTTTGTTTTTGCTAGGACATGCCACTTTATACAGCTCACTCCACGCTCACTTCACCTAAGTTTTCACGGCGGGGAGCTGGTCTGTATCAGCCCTTATAGATTTTTGTTTTCTTTGGGCCTCTGTTCTTGTGCCAATCACCATTCTCCTGTGAGTGTGGTGATGATAAAAATATTTCGGGTCGACACGAGAGAAAAATACTTCAAAATTACTTTACGTACAGACGCCAGCATATAAAGCTACCCGAAACTGTCAAATTTTCCCAATCAACTTTGAACCTTATGCTTTAACAATAAAGTTGAAAATCTATTAAAGAAATTTGATAGATTGTAGTAGCTTGATGTGCTGGCGTTTGTACTTCTTTATGATGCGTCTATTAAAAAGTGAGCCGAATGCATTACATTTAGGGCGGGAGGCAGATACTTAAGTTTAAAAGGGGTACTTATTCATTTGTAACAAAGTAGTGACTTAAGATGCACACACACTCGCGGCGAGTTAATTTTTTAGTATCTATCATATCTGCGTGTAGTTATTTTTATTTTATTAATTCAGTGATAATAGACACCTACAATATGTGTTGGAACAGAGAAAAGATAATCCATACTAATATTATAAATTCGATATTTTATTTATCCAGGGATAATAGACAGCTACAATATGTGTTGGAACAGAGAAAAGATAATCCATAATAATATTATAAATTCGAAAGTAACTCTGTCAGTCTATCTGTATGTTACCTTTTCACGCCTAAACCAATGAACGGATTTGGATAAAATTTGGCATAGAGATAGATTGCATTGCGGGGAAGGACATAGGATAGTTTTTGTCTCGATATTCCCACTCAGCATGATTATAGACCCCCGTGCGTAGAAATATTCCATCTGTAATTAATTTTAAAAAAAGCTACTGTTTCATGGAAAATTTAATCCACGCGGTCAAAAAGTATGGAAAGCCAATAAATAAAATTACCGTCAAGAAATTTCAACGCCTCTGGGTTCAAAATCATGTACGGAATGTATGGTAATAGGTTCGCGTCGATGTCCCGCCACCCTGCATAGTAGACCTCGTTATTGCGCCCTAAGGTTGAATGTCATTTGCACGTCATAACGTTTTAAATATGACGACAAGGTCTATTTGTCTAAGTTGACAGCTAGATAGTTTCGACATTAGTGCAGTTTCTATTGACTGAGAATTCCTGTTAAAAGTGGTAAGCCAAATACGAGGTTGACTGACTTGATACTACTGAATTATTATAAACTAGCTGACCCGCGCCCACTTCGTTGGGCGGTAAACATTTTAACTTGTGATGAAATTATGAGTGTGGTTCGGTTAGTACTGAGTGCTATGATTTATTTCCTGACTGCCAAAAGGAGGGTTTTGTTTTTATTGCATATGGCATCGTTATTGAAAGCTGATCTATGTCCATGAGCTAAATTCCGATTACGTGCTCTGACTGTAACTGCCTGTCTTTGTGTTGCTAGGCGCTGCGCATGTTCAGCGCTAGATTCCCGAGCACGGGCCTGCGATGTTCTCGCGCTTTGGCTAGCGAGCCGCTGCGATTGCTCAGCGCTAGACTCATATCCCTTGTTGCTGAGATATGCTGTCTTAAATCAGAGAGACGCTGCGCACGTTCAGCGCTAGATTCCCGAGCACGGACCTGCAATGTTCTCGCGCTTTGGCTAGCGAGCCGCTGCGAGCGCTCAGCGCTAGACTCCCTATCCCTTGTTGCTGAGACATGCTGCCTTAAATCAGAAAGACGCTACGCACGTTCAGCGCTAGATTCGCGAGTACGGACCTGCGATGTTCTCGCGCTTTGGCTAGCGAGCCGCTGCGAGCGCTCAGCGCTAGACTCCCTATCCCTTGTTGCAGAGACATGCTGCCTTAAATCAGAAAGACGCTGCGCACGTTCAGCGCTAGATTCCCGAGCACAGACCTGCGATGTTCTCGCGCTTTGGCTAGCGAGCCGCTGCGAGCACTCAGCGCTAGACTCCCTATCCCTTGTTGCAGAGACATGCTGCCTTAAATCAGAAAGACGCTGCGCACGTTCAGCGCTAGATTCCCGAGCACGGACCTGCGATGTTCTCCAGCTTTGGTTAGCAAGCCGCTGTGAAGCTCGGAGCTAGATTCCCCAGCGCGTGCTTGCGAAATATTTTCTCTATTCCTCGAGAGGCGCTGATGATTTTCAAGAGCAGACTCTTCCGTACGGCGTACTCGAGCTGCTCTTGTCTGGGATGTCTGACGGGAAAGTTGTGATTTCTTTTTAGGCATGACAAACAATCGCTGAAACTGTCCGATATCCCAAAAACAGAAATACCATAGCTGGCACAGCTTCGAACTCGAAGAATGAGAACGAAGTAGTCTTTGTGTTTTAAGAAACCGAGCAACCAAAACAATTTTAAAGACCAACGACATCCAACCAACCGCGTACAACACACCTACCTAACGACGAAAGTTAAATAATAACTGGAGAGAGTCATTAATCCTCGGAAAATCTTAACAGCCATCTATGGGTAAATGGATAAAACGTCCGTACAAAGCATGTTCTAATGCGGTTCGTGAATGGACGGCGGCATTTTGTGATTTAGTAATTTTATATTATCTTCGAAACTATTTAACCAATTGACATACTGTTTTGGGCAAATCGTATCTCTATGATGTTCTTGTGATCAAAATAATATTTTTTTCGATACTTAAGCTTTAATATTTTGTTGTTTAAAAAATCGTCCAAATGTAAGTACGTCGAAAACTACTTTTATTAACACATAAAAGCTATTATATCTGCTAAAATATAAAAGATAGAAATATGGTGTCGCGGACTTTTTTGTAGAACTATTCAAAGCGGACCAGGTTGCCATACATTGTTTTCAATTATATACAACTATTAAGGCAGCGCATGCAAATAACTCTGTTGTAAGAGCTATTTTTTTCCGCCTGGCTAGACAAAAATTGAGATAGTTCGGCTAATATGCATGATATCTTTATAATTTATAGCCTATAGCACTCACGAATAATGTAGCTTTCTACCAGTGAAATAAATTTTAAAATTGGTTCATTACTTCCGGAGATTACCCCCTACATACAAACTTACAAACTTACAAACATACAAACTTACAAACAATGTTACCTCTTTATAATATTAGTATAGATATTAGTATAGATTAAGATACCAAATTGGCAAAAGCCTCCCATAAATGTATATTTGTACGCCAAATGGCAAAACACAGAAACACACAGAAAAACAATTGTAACATCTTGCACACTGTTGGAACCTATGTTTACAAATTAAGACTATTGATTGATTGATTGATTGATTGATTGACTGTACAAGTCAGTATAACGCAGTTCACATAGGTTAACCACACGCCCGTACAGTACCTACCGCTCACACTGCGGAGGTGCTGTCAAAGTCACGTGCGGTTTATTGTACCACCTGTCATTCCCAGCACCCTAATTGCTTAACACTATGGATTTTTAATCTGAAATAAATTTATTATTATTATGACTTTACATATCTCGGGACCATGGGGTCCCGGTCCTTTGGAAGGCGTACGAGGGGCCGAAGCCAACTCGCAGAGGCCCCTTAGGAAATTTTAATGAAATGCGGCACCAACCGACGATTAGCCCTGAATGCACTATGCAAGTGCACCCAAGGATAACCCCCGATGTGTGTAGGACTATTGCAGAAAACGGAAAAATAAAAAGTTTGACTATTGGTTTGGGTGGCTAAAGTGGACTGGTTACCAAGAACTATAGAAGAACTATGACCCCTGCCTGATCAATGTTTTTGTATATACACGGATTATATGGCAGGGGGTGACTTGCACACTCAATAATGGGCCCCCGGAAACGGTCGCTAGCACAAGTGATGTAGCGACAAGGGAACAACATGTCCTGAGGTGCTTATGAGGAGTGGAGAGGTATTCCACGGAAATCAGTGTAACAATCCCGGAAGTACGGTCAAGATCCCTACCAGCATCTTACTGGAACACTTCCTTCCTCCGAGCACGTTTGCTCTTGCGAATCTCCACTCAAGCCGGCCAATAAAGGCAAGAATGAGGTGGGAGCTCTGTTCCTCGTTGGGTTCACTCCAGCCGGCCAACAAAGGCAAGCCAGAAGTGAGGAACAAGACTCTTCCCGGGAGATAGGGTCCGAGGGGTCGCTACTGCCCAATAGCTCGCCACATGCTGCCCTGCGGGTTTCTGTATCTCTTTTGGTTTGGCTCCTCACCTTAGACCTGTTCCGGCAAAGTAAACTCTTCCGGCACAGGCCCAGAGTTCGGAACGCGCAAGCCCCACCACGACGTCAACGTAGAGATACGGCGGTGGGGATTATTATTATTATTATTAACACACTTTTAAACACAACATAGATTAGCAATAACCTTCAAAACCCTCGGAGGTTTTGAAGGTTATTGCTAATCCATTGCTTCAGGTTTTGAAAAAAATCGTCAGCTCAACAACGTAAATAAAGCAATGAACGTGGGTGATCTATCAAAAGGAAAACACATTGCGATGTATTGTCAGTTTGTGTGTTACACACTTACAGCGCACGTTCCGTATAACGCTGGGTTGTCCATCTATCAGGTCTAATCCATATTAGTTATCCTCTCTAAGTCCCTTTAACTTAGGTATTCAATTCGGGGTCTGAAGAATGGATATAGGTACTTTAATTCCCTTCAATTGTCGACATACAGCTTCCCCCGCGGTTCTTACTGAGTTATCAAGTTGTGTGACTGGAATTCTCTGAATACTCTCTTCCATACTAATATTATTATTATATATGCAAAAATAATTGTCTTTCTGAGAGTCTATCGTCTACGACTGAACGGATTTCGATGAGCATGAGGGTTAGGAGATAATTATAATACTTCTTATCCCAGTAGTAGGTACTGTAGTTTATGTGTTACGTGTAATATTGTGTTATAATCATATCGTTATCGTTAATCGTAATATTTAATGCGTTTGTTTCAAGCAAACGTCTTCACATCACCGCGGCTATACTATCACTGGTACTTCCAAACAAAAACCTAATAAAAAAAATTCAAGCTCATTCTTAATTTGCTTGATAGTTGCACTACATGAGGTCGAGTTTTAAAGACAGCCTTTACAGTACGTTCCCGTGGTATAATTTCCAACCTCCACGTGAGCGAAGCCGCGGGAAAAAGCTAGTTGTTCTATAAATAAATTAAGTTATTCCATGTGAGTGTAACCCCCACCTTAAAAATTAGTTGAAATTGAAATTTTACCATGTTACAGTTTTGCGTAGATATAACTTTTACGTTTGCTCTCTGGTATTACGGAAATTAGATTCATGATTCGAGTAGAATCTAATAAGCTGAGAGTACACTAGAGCCTTTTCTCGAGCATTAACATGTAATGTGACGTTCTTACGAATGCTTGATGCTGCTTTTGACGCAATGCTCACTGTGCCTTTGCTCGTAAAAATGTTACACCAATACGATCGTCGGTTTTTTGTTTTAAAATCAGGCTGTAACAAAACGTCGCGTCGTCGTGTTCGAATTGCGGTTCGATAACATTTAAAACCAGCGAATGCTCTATGTTCTGTTATTAGTAAATGCTCTAGGGGCTTATATGGCCACTTTGGCAGAATCATAAAAGGATAACATAGTGGACAGTTAACTGTTAAGTTAATCGTATCAAATCCCACCGGTGAAGCATTTTTCAGTAATTTTTTTTGGCTGTAGTAAAATACCAATCAATCCAATCTCTTTGATTATACCTGCGTAGTGCAGCGAAAAAAAGAAAAACACGGACTGTCTTCGCCATATTATAATTCATAATGTTATCCTTTTATGATTCTCCAAAGTGGCCTTTTTAGGCCCCCTAGTCTATACTCACCTTTAGGTTCGTAGTACTATCTACCGACTTGTTATGCTCTTAAGATATTGAGTCATTTGTATTCATTACCTAACAGAGTTATAAATAGAGGCGAGGGAATTGTTTACTAAAACGTGGTCGCTCTCAATGGGCCTCATTAGCAGGCTATGGAGTTCGGAGTTTCCCCACTACGCGATCGTGACAGAAATGAAGAGATCCGCAGGACAACCAAGGACATAGCCCGAAGAATTGCCAAACTTGGCAAAAAGTGGCAAGGAGGGCAGGGGCGAGGCACAGTGCTTGCAGAACTGATGGCCGATGAGGCCGATAGGTTCTGTAGTGGCGACCGCGTCCGGAAGACGTAGCACTGATGACCTTGTGAAGGCCGCAGAAATCAAATGGATGCAAGAACCGGTCGAAGTGGCAATACTTGGGGGAGGCCTATGTCCAGTAGTGGCCGTCTCTCGGCTGGAATGGTGTTTTATTACAAGCTTACAATAGGTACAACTGAATTTGGTCTTTACAAACTGGAATTTAGTGCACCATTTTTTGCCGCATAGAGTTTCAACCCCATAAAACTAAAACCTGAACATTAAAACGGTATGAATAAATAAAACCTCATGAGCGATAACAGCACCGACGCAAAATAATAAAAAAATCAGACGCGCCGTTTTCTCCATAAAATATCCCGTGAAAATGATCGTTCCAGACCTGCACACGTCAAGCTTGAGGTTGCTAAAGAAATTTAATATTAATGGCGGGAATACTGTACAGTCGACGAGGATAAAAACCTTACCGTTACGCAAAATAAAAAAAAGCGTTTTTCTCGTAAAACAACAATAAGACATATTTCTTAATAGTCATCATTATGATCTTCTTCTCTGTCACCTTTATCCAATTTTGTAGGGGTAGGCTTCCAGTCTCACCGAATGCAGCTGAATACCAATAGTCTATCTGACCTCCACAACCCAGTTACTGGGTAATACGATACGGCTGGTTGTAAGACTTTTGGGCTTCTGATGACTACTCGAAAGTTTAAATATTTCTTGCGCGACAGCTGAAGGGATATGGTTTAGTTAATAGATACTATGTTCGTAACACTATAAAATATCTATGAACACTAGTGTTTTTGGAGGAAATCGCTCTTAAATCTTGCGTAATGTCTTATTGCCGCAATGTTCCTTCTACCTGGTGAGCTGGATCTTACATCTCAATTTGTTACCATCATGTTACCTAGTGTTGACGAAATGGGGGATTTGGAGACATCGTGCGTGTTTTGTTTTTAAGTGGGTACTCTTGCCGTTTTATTACAAAATGAGTTGTTAGTTTAGTCCAAGCCGAAACCAGCGAGCTAGTTACTGTATTCCGAACCACATTCGACTGGGATAAAGTTCTTAATACAAAAATTACATCTTAGATTAAGCTTTAGTTTTTTTTTTATTAGAACTTTAAAACTGTCGGAATAAAATTCCCGACTTACGAATCGTGGGTTCGAACCCAGTCGCCTGTCTAGGTTCGAACCCACAATTCGTAAGACGGGAATTTTATTGCAGTCCATTACTTTGTGTAAATTATTTCATCACCACTGCTCTCAAAACCGGCATGTCCTAGAACAAAAAAATCGAAGGCATGGTAACATCTACCAACACACATTGGGCCCACGTGGTGGATAACAGCCCACTGTCTCTCAAAAAGAGAATAGGCCTGTGCTGTGTATGTGTGTGTGGGCCCAGCAGAGGGAATATTGTAGGCTGATTGTTATTCAAACATGATTTGAATGTTTAAACCTTTGGGTCATTGTTTTGTAACATGGCCTTTGGAGTATAATATGATGCATGTGTTAACCAGTTGAGTGCTTACGTACGGGTACATCTTGATCAAAGAAGTGTTTCGTCACCATAAATAAATCATCATCAACATAATTTCAGCCGAAAGACGTCCACTGCTGGACATAGGCCTCCCCCAAGTTAGGGGGGGTTTGCCTTAATCGCCACGCTTGGCAGGCGGGTTGGCGATCGCAGTATGGTATGGTGGTGGAATGCATAGAGAACGCTGCTGCCCATTCTCCGGTACGACCCTTAGTCGCCTTTTACGACACTCATGGGAAGTATGGGGTGGTGCTATTCTTTAAGTCCGGCACCACACAGACAATAAATAAATCAATCAAAACCAAAACCTATTATTTAAGACACAAGTAAGGCTAGTGGCCAAGAATCGTTAAAATCTATCGCCTGTGCCCCTCGCCGACATAGGACACTATCGCTCTTCCAATTTGCCTCTTTGCATGTTATTTTAATTTCATTGATGCGATGTTAAGATCCGTCACGAATCACATCGCATTACAGTTCTTCTTCCCTGCGTTACAGTTCTTTAAGTGGGTGTACTATGCCAAATTACAGGTTTACAAGATACTATTTTGGAAAATTTAAAATACTTAAATAAAGTAATGTATATACCGGAAGATTTTTTTACCTGTTACTAATTTTTTTACAGGGTGTTCTACCCATGAAGATTCAATGAACAACTTTCACTATGGGACTAACTTTGAAATCAGGAAAAAAAAAATTCAGCTGTTTAATACAAAAGTGCAATACCTAGTACTTGACCAAAATGTATGAAACAGCTGATTATTTTCCGTGCGCACGCTGTTGAAAACGTTACTTTTATGATCTTAATGAAACTATTACAAAAGCGGTTCTCAGTTACGTGTGCGGGCCTGTCGGTGACGCTTCGGGAAACGCTTCAGATACAGCCGATATATTTATTTATCGTTTATTTCTTAATTCAAAATCACAATATGGAGGTATCGTTGGTCGCAAACTAGGTACGGCCTGTGTCTTGGGCACCATGACATAGGTACAACTTTTTGATAATTTTCATAATTTTGGACTAAATAAGTATACTAAAGTTGAGAATGGCTACATGCAGTTAAGTTAGTTAGCTTCATCGGGACTACAAGACTAAATATACAAACATATAGACAAACTAATTAAGGAAAAGCTGAGACCAAATAATAAAATAAAAATTGAGATTTAGAAGACAAAATAACAGTTGGTATGATTTCCGTTTATAGACCATTGAATAGGTAAGTATAGCATTATGATATTTTTTTTATAAAAATAATATAACATTGAAGTTGAAATTGGCTACAGTTGAGCGTTATAAAAAACTTACCGTGAAAAGTTAGGTGAAGTGAGCTTGTAGTGTACTTACGTATTAGTGTACTTACGTGTATTACGTACGTATTCCAACTTATGCTAGGGATTGACAGTTCATTTCAAGCTCGTTTTACCTAAGTTTTCACGGTTTTCTGTAAAAATACAGAATACTCTGGCTTATATTTAATGGCTGTAAAAGATACGATAGATGGTGTCGTAAAGGCCAGCTGTTAGGAATCGAACCCAATACAGCAGATTGCACGAGGTCTGCATGCGTAGGCACTTAGGCAGCGTGATCAGCGCGTCATCGGCGAGTTGAGATGCGGCGCGGCGGCGACGCGGCGCTACGGACGATACTTCCCTCTTAAAATTAGCTTATTGTTTGTCCGGGAAAGTTGTTGTAATTGAGAACGACATTAAACCATTGCCCTAAAATACAGTCCACTCTTTCATTGCTCCCCGCGCTAACACCAGCAGACACGATGCTTTTACTGTTAGACGCAACCAACCAATCTTATATAATAATGACGTGTTAGTAAGTTGCATCGTGTACGGACTACTATTTATTATACGTAGGTGCTAGCTGATACATTCTGGGGCTCGTGGCTAAATACCTAAAAACAGCAGCACGGGACGATCGAAGATTAAGCTGCGCTTGCCGCGATCAGTATGTGGTTGGGTGACCATCATTAAATATTGAGAGGTCGTTAGGGGTAGGCAGAACCCCAAAAGTTTGATAACTAGTCCAACCTAGGGAGGCTAGGCTAACTAAGTTGGGGTCAGCCTTCAGTCTAACGGGATGCATATGAATACCAATATTTTACATGGAGCGACTGCCTATCTGACTTCCACAACCCAGTTACTGGGTAATACGATATCCCTTGGTAAGACTGGTTGTCAGACTTTCGGGTTTCTTACGACCCGTAACGACTGTCAAAGATCCACGAATGACAGCCGGGACCTATGGCTTTTAACGTGCTTTCCGAGGGTACGTAGTATTTTAAGGTACTCATGTCGTCTCAACTTGCTGTTAATCAGTGACCCTGCTTACTGTATCACCTGGAAAATAAAATATTTTATATTTTTATCTTTTGACACACACAAAGTTACTGTGTTCTATATAATTGACGGGAGAATTATGGACTACTTGACTAAGTTACCAACTTTCTAACACAGTTTTATCGTCATACATGTATTTTCCGATGGTGTATACTCCTAATTTGTTACAATAATGATTGTACTAGCTGCGCCCCGCGGTTCTACCCGCGTAAATGTCGATCCCGTGGGAATATCGGGATAAAAAGTAGCCTATATGTTAATCCAGGGTGTCAGCTACCTCCATACAAAATTTTTATCAAAATTGGCCCAGCCGTTTGAGCGTGAAGAAGTAACAAACATATAAACACACACACACACCCCCACACATACTCACACACACACTCACAAACTTTCGCCTTTATAATATTAGTGTGATTGTAAATGAAATCTTCAAACTTCCTTTACCTGCATTAAATACCATACATTTCAATCCTATCATGCATTTGAATCGCAACGGACCCTATGTTTTACAATTTTAAGAGAAAAAACAGTAAATTAATTGGAAATAAGGTGAACACACATCTATACAGCTATCAGAAATCCCAGTGCGTACCTTAGTGTAAAGATAAGTTCCATATAAATACAGGATGGCAGCGCACGCATCCTCCGCTGCATCTCCAGGGAGTGTTTATACTGAATGTAAGCCTTACATTCAACTTTGAAGAGATCCTTTCTGTCAAGTGTGCCTTTGTGTAAACCCTTTTTATTGCCTCCCCGCTTGTAATCACCTGTGGGCTCGTCAAAGGTGTACTAAACATTTGTATCCCACGATTTAAAAGCTTAAAAAAGCTCAATACGTCCCTGAAACAAGAAGAACGCTCATTATCTGGGTTAAACTAAAAAAAATCTTACTTTTATCGCTTGCGTTAAAGGAAAAAGAACTTTACAGCAGGGCGATAAAATACAAATTCTATGTTGTGTATTTAAAGCCAATCTCTTGAAGAGGGGCATCTCTCTGGCCGCAAGTTAATAATATTGGTGGAGGTTCCTGCTGAAGGTATTATTGCTCCGGGGAAGACAGTGACGAAGGTAAGCACTGGAACGTTGTAGAGGGCTGCATTTCTACTCTTCGAACTACCTTCCTTATGAAATTAGAGAGTTATATAAAATTTTTCATGTGTCTCGGTCTCTGCAAAATCAATGTTTTGAGAGCAGTGGTGATAAAATAATTCACACAAAGTAATGCGCTTGAACTCACGACCTTCAACTCGCAAGTCGAGGCCGTAACCACTGGAACTGGAAGGAAGATGTGCCGTTGCCGACAATATTGCCCGAAGTGGGAATATTGGTGGCAATATAGCCAGCAATATTGCCAGGAGTGGAAATATTTGGGAATATTGCTTAATTATAAGTCAAATTAACTACGGAAACTATGTACAATGCTTAAAATTAGCATTTATAGGCCGTAATCTACATTGTGTACAATAAAATATTGTTTTGGGTAAAATTGCCAATATTGCCAGCGTTTTTGGCAATATTCCCGGTATTTTACCGGCAATGTTGCCCATAATATTGAGATGAGAATTGAAAATCGTTGTGTGTTGAATAAAAGTCATAAATTCGAAACATTTCTTTTAATGTTGTACTTGTTTTTCTTATACATATAATATACAGGTATAAGTATATAATATGGAAATAATGAAAAATCATTTTGAACGACACGTGTGTTCGTATTTCAAATATTTTATGATCGATATACTACACAAATATAACTAAACAATGATTACAATTATTGCAGTAATAATAAAATATATTGGTATTATTTGAGAGGCAACATTGGCAATATTGCCAATGTTGCTGGCAATATTGGTATTTTACCGGTAGTGGCAACATTGAGAATATTGCCGGCAGTGGCAATATTGCCACCAGGCACATCACTAACTGGAACTGCTTGGCTAGAGCAGATATCACCCTAAAGTAAATCTGTTTTGTACAA
This sequence comes from Mesoligia furuncula, assembly GCA_916614155.1. NCBI lineage: Eukaryota > Metazoa > Arthropoda > Insecta > Lepidoptera > Noctuidae > Mesoligia > Mesoligia furuncula. The sequence goes on along the minus strand of OU744790.1, from coordinate 2,118,298 downwards.
TATGTGGTTCGATGGCCGCACGTAGAAAGCAGGGGAAGCTACACTGAATTGAAATTCAGCCCTAACCAAAATTCGCATCGTATTTCAAGTCCATAGTCAATATTGCCGATTCCGTTCTGTCTGAACCAATACGAAGCAGAGGTTGACCGAGTATGTCTCTATTTCCATATTCATTTCATTCATATGGCTATTTCAGTTTCAATTTTTAAATGGACTTTAAAACATCATCGCCGAAGGGTATTGAGCGAGTGTGGCGTTCAATGGTCAAACCTTTGGCCTGCAGTGAAACAATAATTACTTTATGCTGGTATTTTTTATTATTATTAGTGACTAGCGCGACTATGTCTCTATTTCCATATTCATTTCATTCATATGGCTATTTCAGTTTCAATTTTTAAATGGACTTTAAAACATCATCGCCGAAGGGTATTGAGCGAGTGTGGCGTTCAATGGTCAAACCTTTGGCCTGCAGTGAAACAATAATTACTTTATGCTGGTATTTTTTATTATTATTAGTGACTACCCGCGACTTCGTACGCGGATCCTGTTGCTTATGGCAGCGACCACGGGGTCGTAAAAATCGAAGATCTGAAACGTCTGATGTCGAATTCTAAGAGCCCGGGGGACTGGAAAACAACGGGATGCGCGAGACGTTTCGAGACGTTCCAGATCTTTCATTTTTGGTAGTCAACAGGAATTAGGAAATGCCCATTAGACTAAACAACTTTTGCTAAGACGTCATTCCTATATATGTTATAGTGTCGCTGGGATTTGGAGTTCCACAACAGGTGTTCCAGATCTTCAAATTTATTCTCACAGCAGAAAATGCTCTTCATGTGGAATAATTTTTGCTATGGCGCCATTTTTATATCTCTTATAACTTATCTGGTCTGTTGCGGTTCTGCATCAGGAGTTCCATTTTCCAAAATAAATTATAGGCTATATGTTGCCCAGACTTAATACCTATACAACAAAAAAGCTTTTCTTCCCGTAATCCCGCAGCGGATCCCAAGTCTAGAAGCAGATGCGTAGATACGGTGAGAACTCAAGCGCAATTCTCTATCCGTGAACGTCTCCGACTCGCGAGACAATGCGTGACGTTCACGATCAGCGGTCAGTCGCACATCATATTCTTCACTGGTCTCTAGAGACCTGGATGTAGGCATCTACAGCGAATTTACATGCGTAAATTCGCTGAGAACGCAGGCGTGCTTTGCGATCCGAAGAGGTTTCCACGGAGCGAGCTGCAGCCTGATGTTCTCGAACAGCATCAAGTCTCTCCTGACGCTCTTCGGTAGATTCTTGGGATCTTATGATCCTCAATCTTTTAGCTCCTTTGGAACATTGGGTAAGATTTGATCTCTTTCTAGGCATGGTTATAGTTTTATTGTGAAGATACCTGATCAATTAAAATCTAAGTGACTGTTCCCCTGCGTTACCGGGTAAGCTACCGTGTCACGAAGATAAATGGAAAAGGAAATTAAACACTCAAATAACATAAGCCCAAAGGCATATTTATTCGATAAAAAAAAAATGGGAGTTTTGGCCAGTAGAGTCAAGTTTTCAATGATATACCTTCGTCAAAGAAAATCAGTCCTAAACTGTTACCGCCTTCACCGCGTGGAGGTACTCCCAGCTTATGTTATTTTATAATTATACACTGAAATTAGTGATAGCTTTGATTTCCACATCAGATGTTTCTGATCTTCGATTTTTATAAGTCATCAGCCCATCAAACCGAACAACTTTAGCTAAGACGTTATTCCTATATGGAATTCCTCCTCTTGGAGTTCCACATCAGGTGTTCCAGATCTTCAAATTTATTCTCTCAGCAGAAAATACTCATCACGTGAAACAATTTTTGCTATGGTACCATTTTTGTATCTCTTATAGTTTACCTGGTCTGTTGCGGTTCTGCATCAGGTGTTCCAGTTTCCAAGATAAATTATAGCCTATATGTTGTCCAGACATAATACCTATACAAAATAAAAAACAAAAATCATTCAAATCCGTCCAGTAGTTCCGAAGATTAGCGTATACAAACAAACAGGCACACAGACAAACAGACAGAATTATTGTTTTGGATTCGTGCCCTATTACTGTTTCTAAACCCCCATAATTTTTTTTTAATGTATTAAATGTACAGACACAGTTTTTTTATGTTTTATTATATGTATAGATAGCTGTTCCCTTACAATTTATAATATTACTGCCCCGCTCCTTTATAAAAATAGCGTGATTATTATGTTCCCAGAGTTAAGTTTTTATTAACTAAAAATAAAATAAATAACATGTCATTTTGTGCATTCAATTACGAACAAAAACCTTTTAAAATCAATATTGCTTACCTCCCATAACATACGGCGTGATAATATGTAGCCTAAAGCCTTCCTTGGTTTACAAAGAACATTTTTGCTGAATTTCAATTCAATCTATCCAGTAGTTTTGGCGTGAAGCCGTACCATACACACAGACAAACAGACAAACATTCTAAAAAGTCGCTTTTGTCATCAGTTATCTAACAAAAGCCACTTATTTTTTCTCGAAAATTCTCAATGTACAGTTTTTCTTTCGTTACTGTTTTATTATAGATATAGATTAATATCCCACTGCTGATCTCCCTACTCTCTTTCCGTCTGCTTCTGTCCAGAGCTGCTAAGTACCAATCTAGATCATCTCGCCATCTCCGTCTGGGCCTGCCGCGATGTCGTTTGCCATTAGCCGGGACCCACTGGGTCGTAAGTTTGGCCGATTGATCGTCTGACATGCGACAGATGTGTCCAGCCAAATTCCATTTAAGCGTGGCAGCTTTCCGATTGGTATCAGTTGTTTGAGTGATGACGGATTGTCTTAACCGGTCCAACACAAGTTTAGTATTAAGCTGGTAGGTATGAATTTACTTTAAAATCGTGACGTGGAAGCGAGATTCATGGGGATAAAGCAGGGACTTGAAATGTTACTCAAAATAACATTACGCGTGGTTCCAGTACCGATAATTTGTACCGTTCCACCAGGATCGTAACAAAATTAATTTCTTGGCTATAACGATACTGACAAACGGAACGAAATCTAACAATAATATGATCAATATATCGTTATTAGTATAACGATATAATAACGTTTCGATACTCAACTTTGCCAGCTTCATGACATAAAAGACGACGAAAAAGTACAATAATAACTTACATATATACTAATATATGTAAGTTACTTTGTACTCAAATGTTTGCTCAATAAATATTATTATTATGTATTGTGTATGAAGAATAACGTTACAAATAAACCTGTAACGTTTCACTTGTAACGTTATTTTTTTTGACGTGCCTTTTATGTGGCTATTTGAAATAAATGTTTTGACTTTAACTTTGACTTTGATTACAAGCGGATAAGCTTAATGTTACTGATACCTATAAATAACGTTACTTATAATATTGTTCTACGAAAATGATATTCTATAACGTTTTTTTTTTGTAACGTTATTGATACTTTTAGGTTTTAGTATCGTTACAAATTTTGGAACGTTATAACGTTAGTGGTAACGGAACGAAATTCATTTCGTTTTCAAGTCCCTGGGAAAAAGATCATTCAGGGACTCCAGTTTCCTAGCTTGCTATGTGACATGACCATGATTATGCACTTACGACTAAATTCTTTTTGTTTATTTTTCCTACCAGAAGGCTTGACATGCAGTAATCGTTTATATAGGCGTTGAACTAACACGTCAAAGTTTAGACAGTGACTGTAGTGTACTCAAGTATGAATGACAAAGACCCATAGTATGTGAATAACGTTACATTATATAGCCTGTAAAGTTCCCCCTGCTGCTGTTGCTGGGACACAGGCCTCTTACCTTCGAGAGGGAAAGAAAGAAAAGAAAGAAAGAAAATACATTTATTTAGCACAGATTAAAAGACACACAATACACCAGATAGGTAATAATCGTACATCAGATAAAAACAGAAATAAAAAACAGATAAAAATCAAAAGTGCAAAGTCCGATGTAAGAAATTAGCAGGAATGTGTGCCTCACGGCTGCGCCAAAAAGGCCCAGTTCAGCAAAAAATGCCAGACAACTAGTGCCTGACGCTGGTTTTCAACTGGACCTGATGTGTGAGGTGACGGATGTAAATCAGTTTTATACTGTAACGTGACATGTGTATGCATAATTAAATAAATGGATAAAAATAAATTTGTGTCACATATAAACAATATTGAGTAACATTGCAAAAAAAATAAATAAATAAAATACTGATACATAAATAAGTGAGATGGCCGCATGATAGACCTTCTTAAACAAATAAAGAAATTAACGAAACGAGTCAGAACATGAACCTGTTTTAATTTAAACGATGCCTGACTTCCATGCTTCAACGCATTATCATAATAATAATTTATTACTAATCCGTGCACTGTAATGTCATCGCGACATTCACCGACAGAAACACTGACGCATACTCAAGTGGGTACTCATACATCATATAATTGAGACATTTACTGTGACCATATCTAGCTCCCTTTGCGCTTCTATGAGGTACTGCCGTAAGCGTCGTTTGAAAACATATATTGAGTTAATTACTCTAATTGGCGGTGGCAAGTTATTCCATACTTTGGAAGCCGCATAACGAAAGCTGCCTCTAAAAGCAGCCGTACCCTGAGACTGAGTCGAGAGTTGTTGTGAGCATTGCCTTCTCCCGCATCCCCGTCTACTCGCAACCCAACTTAGCTTGTTGTAAAGGTAGTCCGGTTTTTGATATTTAACAACACCGAACAGAAGGCAAGCCAATTGTAGTTTGCGTCTGGACTTCATCTTCAGTATACGGTGCCTGTTTAGAAAAGGAGTTACATGGCTTCTGCGAGGAATATTATAACAAAACCGAGCACAAGCGTTTTGTACCCTTTGGATGAGGCGGTCTGTACGAGCTAATAGGCGCGGGCCGTAAACCGTGTCAGCGTAGTTCAACCTGGACAGAACCAGGGTTTCCACTAGCTGTTCCCGTAGTTTTTCGGATAAATAAGGCCTCATATTGTATAAAACCTTTAAGCGATAAAAACAGTTTCTAACAGAGTCTGCTACGTGTTTCTCAAAACGTAGGTCTTTATCCATAATGACACCTAAATTCCGCGCCTCATACACTCGCTCGATTGGTTCACCCATAAGTCTCAAGTCGAATGTCACAGGTAGTCGAGCCAACTGCTGTCTTGTGCCAAATACCATATATTTCGTTTTTATTGGATTTAACGACAGGCAGTTCTTCTCTGACCAGGCGGCGATTCTTTGAAGATCATCGTTAAGGTCCTTAATGGCACTATTATACTCGTCTGGTCTAAAAGATATATAAAGTTGGACATCGTCGGCGTATATATGGTACTTGCATCTCTGGAGGCACTTTACAATATCCGCACAGTACAAAATAAAGAGAATCGGGCCCAATATGGAGCCCTGCGGGACTCCTCTGTCTACAGAAATACGCGTCGATCTAAGGGTAGTGTCGTCACCCAAACGCAAGTCAACAAGTTGCTCCCTATTAGTTAGATAGCTGCGGAACCATTGCACAGCGCTGGCGTCGAAACCATAATAATTTAACTTGGATAGTAATAGCGGTATATTTATTGCGTCAAATGCACTGGAAAAATCGAGTAAAACCAGCAATGAACACATTCCTCTATCTTGGGCAGACAATATATTATCAGTAACATCCAGTACAGCAGTAGATGTACTGCGCTGCTTTCTGAAACCAGATTGTAAATCAGGTAAAACGTTATTTTGTTCCAAAAAAAATGTTAATTGGCGGCTAACGACTTTTTCTAATACTTTGGATAGACATGGTAATATACTTATAGGGCGTAGGTCTTTTAAAGTGGATGGATTAGAATTTTTTGGCAAGGGCCTAACGGAGGCAATTTTCCATAGCTCGGGGAATGTAGACGTCACTATGGAGCAGTTTATTATGTCCGTTACTACAGTCAACGTATGCGGCAGGGTCATGTTAATCATATCCAGGGTAATATTGTCGTAACCTTCAGCGTTACTTTTTAGGTTAGAGATAATGCGGGAGATGTCGTTCTCTTCCACTGGACTGAGTGCGAAAATTTCTTCACCATGTCTATGATTTTCATAGTAGTTTATGAGTGATGTGCTTGCCACGGGGTTACCGGGGATAATTAAAAAGTTGTTATTAATTACGTCAGGATCTGTAAAGTGCGACGGTAGGTCTTGTCTGGGCTTATAGGGCGACAAGGTGGCTTTTAAATTTTTCCATAATAATTTTGGGTTTTTTATTTTATTATTTATGTTGTGCTTAAAGTACGCAACTTTTTCGTTGTACAACGAACTAATCACTAAGTGTTTTAGGTCTTTGTAATACTGCCGTCCTTTAACTAGAAAGCCGTTAACCCTCAAATGGTCAATTTTCACTTTTTAATAGATTGTGACAGAGTTCAAAATTCTCTATCTTTCTGTCTAAGAAACATTATTATAATATTAATAGTTCCAAAGATATGAAGATCTTTTGGGCCGTTAACTAACATAATTTTTGATGATTCCATCACTTGAAAGCGACTAACCCACATTTCTTCGCTTAATGTACTTTAAAATACCTTAACTGCCCGATGTGATGATTATTTTCTAGCCTTCTGCTTAACTACAAGTACGTTATCTGATTTTTCTTGACTATAAAGACACTATAGGACTATAACTACTTTATAGTTAAGAATTCAAAAACAGTTTAAGTGAAAAACTTAACTTGTTTGCAGTTACCCGCCCTTAACGCTATTTTAGTTAAGCATTTTATTCCCACATTACTTTTTTTGAAAATAATGCTTGCCTGTTTGATGAATACGGTAAAAAATAAATATAATTTTGCTTAGCTACAAAGCAGCTAAGCCTCATTACTTAGCTAAAAGGCAGTTAGCCGACTCTCGCGCTGCGTTCACTCCGGGGGTGAGCGAGGTGCGGGTGCCCTGCTCAAGCCATCCGCCGTCCCGTTGGACTTAATCTTTCCTCCCGGAGGACCGTCTACCACTGACACTGAATATGTCAAAAATAAGAACTACGAGATCTAACTAAGATCGAAGAAGTGATGATACAGATGAAGATATTGAAACAGAAAAACCGAAAACTACAGAAAACGATCCAAAAAAAATAAATACAATAAAATCAAAGATTTAGCTAGTCTCTTTAATTCCATCATCTAAAAGGTGACAAATCCTCGCTGAAGAACTTTAGACCAATCTCACTTCTGAACTACGTATAGGTACAAGCTGCTGTCGAGGGTTGTCAAGAATCGTCTCGCCAAAAGACTTGTCGAGATCCAGACGCCAGATCGAGGCAGTTTTCGAAAAGGCTTCAGTACCATTAGACCACATCTATGTTCGGCAAATTGTACAGAATACCGCGGAGTACAACCAGTCACTGTGCATTTACGAGAAAGCCTTCGATTCCATCAAACCATGGGCAGTTCTGGCCTTTCTGCAACGATGTCGAATTAACTGGTGCTACATCGATGAGAGACGAGAGAGAGAGAAAGAGAGTGAGGGCATTGAGATGTTTGTAAGATGCTGCCACGATGACTGTTCAGATCCAGGATCAGAAAATCGCCCCATCCAACTGCTCAGAGGGGTGAAACAGGAGGATGTAATATCCCCAAAATTGTTCACACATGCGTTAGAGGCCGCCTTCAAGACGCTGTCCGCTGGACTGGACTGGACTGGATTTGGTATCAACGTGAACGGCGAGAAATGTATTTCACATCTTCAATTTGGCGATGACATCGTCATAGTGGCAGAGACGCTGGAACAGTTAGACCAGATACTGCATAGCTTAAATGGAGGCTCCATTTTGGCGTGCAACATCTGGTCTATCTATTTCAGCGTCTGTTCGTCTTTTTCGATTTGCCGATGACATCGTCATATTGGCTGAGTCTCTTCAGCCGAAATGGAGCCTCTCGGCGGGTTGGCTTCGGCATTTATTTGGACAAGACAAAATTCATATACAATTCGCACATCTTAACGATTCCAATCCAGATCGAAGAGCCGCTTCTTAAAGTTTTGAAGGATTATGTCTATAACAAGTCATCCAGCTCAGTAGACACAACTTTGAAAAAGAAGCTGACAGACGGATCCAGTTGGGCTGGGCAGCATTTGGAAAACTTCAAACAACTTTTTGGTCAAGTCTTCTCGTCGACGAGAATTATTTGACGGAGTTTTTGAACAAGTCTTCAACCAGTGCGTCCTGCCCGTCTTGACATTATGGTGCTGAAACGAGGACACTGACGGTCGGGCTGGTCCACAAATTCAAGGCCGCTCAGCGCTCTATGGAGCTAGCTTCGCTCAGAGTCTCTTTGAAGGATAAAATCAGGAATAAAATTATCCGGAAAAGAATCGGAACTACAGACATAGCTTGCAGAGTAGGCAAACTAAAGTGGCAGTGGGCTAGGAGAGGCCTTTGTCCGGCAGTGGACTGCAATAAGCTGAGTTGATTGATGACATTGTTTAATTTAGATACTGTTATGTTCCTAAATGCATAAAACTACAAGCTTTTGCTTATGGATCCATCCGCGTGGAGGTTTGTAAACGATATCATTTCGAATAATTAATCCACGGGAATGAACAACCGGGATAAAAAGTATTATATGTCTTATTCCAGGTCATGGTCTACCAGTGTGCCAAATTTCAATCAAATCCAATCAGCCGTTGAGGCGAACAAACATCAAACTTACAGACTTTGATATAATTACTTAGTTTATTATGTATCTAAGAAATACTATAATGCGAAATTGAGTATGTTATCTTTCACGTCCTAAGGGCTGTACAGATTTAGATGAAATTTGGCACATATGTAGATCATGATCAGGGTTAGGATGTATGATGCTTTTGACCACGGTAGTACTTTCCCGTAGAATAATTTCCAAACTCAACGATGGCGAAGCCACAAGCAAAAGCTAGTTGGTAGGATATATATATATTAGTAGGATTAAGATATGATAGATTTAATTTGCACACTTGAAAGTGCTCTTGTTTTATTATTTACTCAGTGTGCAATTTTACTACATATTTTATTACTTTTATTTGTGACTTATTTAAATAAATTAAGACTGAAGTTGCCTCATGGCTGATATAATGTTATAGATGTCTTAGATTATTTAAATAATTGGGTTAGAAGTTTTCTATTAAATCAATGGTTGCATCAATGGAATTATAAAGAACATGGATTAAGTATATTGTTCATGCCAAATAATGAACTCATGATCTGTTAGATCATAATTAGTTATTAGTTGATTATTGCCTATTAAAATTATTAGTACTTATTTTACCTTTTAAGTGTTGAATTAAACTTTTTATTTTTAAGAGAACATTTTTATTTAATTAATTACTCACTTAATTCCATATGAATGCTAAACTACAAAGAAGTTAACCACAAGCGAAATATTTTTAGCCACCTTTTAGTTAAGTAAAGTAGTTAAGAGTTTACAGAAGTTCCCTAAAACATTGGCAACATTTAGCTAAAAAGCATCTAAAGACCCATAACCGCTCATTAGGAAAGTTATTGAAATTGAAATCTAAGCGAATGTCATGACTATAAAGCAGTTATGTCACTTAACAACTTTTGAGTTAAGTATTTCTAAACAAAATATAACAAACATTATGAAGATTAACATTTTAAATAAATTACTTTACTAAAAAGCCGCTGAGGTATGGTTAACGGCCTTATAGTACAGTAATAAGATGCGATAACTAGGATATATGCTTAACAAAATAGGAAAAATGAATTTTAAAAGTAATTAATAATAGTTATTGGACAGAAAGTGTTATTTAGGATAAACAGAAAGAAATATCAATTGATATGTCCAACAATCATTAACCTAAGTATCATAGTTTTTAAGAAACAACGATTCCCGCGTTTTTTGCCATTTTCTCCGAAACAACTTTTTAGGCTTAACGGCCTTCTAGTTAAAGGACGGCAGAATATATATTTTTGGAATCAGCTTTCGTTTTCCTATAACTACTAAGTGCATCGTCACGTAAACGCATCATAACTTTGATTGTGTCTGTAATCCACGGATACGACTTTTCCTTTACAGTACACGTCTTGATCGGTGCGTGAACATCAAACAAGGAAATTATATGGGTGTTAAATACATGCACCATATCATTAACGTTGTCAAGCGACGAAATCATTCCAAGGTCTAAAGATGACAAGTCCAAATTAAAGCTTTCAACGCACACATTTTTGAGAGGCCGAAATTTTACCGTGTATGGTTTGAACTTGTCACGTTTAATGTGAAATTCACTAGCTACAATCGAATGGCCGTTGACTGAACCGAAAGGTACTACTGTTGTATTTCTTGCTGTTAGGTCAGTACACAAGAGATCGATGAGGGTTTCACTGGATGATGTAAAGTGGGTAGGAGTTGTGACCAATTGTGAAAGACTGAGGGAATTCAAAAATTCATTAACATTCTTAGTTTTTATCCCATTCGTGTCTAGCAGGTTAACATTGAAGTCGCCAAGTAAAATGTAGTGGTCGCAATTTCCCAGTGAACTAATGGAATCCGTTAGGGCATCTAGGAAAAGTACCAGGTCATGCCATGGTGGTCGGTAGGCTGTACCTATAGCAATTTTTTTGCCATTCATTGAGATCGTTAACCACATTTGTTCGACCGATTCGAACCTTGGATCGATCGCACCAGTCCATGTACGCGCGCTCAAACCCCGCCGCAGATAAAAACCGACGCCCCCACCACGACCCGAGCGCACACTCGCTGGCCGCGGCTTGTGACGCAGACGGTAACCCGGCACCACCGGAGCGCGCCCCTCCTCGCCCGGTCGCAACCAAGTTTCGTTGATGGCCATAACGTCAAAACAATGCCTGTCGAGTGCACCAATCAAGTTATCATGACCTGTACCCAATGAACCAGCATTAAGAAGACCAACTTTTAGAAACTTTTCTCCTTTAGTCATCATTATAGGTAATAATATAAAATAATTCCATCATTTAAGAATATTAGTGCACATTCAGTGGTTTCAATTCTAATTTCAAATAATAGTAATAGTTTTAATTCAATTGTAAATATGTAAATCTATACATATAATAAATCTGTAGAAGGGTCAATTCTGTACATTGAAAATATTGAAAAAATAAATAGCGGGGGGTGTTGCTTGATCGATACCAAACCCAAATATGTGATTAAAAAAATTTTTGTCTGTCTGTCTGTCTGTCTGTCTGTCTGTCTGTCTGTATATGCAGGCATCACGTGAAAACTAACGGTTCGATTTCGATGAAACTTGGTATAATTATACCTTATTATCCTGGGCATAAAATAGGATACTTTTTATCCTGGAAAAATACGTAGAAAAAAAATCTTATTTTTCGGTTTTATTCATAGACGTTGTTCTGTAGAACCGCGAACACACGTTGCATTACCCGTAGTGGATAATTTTCCATTTCAATTTAAGAGAATACAGTTTCCTGTAGCTTTGTGTTACGCCATGACAATAAATAAGGCTCAAGGTCAGACCCTAGGAGTTGCTGGCGTAGATCTTACCGCGAGTTGTTTTTCACACGGGCAACTTTACGTAGCTCTTTCCCATGTGAGCAGTCCAAGAAATCTTCATGTTCATATTCCGGACGAGCTCACTAACAATGTTGTGTATGCTGAAGCTCTCAAATAACTTTCTGTCGCATTGTCACGATCACTTTTTTATTATTGCAAACTTTTCGTCATTGTCAGTAATTTACTGCTACATGCTACTTATCAAGGTCGGAATTACTATGAAAAAAATACTTACTACAGAACGCGAGCTCAACAGCAGTAGCTCAATAGAGGGATCTCCTTAATTATTATAGGCTTAGCCGTATTTGGGTCCAATAGATATTTATAAGATGTCATTGTCAGAGTTACTCAAAATGGAGAAATAAACCATCCACGCGAAGACCGACATCCGCGCGGACGGAGTCGCGGGCGGAAGCTAGTAATGAATATAATTAAACGAAAATGAAACAAACGCAAGCTGCGGCATCCGAGTAATGGTTTGGTAAAATTAAAAGGTAGTTTGGTAATAAATAGGTGTAGATACATAATATGTGCAGTGTAATAAAACTAGTTTACGTACAATTGAGTGAGGCGCGCCGCGACTACCGCGAGACATACACCTACCAATATAAATAGCCGATAGTAGCAACATAAAGTTAATATTTTTGAAATGTTGACACTTACTACAAAAAAACTTACTTTAAGAATCAGCGTGACAGTACAAGAAAGTATGACAAACAAAAAAAATACAAACACAATACAAACTAGATAAATAATCGGTTGAACAAACCAAAAACAAACAAACGAAGAGGTATTATTAAAGTACGATATTGCCGCCGTTTCCGAGTGCCGGTCCGAAAGTGCGCTGTAAGTCAGCCTCGCAGCGGATCTGGCAAGTGGCATCTCCGGGTTTGTACCGGGCGAGAATGCGGCCTCGTTTTGCCCATACGAATTGCCAACCGAGGCGACTCCCGGCTTCACGAGCGCTCCGAAACAACTCCCGATTCACCTTCGTAAGGCGCTCGTTCACATAAAAGCGCGTCGCAGGGCCCGGCAAATCCAGGTCTGCAGTAGTAATGCCGCGTCGCACTCGTGCACCCTCCAGCAGCTCGTCACGCAAGTCGCGGCGCGCGAGGCGCACGACGAGGAAGCGGGGGCGGGTCTCCACCGGCGCCGTCGCCTGCGTCGCATTGATGCGCCTACCACCGACACGTTCGGCGCTCACTATATCGCGCGCTTTGATTTTGACGCCAATTTTTGACGCAATTAACATAGCCGTGTGAATTGGATTTTCACCACTGGTTTCGGGTATGTTGGAGATCTGGATATCATTAGCGAGCAGCTCCTGATCTCGGTCATTAATATCGCTCCTTAGTTGTGCGATCAGATGATTTACCTCCGACGATGCTTGGGGCTGAGTGTGTTTTGTTTCTAACACAGCCACTCTCTCCTCCAGATTACTCATTCTATCGTTCGTTGCGTTTAGAGAGGATCTTAGCTCGGACAGATCATAACGGAGCAGCTGGAATTCCTTTCGTACCGTTTTCAGGAATTCCTCCCTGAAAATGCCCAACTCTGCCCTGAGGATGTCCAGGTTGAGCTCCTGTGTGGTGTCTAGGGCTGTGCTGTTTATGGGGCTGGTGTCCATGAGGTTAACGAGGCTTTCCAAGTGTGCAGCTGGCGCTGGCGTACGCGCCCTTACCGGCGTTTCAGCCTGATTGTCCCTCACCAGGTTTTTATTACACTCAGGACAGTGCCAAGGGGTCGTTAAAGGGCCGGTATGCTGTATACCAACGCACGCTCGATGGTACCAAGACCTACATTTGAAGCAATTTGCGGCCTCTGTCGATGACAGAAACTTGCCACAGCCACCGCACTTAGCCATGCTAAACTTGTTGTTGACAATTTGTGTTATCGATCACGACGTAGTAGTACACCGATAAGGCAAGTAACCGATAAGGCAAGGGAGTGGCTGTAAACATACCGGTTTCCTCACGATGTTTTCCTTCACCGTTTTGAGAGAAGTGGTGATGAGCGCCGGCCTGGCCGTAACCACTGAACAGACAGAGACCCGATGTGCCAATAAGTAAGTGATTTGATACAGAAACGAACTCGTCGCTAATTAAAAAGTTTTTTTTTGATAACAGCTCTTTGCACACCAGTTAAGGGGCTTAGAGGACCTAAACACAAAAAACGCAAATTTTAGAAACAGTGAAAGTCGATCGACTACAACAAACATCAAATCAGAAAAATATAGTCGATCGGCTACAACAAACATCAAATCAAATCAGAAAAATATATGATATTCTTCAGGATATATGCTAGGTAGATAGTGTGTTGAAAACATATTTCAACTAATATGATAAGATAGAAAAAATCATGAAGATACCTCTAAAAACTTTCTTTTTACAATAAAAACCATACTAAATATACATACAATCATACTGATTTTTTGTCAGATTATTGTACAAGCATTATACTAAAATCCTAGTGTATTAATTTTTTAGTCCAAACAATAGATTTTTTGTAATTAAATAATTGCTTCATATTTAGTAATAAATTACCAGCGTTGTGTCATGGCGCTTCTCTCGACAGTGACCGAGCTTTAGGTCATGTAAGCCCCTTAAGGTAAGGTTATGGCTTAAAGAAGTTTTGGTATTTAGGTCAGCTTGTATACCTCAAAAGACTATTTCAGACACCAAACTCAACAATCTCACAACACAAGCGACGCCTCACCTCTTGTTGTTCTCTCTGTGGAATACATACTCGTGTGTGGAATAACACGAGTACTATGGAAGACCGTTGCGAGGTCAATATTAACGAAGTCTAAATGGCCGAATTTCGGTCGAGGTTTATTCAAAATATGGAAATGGAATCCTCGATACGACGAAGAAGATTTTTTTATTTGAATTGTTATTAGGTATATGTAATTGGTCTCCACATGATCTTTTTAGGGTTCCGTACCCAAAGGGTAAAAACGGGACCCTATTACTAAGACTTCGCTTTCTGTCCGTCCGTCTGTCCGTCCGTCTGTCTGTCACCAGGCTGTATCAAAAGAACCGCGATAGCTAGACAGTTGAAACTTTCACAAATTATGTATTTCTGTTTCCGCTATAACAACAAACACAGAATAAAAGAAAAAACAGAACAAAATAAATATTTAAGGGGGCTACGATAAAACAAACGTGTTTTTTTTCGGCGTTTTTGCCTTGTGGTATGGAACCCTTCGTGTGCGAGGCCGACTCGCACTTGGCCAGTTTTTTTGTCTGTGACGCCTGAGTTTGTTTCGGCCTTTCTTCACAGAGAAGTCAGATAGAAAACGCCGTCCTCATCTAGTTTTTACAATATGATTGTAGTATAAAAGTGTTTGTACGAATCTACTTACAGAAATAAAATCATTTGTCATATTTTATCACATAGCCATATTCAAGCAAATAAATTATTTGATTTCATTTAAAAATGCTTGTTAAAACCTATTCACAGAATAAACATCCCTAATTGCGTAAAACACTATCATCCACAATCTAAATCATTTTACTATAAAAATGTAAAAACAAAACAACATAAATCAAAAGTATTCTATTCTATTTTTAAAACCTGGCAAGCAAAGCCGATGTCGACTATTCTGCCAGTTTCTAAAGTAAGCTGAAAAAACAAGTGTACATAAAAGAAAAAAAAAGAAAAAGGTTTTAAACAAATAACAAAATAAATAAAAGTAAATATCACAATGAATTGTTGAACTGTCAAAATAAAAACCATTCCTACTGTTGGTGTATTACGCAATTACCCGCAGTTACTAAAAATCCATAATCAATAATAAAAAAAACCGGTCAAGTGTGAGTCGGACTCGCGCACCAAGGGCTACGTACACTCCGGCGCGATCTTATGGCGGCATGGAAAGAGCGACTGTCGCAACCCAGCGCAGGGCGATAAGACCCCTCGTCTTATCGCCCTACGCTGGGTTGCGACAGTCGCTCTTTTCCCTTCTTTTCTTCGCTGAGGAGTGACTAGAGAGGCGCCATGGCGCCCTCACCTACCGCCTGACGCAGGTCCTCACCGGACACGGAAGTTTCGGGAGGTTCCTGCACATCATCAGGCGGGAGGAAACGCCCGGGTGTCACCATTGCCAGGATCGCCCGGTGGAGCACACGGTGGAGATCTGCCCCGCTTGGGCGGAGCACCGCCGTGTCCTCGTAGAGGCGATCGGCAGCGGCGGCGACCTCTCGCGTCCTGCACTGGTGCAAGCCATGGTCCGGGGCGAGAGGGAGTGGGAAGCAGTCACCTCCTTCTGCGAAGCAGTCATGCTAGCGAAGGAGGTGGCGGGACGTTTCAGGGAGAGAGCCTCCCGTCTCAGCCGCCGCGGGGGACGCCCCCGGCGTCGGGAGCCGCGTGACGACTCCCGGCCACCGTAGGCGCGGGCCTGCGGGCGGAGAGTAATGGGTAGCTCATCGCCCGATCAGGACCAGGCTCGTGCCGGACGGCGCGTACGTGTTCCACGCGCGCCTCAAAGAGATGTCAGCATCGTGGAGGGGCCCCCTTAGGGCCGAAGCCTGTCGGGTCAGCGGGTTTGTCCGAAAGGGTTACCGCTGGCCCGGAACATAAAGGGCAAAGGAAGGAACACGGCTGGGTTTTAGTCGGTAAGAGTCTGACACTCCCTTCCGCTCCACCTGGAGCGGGAGGAGTCATTTGATGATTTCCCAACCAAAAAAAAAAAAGGGCTACGTACAAAGGTGGTATGTAAATAGTATTAACATATTTTTTTTTGTAATGAACGATTTTTCCTTTACTTGTGCTACATGACATTGCTTCTTGCCAAATTTCATGATTCAGGTCAAAGGGAAGTACCCTTTAGGTTTTGATTTCGAAACATGAACGCCCGTATCGTTTGATTGCGTTTGAAGTTTGATTTTTTCACTGCTTCAAGGGATTGTACCCCTGATTATTTGATATAAATTTCAACTCGATAACTCCACGCGTTCCTGAGAAAAAGGGTTTTGTCTGACGGACAGACAGACAGACAACGAAGTGATCTTAAAAGGGTTCCGTTTTACCTTTTGGGGCACGGAACCCTAAAAACGGAAAATGCTGCACATTGTTGCAGCAATCAATTCGGCTTCGAGAAAATAATGAGGTTTCAGATTACATTCAGTCGGTAGTCTTCAATAATTGGCAATTAAGCATGCAAGTCATGCCACAGTCTTTGTTAAGAAAACAATAACACCGACAGAGGTCACAGTGATCGCAGTTATTTGTTTCCCATGTCATAAAGGATTTCCAAACATACTGGTTATTGTTATGATTTGTATACAGTTCTAGTATAGCAAAAAACCTCGATATTTCTTAATCATTTTTATGTTATTATACACAGAAACTTTCCAAAATAAATTTTCTAAATTATGGTGAAAACCGAGAGACCCGCGGCTAAATAATAACAGCCGCACGGGTCGATCGATCAGGTTATGCTTCGCTTGCCGCGGTTGGTCCGTGGATGGGTGACCATCTTTACATACCAAGATCCCTCCGTGCCTCGGAAGGACCCGGCTGTCATTCGTCGATCTTTGACAGTCGTTACGGGTAGTCAGAAGCCCGACAGTCGGACAACCAGTCTTACCAAGGGGTACCTATCGTATTACCCAGTAAGTGGATTGTGGAGGTCAAATAGGCAGTCGCTCAATGTAAAATACTGGTATTCAGCTGCATCTGGTTAGACTGGAAGCCGACCCCAACATAGGAAAAGGCTAGGCAGATGATATGGTGAAAACCGCACCAAAATCTATTGTGAAGTTTACAAGAACTAAGTGGTCACACAGACAGTCACAACAAGCGATTTTATTTTGTACCATTAATAGATATTATTAACATGAAGATATATCTTTTAGTTATTTATTCTTATTATTTTATTTTTGATATGTGTAGTAGATAGTTCTCGTCGAATGCTTGACGTCGACCTACTTATGGCAGACGCAACTAAGACGAATCTATTAGGAGGTTAAGCGCGCACTGTAAAGCGATTTTTTTAATCACAAGTTCACGCGATATAAAATCGCAATCGCAAATATTTTCTCAAGCGACTTTTTACTGACTGTAGTATATTATTAGTATTGGTCACAGATTGGCAATTATTTTCCGCAACGAATTAATTTCGTAGTGCGCTCTAGGCCTTAAAACAAGCTCACGTAAGACTTTTGTCATAATTTTAACTAGTCCTATCCCTATTGTCAACATTAAAAACAATAATTATTATAATATTATTAGAATTTAGGTTTTAGCTTTAAATAGGTTTTAGCTTTATTTTATGATTCTGCCAAAGTGGCCTAAAGAAATGAAGACAATTTCCGTAATTAGAAACTCCCCACATCTTTACAACATTGAATTCATAAGTACTTTGTCTACTAGGTCGCAATCTTATCTCAGCGACATTCAATGTCAGAACTTTCCAAACCTGGGGGCCTAAAGAGGCCACTTTGGTAAAATCATGAAAGGATAACATAATGGTCAGTTAACTGTTAAGTTAATCGTATCAAATCCCATTGGTGAAGCATTTTTCAGTTATTTTTTTTTTCTCTGTGCTAAAATACCAATCAATCCAATCCAAATCTAATCCCAATCTCTTTGATTATACCTACGTAAAGCAGAGAAAAAAAGAAAAACACGGACTGTCTTCGCTATATTATGATTCATAATGTTATCCTTTTATGATTCTCCAAAGTGGCCTTTTTAGGCCCCCAGGTTTATCATAGAAATTTTTGATAGATTGAGAGCGAGATTAGAAGCTAAAAGTCAAAGCCTCTGTTAGTTTTAAAAATCTGTTTAAAGCAAAAACCTAAATTCTTTTTCAAAATTCAATGTTGATAATTGGTGTCGGCGCAGTGAATGAATGAAGCAGAGATTGGCCGAAAGCAATCAGTTTCCTTCAGCTGTCGGGCGCAGGTCAGGATAACCTAGTGCTCCGCTGTGTTCCGTACGTCGGGACTGACGGCCGATGCTAGCCCATTTTGTTCGGAAGGAGATTGGATTGGTATTAGTTTGACAGCTGAGGATATATGCTCTAATGATTCTAGACCAGCACCTGATTCATTTTGAAACAAATTGCTAATCCATTGCTTCATGAGTTTGAAAAATTTGTCTGCTCAACACGCACTCACGCAATGAATGTTGTTGAAATGTCAAAATGAAATCGATTCCGATTGATAATGTGTTACGCAATTGCTTTTTGGACTTTGATGAGTTTCAGCTGACAATTTAAGAAAACTATGCTGAGCTGACAGCTGGAGAGCGATCGTGGCTCCATGCAGCCGCATTTCGCTGTATCTCTAGTTAGCTTCTGTCTTAAAACTCATACTAAAAAGTACACTTTGTAAACGAGCTACAAATTAGAGTAATAAATTCTAGATAAGAATGCTTGGAAGCATGCTGGTCCTGCTCCATATGACAATCTAGAGTCTAGACAAAATCAAATTGCTTGCTAATTTAATTGTGTAATATTATATAATGAATGTACTGTAGTGTCTTGTGTGTTCCGGCCTTTAGCAGAAAGGTCTGGCTAGATATAATATTCCATTCGAAGATTCAAACGAAGATGTCAAATATTTTAATATTGTGTTTTTTTTTATATTCGTATAATTTCTGTAAAGCTCTGAAGTACTTTAACAATACAATAATTACAAGTCTAACGTGTTCTTATTTGTGTACCTCTCATAGGTACTATAGAGGACCCCTCAGGACCTCTACAGTACACAGAATATGTTAACAGATTTTAAATAAAAGAGTAACGGTGGAGTTTCTTGCCCATTCTTCTCCAAACGAAACTACTTTTTGGAAGGGGCGACTAGAATCAATTATATTTTTTGTAAATTCTGACGTTCAAAAGTGCATTATTTGGTACAAATGATTTAACTTTGACTTTGACCCGCGGCATCGTTCGCATGGAAGTCGTAAGATACACAATATACTAAACAGTCCCCACACCACTGTATCGCATCGCATCTCCCGCCAGCGCTATGACTTCGTTTTCGTTAAGCATTCTTACTGTCTTTTTTTATTTTTTGTCGGCTCTTTAGAGTCGGTGATGGTGTGGTTAATTATGCTGTATACGAAGAAAAAATTCTTTCTTCAAGAATTAGACTATCAAATGAAAAAGAATTGCTCAAATCCGACTCGCAGTTCCAGAGATTAGCGTATTCAAACAAAAGAAAACACTCTTCAGCATTATTATAAATATACGGTAGCTCCAATACAACATTTATTTATTAAATATGCCCCTACCACTACAGATGTATAGCTAATGCGATAGCGTGGTCTTAAAATTAACTTAAGTACTTCCAATTTATTTCCACTATGTGTGGAGGCGGTGCCGCCTCCACACATAGTGGTCTGGTACACATACACTCCGGCGCTGCAGTAGGTACTCCTGGGCTGTGCTCAATGCAAACATCTGCTAATGACAACTGTGCAATATAAAGGTTTATTGATTCAGTCCCTAGGTAGTCATCGAATTGGCCATTCCTATATACCGATGAAATTAGAAGCTTGAATAAATTAGCGAAATGTCTACTAATATTTCAGGCATCTCACAGACGACCCGGTTTGGTCTCAACTAAATCACAGAGGCTCTTAGTATTCTAATCTTAGTTTATCGAAGCTCGCCAGCCTGATTCTGTTTTCTATATATACTCCTTAGTATACCAGATTGCTGTATTTAGGTTAGAAAGGAAAAATAGACTTGTCGTGATTTTTCAACTTTCTCTGTTTTAACGAATTCCCGTCGCCTATTTTAGGCTAGGTGTGTCGCTACCTAGCCTAAAATAGGCGACGGAAATTCGTCATGCATATGTCTTGTATGTCAAATTACGTGACGTAATTTCGGTCTATTTAAAAATGACTGCAGGGTAAACACGTCGAACTTTCCGACGGGTAAATTCGGCAGATGTGTTGTTACTTTCCGTCCCTTTTTCACACAGTTCAGCTGGATAGATAAGGTGTCCCGTATTTTTTAAAGATTTCACTAGTATCACCTTACCCGTTCTTTCGCCACCGGGTAACCGGTAACCGGGCGTCTCAGTAAGTACAGGCCATCAGACATAAAGAACCGACTGGTACGGACATTGTTGGTGGACGTGACCTACAAACAACAAAGTATTGCTGCAAGATGCAAAATGCACACCTACATTGGAGGGACAGCTGCTGTATAGTGCATACATACGTGAATACACTGAAACATAGCAGAGCAGCTATATATTATTTTGTACTAGCTGGCCCAACACACTGAAAAAAATAATTTCTTACTATACAGCACATTAAATAGTAAGACAAAACAGTAACTTTTAATGATTGAACATACTATTTACTGAAAAAAAAAGGAAAACCACTATTACTGTAATGTAAGTAAATTTCAATGGTTTGAACAATATCACCAAATTAACTATTCAAAATTAACCATCACTTTAACAAGTTTACTGTCATATAACATTTTGCCTCAAGCTTTAACTGTTTGGGGTCATTAAAAAATACTGTTTTGTAATTCATTTTAATTCTTTTTGTTGATTTGAGTGCCGCTTTCAATAAAGGCACGAAGTTAAAAAAAAATACACTTACACGATTTATTTTATCTTGTGGCAGAAAAATGAAAAATAAATCATGTGATATTAATATTTTTTAATCGAATTATTTTTAAATTAACATATTCTCAAGGCAATGTCCGAAGCTTTTCATGGGAGAAATTGATTAAAATGTTAAACAAGTGTGTGTAATATAGTACACCAAAGAATACGAATTTATGATGAATAAAACATTTTCGGCAACGTTTTCCAAGGGCAAATAGAAAAAAAACCGGCCAAGTGCGTGTCGGACCACGCACAGTGTAGGGTTCCGTAGTAGCCCGTTATCACAAATATTACGATTCTGTTGTTCTTTAACAAAACAAACTGCTTTTTTTAATAATTTTTTTTTTTATTTTCAGAAAATATAAAAAAAATATTTAAAAAAACATATTTTGTTTTTCAATGCAAGTCTTTACCCGTTATAAACAAGTAACTACTTCATCTTAGTCACTTTAAAGGATTAATGCTAAGGATTTTGTATTTGGTACAAAATTATCCAAAACTCAACGACGAAAAAATTCAACGACTATTACTGCTAAACTGATAAAGTTATAACCGCTATAATTTTCCTTTAAAGTTCATGAAATGCATTATCATCGTGAATTTTTCCAGATTTTTCAAGCCAGCAGATTAGGTTTTAGAGGGGGGGGGACGCCGTACTGGAGCAAAAATTTGCACTTTAAGGTTTAATATTTCGTAAATGGAGCATTAAATCGAAAAATAATTTTAGCAACCCCCAAGTCATTTTAGAAGACCTATTCATCGATACTCCACACGATGGGGTAGACAACGAAAAAAATATTCATCCCCACTTCACATGTAGGGAGCTACTCTAAAAAAAATATTTTCCAAACTTTTATTTTACCACTTTGTCGGCGTGATTGATATACATATTATAATAATAATAATAATTTATTTATTTATAAGACAACGATGGTCCACTGTGTTAGTAACAATTTTATTTAGCCTATGTTAGTACTTAATAACTAAAACAAGAAATTAACAAAATAAATAATAAAAGAAATAATGGATTCAGGACCGCCTTACTCGCACATGTAGCCTTGTCCAATGCTCCATGAACGAGCAATCCACATCCATTCTCCCTGCAATAAGCTGCAGGAAGCTGTTGGGGCTGCCCCGTATGCGGCGCATCAGAGACGCAATTCTTTTGCGATGTATCGCTTGAAAGCCATCCACTTGAGCGTCTGCAAACATACCTGATGCGCTACAAAAGCGTGGCAACCCCATCAACATCCTGAACGCGTTATTGTATTGGACACGCAGGGCATTGTAAGTCTTCTGCGTATGCTTCAACCATAGGCTGCACGTATATAATGACTGACAGTAAGACTTAAATAAAGTTATTTTTACCTGTGCAGTACAGCGTGCAAACCTACGGACCAGCATATTAGCTCTTACTGACAATGCCCTGCGTTCCCTTTCTATATCTACATCATCTGCGAGGTCCTCGGTGACCCAGTGGCCCAGGTACTTAAACTGTGCCACTCTTTTGAGAGCAGTGCCGTCCAATGTGACCTGAGGTACGTTGTCATAGTTCTTCGTACCGGACTTGAACACCATCACCTCACTTTTGGCCGTGTTATACCTGAGCCCATGGGCCCCCGCATAGCACTCGCATACCTTTATTAAACGCCTGAGGGCACTGATCGATGGGCTCAGCAGCACCATATCGTATTGTTAACAAAAACACCATCAATCGAGCAACCTACCTGAGTGCTGCTGAGCTCACGGACCAGCCGATCCACGTACAGGTTAAAGAGCTTGGGCGAAGTCAGACCACCCTGTCTTACGCCACACTCCAGCCTGTACGGATCCGACAGTGATCCCGCCCACCTGACATTGTTATGCTGATTGCAATACCAATATTTAAGGAGCGATGTGAATTCGTGAGGAAGATCAGTCTCACTCGATAACTTCTGCCACAGCTTGTCATACACAACCAGATCGAACGCCTTTGACATTTTGGCATATTGGTACCAAATTTCAGCTTTCTAGTGCTAACGGTCACAGAGATTAAGCGAGGACGGACGGACGGACGGACAGACAGACATGGCGAAACTATAAGGGTTCCTAGTTGACTACGGAACCCTAAAAACGAGTAGCCAAGACAACTATTTGGTATTTTGTGTTTTTATTGCTTAAAATGTCTCGCAATTTACAAGAACAGCATTTAAAGACAAGTTTAATGAATGAATGACCTTGTAACTATGAGTAATCATAAAATAAACCTAAGTGTAAAACGCTAACACACCTTTTATTACATAGCTCGTGGGGGTGGTAATGACATCAGCGCCTCTAGCGGACTGAAAGAGGAACTCCTCCATAGAACATTTCATTCTTAAGTACGCGGTGCTTTTAAAGTAAGTTATTTTACTGACAAAGTACTTAGTGAAATCTTCCGTTTATTACGGCGACCTACCTGTACATTTAAGTAGTTGTTAACTTTAAAGCAATTCTGGTAGTTCTGATTAAAGTAATTAAAACTGCCTCTATCTAAGTTTGGAACTCGATCCCATGGGCTGCTAGTGATTTATATTGTAAAGGACAGGAGATTGAGTGCCGTGTTACAGAACCTTACTCAGGACTCAACGAATCATATAGCTTTAAACGATTTTAAGTAATGCTTGAGTTTTGAGTTAGGTTCTGTAATACGGGCCTAAGAAAGTCACGTTATTAAAATAAACTGTTTTAAAACTCTTGGCTGATATTGATATCTTCGACAGGCTGAACATTTCTTTTTGTTTATTAGGGTTCCGTCCCGAAATGGTAAAAACGAAACCCTTAAGAGCGTTTACGCCGTACGGCATTTCATACAAACTTTCAAGCCCTTATTTTTCGAAATTAATGAACCGATTTCAATGAAACTTCATACGTATAAGCAGGATACAAAAGTTAGAAGAGAACATTTTCGAAATGTCTTATTTAAAAAAAGATAACTGGAATTCTCTTTTTCTATGGAAAATCGAAAAAAGTTTCATTAAAATCAGTTCATTCATTTCGGAAAATAAGGGCTTGAAAGTTTGTATGAAATGCCGTACGGCGTAAACGCTCTTAAGGTGAGACTAAGTCTGTCCGTATGATGCTATCAACTTGGGCGTCTGAAAAATCAAAGTGGGGCTACTAGTATCTTAAGAAAGAGCGCAGTTTGCACACTCACAAACATTTTTCTTTTTTTTAGGCCGCATAGTTTTCGACTTCATACATCACAATAGTCTCGGTCTTATGCAGTCACTAATTATAGGTTTACCAGCAATCTAAGAAATAAGTGATAACACATAATAAAAACAAAACTAAAGTCTAGAACTTAAAAAATATGGCAAAATACTAAATGTTTTTGTCGCGAAATAAAAATTATATTATTCGAGGAATGTTTAGATTTTTGACAAATCTTTTCGAGGTATCAGCCGCAAGCACATTCTGTCAGGATCTAATGAACAGTGAAAGGCCACATATAACAAACTGCGATCGTACTAAACGAAAAAACGGATCGTGGTTTGCTTTGTCCTACTTACCCTTCCAGGAAGACGATGTTTACACTCGTAGCATGGCGCATTCGTCATTGGCGTACGTCTCCTATGTCGCCTATAAAATGGTGACATTATGCATTAGCGTGGTAGTGCTCGGGCCCAGACGAGCCAAAAATAAAAATCAGTCGGACACTACCTACTTTTTGTTGTGGTTCAAGGACATGCCGATTTCCTCAACCTAAGTCCTAGAAAGTTGAAATTTGGAATGGAAGTTAGGATTTGTGTAAATCCTAGCTTCCATTCCAAATTTAAGAAATCTGTAATTTTCAGGCCCTTAAAGCCTGCATACAAAATTTTAGCTTTCTAGGACTTCGGGAAGTCACCAGCCAGTGTCACTCTGATCTTTCGCTCTCTCTCAACGACCTTTTCGGTGATTTTTTAGTAACTTTGTAACAAAACCATACGGTGCCATTTGTTGCGCCGCGCCGTCAGACGAATTGAAAAAAAAAGAAAACCGAAATGCCTTATAGCTTGGACGGCTGTAGGTATCTGCGGAAAAAATGGCTTATCTACTACCTACCTGACCTGACAGCGGTGCTATTCTGTAAAAATCTCACCGTGAAAACTTAGGTGAAGTAAGCGTGGAGTGAGCTGTCAGTAGTGTCAATTCCTAGCAAAAACATACTCACTTCACCGTTTTCACTGTGAGATTTTTACAGAATCGACCGGCTGTGCCTACCTGAGTGACAGATTTTATATATGTGCACATAAGTACACACTCGTGTTAGACCTACCCTGCGGCTCGGTTTATAAACTCACACCCGTGTTTTAATAACCAATAACCAATAATGCATGTTGCACTACTATTATGTAACATGGCTCGGAAACAGTTAAACTTTTATTTTAGGTAGGTACCTACTATTAGGGATTGGGGGGTTACAATGATATCCTGTTTCGTAATACGATGAATACTTTAAGCATGTTAGACAACCAGACATATGAAAAGGGTAAGGCCTTGTAGACTCGCAGATGATTCGATTTGTTACTGTCAGTACCTGGTACTTGTTGACAGGCCTACTGAAATTTGGAATATTGTAAAAGCCAATTATTTGTAAGTGAGTTACCGTGGAGTTTCTTGCTGGCTTTCCTCCATAGAAAACGACCAATTTGAATCGTGCACCTATAGCTTCGCTAGCGCTATGGAGCGAGCTATGCTCGGAGTCTCTTTAAAGGATAAAATCAGGAATGAAATTATCCGGAAAAGAAACGGAGTTACCGACAGAGTAAGCAAACTGAAGTGGCAGTGGGCTGGCCATGTCTGTCGAAGGACCGATGGCCTGTGGAGCAGACGAGTCCTGGAGTGGAGACCGCGTATCGGCAAGCGTAGTGTGGGACGCCCCCCAGCTAGATGGACGGACGACCTAAAGAAGGTGGCTGGGGTAGACTGGATGCGGAAGGCGGAGGACAGGGTGCTGTAGCGCAGTCTGGGAGAGGCCTATGTCCAGCAGTGGACTGCGATAGGCTGAGTTGATTGATTGATTGACCTATAGCTTCTGGCATGTAGGTTTATGTGAAATAAACTATTTTGAATTTGAACAACAGTTTTATCTTGACCTGGTGAAGTCCTCGTTGAGGAACCGTTGGATGCGAGAAGCACAAATCCGGTCGAGGTGGCGATGCTTGGGGGAGGCCTATGTTCAGCAGTGGACGTTTTTCGGCTGAAATGCTGACGATTCTAGTCTGGTCAGATGATGAAATACTCCTCCATTCGGATTCGTTTTCTCCTGTACCAATCGTTATTTCTCCTGACAAGGAACACGGGTGGGTTTTAGTCAGTAAGAGTCTGACACTCCCTTCCGCTCCACCCAGAGCGGGAGGAGTCATTTGATGATTTCCCACCAAAAAAAAAAAGTTTATTTTGTTTAATTAATTTATGTATTTAATTACATATTATATAGTAATTTCCGAGCTATTTATCCCGTATGTTGCACCTGCCATCATGTTTTGTCTCTACATCACACTAAGGTAGACTGGTAGAAAATGCCATTAAGTCCGCCTTTGTATAGTATTTTTTTACTTGTATAAATACTTCAAGCACATGAGACACTCACAGATCTAAACTGGCTATCTTGAGTCGTTTCCTGTCTCTAGTATAAATAGATATCTTACAGACAATGTAGCTGTGAAAATCAAAAATCAACAGATTCGTAGAAAATAAAGAGTAGATATTTTTATAAATATACCGTTCAGTACGGGCCACGAAAACGACGAATTTTCTTGTTCCCAATTTTATTAAGGTCATAGCACACGTAGCAAATTGGAAAGGGATCGGCACCGTATTGCCTTTCGCCTCGCCGTCAAACAGGCGTCAACCTGACGTGAGCACGTAACCAAAGCGGATCAGAAGCTCAGATACGTCGTCTCGGCTACGGCTAGTCGACGCCGCGCTTACGGCTCGCCGACCGCTGGTTGATGGTGCAGCAGGCAGGCTGGAGAGGTGGCGTTGGTGGCGGCGGCAGTGGCGGCGGCGACGGTGGTGGTGGCGACGGCGGCGGAGGGCCTGCCTTTCCTCCTGGTCCCGGCGGGTGGAGCGCAGGACTTGCTCCCCGCCCGGTGATCGGCCGGCTTGCCAGCAGCCGCACATGCGATGCAGTGCGGCGCGGCGTTGCAGGAGCCGGCCTTGTGTCCGGGCTGACCGCAGCGGAAGCATAGTGAGCTGCGGTCTACCTCCGAGGTGCATTGGACGCCAACATGGTGTCCCACAAGGCATCGGAAGCACCTCAGAGGCTTGGGTTCCAGCAGTTTGACCTGCGCTGAAACCCAGCCCACCAGGAGCCTTCGGCCCTCCACGATCGTTCTGGCCGCCGTCACGGGGCAGCTTACCGTTACGGTACGCATACCCGTGAAGTCAGGACGTATGGTGCCCGCCTTCACCTGGTCGGCCAGACACCCGCCCGTCCTGACAACGGCGGCAACCACCTCTCCCTCCGTTACGGAGTCATCCAGACCCAAGATGCGCATGTCTGCGCACTTGACGGGCCTGGAGACTCGAGCCTCATCCGCATTGAGGGACGCCCTTAGCTTCTCAGCTAGGGCGTCAGCGGTGGGGCCACTCGTCGCACCGGGGATCTCCAACATGCGGGCGCCAGTGGCGGTCACCCTATGCCGGAGGCCCCCGGTGATCCCCAGTTCCTGGAGGTCCACCGTCTCTCTCGCTTTGGCGAGCACGTCGCGGTACGTCACGCCCCTCTTGACCGCGTCCGGCTGTAGCGTTATTACTACAGCCGCGGTCTTTGGGGCGCGAAGCCTAGCCGCGACGCGCGACGGCTCGCTCCTTGCGGCGCCGCCTTTGCGCCTTCTTTCTGGCCGCCTTGGCCGCCTTCTTCTTCTCCCCGACCACCTGCCATTCGGCGTCGGTCGTGGGAGGAGTGGGAGGGTTTTGGGGGCGGGGCGTTGGCTCTGGGGCCTTCGCCTCCCGTGCCGGCCTGCCCCTCTTCCGGGCCTGCGCCGGGGTGTTGCCGGTAGGCGCCGGGGCCCCGCCAGCCGGCGCTGGCGCCGGGGCTCCTCCTGCCGACGCCGGTTTGGCCAATGCCGGTTTGGCCGACGCCGGTTTGGCCGAAGCCGATTTCGCCGACGCAGGTTTGGCCGACGCCGGTTTGGCCGCCTCCGGATTGGCCGGCGCCTGGGCCCGGCCAGACGGTCCGGGTTTAGGGGCGGCAGCTGCCGCAGCGGCCGCGTACGAGGCCGCCTTCGGCCTCGGGGCCGTCCCGCCCGCCAAGGGGAGGCGCAGGACTAAGCGCTCCAGGACGGAGAACCGCGCCTGGAAGGCCGCCAGCTCCTGCCGGACCAGGTTCAGGACCTGATTCTCCACCGGGACGGGCTGGCACGGCGGCTGCGCCTGCGCGCCCCCGGCGGCCCTCAGGCCGGCCAGGTCCGCTCGGAGTCGCCCGTTCTCCTCTTGGAGCTTCCCCATGGCGGCCGTGAGGCGGGTGACCTCCGCCCTCAATTCGGCCACTTCGCCAGTAGAGGGGCCGGTGTAGTTGGCCGCCTCCGCTGCCGCCATTATGGAGGCCATCGCCGAGACTACGGCCTTGTTCTTTGAAGCTTGGAGCTTCTTCAAGGCCACGTCCCGGATCGCGGCCTCCACGACCTCCGCAAACCTGCGCTTGCAGTCCGCCTCGGGGTCACTAGCCGCACTCTCCTCGTCGCTTGAAGGCCCCGAAGTGACTGCGGTCCCTCCTTCCTTTGCGGGCTCCTCCGCTCTCTCTGCCGCCTCGCGGGCAGTGAGCCCCCTCCCCTTGCCTCGCTCGCGCACCCCACCCCGCCTACTGGTGGGGATCTTTCTAGCTGAGGCCAGCTCTTCATCGGAGGACAGCCCCTGACCGTCCTCACACCTTGGCCGCTTGCTGAGCTTCGCCACAGCGGCCACCTCCTTGGCACGGCAGGGGCTCCCTGAGCCTCTCGTGCTCGCGCCTCCTGATGCGGCGTCGGACTCCGAGCCCGCATCTCTCCTCTCCTCTCTTTGGTCCCCTAAGGGACAGGAGCCTCCTCGGCTCTTGTTGCCAATGGCAAGCGGAAGACATTCGTTGCCCCCCCCAGAATACGAATGGGGGCTTGACGTTCCCAAAGGGAACGTGGCGGATTCTCCGACTGCTGAGCAGCCGGTACCGCCCTGGGGTAGTTTTTTGCCGTCTGTCTTTTCCATTTTTGTGTGTTCCTTTTTAAGGGTGAGGTCCCTTTTCGCGCTAATGACCGGATACCCTCCGGCCATTCATCCCCTCGGCACGCTAGACCTTGGGATTGGGGTAATTTTTTATAGAGGTTGTCTTCCTCGCGGCCCGGGCCTCAGTGGCCCGGACCCCCGGTCCTGAGTTCAAGATTACGGGGTGGCCGACGGTTGGGCAGAACCAACCGCCGCCCCGGCGTCCCCACGCTGCCGCCGGATGCCGGACAGACGCAGCGCGGGCATGGGACACCCTCCACCGCCCACACTCTCGTGGGTACCGCGGCACGAACCGCCCTGTGGCGCCACGGCGCCCTCACCTACCGCCTGACGCAGGTCCTCACCGGACACGGAAGTTTCGGGAGGTTCCTGCACATCATCAGGCGGGAGGAAACGCCCGGGTGTCACCATTGTCAGGATCGCCCAGAGGACACGGTGGAGCACACGGTGGAGGTCTGCCCCGCTTGGGCGGAGCACCGCCGTGTCCTCGTAGAGGCGATTGGCAGCGACGGCGACCTCTCGCGTCCGGCCCTGGTGCAAGCCATGGTCCGGGGCGAGAGGGAGTGGGAGGCAGTCACCTCCTTCTGCGAAGCAGTCATGCTAGCGAAGGAGGTGGCGGAACGGCTCAGGGAGAGAGCCTCCCGTCCCAGCCGCCGCGGGAGACGCTCCGGGCGTCGGGAGTCGCGTGACGACTCCCGGCCACCGTAGGCGCAGGCCTGCGGGCGGAGAGTAATGGGTAGCTCACCGCCCGATCCACGCGCGCCTCAAAGAGATGTCAGCTTCGAGGAGGGGCCCCTTAGGGCCGAAGCCTGCCGGGTCAGCGGGATTGTCCGAAAGGGTTACCGCTGGCCCGGAACATAAAGGGCTAAGGAAGGAACACGGGTGGGTTTTAGTCAGTAAGAGTCTGACACTCCCTTCCGCTCCACCCAGAGCTGGGAGGAGTCATTTGATGATTTCCCATCCTCAAAAAAAAAAAAAAAAGGCTGGAGGGGTGAGAGGGGCAAGAGTGGACGAAGAGACGTAAGCTCGGGTACGGTGACACGTAAGCGCGAGAACAACGAGCCGTAACGCGCGGTGCGTTACCGCGGTTCGTGAGCTTGTCCTGAGGCGAGGCAATTACGTTACGATTCCGATTAATGTGCGTTGCAGTAGGGAGTTTCATACTAAGAATACTAAACGGCTCGAGTTGATACGGTACCGCTCCCTTTTCGGATTGATATGTGGTTTCGTAGTGAAATGGCAAAAACGGAACTTCCAATTTCTTCATTTCCATCTGTCCTTCTGTCAGGCCGTCCGGGTGTCTCACTGCCATTTTACTCGGAGACCATTTGCACCTTATCGATTAAAATTAGTGAGAAGGTCTATTTCTGTGCACCGCTAAACAATGGTTTAGTGAAATTTTTCATACATCCTGACCGGGGTATGAAAAAAGCTATTGTGGGGTATTAAACATATTTTTTTAATTAATTATGAGGTCTAACAATAGTGAGACCTCATAATTAATTTAAAAAATATGTTTACATTTTTTTTTTTTGTTAATATTTTGATGTTTTTTGTTGATATATGGGATATTTTCAGCTACAATTGCGGAAATAACTTTGTTGTTCATATTTTTTCGAAAAATACTATGAAATATAATTTATTTTTGTGGTTTATAAAAATCAATACTGTGTTTGCGTTAAAATATTCATCCCAACTATGAAACTCTTTACTGGGTGTGGCACGACATGAATTTGTATGGATTTTGAAACTACAAAGCCATGTTTAAAATGCTTAAGCGATTAATAAACAAGTGTTTTATATATATTGTAATTAGTGGATGTTATTCCAATAATTAGTTATTTTTTAGTATCAACCTTTAAAAAATCTTTGTTTGTAGTAGGAACTAAATAGAAACGATATCAAAATCTTGAATAAGGTACCACACGTCCGCCATATTTTACTAATTTTGCTCAGTTGGAAAAGAAACTGTATTTGTTCCCTGTATTAGTTCCGCTCCGCTGTCTTCCAAGCCACTCTCCACCTCGTGTGAACTCATTACACCTCTTTGTCAGTGTCGGTTGCAGCTCATTTCTGAGCTGAGCTTGACATATCGGCTCGGACCGCGACATTACGCGAGACTAGCATTACTTTGTGTCACACTTCTATTGAATTGCGCTCCGCCCTGAATTGTTTCCACGATTTTGGGAAATAAATTTTACCCAAGTAAAGCGTAGTTGTAGATTAACAATGTTTTATTTGCATAACAAAAAGATCTAATTAACAAATCACGTTCATGACTTAAGCAGAACAGATGGCCGATGGGGCCGAAAGCTTCTGGAGTGACAGCGTACCGGAAGACGTAGCGTTGGAAGGCAAAGAACACACAAGGTGATCCGACGACCTTGTGAAGGCCGCAGGAACTCAAAACTCAAAAAAAAAACTCAAACCATTTATTTCAATTAAACCATTTACAGGCACTTTTGAATTGTCAAGAAGTCGGTCAGTCAGAAAATATGAAGCTAGTTGCCCATTCCAAAGCGTAGGTACCTATGGAGAAGAACGGGCAAGAAACTCCATGGACACTCTTTTGTATTTTTACAAAAATATTAGTTACATCATTAATGTTGAATTTACAATTATATGTGAGAACGATGTAAAAAAATACGTACGCGTTAAGAGCGTCCAGAGTACAGCAAATAGTAAGAAGACAACAATCCAAAAATAAAATAATTAAAAATAAGCCGAGGCAGCTGAGTGATGACCAGCCCCAACTGACGGCGCCCGTTCACGAACATGACGCATAGATCAGAACCATTCAGCTCAACCATTTTGAAAGGAGCTAAATGATCCAATACACACGCCACCGTCAGCGAGACATTTGTGTGAGCATGACATACTATCAGCCGCCATGGCACATTCAAGTCAATGAAAGACATATTACCCGGTAAATGGTAAAGAAGGTATACTTACATAGAACTCACATCTGTGCTATGCAGTTATACAATGCAAAGGAAATTGAGTTTATACAATGCAAAGATAATCTTACAATCTTCAGCAGCTCCAACAGTATTTTCAAGTGTTAATCAATTAGTTGTGGTTGTGGAGCAGGACCAGCATTGAGCCAGGCATTTTTATCAGCGATGTAATCCCCTAACTTATAATATGCCTGACTGCATAGTGTGCGTTTTATACAAGACTTGAATTTTGTCTCGTTCAGTTGAAGAATGTGGGGAGGTATTTTATTATAACATTTTAAACAGTACCCCATAAAAGATGAGTCTACTTTAGCCAGTCTGAAACCTGGTTGAATTAATAGGTCCCTATTCCTAGTACTATAATTATGTCTTTCACCTCTTTTACCAAAAAGATGTAAGTTTTTTCTTACATACATGACGTTTTCGTAGATATATTGACAAGGCACCGTCATGATGTTAATTTCCTTAAACAGTTCCCTTAGAGAATCACGCCTGCAGAGGTTATATATGGCTCTGATGGCTCTTTTCTGCAGAATAAAAATAGAATCGATGTCTGCAGCCCGTCCCCAAAGCAAAATACCGTAAGACATGATACTATGAAAGTAACTAAAATAGACCAGTCTCGCGGTATCTATATCAGTAAATTGGCGGATTTTTCTGACAGCATAAGCTGCTGAACTTAGCCGTCCTGCAAGAGATGTTAAATGAGGACCCCATTGTAGCCTTGAGTCGAGCGTGATCCCCAGGAAAACCGTTTTATCGACGAATTCTAGTTTCTCTTGATTCAATACTATCTCACAATCACTACTCTTTACATTTGGTAGAGAAAATCTTATGCACTTAGTTTTTTTCCCATTTAATACTAAATTATTAGCAGTGAACCAACTTTGGACCTGCAGTAAGGCGTTATTTACGTCGTCATAATTTGTAGCACGTCTATTTACCTTAAAAATTAAGGAAGTGTCATCAGCAAATAACACCATTTGTGGTTGATTTTTTAATAAATGGAGTAGATCATTAACATACACTAAAAAGAGGAACGGACCCAATATCGAGCCTTGTGGCACACCCATTTTTACTGTTAAACCATGTGAATTGACACCATTTATTTGAACTTGCTGTTGTCTGTCATTTAAATAAGAACTAACTAAACTGAGCGCAAGTTTTCCAAGCCCATAATGCTCAAGTTTCAAAAGCAAGGTTTCGTGATCGACGCAATCAAATGCCTTAGAGAGGTCACAAAAGATTCCTATGGCGTCTTGGGCCTCTTCCCACGCGTTAAAAATGTGTTTTAATAAGGTTACACCGGCGTCGGTCGTACAACGTCCTTTGGTGAAACCATATTGTTGATCGTGAAGGATTTTATTCGTGTTAAAATGATTGAGCATTTGATTAAGCATTATCTTTTCAAACACCTTACTGAAAACCGGCAACACGGATACGGGTCTATAATTATTGGTGTCTTTACTGTCCCCAGATTTGAAAAGTGGTATTACCTTACTGAATTTCATTAAATCGGGGAAGACTCCTTGATCAACACACGAATTAAATACTAAGGCTAAATAAGGTGTAATAGTCTCAACTATGGAGGCACAGACCTTAACACGTTCACTGCGTAACAGGCCGATATCGGCCTGCCGCGGTACTTCAGCTGGTGCGGACGAAGAAAACTATGTCCCTCTCGCTTGTGCGAAACGATTATCTCAGGTGTTTGTAAAAAATCGACAGAGACAAATATATATTTCATCTTGCGGTCAAAATTGTAGGTGTTCCCCATCAAAACATAACGGCAGGCTTTTATCGACCTACCACGCACTGACGGTGAAAAACATCCGCTGAGTGCGGCAGTGGGCCTATTTCGGCCTGCCCTCCCAACAGGCAGCTGGCGACCCGATACCGCACAGAGCGCGCGCCCCGCCAGTTAGTGTTGTGCTATTTAACTGATCTGACGTAGCGTTCGATATAATCAATGATGCCAAGCAATAAAAGAAAAATACAAATTTTGGAAAATAGAGGAATTCGCCCTGCAGTTATTGATAGTGATAGTGACAGCAGTGAAGAAATATTTTCCACTAAGAAAAATAAGAAGAATTTGGAAACAAATGTGCACGGAAAACGAAGCACAAGCCTGTAAGTTTTGTTTACTACCTACACATATCAACATTATCAGCCTCTGGGGAAAGTTGTTCAGTTTCGCGAGTTCTGTGGTAAAACTCATAAATGGTTAGTAAATCACACGGAATTAAGAAAAAAAATTTCATTTCAGAAAATCAAGTAAAACCAAGTAAAAAAGGACAATGACCATGTCCTTGAGATGAGCGCTAAACGAAGAAATTGTGCAGGGTGCTACGACAGACTGCGGAAAACCTTTAATAGTACCCACCCAAAAAAAAAGTTAAGAAAAAAAAAAATATTGGAAATGGAACCAAAACCTTTGCGTAACATGTTTCCAAGACATAAGTAAATAAAAACATTTTTCAGTTATTTTACGATAATTCTGTTTTATTTTCGATATCCCCTTATTTTTCTCTGTCCCATCACTACTAAAAATACTTTCTAGTGCGATTCAGGTCGATATCGGCCTGCCGCTTTTCCTGCTTTATTTCTCATTTCCTGTTTGGCAGATCCCGGGGCGAATCAAACCTAAGGAAGTTGGGTTCAAGGTCATTCTAACAATATTAAAAAAAAAATTATACATTGTGTTTCCACAAAGTTATAGCAATTTAATCTATCCTAGTGCTGGTGGGTCTAGAAAGACCTGCCACGCACTGGCGAAAATATCATTGGGGGCGCATTTTGGCCCGCCGCCGCACCAGATGAAGAATTATGATTTTACTTGCCGCAGTAAACGTGTTAATGGACATTCCCCAAAGATCTTCGGTCAATTTGATCTTAATTTGCTTAAAAGCTTTTATTACTGTTACGGGGTTAATATGTGTAAATTGAAATTCAACCGGGCAGGCTGGAACGTTTGCTCTTAATAAATCAATTGATACGTCGGATGAGGAATTTAAGGCTTCCGTCGTTTTTGATGGTATATTAGTAAAGAAATTTACAAACTCCTGAGCTACTTCTAAGTTAGAGCTTATGGCTCCACGTGAAGTCTCCAATGTGTAATCAGTGTTTCGTTTTTTATTTCTACTAGTTTCGTTATTTATAATTTTCCAAACTGTTTTTATTTTATTTTCAGCTGATTTGATTTTATTGCTAATGTACAGGGCTTTGGCTATTTTGCATGTATTTCTAAAAATTTTGGAATATGTAGCAACATACTTGCTGAAAGTTACAGTATTGATGTAAGGCTTAAGGCCATACAGCTCGAACAGTCTTTCCCTACTTATCCTAATACCTCTAGTTGCCCAGTCACTAAATATAAAATTAGGGCAAATGTTTTTTGTTTTCTTTTCAAAAGTTGTATTGAATTGAGTGTACACTACTGAAAAGAAATCCTCGTACAATTTATTTGCATCATCCATATCATGGCCCAGATCATTTAACTTATTATTTAGGGTACTATTGAATCTATTTAGTTTACCAGTCGTTATTGGTCTAAATTGTATTTGCACTTTTTGCAAAGGTGTTTTAAACTTAAAAGATACCGTTTGTCCACTATGATCAGACGGCAGATAGTTGACGATGGCTTTATCTAAACAATCAC
The DNA here is from genome assembly GCA_916614155.1 of Mesoligia furuncula. Classification (NCBI taxonomy): domain Eukaryota; kingdom Metazoa; phylum Arthropoda; class Insecta; order Lepidoptera; family Noctuidae; genus Mesoligia; species Mesoligia furuncula. The sequence goes on along the minus strand of OU744790.1, from coordinate 2,082,342 downwards.
AATCGCAAAAGACATTATCTATACAAGTAGCAGAAGTTGGAGTTATTCTAGTCGGTTCTGTAAAAACATTTGATAAATTGAACGATTTAAAAAGGCTTAATAATCTACTGCTATTAGAATTATTTTCCAAAATATTAATATTAAAATCACCACAAATAATTGCGGCTTTGTTAATGGATGCAAGTTTCGCTAAGACATCTTCCATTATTGACTCAAATACAGAAAAGTTCTGATAATTAGGGGGTCTGTAAACGCACACTACGACATGCTTATCTAGCTCAACACAGGACAGTTCGATGCAATGTTCAATTGATAAACCCGCTATGTCATTTCGTTGCTTAGATTTTAAACAATTTTTTATCAAGATTAGGGAACCTCCACGTAGCATAGATTTACGGTTAAAACAACTGCCCACACTATAGTTCTCAAAATTAATTAACATTTGGTAATCCTTTAACCAATGTTCAGTACAACAAACAATGTCAAACTTCAATTTCTAATAATTTGGAAGAAATGCCTTGAATATTTTGATGAAATAATGTCAAGGCATTCTGCTGATCTCCTTTTTGATATTTACTTATTTTAGAGCAAGAAAATACCTTGTTGTTGTTAGGTATAAGAATATTATTACTGGTACCTTCTGTTGTCTTACAAACTAGTTTAAATAATTATCCGGAGTTAATCCCAAGACTTCAATGTCATCACCAGGCAATGAGCTCATAGTGCGTGAGGGAAATGGAACCTCCTTAGTATAATTTGTACAAATATTTATAGCATTTGAGCTACATTCATTCAGGCAAACCACCTTATTATTAGTATTATTACTAACTGTTGTGGTGTTAATAATACAAGACTTCGACATAATACTTATGTCTGAGTTTATATAAAAAGCTAATAGCCTTGCTATTATGTGTCTAAAGCTAACAGGCAGATACACAGTATCCCTAGTCGACTTTAAAGTTTCAACAAAACTGTTGGTGTCAAAATATACAAGCTTGTCACTGTAATGACTAACTAAAAAGTGCATATGCTTATTAAGCATATGAATATAATTGTTTTGTCTATTTGTTAATTTTTTAAAATATGGAAAAGCACACAATATTATTTTATTACAATTTAACTTTAACAACTCAGTTACACAGTCAGTTATTTCATATTTTTTTACCTTAGAACTGTTACCTACAAATACAGTAATGTTAGTTTTAGGATTAAATACATTTCCTGTTACTGATGCCGTTATTTGTTTGTAGGTTGACCCTGGCATACAATTATTTTGAGTAGAGTAACTCAGGTTGTTACTAATTAATTTACCTAAACCTCTTCCTATACTATCCGAGAACATAACGGAATCATAACAATCATGACTACTGAAAGATGGACCAGTCTCAAGCTGTCCCAATTGAGAAAGATCTTGTTCTATTTCAGATACATCCTGGTTAAGGATACACTCTTGAGGCAAACTCTCAGTCTGGGACGGGTCCTCCGTTACCTCAGGCTGGACAGCGACAGGGTGTGGAACTGTCTGACACGTGCACTGACACATAACTAACTCATTTGCTGCAAGAATGTGTTCTTTAATTTGGTTCTGGGAACCCACATATTTAATGTAAAGAGAACTAAGTCTGCCCTCAAGTTCCTGTATGTCAGACTGTAAGCGCTGTGTATCAATTTCATAGATTTTTTTGCTGTCATCTAATTTAATTTGATAATTGGTTAATTTACTAATTAGATCAACTGGATGCGAGAAGCTCAGAACAGGTCGAAGTGGAATTGCTTGGGGGAGGCCTATGTCCAGCAGTGGACGTCTTTCGGCTGAAATGATGGTGATGATGATGATAATTCATGACTAAAATAAATAGCATAAGTAAGTATAGCCAAATCAGCCAATACCCACTGCTTAGGAGCAGTGGGTATTCCCAGTAGTAGGCTACTGGGACACAGGCCTCCACTCAGTGAAAGGGTGTGGGCCATAAACCAGGGCCCAGTGCGGGTTGGTGGAGAAAAGTAAAATAAGTTGAGTTCGAAATAAATAGAAATATAAATAATATTTGTTTGCATAAAACATGGTGTATAAAGTTGTTTTAAAAAATAATACAATATAGAGCATACATGTTTTGCTTAGATCATAGCATGCAAATAATTTAGGTACGGATAGTATGTTCCCGTGGGACAATTTTTCACCACAAAAATTGTATTACTTACTTTATTACTTAGACATTAGGTAATAAACTCATGCTAAAGAGAATAGGCGACTAAGGGTCTTACCGGAGAATGGGCAGCAGCGTTCTCTATTTATTCCACCATCATACCATACTGCGATCGCCAACCCGCCTGCCAAGCGTGGCGATTATGGCAAACCCCCCCCCCAAAATTGGGGGAGGCCTATGTCCAGCAGTGGACGTCTTTCGGCTGAAATGATGATGATGATGAAAGAGAATAGGCTAAAATATTGCATGTCTTGTGGGAATGCCCTTGCGTTACGCTTCCCTCACGGGAAGATGCTACCCCTCTGGATAGATGAAGTGTTAGGTTGGGTTGTGTATTTATGTATAGCAGTAAATCTATGTTTAATGTTTGCATGAAGTTGTTGTTAGTGTTTCCTGTGCATGCAATTGTTATATAAATAAATAAGTAATAGATAAATGTGCCGCTGGGGAGTTTCTTGCGCGGCTTTTTCCTCTTTCCGCTAAAGCACTTGGAAGTGGTGAAGGGAGGCGTATTGGGGGACTGTTTTATGTAATTACTAGCAGCGTCCCGCGGTTTCACCCGCATAAGTGTCGATCCCGTGCGAATATCGGCATAAAAAGTTTCCTATGTATTATTCTGATATATACGCATATAACTGTAAAGTTTCATCAAAATCCGTTCAGTAGTTTTTGCGTGAAAGTGTAATAAACATCCGTCCATCCATCCTCACAAACGTTGGCGTTTATAAAATTAGTATGATGACATTCAAAAAGTGCTGATTCTCAGCCTGATTTGACTAAATAACTTGCAATTTATCAACTGAATATAGGATTCAAGGCCGTATTTCGGCCAGAGCGAGCAATCTCAACGGAGACTAGGCTTCGATGCGGGAGATATTAGGCCTCTGCCTCGAATCTTGCGGGCAGCGGGGCGGCGGCAGCGGCGGCGCGGGAGCGGCAGGATATAATGCGTAAAATCAAATGGACCGGCCCTCGAAAACAGCAGCGCGGGAGCGGGCAACGGGCGGTGCACTAGTCAAGCGGTGACCGTCCGCGCGTCTGCATTAGGGATTCACTTCTTCTTTTGCCCACAATAAATCGAGCGTGAGGGATAAATTTGAATCAAAAGGCTGTTGTCGCCGTTGTTCAGACATTTCGTTCGCAAATAAAAACAAATATCTCGACGACACAACCACGAACACAACGCTACGCCGCCCGCTATAGTACCGCGCGATCTGCCCCACAGATAAAAATACTAAATGTACAAATCTGCCCGCTGGTTTCGAGATCGGGTCTGCGTTGCCCGCGCAGCTCCCACGCCGCCGCCGCCGCCGCCCCACTGCCCGCAAGATTTGAGGCAGAGGCCTTATAGTGCACAAGTGTGTGCGCAGACAGGTGCAGTCTCTCTTCCCTTACTCTCATAGTCCGATGGAACGGCATGCAATCAATACCAAGTGAATAGGAGCGGCATCATACACTATGTTAACAGGGATGCGACACTTAATTGCCAGTGTAACTGACAACTGGCGTAAGTGTATCTTGAATATAGTGATATTCAAGATACACTTCCTACACCGAACGTTTACGTTACGTTACGTTTTCCTTCACCGAAGTCAGTGGACTTCGGTGAAGGAAAACGTCGTGAGAAAGAAAGAAAGAAAGAAAGAAAATATATTTATTTAGCACAGACTAAAAGACACAATACACCAGATAGTCAGATAATAGTCGTGCATCAGATACTTAAAAAAAAGAAAAAGTGCAAAGTCCGATGTAAGAAATTAGCAGGAATGTGTGCCTCACGGCTGTGCTAAAAACCTGGACATATCTTTATTATAAAGTAGCGGTTCGCCCTAGCTTCAGAAAAAAAAAATTGCAGCAAGGGTGCAATTTTTTTTTAATTTCCCAATTATTCTTACATACAATCCTTGTCCTGGCAATACTGAACACAACAAAAAAAGAATTATCCAATTTGTTGCAGTCGTTCGGAAGTTATGCGTGTACAGACATTTGGTCGACTTTGTTTTATACTATGTAAGGAAGGGTTAAAGTGGCTTATCGTATATGTAATCCGCAACAAATTGTGACACCGTTTTCACCATCAATCAGAGAATTTATTCCGGAAGGTTTAAGTATTATTATGAACAATCCAAAGTAATAAACTTACATCGATGCGTAAACTGTAACCGTGAATTCAGAATAGAATACTCTTTATTGTGTACACCATATACCATTTTGACAGCACGGTTGGCGCAGTGGTTAAGTGATTAACTGCTGTAATTAAATATTTGTATGACCTACAAGTAGTTGTTCCGGGTCGGGCTGTTTGTGTATGTGAGTTTAAATGTTTGTAAACGCACCCACAATACAGGAGCAATTCCTAGTGTGGGGCAACGTTTAAAAAAAAAGCACTGTTTAAATCAACGCAAAAATAAAAATCACGTGAAATCGAACCGAAGGAATGAATGAACGAAACGAACGAACGAACTTTGAAACGCACCAAATGAAACGTCTATCGATAATATTTATTACGAATCCTTCATGCTCTTCTCTGTTTCATCGCGTAATTCAGTACATGATTCTAGACCCCCTATAGGCATGTGGGTTCAGATTCAGAATCATGTTCTGATTCCATAGTAACAGGTTCAGGAAAGCTCCATGTTTTATCGGGGTATTCCCCGAAACGCACCAACTTTGAAACGCACTAAAAGTATTCCTCGAAAAACAATAAATTTTATATTATAAAAAAAAAACATTAATCATAATAAAAATGTTATAATTGAAATGAGAAATGCATCAACGATGAAACATAGAGAAGAGCATGAAGGATTCGTAATAAATGACATCGATAGACTTTTCAAAGTTGGTGTGTTTCGAGGAATACCCTGTTTTATCTAGTCGTAAAAACCGTACTGAACAGACGCGGGTCACTAGTAATTAAGGGCCTTACACGACCTAAACACAAAAAACGCAAGTTTCACAAACAATAAAAGTATAATATCCACTAAAGTAAACAAAATCAGAAAAATATATGATATAAACATAATACAAGTAATTTGATATGATAGAAAAAAAATCATGAAGATACCTCTAAAATCTTTAATTTTTCAATAAAAACCATACTAACATACACTGATTTTTTGTCAGATTAATCTACAAGCGACATAAAATACTAGTGTTTTAATTTTTTAGTCCCAACAATAGATTTTTTGTAATTCAATAATTGCTTCATATTTTGCAATAAATTACCGTCAGTTGTGTCATCGCGCTTTTCTTTGTTTTCTATGCAGTCCGACAGTGACCGCTCTTTAGGTCATGTAAGCCCGATAAACCTGAAATCGATAATCCACCTTGAGCAAGCGTGGTGATCAATGCTCATGCCTTCTTCGAATGAGAAGAGGACTGTTTATTATTATTGCCAGTATTCCGGCCTTTCACATAAAAAAACTAGGTTAACTGTCTGAAAAATAACGATGACATTTTTATAGTTTCACGAAGAATGACTTTTCTCTACTCCTTTGGGAAAACAAGAACGCTATATTCCGAACACAATTTACTACACATAAAATATCACAGTTACGACTTTTAAAGTAACAACTGTAGGGAAGTATTAACAACATTTTCATGTCCCTTTTCCCGAAGTAACTTCTATAGCGATTTAACGAAAAGACGACATGTTATTACAGTTTATACAGCCTATAACGAATAAAGAAACTACTATTCTGCCCTTCAAATTCTTTTGAATGAAATTTCCAAGGGAACTTCAACCTTATGCTCTAAACATAGAGGTCTTTTTAGGTCGGTAAGCGCCGTCTTTATGACAATTTCATGCTAATAAGGGCGAACCTATGATATTATTATAAACGTTTTTATATACCCTTTGGAGTTATGGACTGCTTTGCAATGTCGATAAAATATTTTGCTTTTGCTTGATACTTTATCCGATAAAGTTCATTAGCATAAGAGGCAAGCAATTTATGTGAGAAGATATTGTTTAACTAATTACTAGTATTACGATTCGACAGTAAACGAAAGTAAATAAACTTTTCAGGTTTAAAATCCCTGGAATAAACGACTTCCGAATCAAAAAGGCCACTTTGGCAGAATCATAAAAGGATAACATAATGGACAATTAACCGTTAAGTTAATCGTATCAAATCCCACTGGTGAAGCATTTTGCAGTTATTTTTTTTGGCCGGTGCTAAAATACCACATTTATTTATTTATTTAATTAAGGTTCACCAACAGTTATTACAGATATTACACAGATAGGAACATACAAGTAATTGTGTCTTAGATCTAACTGCACAACCAATTACAGGCAAACACCACATGCAAAATGCTCTTTGTAATTATAAATTTAATTTTAAAGATTAATGTACTTAAATTCTAGATAATTGTATAATGTAGATACTAATACTACTAATTAGGCCTAATAACAAAAGTCGATATTGAGTCTGCGTGGAGGTCAACCAGGTCGCTGCGTTCGTTTATGAGTTTGCACATGCGGGGTACAGGCGAATTAGCACCAGACACTGTACGGCGGAGAGGTGGAGCTAAGGGTGTTATAGGTTTGCGAGGTGGTCTACGGGGTACTCTGAAATTGAACTTAGATACCAATTGTGGGCAGTCAATGGTGTTATTGAGCAGTTTATATGCGAATCACAAATCCAAGAGCTCCCTTCGAGCTAAAGCACATAATCCGATCCAAATCCAATCCCAATCACTTTGATTATACTTACGTAGTGCAGCGGAAAAAATAAAAACACGGACTGTCTTCACCGTATTCCGATTCATAATGTTATCCTTTTATGATTCTCCAAAGTGGCCTCTTTAGGTCCCCAGATCACCTACACCGCTGCCTACCGCACAGACACAAGATAAGATCTAAAGACCTTACAAGACAACACACGAAATTTATTGCCCAGGCCCACTGTTTCTCAACATTCCACTCACTTCAGAACTTGGACGTTTGCAAACATATTCTCACTCGAAAATATTGCGGGATCCACAAAAAGTTTCGCTTGTAAAGCTTTTATTTCGACGCCAATGGTTGGATTTGTTTAAGTGCGAATTGATAGATTGGTTCACTCCATTCCCGGAGGAGTGTAGTGCGAGTGTAGTTTCGTTTAACATTTTTCAGGCTATTCCTATTCTCTTTGACATCTGATCTTAGTGGGATATCTGTGTACTGGTTTTCCTGTTGTTTAGTTGTGTAGATTTTGCTTTGACTGGTAACGGATATAGGATGTCTCTTGTTTGTTGGATGAAAGATAATGGTCTCGATTTTCCGAGGAGTACCTATCTGAACTTTTGCTTCGCAGACTATTTATTCATAGTCTTCATTTTTTTTTCTCACTGCATGGTAAGGCGACGTTAGAATGGAATAGAAATGGTTTATTTGCATAGAATGTAGGTAACATATTGGTTGATATAACATAATGTTTCGTTCCAGGTGCATTCTACCGTTTGGTATGCAATAATTTGTACTTATTACTAACTGCAACATTCTAATAAATCTAAAGGTATCTATCTGCCATCTGTTCTCAACTATGTTGGAGTCGGCTTCCAGTCTAACCGCATGCAGCTGAATGCCAGTATTATACATGGAGTGACTGCCTATCTGACGTCCACAACCCAATGACTGGGTAATACGATACCCCTTGCTAAGACTGGTAGTCAGACTTTCGGGCATCTGACGACCCGTAACGACTAAATGACAGCCGAGACCAACGGGTTAAAGTGCTTTCCGGGGCACGGAGGGGTCTTGGTATGTAAATATGGTCACCCATCCATGGACTAACCAGTGCAAGCATAGCTTAACCTGATCGATCCACCCGTGCAGTTGTTACTACTTAGCCACAAGCCCCTAAAAATACATATACATATCATTAAAAAAAAAAGACAGAAGTGAAAACAAAACACAAACAATATTTTGCCATCACTCACTGACATATCAGATATACATTAAAACCGAGCACATCCCGAGGACAGCCGAACACATCCGAAGCAGGTATTTTTTTTTAAACGTCTTAACGTCGTCGTAGGTTTTTTTTTTAAAACACGCGCGGTGTCGCTTACGGTAACAGTGGCAGTTCAATGGTTTTTTCCCATCTCAAAAAATGCCCAACGCGCCAGAAGTATATGCTTGAATTTTTTTTTTTTTGCTAGCCTATGCTGTCCCACTGCTGGGCAAAGAAAATAGAAGAACGTCTAAAATATTTTACAATAGCCAAACTATAGTTTATCTGCACCACGTTTTGGAGAGCGCTAGCCACCCTTGGTCATCACGCGTGCTGGAGATTAAAGGTGCTCTTCCGGTGACGACTGTACGGTCCTTTGCACACATACTTACACTTTTCTTGCCGTGAAAAACTACGGTTTATTCTCCGTTTGTAGGCACGAGCTTCAACGTTGTATGGATCACTATGGAAGCTTGATAACGGACACTTTTTTTTTACGGCGCGATTTTTACCGCACCGTAAAAAAAGCAGACTAGAGTTACATAGGAACCAGTATCTAGTGTGTATACTTTTTCTTACATTCTTTGTATCGCTGCGGTCTGTCATAGGGATTTGGCGGCTTTGCCGCTACGGTTTGCGGTCGTGATAATAGGCTTCGGAACGCACCTTTAAATTTACAACATTTTTTCCTGACTTGAAAAGTAACTTTATAATTTAAGTAGCTCCCTCCATAAATCATAGATATTTTTGCGATGACATCATCATCATCATCATCATTTCAGCCGAAAGACGTCCACTGCTGGACATAGGCCTCCCCCAAAAGGGGGGGTTTGCCATAATCGCCACGCTTGGCAGGCGGGTTGGCGATCGCAGTATGGTATGGTGGTGAATGCTGCTGCCCATTCTCCGGTACGCCCCTTAGTCGCCTTTTACGACACCCACGGGAAGTATGGGGTGTGCTATTCTTTAAGTCCGGCACCACACAGACAATTGCGATGACATGCTTTTTCTTATTTCGGCTGTGCAATTCCAAAACCTAGCATTAAAAAACATCGATTTTTTGAGAAATGTCAGTTGCTAGGATTTGAAATTGCACAGCCGTTTTAAATTGGCGCATTCTCTTCCCCTTAGTTTGAGGGCCGCTGCCCGCAGCGTCAACAAGTCTACTGAATCTGTATACATAACAAACGACTCAGTATTCATACCATTCGTCGATACGTCAGAGATTTTATTACGAGATAGATAGACGAGGGGGGTATTATATATCTTACGTCGATCTTCCGAATGATTTTCTATGCATAATGTAAGAAAGCAAGTTTATGACTTTGCTATTATATTTGAGTGTTTTCATAAAATAAACTTGAATTCGAGAAAGCTCGTGGCACTACTCCACCTATAGCCAACTCACTGAGCATTTTCAGTCATGGCTGAAGCATTCATGAACGGAGTAATTATGTAAATCATGAAAACGTGAATGAAGTCAAATGATGATGATTTTTCATTGAAAATGTACCTAACCGCTGTCGAGGGCTTTTCAGTTAATGAATACGTACTTTTTAAAAGCCGTTTTTTTGTGTTTCATACGTTGCGAAACGATAGACTGATGGACTGTGTGAATGATGACATGGTTAGAAAGGGGGTGACTACCGAGATGACGACAAATACAGAAGTAAGAAGTATGGGAGAAAAATACATGTTGCGCCTTCCCCAAAACGTTTTCACCCGCGTAAATGTTAATCCCGTGGGAATATCTGGATAAAAAGTAGCCTATATGTTAATCCAGGGTGTCAGCTACCTCTGTACAAAATTTCATCAACATTGGTTCAGCCGTTTGAGCGTGAAGAAGTAACAAACATATAAACACACACATACTCACAAACTTTCGCCTTTATAATATTAGTGCGATGACGTAGCTCGCGGAATACAAAAATCATTAAATCAACAACTTATAAACGAAAGGAATTGTGAGTACTAACAAATCATTTCCCTGGCCTTTTTCCTAGGTACGGTGTAGCTAATAGTCAAACAAGATCTCAATAAAATGATAAGAGATTATGCAAAGATTGGTCACCCATCCGAGGATGAATCAAGACGACGCTGCTTAGCCTCGCCTAAGCCCATCAAACGATCGCCTCCTAGAAGCTGTTTGCATGTAACCGCTCAACGGTTTTCACGGATTATATTTAGTGTTGTTTCAAGAGTATTAATTTTTTCTTATGAGCAATCGCTGGCTCAAACGACATTTGTCGGGTTAAGATGCTAAAAATGAAACATCGATAACCAAGGTCAAGTTTTCCCCCTTTCTAGTAAAAATGAGAGTAGTCTATTCCCTCATTTCTTACGCCTCACTTGGCCTGGCCTATATCTCTCTGAGTTAGGTGGCATAAACAACGGCTCATGTTTTTTTCATACGTAAATGATTATGATGTATCATGCGTAGGTACACATTGATTTAGTTGCGTAACGTATAATATTATATTATAATATATGGGTGTAGACAGTCAAAACCATCTGGTTCTTAATAAGCACCTGAAAAAATATTGAATGGAATAATTATGTTAAATCAATGCCATCAAAAACAAAACTTGTAAAAAAAACCAAGTCTCGCAACTCAGTTCTTCTACCATTAAAAGTTGTGAGATCCATGTCAGTCAGTCAGTCAGTCAGTCAGTGAGCGAGTGACAAAATTAAGAAACTTTGACTAGTTATAATTCTTAAACTACTAGTTCAAATTGAATGAAATTTGAAATATAGCGTGTTTATACAATGCCTGCTTGATTACTGAAAATTCAGGTCTCTAGTTTTATCCACAACGAAGTTATAGGGTATCGAAAATGACCTGAACTGCTTCGAGAAAAGGATGGTACGGCCGTGCCCCCGTGCAGATAATAAGTATTAGATTCATGTATTACAAAATTATTTTGTTTAATGAAGTTGACAATTTATTTAAACACAAACTCAAAGCATTTTATTTCAAATAAACCAATTACAGACACTTTTGAATTGTCAAGGGGTCGGTCAGTCAGAGATGAAGCTAGTTGCTCATTTTAAAGCGTAGTAGGTAACGTATGCTTGTGAGAACGGTGCAGAACGTTAAAAGCGTCCGTCTTAAGAGATAAAAAAAACAATTAAAATATTAAATTAAAATAAGCCCTGACAGCAACGCATTAGCACCATTCAGCTCAACCATTTTGAAGGGAGCTAAATGATCCAACACATGCGCCACCATCAGCGAGACATTAGAGTGAGCACGACATACTCTCAGCCGCCAGGGCACATTCAAGTCAATGAAAGACGTTCAATGGTAGCTTTGTAGTACGTACATAGTACTCATACATGTGCTATGCAATTATACAATACTAGGAGATTGAATAAATATAAAGCAAAAATAGTTTTTTAAATCTTTAGCAGCTCCAACAGTAACTTCAAATGCTTCACTTTATTTATGCGTCCTTGTGGAGCAGGAGCAGCGTCGAGCCAAGTATTTTTATCAGCGATGTAATCCCTGATAAAAATGCTTGGCTTATTATTACGGAGAATTCTTACCTGCAATGCTCCTCGTATTTTTAGAATAGTTACTTTAAAAAATAAATAGACTGTCTCGTTGATTTGCATCTGCGTTGTTGAGCAGAAGAGCGTTGGTCCACCACGCTCTTCTGCTGAGCATGAGGTCCTGGTTTCGATTCCAAGGTCGGACAATGTGTTAGGTATTGGGTTTTTCCGTCTCTCAGTAGCAGCCCGGAGTCTGGATTTGTGCCCGATTAATGGCGATAGGCTCGCCTCCTATTACGAGTACATGGAACGCACATAAACATAGACAGAGATGGTAAGGTGATAATATAAGGTGTTGAAAGATTTACCTGACAAACTTTGTGAGCTGCTTTAGACCATCGAACTGAACAACTTTCACTATGGGACCAACTTTGAAACCAGGAAAAAAAAGTAGAATAGAATAGAATACTCTTTATTATGTACACCATATTAATTACAGACATAAGGTATAGAAACTGTATCAATGGGCGGTCTTATCGCTAAAAGCGATCTTTTAAAGACAACCTTTGGATGGATTAAAAAGGGGAAGGACAGATAAATACTGTAGGTAGTCTGTGGTGTACCATTTATATTTAAAAAATCAGCCGTTTCATACATTTTGGTCAAGTAGGTATTGAACTTTTATTAATGTTTTAACACCTTATATAATGATGGAAGCACAAAACCGCGGGCTAATTGCGTAACACAATAACAGTAGCATAGGCTTTAATTTTGTCAGTTCAACAATATTCATTGCGTTCTTTGCGTTGTTGAGCAGACACATTTTTCGAACATGTGAAGCAATGGATTAGCAATATCCTTCACAATTATTAAGATTGATAGTGTGTTGTCGAAGCGGAGGTGCTTGGGGGAGGCCTATGTCCAGCAGTGGACTTCTTTCGGCTGAAATGATGATGACGATGACGATGAACGTAGCTGTAGGTAATATTTTATGCTACTCATGTTGTCTCAACCTGTGTTGAACCTATGTCCCTGCTTACATAATACATATAAGCTGCAGATTTCGGCTACGGTGATAACTATAGGTTATGGGAGTGTGATCTGATGTGGCTAATGTAACCTGTCTTGGCTGTAAAGGTATGTGCACGCTGCGGACACGTTAGAATGCCATTGAGGTAAAAGACCCTGCTTACCGTTTTACTGGATATATAATAAACTATTTCCTAATCAAACCTTGTAGGTTAATAAAACTTTCATGCTAAAAGGCAGTCTTCTTCTTTTTCAAGTTGACATTCATTATCTTTACTTCCTATCGGCTTTTCTTTGAGATAACTGGGAAAGATTCTGTCGTCGTTCTTAATATAAGAAAAAATGGAAAATTCACCGCCGTGAAAGAAACTTTTAGGCGCAATCGCTTCCTTTCAAAGTTTTTAAAGGGGAAAAATACGTAATTGGATGAGTTCGTTACGATGTTGCGACACGATATTGATTTCCGATATTTTCGAGATTTTTCCAAGATTTCTGATTGTAAAGAAAGAGTGTAGGTAGGTACTGTAGAGGCTTTGTTCGGGGAGATTCGTGAAAGTCGGTTGTCAAAGGCAACCGAGCCTTTGACAACCGACTTTCACGAATGTATCCTACATCTATCTATATTAATAATAAAGAACTTTTTTTGTTTTGTGTGTTTGTTTGAAAGTGCTAATCTCCGGAACCTGTTACTAAATTCTTTTTGCATTTTATATCCCGATACTTGAGGAAGGATAGGCTATTTAACATCACACTACCATTAGGAGCCATTAAAAAGAAAACATGTCGCTAAAAAATCGCAATTGAAAGTTGCCAATTGTTGACATATTAGTGCTCGTGGCTGTACAAATAAGCTACTCCTAAAATGATTGCAAGGTAATGTTTATTTATAATCATCATCATCGTTTCAGCCGAAAGACGTCCACTGCTGGACATAGGCCTCCCCCAAAAGGGGGGGTTTGCCATAATCGCCACGCTTGGCAGGCGGGTTGGCGATCGCAGTATGGTATGGTGATGGATTGCATAGAGAACGCTGCTGCCCATTCTCCGGTACGCCCCTTAGTCGCCTTTTACGACACCCACGGGAAGTATGGGATGGGTCGTCTGTGTGGTGCCGGACTTAAAGAATTATTTATAATATAGAGAAACATTACCTTGCAGCAATGCTGAAATGTTTTGCTAAACATTTATTCGGCTGGTCGTTTCTCCATAGAAACGCTCTCGTCTGTTTTCAATCTTTCTGGTTAATGACCATAAAGCAATGATTTTTTACGTACTATGTTTTCCTTTTTGGTGATACATTATTTTTATAGGCACTAGAACCCTCAAAAAATGCCGATGTAAACCGCTGTCAACAGAGGCCAAGTGTACAAATTTGATGACTATTAATAAAGAAAGAAAAACATAGGGACACAGTAAATATTCTTCTTGTTCAGTTTATGAAACATCTTTTAAATTAGTCCAATAATGGAGGAGAAAATAGGCGAGAGCCAAACCTCGAATTAAACTGCCAACAACAACATTTTACTTAGGCTTTTTCAAAAGTTTCTCCGACCGCGTTTCTCTCATATCTGAGAGCAGTGGTGGCTCAGTGGTACCGACCCCGACTTGCGAGTTGTACGTCGTGGGTTCGAACCCAGACAGGCGCTTTACTTTTTATAATTTATTTCATCACCACAACCTCTCAAAAACGGTGAAGGACAACATCGTGACGAACCATGTCCTACAACCAAAAATCAAGTGACACCTACCAACCCGCACTGGGTCCCTCAGAATACATAATTATTGTTAATAATTGAATAAGAGAATTTCAGAAATGAATAATGAAATCCACACAAGACAATTTGTCAACGTACTTTCATATCTTCACAGAGTTAGGCTAAACCCCCTCCTTTACCACCCTTATTTAATCATCGTTTGAGTAGCTGTATGAATTTTGATAGCATACACCAGGATACTAGAAGCAAGAAAGATTAAGGTACTGTACTGGGCGAGAAATGTATGTTAAAAAAAAAGCCTGCCAAGTGCGTGTCGGACCACGCACAGTGTAGGGTTCCGTAGTAGCCCGTTATCACAATGTCGTACGATTCTGTTGTTCTTTATTCTGAACATTAAAAAAAACATATTTTCTTTTTCAATGCAAGTCTTTACCCGTTATAAAAAAGCAACTACTTCATCTTAGTCACTTTAAAAGATTAATGCTAAGGATTTTGTATTGGGTACAAAATTTTCCAACACCCAAGTTCAACGACTATTACTGATAAACTAATAAAGTTATCTTAACCGCTATACTTTTCCTTTAAAGTTCATGAAATGCACTATCATCGTGAATTTTTCCAGGTTTTTCAATCCAGCAGTTTAGGTTTTAGAGGGGGGGGGGGGGGGGCACCCTACTGGAACAAAAAATTGCACTTTCAAGTTTAATATTTCGTAAATGATGCTTTAAATCGAAAAAAATATTTTAGTCATTTTAGAAGACCTATTCAACGATACTCCACACGATGGGGTAGTCGACGAAAAAAATATTTATCCCCACTTCACGCGTAGGGGAGCTACTCTAAAAAAAATACTTAAAAAAAAATATTTTACCACTTTGTCGGCGTAATTAATATACGCACTCCTACAAAATTACAGCTTCCTAGTACTAAAGGTCTCTTAGCAAAACCTCGGACAGACAGACAGACAGACGGACTTGACGAAACTATAAGGGTTCCTTGTAGGAAGTACGGAACCCAAATTAAAGTGTACGGTAGAACCTTGATCAAAATCGGACTGTACAGGGGTGCATGAAAGGATCCTCCCCGATCGTATTTCGAATACAAACGCCCGGCGCACCCTGCACAGCTAGCACTCGGTAACGCAGAGACGAACTGATTAATCCTTTCACCACTATGCTGAAGCCAAACGGGCCAAATAACAACACAACCTAGAGAGGTTGTGTTGTTATTTGACCCGTTTGGCTCATAGAGATGAGCACCCACTACCGGCTCTCCAAGCGCCCTCTCATTATCAGCTGAATCAATATTGGAGGGTTTTCATTTAATAAAGTCCCAGTTGTTATCTCACGATCTGAACAACACCTCTGACACCGCAATTAACCTACTGGGCAGTATATAAACAGTATCCATACTAATATTATAAATGCGAAAGTGTGTCTGTCTGTATCTTACCTCTTCACGCTTAAACCGCTGAATCGATTTAGATGAAATTTGGTATAGAGATAGTTTAAGTCCCGGAAAAGAACATAGGACATAGTTTTCATCCCGAGATCTCACGAGATCGACAATTATGCGGGTGAAACCGCGGTGCGCTGCTAGCATTATAATATAAACCGTCGATACTTAAAGAAAAATAAGAATAATATGTAATTCCCTGTCATAATTTCTTATCATAATCAACTGCTTAGACTTTTCCCAACTATGGTGGTGTCAGCTTCCAGTCTAACCGGATGCAGCTATGTGACCAGTAGGTGGTGCGACTGCCTCCTGACTTCCACAACCCATTTCCTGGGTAATACGATACCCCTGACATAATCTTATATTGTACAGAAATCCCATAATATGGCCCTAAAAACAGACCCTATTTTTACATACTAGGTAGGTACCCTTTGAGCATATCGTAGCGACAATTCCAGAAGCATAATGTTGTCAACGCAGTTTGTGTTCTTATTCCACACGCCAAGTGTAATTTCTGAGAGCGATCTGTGAAAGTGTATCGTTGCGCGCTTTTTAAGGGGGTAAGCAGTAATTGAAGCAGAGTGTGTCGGTTATCCACAAGGCCTCCCTCTTAAAGGAAAAGTGGGAGGGTTTATTCTAAAGCTGATTTTTTATGAATGGATATTATGATGTGCTAGGAGTTCTGCATAATAGGTATGAGCTAACTTTTGTCTCTAAAGGGATATTCAATACTTACTTTTCAATTATATTGCTCGCATATCATTCATCCTACCGAACAGTTTCAATCAATCTGTGTGGTTCTTTCCTCAAAAGACCATCTCAGACATCGATCTTCACATTTTGAGTTTGTTTCGGACTTTCTTCTCAGAGTAGTCAGAGGAAACATCGACCTCATCTAGTTTTTAAAATATAATTACTTATAGAAATAAAATCGTTTATCATTTACGAAACATTGTCGGCATCCATCGCATATCATTCATCCCACCAAACAATGTCTATTCATATTTAACTAGCCAATAAGCAACCCGGAAAATTATAAACACGCAAATCAACGGGTGCGTAGTACAAAAGTGATCTACAAAATACCGAAATTTGGTATTTTACAGCACTATCTTATAGGTATCTCCGATTTATCATGTTCCCACGAAAAAAGTTAAATGTGAAAAACAAGCCGAAATAAAGTACTTACCTAGACAATACTGACTCACTTGACAACATTTTTGGTACTTACGATGTTAATACGGTCTGTATTACTTCAATATTTGGCAAAGTAATGATAAAATTGCTATTTTTACCCGACTGCGTCAGAAGGAGGGTAATGTTTTTCAAGTGTATGTATGTACCTATGTATGTATGTATATTTCTTTGGCACACTCTGTAGCCTAAACGGCTTGATCGATTTCAGCTTGAGAGGTGCCGTTAGATTCGTCTTAATTGTGAGAGTGACACTGGGTATATCAAAATTGAAAAAATTAAAATGGCCGATTTTTGGCGCAATATCTTCAAAAAAAATTTTTCTCGAAACCTATCGAGTGGGGATCAAAATAAAGGGTTTTAAAAGGTAAATACAAAAATATGTATAACTTATATGGTTAAAAGTAATTCGAAGTGACAAATCGTAAAAAACACGTACCAAGAACTAAATCTTTCACATTTGTGACCTAAAAAGCTGGAAATAAAAAAGTAATTTAAAAAATAAAAAAAACACGACTGCGAAACTAAAAAGCAACAAACAAGCCCATTTTAAATTAAATTAAATTTTTATTTTTTAAATTACATTTTTATTAAAATGTTTTATTTCATGTTCTTTGGAAAAATATTTAAAAATGCAAACAATACGTATTTTGAGTAAGTACACACGTAATGGTTGATGTGATCAGTAATTATAAAACCATTTGCTGGAATAAGTTTCATCGCAATCGGTCAATGAATATTAAAAAAACCGGCCAATGCGTGTCGGGCCACGCACAATGAAGGGTTCCGTAGTTGGTATGAATTTATCCCAAGAACAAACTTGTAGTTGAAAATCATGTTCTACTATACATTGCAACTGCAAAAACTTGGTCGACTATTACTCGTAAACTTGTAAAACCTACTGCTGTGATAGTTTTCCTTTTAATTTCGTTATATATACTACTGCCGTTTATTTTTTCACATACCTATCCAAAAGCAGCCATTTAGCTGGCAGGGGGACACTTGACTCTAACAAAAATTAGCACTTTAAAGCTTAATATTTCACAAACGGACCCCTGAATCGATTAATGACTTTCACAAACCCGCAATATTTTTGAAAGACCCATCCAACGATACCCCACACTATGGGGAAGACGGGAAAAAAAAAACATCCCCACTTTACGTGTGAAGGAGGTACCTACCCTAATTTTTTTTTTTATGATTTTATTTTACCACTCTGTCGGTGTTATTAATATTTATATCCATGCCAAATTATAGCTTTCTAGTGCTACGAGTCTCTGAGCTAAGCTGTGGACGGACGGACGGACATTGTGAAACAATAAGGGTTCCTTGTTGACTACGGAACCTTAAAAACCTAAAACGTATACGCGATTCAGCGTCACCAAACGACTAGAGCCGAATACACCAGATTCAACATCACCGACCCGAGCGAGACGGTTCAGCTTCGTTCACCTAAAGAAGTTTGCACTTAAAAAATGCACAGTGTTTTTCCCTCAATGCTGGTGTTACAATGTATTACCCAGTAGTTGGGTTGTGGTAGAGAGCAGTGGTGGCCCAGTGGTCGCGGTCGCGACTTACGAGTTGTAGGTCGAACTGGTTAGAACCCAGACAGGCGCTTTACTTTGTGTAAATTATTTCATCACCACTGCTCTCAAAACGATGAAGTAAAACATCGTGAGGAAACCGGCATGTCCTAGAACCAAAAATTCGAAGACATGTGACATCTACCAACCCGCACTGTGCCCGCGTGGTGGATTACAGCCCACTCCCTCTCACAGAGAGGAGGCCTGTGTCCCAGCAGTGGGAACAATATAGGCTGATTGTGATGATGGGTTGTGGAGCTCAGATGAATAATCGCTCCATGTAAAATACTGGTACTCAGCTGCATCCGGTTAGACTGGAAGCTGACCCCAACATAGTTTGGAAAAGGCTAGGTAGATGATGATGATGCTCGGATTGCACTTCTTCAGGCTAGGATGGTAAGCAAGTAGCTACAATAGTAAGCAGTCACTCCGGCCCCATGTATACAGAACTATCCCCATTTCTAAAAAGCTCTAGCAAGTGTACCTACATAGTAATTTAAACCACGAAAGACGTCCACTGCTGCACCCAAGCACCTCCACTTCGACCGGTTCTGTGCTTCTCGCATCCAACGGGTTTCTGCGGCCTTCACAAGGTCGTCGGACCACCTTGGGGGAGGCCTTCCAACGCTACGTCTTCCGGTACGCGGTCGCCACTCCAGAACCTTTCGGCCCCATCGGCCATCTGTTTTGCGAGCAATGTGCCCTGCACACTGCCACTTAAGTTTGGCAATTCTGCGGGCTACGTCAGTTACCTTGGTTCTCCTGCGGATCTCCTCATTCCTGATTCGATCAAGCAGGGAAACTCCAAGCGTAGCTCCATTGCCCTTTGGGTGACTTTTAGCCTTCTTAAAAGGCCCATTGTGAGCGACCACGATTACCTGCTTGCTATCATATCTTGGAAAACGAGGCAGTAAGATAATATGCACCTATTTGCAAATAACACTTTTTATATTCCACCGTCAATATATTAATTCACAAAAACCGCACTCAATAATAAAATTAACCAATTTGGTTCACACGCATTTAAATCGAATACACAAAGCAAACCACCTGGAAAACCTAGTGCAGATAATTATGTGACATTATCACACAAAACGTTGTCATTCGCAGGACACTGAACAATTTCACCGGATGCATTATTGTAAACCCCAAAATTACTTTATCACCCAAAGGTTGAATATCACATGCACGTTATAAAACGACAAGGTCTATTTGTCTATGTTTCAGCTAGATAGTTTCAACCTTACTGAAGTTTTTAATTTACTGGAATTTGTAGTTAAAAGTTGTAAAATAAATCATGAGGTGGACACTATACTTCCTGTGATCGGGCAAAGAAAATGTGGTTCATTTTCATCAATTGATTTTCCTTCTGCTGCATCCGCGATTTTACCTGTGTTGTTCGGGATTTCATTGTTGGTTTTGTGGCGACTTTTCCGTTTCGCGAATATGTATACCTAATAAAATACCGGATTGGTAGTTTTTTTATAATAGGTAGGTATTTATCGTCATAGGTACATTAAGAAGAAGGAAGCTCTCATTCCATCTGCTGTGTTTCTTTTACAGATAGATATTGTTACCATTCATTCAAAATGATCAAATAGTTGTTTAATAAAATCTGAAAACTACCATTTTGATTATATTTAATCACTAATGCTTAACCTTGCGATCCATTTTACTTGTAATTTCAATACTTGTATATACAAGGTTGGGTAAAAGTAATGTCTTAATGTGAATTTAATCATTTTTCCGAGTGGTGTCTTAATGTCATTGTGATTTGATACTTATGTATTCACACACTTACGCCCGTAGATTTCAAAAAGCCCCAAAGAAAGTTGTCCGGCGCCGTCAGATCTGGTGGTCTGGGCGGCCCGCATAAGCCGCCACGGCCCGGCAACATCGCGCCATGGCCCTTAGGAGCTGAGCAAATAGAAAAAAGTCAGATCGAACGCTAAACGAAAACGAAGTATTGTCACGGGCAGGTAAAGTGACGCGACGGGGAGGGTCGGGGAACAAGAAATTTCACGTAGTCGAAGTCGCAGAGGGCAGAAATAAATAAAATAAGATAAAAAAACAGATCCAATTTTTTAAATTTCCAACAATATGGCAGCCAGTTCACTTTATGGCATTACTTTAGCCCCACCATAAACTTATGACAATACCTTTTACTTTATCAACAGACAGATTGACTTTAATCAAATACCAAATATCCAATAATGTGTTGTCGAGCACAACGTAAGCGTGTTTATTGATGTTCGATAGGAGGGTACGGCTCCATATTTCAATACGAATTCTTTCAATATTCCGCCGTTTTCAAAATAATATCGCTTAATTTTCGTTTCCTTAAATTCAAATGATATTGGTAGCTAGTGACTATTTGGTTTTCAGATCTATGTATTACCAATGCAGTACATAATGCTGAAAAGCAGATAGTCACTCATTAAACCATTCATTACTCCATTTTCATTGAACCGAAATAAATGAGGTTTATATTTTGGTGCAAAGTATGCGTAATATTACTGGTAATGGACAGTAAGGTAACCTACTCACAGCAAGCATTTGTTTTCCAATAACTCGTTGCGCGAACGTTAAAAAATAATCCCATGTATCTACACACAATCTGACATTGTGAACAACGGAGTTACTACAATATTCATCATCATCAGCCGATAGCAGTCCACTGCTGGACATAACCCTCTCCTATCGCACGCCATCGCCATTCAACTCGATTTTCGGCAATCCTCATCCAGCTGCTACCAGCCATCCTGAGAAGATCGTCGCTCCACCTAGCCTGAGGGCGTCCTACCTTACGTTTACCGATTCGCGGTCTCCACTCAAGAACACGTCTACCCCAAAGGTCATCGGTTCTACGGCTAATATGGCCGGCCCATGCCACTTCAGCTTGCTTATTCTGTGAGCTATGTCGACAACTTTGGTACTCTGCCGGATCGCCTCGTTGCGGATTCGATCCCTCAGAGAGACTCCCAAGAATAGCCCGTAAGCTCGATGCGCGACCTTGAATATATGGTTT
Source organism: Mesoligia furuncula (assembly GCA_916614155.1). Lineage (NCBI taxonomy): Eukaryota > Metazoa > Arthropoda > Insecta > Lepidoptera > Noctuidae > Mesoligia > Mesoligia furuncula. The sequence continues at coordinate 2,060,697 of OU744790.1, read as the reverse complement.
CGGTTCCGTAAGTCGTAACTGGCCCGACGCACTGATTGAAGACCTTAGTCTTGAGGCTCTGCGGAATACGATATTCATAATACTTATTAAAGTATTTTGTAGTATTTACAAACCTAATGCTATCTTGGAATATGTTCAAACGAATCCTGTTGGATTAATTTGGGTATGAAATGGAGTGTGAGTTTTAGGGCTTATTTTTAATCTTATATTTTGAATTGTTGTTCCGTTTGTGTTTTTTTACATTGTTCCCACATAAAGAAGCAACAAGAATAATGTACCCAGGATTTTGTAATATTATCTTGATTTAAAAGTTCTTCTCCATAGAGATCCACGTTTTGGAATGGGCAACTTGCTTCAACTTTCTGACTACTTAACTGACCGATTATTTAATTTTGACAATACAAAAGTGACTGTGTATGGGGTGGGGGGTAGGGTTTAACTGAAATAAATACTTTCGGCCTTATTACAAAACAAGATTTATTTTGAGACCCAGGTTTAAACCATCCAGCCATTTTTAAATTTCGAACTATAATCCGACGAAGCTAAAGTTCTTATTACAAAAACTGACGTTAAACCCGAGTCTAAGTTGTCAATTTTGCATTAAGAACTTTACAGTTGTCGGAATAAAGTTCAAAATTTAAAAATGGCTCGATGGTTTAAACCTGGGTCTAAAGATAAACCTTGTTTTATAATAAGGCCGTTTGAGTTTGAGAGTTTGAATGCAGAGTTCGTTTGTTTTTTTATTTTTAGAAATAAGTCAAAGTAGAACAGCATTAAAAAAGAAAATGTAAAAGCAATTGCATATAATATCACAAAATTTTGACACAGGTCAAAACTCTAACATAAACAAAAACATAGTGGGAATAATGCCGTGATGACACAGAGGTTGTGAGGCCTGCTTCTCAAGCACCAAGATGTGGGTTCGAAATATGCCAAGTAAGTAGGTACTTACAAGTTCAAAATTAGCTGGCGACTTCCTAACGTGAGAGAAAACTGGGTGAGGTATGGTCATGTTTCAGATAATTGGTGTACCTATATGTTAACGGAAAAGTGTGCAATCCGTCATTCTATACAATTCCGAGGAAATGTGTACAATTCCTAAAATAGATAGGAAATCTATGACATATTTTTTAATATGCACTTTTCCTAGGAAATCTTTACTTTTCCTAAATAGCAATCGGAAATCTTAAAAATTCAATATGTTGTGCTACTAGACGACGTGGATGCAAGAGCGAGCGAAGGGCACCGCGAGGTTCGGTTTGGTTAGGTTCCTTTAAACCCTGCAGACAGAAATAGGAGCCCCGAGCAGCGGGGCTCCGTCAACCTGACGTCGACGTCGCCGACGACGTCGTTAGATATAAGACATGCAGCATGCTAAATTTATACTTTAGAATGTGATGCTTAATTAGTAAATGTAAATGTTTTATTCAGTATTAACATTGGTAAAATATTACATAAAGTCTTAGAAATTATTTACAAAGGTATAATAATGTTAGATGCCTGTACTAGGATAAACCTGTATCACAGGCGGCATGAGCACACTTAATGGTAATTGTAGGACTATAAAAATAGTAGGACTATAAAAATTGTAGGACTATAATCATTATTATGGTTAGGGAAAACAAATGTGTTTTAAAGCATTACTTTTATATATTTCCTAATATCATCTTGGAATTGCATACAATTCCTAGGAAATACATACATTTCACAGGAAATGTGTGTATTAAAGAATCTTTGAAAGATTATTTTACACGTTTCCTAAGTAGGCTCGAAATTGCATATTGGGAATTGTGAATTGTGTAAAATTCCTAAGTTTCATACATTTCTGGTGACATATACTCTAAAACTTTCTAAAATAAATCTGCCTAGTCTTTTGCTTTTCCCAACTATGTTGTAGTCGGCTTCCAGTCTAACCGGATGCAACTGAATACCAGTATTTTACATGAAGCGACTGCCTATCTGACTTCAAGAACTCAGTTACTAGGCAACTCAAAGTAGCAATAAAGACAATAATGTTCGAATTGGTTAAAGTTTTTTAATGATAACGAATTATGAAAGATTGGATGTCTATCTGAAACAATATCTTGTACAGTGGACGTGGATAATTTTCTGACAAAACAGTGAGATGAAAAAGACCCCTTACTGTTCCGCTCCATGCCTATGAGAATAAGGAGGGTGCCGACAAGTAATTAAATAAATTAATGATCAAATTGGACATTTCAACAAGTAATCCGATTGTTCGGAGCGAGATATTGATACCTAAAGATATTGCCTTTTATACAAGGTGTAACGGAAAGGGGGTCTCAAAAAATTTTTGGACCTCCCATAGTAATAGCAAATCAATGATTTACTATTACTATGCGAGGTCCAAAATTTTTTTTCATATTTCGACCTATGTTCTTTAGGGAAAGTTGTTCAGTTTCATGAGTCCATTCACCTCCTTCAGGGTTGATACCCCGTTTCCGTTACACCTTGTATAGTGCTTTTATTTGCTAGCATACTCTTCATTTTTCTCAGCATCAGCACAACCTTAACGAAAGTAGATCATTCAGTGGACAACAACAAACTCAACACATAACCCTGTGGGTACGAGCTACACTGTCGAGCGATACGCGTCTGCAAACAAAACAAATGAAAGAAGTTGTTTAGAGCATGCCATGAGCCACCGCGACGCGACTTGCGGAACGACAGACGGGCACAAGTGACGCACGCATCGAACGAGGCCGTGAACGGGCCTAAGGCCGTTTGTTCCACCGTCAATGGGACGTCAACGAGAACGAGATTACGGCGGCGAAGTAGCGATACATACATTTACTATGACAACGTGGTAGTGCTGGCATTCGGTTACCGCAACAGTGGCTACAAGAGCTCAAATTAGCAAGCACAACCTCTCTCCGGCCGCAACGACGGCGACCATCGCAGGTAACTTCGAGAGATCGGTCAGAATCGGATACTCTCGGGTAATGATAACTGATAAATGATTTATTTTCTGTAAGTAGGTTTGTACATACAAACCACACTTTTACACGTCAATTAAATTTTTTTTAAACTAGATGAGGTCGGCGTTTCCTATCTATCTGACTATTCTGAGAAGAAAGGCCGAAACAAATTCCGAGGTCACAGCCCCTTTTAAAGTCCAGACAATATCTTGGTCAGATCGTGTGAAAACCATGTAGATTGGTGTCCGAAATGGTCTTTTGAGGAAAGAACCACACAGATTGAGCGGACCTGGCCAATCTGCAGCTCAACTCAGAACTCGAGGAGCTCAACGATTCGACAAACAATACCAAAGAAAGGACATTTGGGTAGGCCACGTAAATTACTCAAACTGCCAGATCACGATTAAAACTAACTAAGAGGGAAAACAGAAAAAAGAAATGACCCACATAGTCCTCGCATTCACAATGATTAAATAAAAAAAAATAAAAAATAGTGGCAAATAGTAAATAACATTGGCCATAACTGAAATAAAGCTGAGTTAAAGTTACTGAGCTTTAGCTCGCAGCTTCGCAGCCGAGGTCGGAAATTATCCCACGGAATCGTACTACCGGTAATCGATGTCTTAACCCAGGTCTTAGTCTACCAGTGTGCGAAATTTCATCGAAATCCGTTCAGCTGTGAAAATGACAGACCGGCAGACAGACAGCGTTACTTTCGCATTTATAATATTAAATATGAAGTATGGTGGTCTGTGTGGTCCGGACTTAAAGAATAGCACCACCCCATACTTCCCGTGGGTGTCGTAAAAGGCGACTAAGGGGCGTACCGGAGAATGGGCAGCAGCGTTCTCTATGCATTCCACCACCATACCATACTGCGATCGCCAACCCGCCTGCCAAGCGTGGCGATTATACCACCCTTTTGGGGGAGGCCTATGTCCAGCAGTGCTGAAATGATGATGAATGATGATGGTGGTTACCAAGAGTGTATTACAAGCACGCTGTGAATAGGTATAATGCCCCTGCACTTACACACACTTTCACACAAGTACCTGAATTAGACAAGGAAAACGCGCATCGCCGTCGCTTCGAGAGGTAAAAGTACTGTACCTTCGAATAGATCGTTTTGGTACCCATTGTTTATCCAATACTTTATCTTGAAAAGACACTGAGGGGTTCTTCTATTTAAAAGAAAAAGAATAGCAGACATCTGCCCTTTCAGTTGCATAATTAACCAGTCTGCAGTGTTGGTTCCTCAATTTCTCTACAGACTAATATATAAAGAAGGACAATCTACTAAGTTCACGCAACTACTGTGCTCCGCGCATCTGCAAGTTCTGCAACTGTCCGTTTAGATGAAAACCGCCTCATAAATATCTTACTACCCTGGAACATGCACCGGCTTGCACCGTCACACGCTGCACAGTTGCACGCTCGGACAGTGTGATCGTATCCGAACTACTGGAGCAGTTGTTAGCACGCGGGGCGCTGTTGGTCCGTGACTAATGGAGGTCTGAGTGATGCTGTGCAGAATAATCTATGTGAATATGTAGGTAGCTCATTTTATTGTTGGGTGGTGAACTAACCCGCTTAGCTGGTTAGAGCTTTAAGATGGCTTTCAGATGCATAGGGAGTCTCGCACGCGCCGAGCGTAGATACGGTCGCGCGCACCGTACGTAAGCGAATATGGCTTCCAATCGTGTGAAATGTTCAAAGTGCAATATCGTGATTAACGAAGTGTTAGCTTTTGTAAACAATAAATTAGATGTGATGGACGAAGAAAGTATCAGTCGAATATGCGTCTCTGCTTTCTCTGGAGATGATATAGTGGTAGCTAAAAATCTACTTTTTGAATCCATACCAACAATAAAAAAGCAGAAGAAAACCAGGAAGAGAGACGGAAAAACGCTCAGAAATATAGATGATATTATTTATACTCTCAAGGAAACAGATCCTGAAGAAATACCTATTTTCGTCGCTCACGAGCTTCAAAAGTTACCCCCGATTCTCTTCGATCATGTGGATGTAACGAAGATATTGAAGGATCTATTGGTTATGCAGCAAGATATCAGCCGTATCAAGGAAAAATTTGTTACTAATGAACAGTTAGATATCTTAAAATGTGAGATTGATTTGTTGAAGCATACGTCCCCAATCAACACGTATGAATGCAATATTAACACTCGACGTGGAGCGTGTCGAATGGAGAGTTTTGAAGGTGTCGATGATCCTGTGGGATCTCACTTGAGTGATGTAAGAGTGAGCAATCAGAGTCACATATTATCTTCACCAGAAACATTATCTTGCGGAATTGTTGAGAATAAACTTCCATCTGAGGGTATTTCTGATTCAAGACCAATAAACACCCAACGGTCGCTGGCTACTCAAACTGCTGTAGACAACCCAACACATAGTGAAATTCAACCTTACTCTAAACACAACAGATGTCATAATCCTGTTCTTTCGAAAGGCGATGCCACCGCGCGCACGCGCTCGACGAGCGATACGATGAATCACCCAACTCAGCTGATTTCGCGCTCGACAACCGGTAACTCGAGACACACGGATAACACGCTCGGTAAACCTGCAACGATGAGCGTTAACAAGACTATGGCGGACATAGTGAAGGAGGGTGAATGGAAGCGGGAGAAACAGAATGATGACTGGATTACAGTCCAAAGGCGAAGACATAGAAACCGTTTTGTGGGAAAAACGGGGAAAGCTGTGACTGAAATAAATATGAACTTCAAGGCTGCCGAAATAAAGGTACCGATTTATATTTATAAAGTGGCGAAGGATGTGTCTGTGTGTGACATCACTAAATATGTAACAAGTAAGTCGAACTTAAATGTCACGGTTGAAAAGGTGGAGATGAGATTGGAAAAAGAATACAACTCCTTCAAAATTTCTGTGCCTAAAGAAAAGATAGATTTATTTATGGATGCCAACTTTTGGCCTGTTGGAATTGCGTACCGACGTTTTGTTGAATTTAGAAACAAAACCGACTTACAGGTCAATCGGGATAAATAATAACTACTCAACATGACGACAACCAAAATAATAACATTTAATTGTAAAAACGTTGTCAGATCAATAGATTGTATACGACAACTTTGTCGAGAAGTCGATTTAATAGCGCTGCAGGAGACATGGCTGCTGCCACACGACCTGTCTTTTCTGGGTACTATAGATGACAATTTTGCCTACACGGGCACTTCGGCAGTGGATACCTCAGTTGGTGTGCTGCGGGGTCGACCACACGGAGGAGTTGCCCTCCTCTGGCGAAAAAGTGCGTTCCCTGCGGTGACAGTGATCAGCTGCAGTAGTGTGCGTCTTGCAGCTGTTAAAGTAACGCTCAGTGATCGGTCATTCATATTGTTCTCAGTGTACATGCCTACTGATTGTAGTGAGAATTTCCTAGAATTCACCGAGTGCTTAAGCGAGATTAACGCAGTGATTGAAAATAATAGTGTCGAGTCAGTTTTTATTCTTGGGGACTTTAACGCACACCCGGGTGAACCGTTTGCTAACGAGCTACTGTCGTTCTGTGCGGAACAGTTATGGTCGTGCGTTGATATGAATACTCTTCCGTCGGACACCTATACATATGTAAGCGACGCACACGGGTGCCTGCGCTGGCTCGATCACTGTATAGTGACAGGTGCCGCGCTGTCCGCCATTCTCAATGTGTCGGTATTGTATGACTCATACTGGTCGGATCACTTACCTGTTATGTTAGAATGTAAGTTTAATAACATCAAAATGCACACTATGGTGACGAAGCCGTATGCACACGTAAACAAGGTTACCTGGGGTGATCGTGATGCTGAACAAATAGCTAAATATCACGATTGTTGTCATTCAGAATTAAAACAAATTGATTTTCCAAGCGAATTTAGTCAGTGTGCAGACAGGGTGTGTAATGATTCCTGCCACTTACCTTTGTTGGATGAAATGTATAATAACATTGAACGTACACTTGTGAACGCTGCTGAATACAGTTATTATCATAAAAATGTAACGAAGCGTAGGCATGTAACTGGCTGGAATAAGTATGTTCGCGACGCTCACGAGAGGGCGCGACTTTATTATCAGCTTTGGATATTGTTTGGTAAGCCCAGTTCTGGTCCGGTTTTTAATGATATGAGCGAATCCAGAAAAAACTTCAAACGTAAATTAAAATGGTGTCAAGCAAATCAAAACCAAATTAAAATGGATATAATTGCTAAACACCACTCAAACAAAGATTTTTGTAAATTCTGGAAATCAACAAACAAATTTAATCATAAGCCGAGCCTTCCCGTGAGCGTCGAAGGTGTTCATGACCAGGGTAGTATTGCGGATCTGTTTAGGCAGCATTTTAGAGTGCAATCACCTCTAAACAATGAGCCACAGTTGCATGCGCCCGATTCTGGGACTGTCTGCTCGGTGCGAAGCGTCACGTTTACTGCGAAACAGATTGCTGCTACAATTAAGAACATGGTCAGAGGAAAATCGCCCGGGCATGACGGTCTCAGCATCGAGCACCTGCAGCATGCTGGGGTCCACTTGCCACGAGTCTTATGTATGTTTTTAAATTTATGTCTAGGTCATTCTTATTTACCTGAAAAATTAATGCGTACGACTGTTGTACCGATAATCAAAAATAAAACGGGTGATTCGTCTATGCTATCAAATTATAGACCTATTTCTTTAGCGACGATAATTGCTAAGGTGCTGGACAGTCTGCTTGTATGCCAGCTTGATAAACATCTAAAAATAAATTATGCTCAATTCGGGTTTCGGCCCGGTTTATCTACAGAGAGTGCTATCCTTAGCCTTAAGCAGACTGTGCAGTACTATACAGCGAGAAAGACACCAGTATTTGCGTGTTATCTAGATTTGTCAAAAGCATTTGACCTTGTATCATATAATGTGCTATGGGGTAAATTGCAGCATGAGACGGATGTGCCCCGTGAAGTAATAAATTTGTTTAAATTTTGGTATGCTAATCAACAGAACCGAGTCAAATGGGCAAACTCCTTTTCTGCTAAGTACAGGCTTGAGTGTGGGGTGAGACAGGGGGGGCTATCCTCGCCCGCGTTGTTTAATCTGTACATGGATAATCTGATCGATGAGCTTGGCAGAACCGGAATTGGCTGTCATATTGATGGTGTATGCATTAATAATATAAGTTATGCGGACGATATGGTTCTGCTTAGCCCATCGATCAGGGCATTAAGGAAACTAATTAACGTGTGTGAATCGTACGCTGAGACTCATGGGCTCAAATATAATGCACTAAAGAGCGAATTCATGATTTTTAAAGCAGGCAGTAAATGCTATAGCACAATTCCACCAGTTATGCTGTGCGGCAGACCTCTAAAAAGAGTTGCAAATTTTAAATATCTGGGTCATTGGGTCTCAGACGATTTAAAAGACAATGTTGATGTAGAACGGGAGCGCAGGTCGCTGGCGGTTCGATGTGGGATGTTGGCCCATAGGTTTGCACGTTGTACGGCTCAGGTTAAGGTGACGCTTTTCAAAGCGTATTGCCAATCCTTTTACACGTGCAGCCTGTGGGTGAACTTTACACAAAGGGCATATAGTGACCTGCGCATACAATATAACAACACGTTCCGGGTGTTGATGGGGCTGCCGCGTTTTTGTAGCGCGTCCGGCATGTTTGCCGACGCGGACGTTGATAGTTTTTCGGCCATCATGCGCAAGAGATGCGCATCTCTGCTACGCCGTGTTCGCGGCAGCCCCAACACCATTCTTAGAACGTTGGCTGACAGGTGGGACTCTCCGATCTTGGGGCGGTGGATACGACTGCACGCAGTCAAGTAGACACTCCCCAGGATCGACGTGCCTCACACATACAGCCTAGAATAAATGTTACTAACATTAGTTTATAAGTTTATATTGTTACTAACAAATAATATGGAAGTAATTCTGAATTAAATGTTTATTATTATTATTATTATTATAGGACACAAATGACTGTAGCAGACTGCAGTTTTAGCTCATTACAAAACAAGTTCTAGCGTTGGTCCAAGCTTTTGAACCTTTCTGGCAGCTTTTGTAGTTTGAACCTCATTGCGACTGAGATAAAGTTCTTAATTCAAAATTTACAACTAATCGAGCTTATGCTCACCCGGTCTCGTGTTTAGGGTTCCGTACGTCAAAAGGAAAACGGAACCCTTAGTGTCTAAACACACTATGCCGAAGGTACGCGACCGAAGTTCGGCATGATTATGCCTGCAATGCTATGTGAATTACTGACGACTCATTATGCCGAAATTACGTTGCGTTATAGCGTACAGCCGAAGTTCGGTCGGGCGTAAGTTCAGCGGCAATTCTGTAGAGTACACATTATACGCGACCGAAGTTCGGTTCGGTTCGACTCTTCCAAAACCCCTGGAATTACTATTACTGTAAAATAGTCCATTTTTCGGGTTTCGCACCTCAAAAGTAATAACGGAACCCTAATAGGATCACATTGTTTTGCGTCTGTCTTTCCGGGCTATTTAGATAACACGACAGGAAGCCATGACAACGCTCGAGATACTGAATACACACAAACTTGCGCAACCGAATTTCTGCCGCGTAAGTTCGGCACTTATGGTGTCATATCAGCCGAATACGTCGGAACGTAAAATCAGCCGCGGAACTTCGGTCGGTGTGTTTAGACACTTATAAGATCACTTCGTTGTCCGTCTGTCTGTCAGTCTGTCAAGACCCTTTTTCTTAGGAACGTGTAGAGATATCAAGTTGAAATTAATATCAAATACTCAGGGCTGCAACCCCTAAAAGCAGTGAAAAAAATCAAACTTCTAAGTCAACGCAATCAAAAGATACCGGCGTATATGCCGCATATTTTGACACGCAAGGGAATCAAAACCTACTTCCCGTTGTCCTAGAATTATGAAATTTGGCAAGAAGCAATTTCATGTAGCACAAGTAAAGGAAAAAATCCGAAAACACTGATTCCCGTGATAAACTATTAACATACCTACTTTGTACAGAACCCTCGGTGCGCGAGTCCGACTCGCACTTGACCGGTTTTTTTGTTGTAATTTTTATTAGAAGTGTACGTAATAACTATCCATGTATAACAAATTAATGTTGATAAGCCAAAGCAACCCGATTATTGGATGTTATAGGATTATTTGTAGCTACTACGAGATCTGAGAAAGTCTTGTAATAAATCTTGTTTTTAAGACTTGTAATTGGCTTTCTGTCGACTATTGTTTTCTTTTAGCTGTAAGTCTTCCATGATGTAATAAATAAATAAATAAATCTCTTGTCCATAATATAATAAGTTTAACCAACAAACAAAATTGACTTCATTGCAGCAACGTATACGGCCGTGAATTCCCTAAATCAACCAGTGAGGGCGTCAGAGCATTTTATTTCTAGTGGATGATCTTTATAGCATTGCTCAGGTAGCGTGCTATGGTTCACTATGAGGCATCCCGGGAGAGTTGCTTCATTCGCGTGACACAGTACCCACTATAGTGATGTGGTAGTGAAGTCAGGGGTGGGTAGAGATGTGCGTGACATCCAAGGCTGTTCCTTATTGTGCACGGTTTTTGTTTTATAATGTGACCCGCAAAAAAAGGACAAATACAAACACTTTAGACGTAGTGCCTACATGCATAGGCCAGTCACTGGAGACACAAATATCGTGTTAGGTGGCTTTTTCCCTTTAGATGATAAATCAATCATAATAATCATTTAAATTTTAATGTAAGTGTATTGACCCCGAATTTGACGAATTTATGTTCCCATTTTATTAAACTTGACATCATTATTGTATTGCCTATTTCAAATAAATCTTATTTTGATTCGATTGAATGTGATAATACATAAATATATTAATGAGTCCTTTATAATGTAGCTAAAACTGTTCGCATACCTTAGTTAAGGTAGTTAGTACAGGATCATTTTGAACTTCACATCTGTAACTTATACCTACTTTCTGTGCAAATAAAGAACTATTCTATTCTATTCTATTCTATTCTATTCAACTCTAAAAGTCAAAAACTAAAAGGAGTCCGAAAATTTCGAGGTTTTTCGAACAAAACACAGCACAGGTCTTTGAAAGCTGCAAACATAGTTTTATTCTATTGGTATCTATCCTAACAACATCCCAAAAACCAGTACAGTGTATTTATTTGAAACTTACGATGTTTTAAATGACTGGCCTTTTTTTATTAACTTGGAGAACCTCATGCATTCTGCACTACAACGGGGAGATAGTGCAGTTATGTGGGACTCTAACCCACTAAAACTCCACGGTGTCCGCCTCTGCCGCTTACGGCGGGAACACTGGCACGCGTTAGCACTCATCCGTGAACCCGCTGGCTAAATGACTAATTGACTAAATGGCTAAATGACTGGCCTAACATACATAGGTCGATGAAATATGGGTTTCAAAACGTTTCTTCTCATACAAAGTAAGTCGGTCGGTCGGTCGGTCGTCACAATGCTACCGATCGATTTCTGTAAAATGCTGACAAATCAAAAGACCTGTAAAATCTGGACAGGTCCTCATAATCTGTGTGGTTCTTTCCTCAAAATACCATTATCATATCATCTTCATATAACCTGACCAATATTAAGTCTGGACTTTAAAAGAGACTGTGACCTCTGAGTTGGTTTCGGCCGTTCTTCTCAGAGTAGTCAGATAGGAAACGCCACCGTTTCTAGTTTAAAAAAAAATATGACTGACCTGTAAAAGTGTTTGTGCAAACCTTCGAAAATAAAATCATTTATCATTTTTTACCCAAAAGTAACGTGTTACAAACTTAAATCACCAATGAGTAGCCAGAAGGTCACAGCACTAGTGTTTCAATGATGATTCGAACACGACGCAATCTAGTAGGCTTTGTCGTGTACAAAGTTAGTGCTGTAACATTGGTGATTTGAGTTTGTAAAGCTCGTGATTCCAGGAAGACCGGTGACCGCCATATAGCGTGTGTAATTTACCGGCGAATGACGTCACTGAAACGTTATTTACGAAAGTAAGTTAATGTGTTTTCCTGGAGAGCGTTTTTTGACACCGTAGACCTCGCTGCCATCGTTTTCTTAACGAGGCGGGCGTTATCTTGCGGCCGTTATGTGGCGTCCGTCATGTGGTGGGCGTTAGGTGGCGGCCAAAGGGCTTACAGAAAACCGTAACTTTCCACGTTACTTTTGTGTATCGTCGCGAACGCGGTTCCTACAATATTATATTATACGATCATTGATCACCATGCCTCCACACTACGCGAAAGAAAAGAAAAGTGAACGGAAAGAAAAATGGCCACACTAAGTCAGTTAACTTTACAAAAAGAGCGAGTTCTTTACTACTTTATTATTCCGACTTTGTCCGCATTATTATAATGCTTAAGTTTAAGACTGAGGTTAAAAGCAAACTTTAATAAGTTTAACGTTTGACTTATGAGTGGGGGTGAAGGGAAACTTGGACAAATGTTTGGTGGGAAACTACTTCAATACTTCTTAAAACTTGTGGGTTAAGTCTAGGGGCTTATAATGACGCTAGGAGGTTCTTGGGTTCCACTTGTAAGTGGCGTAAAACTCGATCTAGATAGCATGTTTTGGGTGATTTTTTTACGTGTGAAAAGCCAAACTTTTTCTATAAGGCACCATCTCCACTGGCGAGAATATCGCTGCGTTGGTCATGCGGTGCCATCAAATTATCGTCGCGATGATATTGCTGTGTGGAGATTCATTCATAGAGTTTCTATTGATTCTCTCGCTCGCGGTGATGGCGCCTAACTGTTGTACAATAAATTATATAACACTAGCTTCTGTCTGCAGATTTGCCCAGGTGGAGGTCGGCAATTATCTCACAAGAACGTGCTACCGGGACAAAAAGTAACTTAAGTCCTTCCCCAGAATGCCATCTATCTCCTTACCAAACTTTATCGAAATCCGTTCAATGGTTAGGCGTTAAAAGGTAACATACAGAGAGAGTTACTTTAGATTTAAAAATATTTGTATAGTAGATGAACGGTACCTAACTACAAACACATGGCCATCACAGCACGTATCGTCCCTGAAGACCCTAGACAGGGATATTTACAGAGATATTTCATTTAACCATGACGATGCCTGGGCTAGCGCACGATGCGGGAGTAACAATATTCCATACTGATGAGTGATGACACTGACAGCTCTTGAACGGGTCAGCGGAGCTATTCTGTAAGTCCGTCAACAAAGATACGACCCGTCCAAAAGTAGTTGATCCGTCAAAACAAGTATATAATTCAATTTCTCGGAAGGGCAAATACATATTAGGAGCAGGGGCAGCTGTCAAATCGTGGGGTCCACCCTTTATAGCAGAACTTTTTATGTCATAATATTATTTTGCATAACAGCATATAGCATAAACTTCATTTTGCAGAAAATCGTTCGGCATACACTCATTTATCATACATTCAAAACTCATAATTTTGTACATCAGAATCATCTTTAGGCATACATTTCATATCCATAATAATTACAAAGTAGAACCATCATATCGCAGAAAGAAAGTTCACAGTCAGAATACGTGAGCTCGTGGGTAGGGGTCGCAGTTTTAACCTAACCTAACCATTTTTTTTTAAATAATTAGATAGGGTCTAAATTGGTTCACAAGCAATAATAAATCACTGGCTCTGAAGATACAGGCTATGCCTAGTTTCGGAGTCAGGGATACTTATACTTTAATTGCCAAAGATAAGCCCTGGCTACATAACAGTACCCAATGAAATTGTAATCCAATGTCCATTATTTTAAGTCACTTCGATGTACACCTTAGAATAAGACCAAATTGTAAAAAGGGTTGTGAATAAAACTTTTATTTTATTTTTTTATTTTATTTTATTTTTTAATAACCGACAAATACATTCAACACACGGCTTCAGAATCATGATTGTATTAAATCCATTCCATGTTAACAGGTTGTGCGTCCCTACCATCCGGTGTAACCTGCCACGCGTTCCGTCGTACCCTCAGACCCGTCCGTCACATATCCACCCATGTGTGTCATACCACTGAAAGTACCTAATCCCCAAGTTAGTGGAAAATCTTTCAGCGGAAAATAGAATAACAGAATTAAGTTCATACCATTTTCTTTCAAGGAATGGGAAGTTGGCAAAAAGTAACATGGTTACACTTTTTCAGTGATCAAGATAATGGGCACGATCTAGTTTGCTTAACTTGACTGAAAGTGCTGGTGTCTCTTACTGGTGAATTATGAAAGAGATGTAATGTACAGACGCCAGCATATGCTGGCGTCTGGGAAAAATTGACAGTTTCGGGTAGCTTGATATCAAGCTACCCGAAACTGTCAATTTTTCCCAATCAATTTTGAACCTTATGCTTTAGCGATAAAGTTGAAAATCTATTAAAGAAATTTGACAGATTTTAGTAGCTTCATGTGCTGGCGTCTGTACGTTGATATTGTACTACGATTAAAAACTGTTCAAAATTTTAACTAAGTGGGGATCTATTTTTAACCGACTTCAATAAAAGGAAGAGATTCTCAGTTCGTAGTGAGCTGAAAATCAATCGCACAGTCGACCGCACGTCGACTTGACTTTGATCTTGGACTGGTCTAGCGTAGAATGGAGTTTCAATAGAATAAGAAGCCATCTTAAACTGGCTTATACTAACTAACTACAATTTTTTATTGAGAAAATGCTGACACTACAATACTACTTATCAGTATTAAGCGGCTTACATGACCTAAAGCGCGGTCACTGTCGGACTGCATAGAAAAGAAAGAAAAGCGCGATGACATAGCGCTGGTAATTTATTGCAAAATATGAAGCAAGTATATAGTTACAAAAAATCTACTGTTTGGGCGAAAAAATTAAAACACTAGTATTTTAGTATGGTGCTTGTAGAATAATCTGACAAAAAATTAGAATGATTGTATGTATTGTGTGTAATGTATTAGTATGGTTTTTATTGTAAAAAGAAAGTTTTTAGAGGTATCTTCATGATTTTTTTTCTAACATATCACTTTAGTTGTATTATGTTTTCAACACATTATTTAGGTAGCATATATCCAATCAAAATCAGAAAAATATATGATGATATTCTTCAGGAAGAATATCATATATTTTTCTGATTTTGATTACTGTAGTCGATCATATAATTTTATTGTTTCTAAAACTTGCGTTTTTAGGGTTCCGTTGCCAAATGGCAAAAAACGGAACCCTTATAGATTCGTCATGTCTGTCTGTCTGTCTGTCTGTCTGTCTGTCTGTCTGTCTGTCTGTCCGTCTGTCTGTCTGTCCGTCCGTATGTCACAGCCACTTTTCTCCGAAACTATAAGAACTATACTGTTGAAACTTGGTAAGTAGATGTATTCTGTGAACCGCATTAAGATTTTCACACAAAAATAGAAAAAAATCAATAAATTTTGGGGTTCCCCATACTTAGAACTGAAACTAAAAAAATTTTTTTTCGTCAAACCCATACGTGTGAGGTATCTATGGATAGGTCTTCAAAAATGATATTGAGGTTTCTTATATCATTTTTTTCTAAACTGAATAGTTTGCGCGAGAGACACTTCCAAAGTGGTAAAATGTGTGTCCCCCCCCCCGTAACTTCTAAAATAAAATAAGAGAATGATAAAACTAAAAAAAATATATGATGTACAATACCATGTAAACTTCCACGGAAAATTGGTTTAAAAGAGATCTAGTAAGTAGTTTTTTTTTAATACGTCATAAATCGTAAACCGCAATTTACCTTTTATTCAACCAACTCAATAATAAAAAAATAAAAAAAACATTTAATTTCATAAACATAAACCTTATGCATAAACCCGGATGCTACGGAACCCTCGGTGAGCGAGTCCGACTCGCTCTTGCCCGGTTTTTTTTTGTGTTTAGCCCCTTAACATGCGGTTACAGCAACAAATCTAACTTTTGCACAAAAACCTAAATCACCTTAAGTTTACGTAATTTTTTCCGAGCAAGAATCGAACAAGCGATCTGCATATCACAGAGGTCAATCTCTCAGTTATGCTGTTACGTTGAACGGGGAAAGACGCTCAAGTGAAGCCAGCACGTGCCTTCGTCGTGGAACAAACTATGTTTATTAGAACATACCCGCCAGTTAAACTGGTACTGGTTTGGCGCGCCGAATAAATTTTCCTACTTAATAATAATTTGATTTAAATATTTTGTAACTTGGAGTTAATCATAATATTTAGTCAACTCTAGACTACCGAAAAAAAAAAAAAATTCAGTACAAACAATTTAAGTCTCTAAATCGATTCTACCGAAAAAAAAACGTACCCACAAGATGATTTGTACGACGAAATTCCGAAACAAACAAAAAAAAACCGCAAGAAAAATCCGCGCGCAAAACTTGCGTGTACCATTTAAAACAAGCGAGCCCAGATAAGAGCGACCGCTCTAACTTGAACCGTCATTTTTATCTAAGCACCCCCTTAGCCTCGCGGCTCTGTGGCGAGCGGGGTGTCGGGTAGTCCTCAAAGAATTGGCGGCTTACGCACGTGTAGAGTTAACCTGCGCACAAGTTGCAGAATCAATCAACGTGGTTATTTTGCTGGGCAATCGCTGGGGAAACCTACCGCGCATGCGTTCTCCAGTAGTGATGTTAGACTCGATGTTTTTGTGCGTGAAACTTCGGCTATCGAATTTTCGGGCGTCTTGAAGATTGGGCGGGACGCCGCCGCCGCTGCTGTCTCGACGCGTATTTATGTGGTTATTTTTTTATTTTCTTCATTTTTTTTTTATTTTTCTGAAATTTGTTTTAGAAAACTACTTTATAATTATTGTAAATAATATGTAGGTTAGTCACTAATGTTAATTAAATTATTTTGTTTATTCAGCAAAATCGAACAGCGCTGACCGACTGTCATAACCAAAGTACATAATGATGTATTACATTAATTATATTCATGATATCAATAAATATTGACGCAGACGCAGATCTCTTATCGATAGTTCATGCGGTCAAGTTAGTCGATAGTCGCCTCACTCAGACCGTGAGAATCCCGCCGAAACCAGCCAGTAGAAGCATTTGACAGTATACGCGCGCAACCGGTGTGCGATAGACGTCCTCATGCCACAGGCGACGAATATCCCTCGCGACCAAGGTACGTCACTAAAAACTTATTTTTCCAAAAACATTATTTTTTTAAACCAACGTGGATCCTCCTTAAATATTCTAAACCTTAATACCGCATCAAAAAATATACGATTTTTAATTGTATTCGTAATTCGGGCGAACGTCTTAGCCGGGAGATAAGTGACAGCCAAATTGTTTACGATGGAGGAATTTTTCGGATGTTCTAAGCGGATTTTTCGGATATCTGGCGTATTGTTTGCGTGTCGGTTGAATATTTTTTTTTAAGTGTGAGTGCAACGGAAACTTTTTGTAAACTTTTTACGCGGGTTTTTTTCAGGTTTCTCGATCAGTATTGTAACAAATTTTAGATATAATTGCGGAATACTGTGTTAAATTGTGATTCCAACCAAAGAGCTTAGTGTTTTTGACAAGTTGTTGCGGGAGGATAAATAATTAAGTGACACTTGGCGGGGGACACTTTTCAGGTGTTTTCAGACGGTATTCTAATTCTCATTTAGTTGATTAATTACGGTCTTAACGACTCTTTGTTTGTACACACCACAATGTTGTAAGTACTTCGCGAACTACGTAATGTAATAAATTATCTTCATATCGAGATGTTTAATCACTACTATTTATGTATGAAATCATCATTTATGTCTTGTAAACAATTTCTGCTGGTAGCCAATATTCAGATAAACTTTTACCTACTTTGTAAGTATCGCGTGGCTACATAATTCATCATCATAGTTCATAGTTCGTTTAACACGCGGGAATAAATCTGCTTCATTTGTCTATAATATTCGGTGAATGAAATGTGCCGATTGCCATGAGAGTTCAGTAATGAATTTATTTTTTACTTTTGATTCATATTGTGCTCAGACATTTCACTTGGAGTCGAGTGAAAGACAAAAATGAACAAAAAGTGAAACAACTGCAATATGCTTTAAAACACTTGCTTAGTTTACATTAGACCAATCAAAACTTTTATTTTAATTTTCACTCTCATTAAGTTTAAACAAACATAACGACAGCCAATTATTAAATTAATTAATAATGGAAATACGATATCGGCCTTCATTAGCCGCCAGGCTACAAACGATAAATGATATTTATTTTATTTCTGGGTCAAAACAACTCATTTCACGTAAACAAATATAAGTTACTGGCAACGCCCCGCGGTTTCACCCGCATA
The DNA here is from genome assembly GCA_916614155.1 of Mesoligia furuncula. Classification (NCBI taxonomy): domain Eukaryota; kingdom Metazoa; phylum Arthropoda; class Insecta; order Lepidoptera; family Noctuidae; genus Mesoligia; species Mesoligia furuncula. Next base: position 2,042,481 of record OU744790.1, on the reverse strand, counting down.
AGTGTCGATCCGGTAAGAATATCGGGATAAAAACTATCCTATGTCCTTTCCTGGGACTCAAACGATCTCTATACAAAATTTCATCTATATCGGTTCAGCGGTTTAAGCGTAAAGAGGTAACAGACATACACTCTTTCGCATTTATAATGTTAAGTATGGATGTTTTCACACTACTTTGTTTTTTGTTTTTTTTGTTTTTTGAAACTAGATAAGTTCAGTGTTTACTATCTGATTCGTCAAAGTGTCTTTTAAAGGTTAGACATAATCTTGGTCAGACTATGACAGACACATGACATGTAGAGACACTAGTCTGAAAATAAAACGGTCTTTTGAGGAATGAACAATTTGAGTGGACCGTCGTGACAGCCAATGGATTAATAGCGAAGAGCCTCGACCAACACGCTTGATTCAGAAAGCAGTACTTCTGGACACCACACATGGGTCAGAAGGTTCCTCTCTCAGGAGCCCTGACCCGGTAGCTCGGACCCTGATCCCGATACCGGTGGGCAACTATTTTTTATATTTTTAAATGTTTTTATATTCTAATATTTAAAAATGTTATTTGTATGTATTTATTGAAATAAAGGAGATTAAAATAATAATTGGTAATTTAATACTTCACAAAGCAAATATTCAAGTCATAAATATAGCCTCATTAATTCCAATAAAGCTATTAAACTAATAATGAAAATTCATATCTCTGTTTAAAACAAGAGTCATGTATGTAGGTGGGTGGGTGCCGTTGCGTCGTTTTAAATTAGAATTAATGTCTGCATAACCTGAAACGAAATGAATGTAGCAAGCTTTGTGGTTTACACTGACGCATTACCTAAGGCAAGCAACGTAACAGCACTCATGGAATGCACGAAGGGATCAACAGAAGTGTGCAGTACACATACTGATATTATTACCAGTAACTGCCTGAACCACCCCATACTTCCCGTGGGTGTCCTAAAAGGCGAATAAGGGGCATACCGGAGAATGGGCAGCAGCGTTCTCTATGTATTCCACCATCATACCATACTGCGATCGCCAACCCGCCTGCCAAGCGTGGCGATTATGGCAAACCCTCCCAAAATTGGGGGAGGCCTATGTCCAGCAGTGGACGTCATTCGGCTGACATGATGATGAATTACCTGAAACTTAGTGGCAACGGCCGCGTCTTACGAGTTGTAGGTCATAGGTTTGAACTCGGAAAGGCGCTTTGCTTTGTCTAAATTATTTCATCACCACTACTCTCAAAACGGTGAAGGAAAACATCGTGAGGGAACCGGCATGTCCTAGAACCAAAATGTCGGAGACATGTGACATCAACCAACCCTCACCGAGCTCACGTCGTTCATCACGGCCCTCTCCCTCTCTCAGAGAGGAGTCCTGTGTACCTTTTGTATTGTTTCCCTTTGAGCACCACGTTAAAATATTGATTGGTGCTCAAATAAGAATACATTTGCATAGGTGCTCTAACGGGAATACTTCGTGGGAATAATGTATAGGCTGATTACGCATGTATGTATGTGTATTCTAGGAGGTTGGTGAGTGGGTGCTAAGAATTTCATATAACCACTTTTCCCAACTTACTCAACTTAGGGATGTAACACAGAACTCAAGCTTAGCAGTCATTATCTAATGCTTATACTATGTATTATAAAGTGGTAAAATATGTATGAGTTAGTATGAGTGACTATGAAGGGGTGATCTTCGGAACTACTGATCCGATTCCGAGAATACATCAACCAATGGGAAGCTTCAGTAATGCCGAGAAACATAGAATATATTTTATGCTAAAACAAGAAATATCACGCTGATAAAGTTGCAAGCAGAAGCTAGTCTAACTTATGGCTTTATCCTTTTCTATCTCAGTATTAACCTAACTAATGTAAAAACACTTTAAAGTCAGGATTTAGCTCCTTACAGTTATTTAATAATAGCTGCGCCCCGCGGTTTACCCCGCATAAGTCGATCCCATTGGAATATCGGGATAAAAAGTAGCCTATGTGTTAATCCTGGTTATAAAATATCTGTATGCCAAATTTCATCCAAATCCGTTCAGCCGTTTGTGCGTGAAGAAGTAACAAACGTATAAACACACACACAAACTTTCGCGTTATAATATTAGTGTGATAGTTCCGATGTCTTCGTAGGTATACAAAGTAATATCATCTCTATGGACCGAACAGTTTCAACCGGATGCGCGTTATGATGCCACCGTTGTTAGTATTTAAATAAAGCCTCTTTTCAGGTGGAGGTGTAATGAGTTCGGTCATTACACCTACTCATTTGCCTACGTTTATTAAAATGTAATTCGAGCTTCAGACGTATGATATATTTAAAAAAAACCGGGCAAGAGCGAGTCGGACTCGCGCACCGAGGGTTCCGTAACATCCGGGTTTATGCATAAGGTTTATGTTTATGAAATTAAATGTTTATTTTTATTTTTGAGTTGATTGAATGAATGGTAAATTGTGGTTTACGATTTATGACGTATTAAAAAAAACTACTTACTAGATCTCGTTCAAACCAATTTTCGGTGATAGTTTACATGGTAATGTACATCATTTTGTTTTAGTTTTATCATTCTCTTATTTTAGAACTTACAGGGGGGGGGGACACACATTTTACCACTTTGGAAGTGTCTCTCGCGCAAACTCTTCAGTTTAGAAAAAAATGATATTAGAAACCTCAATATCATTTTTGAAGACCTACCCGGTGTCGGGTATCTATATACCCGACACGTATGGGATTGATGAAAAAAAAAAATTGAGTTTCGGTTCTAAGTATGGGGAACCCTAAAATTTATTGTTTTTTTTCTATTTTTGTGTGAAAATCTTAATGCGGTTCACAGGATACATCTACATACCAAGTTTCAACAGTATAATTCTTATCGTTTCGGAGAAAAGTGGCTGTGACACACGGACGGACAGACAGACAGACGGACAGACAGACAGACAGACAAGACGAATCTATAAGGGTTCCGTTTTTGCCATTTGGCTACAGAACCCTAAATACAGTGGCTCTTTGGGAGTGCCGACAGAAGTGAAAACTTGATCAACGAGTACATCCCGAGGACAGCCGAACACATCCGAATGTAGCGCGGTGTCGGTTACTGTAACAGTGTCGCGAGTTCAATGGCTCTTTCCCATCTCAACGAGTACATCCCGAGGGCAGCCGAACACATCCGAATGTAGCGCGGTGTCGGTTACGGTAACAGTGTCGAGTTTAATGGTTTTTACCCATCTCAAAAAATGTCCAACGCGCCTGAAGGAGTTTTCACTTAAAAAAACAAAAACTTTTCATACAAGAGTCAACATAGTCGTAGTCTACTGTTGTACATATAGGACTTTGAATTATTCACGAATCGGATATGAGTTTCATAGCGAAAGTTTTACGAGAGCTGTAGCGGCCAAGTGGTAACGGTCGTAGGTTCGAACCCAGACAGGCCCTTTATTTCGTCTAAATTATTTCATCACCACTGCTCTCAAAACGGTGAAGGAAAACATCGTGAGGAAACCGGCGTGTCCTAGAACCAAAAATTCGAAGACATGTGACAAGTGTACATCTACAAACCCGCACTCCCTGTCATAGAGAGACCTGAACCAGCAGTGGGGACATTATATGCTGATTATGCTAGCGAAAATTGTCGGGTAGAATCACCTCGTTAACGGTAGCACGTTGCTAAACCACCAGCCTGTATAATGAGAATGAGGTTTTCCAGTAGTAGTCGAAATAGCCCAAAGAAAAAGCAATTTTAAAGTGGGCCGGCCATATTAGCCGTAGAACCGATGCCCAAGACCTGGGGGCCTGAAAATACCACTTTGGTAGAATCGTAAAAGGATAACAGAATGGACAGTTAACTGTTAAGTTAATTAATGGTATCAAATCCATTGGTGAAGCATTTTTTAGTATTTTTTATTGTCTGTGCTAAAATACCCATCAATCAAATCCAAATCCAATCCCAATTTGTACCTACGTAGTGCAGCGAAAAAAGAAAAACACGGACTGTCTTCGCCATTTTATAAATCATAATGTTATCCTTTTATGATTCTCCAAAGTGGCCTTTTTAGGCCCCCTGTTCGTCGCCAAACACTATGCACGTAAGGTCAGGGAAAATTATTGTTAAGCACCAACATAAATTGTCCATACCAATATTGAGTAATTCGCGATGGAAAAAACCCATGAACACTTTTACTAACCTGGGAATTGAACTCAGAAAATAACCCCACTAAATGTAGGTACGTTTTTTTTACCAGTTGTAACCATATAGGTTGTTTTTTTACCAGTTGTAACCATATATGATGTTTTTTTACCAGTTGTAACCATATAGGTTGTTGTTTTTTTACCAGTTGAAACCATAATATGGGTTGTTGTTTTTAGGGCTCCGTACCCAAAGGGTAAAAACGGGACCCTATTACTAAGACTTCGCTGTCTGTCTGTCTGTCACCAGGCCGTATCTCAAGAACCGCGATAGCTAGACAGTTGAAATTTTCACAAATTATGTATTTCTGTTGCCGCTATAACAACAAATACTAAAAACAAAATAAAATGAATATTTAAGGGGGGCTCCCATACAACCAACGTGTTTTTTTTCGGCGTTTTCGCCTTGTGGTACGGAACCCTTCGTGTGCGAGTCCGACTCGCACTTGGCCAGTTTTTTGTTTTTTAATAACCGAGGAAAAATTTAAGCACCCGGGGGGTCTAGTAACATGTGCTTTTTTTCATGGAAAACAGTTGGCGGGTCGATGTCCCTTACAACGTTTAAAATATCTATCATTCGATACCTTATTCAATTTTTAATGCCTCCGGCGCGTTCTTACAAGAGCAGGTGGTTAGGAACATCGGGAAAGTTAGCTTGTAGGATATTGCGTAGGGGCTCCGGAATTGCTCCCTCAATAGATATATAATTAAATTTAGTTAATGGTTAGAATCACGGTGTAGGTGTAGTGACGTGAATACGTTTAGGTACTAGTCAGGCTCTTTATACACGGCATGGTTGTTTTTTTGCGTAAATCCCGCGCAATAGAAAAAAACCGGTCAAGTGCGAGTTGAACTCGCGTGGAGAGGGTTCCGTACGATGATTATTTTATTGGTAGATAAAATATTCATCGTACGGAACCCTCGTTTATTTTAAATCTGACCCAAATTTGTTTGTGGTAACTAAAAAAAACTTATTATTGTAATTGAAAAACATGTTTTCCCATACATTTCAACTGAAAATGTTAGTTTGTACACACAATATTGAGATATTTAACATGTTGTTTTAGACTACAGACTTCTTATAGGTTTTCCTGTAATTTATAGGTATAGAACTATTTTCTGTATTTTTTTCAATATTTTAGGCTCAGTAGTTTTAGAGATAAGGGGGTAGAATGGTTAATTCTAGTCTATTTTCTTAAATAATTTTAATTAAAATTTACTTTAAAATTATGAAAAAAAATATATTTGAGATCCTCACAGTAAGCCCTTTCATTTGATATGTCATATCGATATGTTTTTATAATTTTCTATTTGCGCCTCAAAAATTACCCTCATATTCAAAATTCATTTATTTACGTTACACGTCTGTGTTTGGGTTACAACTATTGATATGTATACCAAATTTCAACTTAATCGGTCAGTTAAATTCGGAGCAAATTGGCTGTGACAGACGGACGGACAGACAGACACACGAGTGACCCTGTAAGGGTTCCGTTTTGAGGTACGGAACCCTAAAAACGTCACCACAAGCTTCCATAGTGATCCACGCAACACTCACGACCATACCTACACACGGCGAATAAACCGCGGTTTTTCCCGGCAAGAAAAACGTGTTTGTACAAAGGCCCAATTTATTTTAGTTAGTTTGGAAAGGCTCATCCAATCCACGTTATATGAAACCAGCTAGATTTGTTTGAATCCGTTTTTATAGTTTACAGCAAAACCACACTTTTTTATTTTCACATAAGTATCTTAATCGATCCTTAAATAATTTTCGTTTTGCTGTCCTAAAAATATTATTGAACACTCTAATAATGCGCCTCAATTTGTGAATCTCATGTTACTCCTATTTAGGATAATCACTGGGTATTTTTACAGAATCGGACTGCAATACATAGCAGTGCTGGTAGAGGACGAAATTATGTACAAATTCTCCCAATCAACATTAAACCTTATGCTTTAGCGATAAAGTAGAAATCTATTAAATAAATTTGACAGATTGTACTGCGGTGGTACTTCCCCGATCGATGTGTCAATGTTCTTTACATATGAGATGACGTCATCGCCATACCTCAATAAACATAATGACAGTATTTAATTTACAACCTCTTCCATTAATGGATTTGCATACTGATACTAATCTATTAAACAACGTAATTTTATTTTTCTAAACGACTGTGTAAATTATTTTATATTATAATAGTATAATAATAGAGGGGCCCGTGGCTAAATAAACAGCCGCACAGGTCGATCGATCAGGTTAAGCTACGCTTGCCGCGGTTGGTCTATGGATGGGTGACCATCTTTACATACCTCCGTGCCTCGGAATACATCTTAAGCCGTTGGTCTCGGCTGTCATCGTGGATCTTTGACAGTCGTTACGGGTAGTCAGAAGCCCGAAAGTCTGAAAACCAGTCTTACCAAGGGGTATCGTATTACCCAGTAACTGGGTTGTGGAGGTCAGAAAGGCAGTCACTCCATGTATACTGGTATTCAACTGCATCCGGTTAGACTGGAAGCCGACCCCAACGTAGTAAGGAATAGGCTAGGCAGATAAATGATAATGATTTATTTCTGTAAGTACACTTTTACACGTCAATCATATTTTTTAAACTAGATGAGGTTGGCGTTTCCTATCTGACTACTCTGAGAAGAAAGGCCGAAACAAACTCAGAGGTCACAGCCTCTTTTAAAGTCCAGGCAAAATCTTGGTCAGATCGTGTGAAGACCATGTAGATTGATGTCTGAAAGTGTTTTTTGAGGAGAGAACCACACAGATTGAGCGGACCTGTCCAATCAGTGCACGCATTTGCCAAAAATCGTGCAGCTCAACACAGAAGTTGAGGAGCTCAACGATTCGACGAACAATACTGATAATATGAATAGATGATGAATGTTATTATAATAATTAAGTAATATTAAATCAATGAAACTGTGTTCATAATACTTAATATCTCTTTTGAAAAAAACTTTACTCTATTTTTCATATTTTTGATATTCGCCCAGTAGGCTCATAGACACAAAAACTCACCGGGCTGTATTGCGTTATCCGATTGAGATAAAACAATACCAAAGGATTCATCCAGTCTACAAATAAAAGTGGTACTTTAAAAGAGAATCCTCGATTCTTAATTATGTCTTGGCAGAACCCTGCTGACTAATCGTTTTCACTCGCACCGATCTCGTTAAAAGATCGTGCCGTAACAAGAAATAAGAACAATGTAAAAACCGTGGGACTCGTATTTACAGCTTCGGGGACGAAACACGCTTAAAAGTACCCGGAAATCAAACGTTGCACAAGCCTTACTATGAAATTCGGTTCCGTACTGACTAAATTATGGCTACAAATTACCAAAATTATATTAATGTTATTATTAATTCTGCAAGTTGAATAATTCACTAGCTGTTAAAAGCTGCTCGTTAAAAGGCTTACAGCAATGCACGATCGTCCATCATTTAACGGCCAGTAATAATAGGTATAATGGGTAATTTCGCTTTGGTCAAGAACGAATAAATAACTCGGTTGGATAAATACCCACCGAGGCATGTTGACATTGTAATTGGGCTGTGTCCACAACTAATTGAATGATTTTATAATCCACTTCTATCCTAAAACTAGCGGTTAGTTATGAGTTTCCTGACATGGAACTTTTAACATCTGTATAGTTTGGCCCTCTTAGTGGTTATTTTTTATGCAGTAAAGGCATTAATATTATAGGTAATAAAATTATTATATATATTTTTATTTATTCAATGTATGTAATTAACAGCTCTTAACAAGTAGTCTATTATATAATCAGCTTATAATTTTCTCACTGCTGGGACACAGGCCTTCTCTCTGTGTGAGAGGGTGGGGCCATAATCCACCACGCGGGCCCAGTGCGGGTTGGTGGATGATGTGGATGAAGTAGTCTACATAAAAGATAATTTGGTAGCAAAAAGTAGTAGTCGATTACTGGCAGTTAAGATGACAATATAGCTAGGTATCGGGTTCTGCCAAAATGACTAATCAAATAAATAAACCACAAACACTTAAAATCCTCGCTTGTAACGGGAATATAGCTTAGACAACTAATTGTTCAGGAACAGGGCTGAAATACCAGTATTTTTGGGAACCAGTCCTGGTGTGATACCGGCACCAGAGAGCCACCTGTAGTATTGGTATCGGTACCAGACGTAGTATCTGTACTCTTGGTATTTGTAATCAGCATTGGTACTGTACTGGTACCAAACAAATAATACTTTGACCGGTACCCTTCTGGAACAGGTTTCCAGGTACCGAAATGTACAGAACCCGTACTTATAGTACCGGTTCCAAGCCTTGGTCAGGAATAGTCTAGAATAGTCTGGGTTAGACTGGAAGCCGACCCCAAAATAGTTGGGAAAAGGCTAGGCAGATTAATTTCGACAAGAGACAGTATTACTCTCTAGTAGGGAAAAAAAAACATTACCACATTATGCAACGATGAGTATAAAAAACGGTCCTTTTTGGACATAAAACCGGACGCTGAACTGAAACACGTCACACGCTCGAACGGACATGTTATAATTAAAAAGGTTCTTTGTTTCTGTACGGAACCCCAAACCGGGCCGCATAGAAGGTAGCATATTCAGTAACAAAATAATAAAAAGCCCACTCTCTCCGGGCAAGTAAAATGTTAACGACAAGCTCCTTTTTTAGTTCCATTTCTGTTAAGGCATTGTGTAGATTTTCCGAGATTTTTCCATTAATGGACTATTGAAAATCACCGTTTCGCTAATAAATAATGTTTGATCGATATATATATCCTTTTTATTGTTTGCTTGAACGCGCTGCTATTAATTACTTTTCATTTGAAATCCAATATCAAAATGGAAAGCACTAGTTTCCGTTTTGTAAATAAAAATGGCCTTTTTGATACTATTCAAAAATATTAATTTATAACAGCTTGCTCTATCATGTGTCTATTTGCTTTGTACTTTGTTAACAGTACATTTTAATTAATAGCCAACCTACAATTGTTTACACTCGATTTTTAAATATTGTTACACTAAAATCTATAGTTACTTGATTTTATATTTTTCCTACTTAGTTATTAATGTCATATGTAGTATAGAACTTGTGGCACAAGAAATTGTTACACTACTACGAAAACTTCACTTGATTTTTTCGCGTGCCGGATATGGGCCGTAAATTCCCCATCCCTGCTCTAATGGCTATACAAGGATCTTTTACCGTGTGGCTAACATCGGAACTAACGCACCATCTTGTTTTGATTAATTAAAGTAACGTGAGATAATGAGAGTTTAAAATTAACAATGCATGAGTCCCCAGACCCACCCGAATTGATTTGTTTAGTAGGTTACGAAATTAAATCAACAGATTCTTTTTTATAACTGACGAAAAATTTCTACTCGGATAGTCTAGAGTCTAGAATCATGGTGACAGTTTGGGAACATGAGTAGACAAATGGTTTGGGCGTCGGTGTCGCTTGCACCGAGTATAGTCTCGTTGGGTTCCATGAGTAATAACGTGTGATACATCTTGCTGATATTCCAGTAGCCAGTTAGCCCCATCAATTATCAAGGCTTTGTGGTCGGTCACAGTTCAGGCCGGGTAGCGATCTTACGACATTTCGGTCATTGCGGCCGGTCTGGCAGGCTGTGCCGTCGATATATTATATCAGAGTACTCAAGAGCAGTATGGCCTTGTGGTATCGGCCCCGAATTTCGAGTTGTAGATCGTGAGTTCGAACCCTGCCTGGCACTTTACTTTGTGTAATTAAATTCATCACCACTGCTCTCAAAACGGTGAACCAAAAACTTCGAAGACATGTGACATCGGGCCCGCGAGATGGATTGTGGCCCACTCTCTCTCACAGAGACCCCCGAGTTCCAGCAGTGGGAAAATTATAGGCTGATCATGATGACTCAAGTTGTGTAATACCTCATACATACCTATTGAATATTTTTTGTAGTATACATAGTACATACCTAACCTTCTTAGACTTCTTAGACTTTCTGTCGGAACAAAAATATTTTTAAACTTTAGATACCCATTCAATGGTGTTATGGCCTTTTCAAAACTTTCAAAGAATGACAGTAGTGGTTGGATTATACACTAAAGTCTCTTTTCGTGTAGGCAAATTAGTAGTAGTGATACGCTGGTTCTGGCGCACCGATCTGAGGGCGGGTGTGCCAGAACCCCAAAACCTAAAAAAAAAAAAAAAAAAAAAAAAAAAAAAAAAAGGTTTTGGGGTGCTCTGATCACGTTTTTGCGGTCCATTTTTGTGTAGGATGCGTGGTTCCGGAGATGTGCAAATCAATTAGCTGATTTATCTAATTGATTTCCGGTGCTACTAACCCTCATTAGTGTTTCATTGTTAATCCTCTTATCTATTCAACCTCGTGCACCCTCATTAGCGATGCATTGTTCGCCTAATCCTTGCATTCCTTGGCGTTCTTATCTACTATTACTCATTGCTAACCCTCAACTGCTTTTCTGAATCATCAATAATCCCTGAAGCATTTGAGCATTGAACATCCCTGAAACTTATATAGCAAATACATTAAGCAATATTCACCACAAACTGAAGTCCAATCTACTATTACTCATTGCTAACCCTCAACTGCTTTTCTGAATCATCAATAAAACACATTCCTTCATTTTATTACAACATTTTATTTCTTATTTTCTACAAAATATGTGCGGAACATTTCATCCACTAAAATATCATTGTACAGTGTGTTCCCCGTAAATATGTTCGTAAAACTATGCATTGAACATCCCTGAAACTTATATAGCAAATACATTAAGCAATATTCACCACAAACTGAAGTCCAATCATTCTGAATCCTATCAACATTCCAGCCCCATCTTATGCAATTCCTTTTTAAAAACTCGAGATAATATTGCGTAGGGGTTCGTCCATATGAATCAAAATATTGACCGATGCCATTCGTATCGATATGTACAGCTACCCAGTGTGAGCCTGGTTTATCACCCGTATCCAAATTGCATATTATATACGTCGGTACATGGGTATACATAGGTAGTCTATTAGCAGCATAAACATTTTTTTCTAGACTGGGATGGATCTTTTTTAGATGTTGTTGTACTTCTAGTGTATCCATGATATTACTGCTATTAACAGATTATTACAGTACCAATCTGTTCAATGGTTGCCATAGGAATGTTCAATTATAGTGATTTTTGTAAATATATCGCATTCTTTTGAGTGACTCAGAAAACAAGCTGATGCCTGATGGGAACAATGTGCGATAACTTTGTTGACTCATAGAGTCACTATCAGTTTCGTTGAACTTAGGAATTTGCTTTAGATAAGAATGGTGCTATATAAGAGCGAACAGTTGCAGTCATGAAATCAGTCTATGGTCGTTTGACCACAGTGAATTGTATACCGATACTACGTTTGTAGTACTTCAGCGCATCAATAATCATGGAGGTAAGTGTTTATTCTATTGACAAACTTACTTGTATATCTTTTGTTGTTCTTTTGTTGTTTCCTAACGTGTGTGTGTGTGTAATCACAATGTAAACAAATTGATATTAACATGATATCTCTGTTGTTGCAGAGATCATTCAGCTTCGCAGACGATAATGAAAATACCTATAAACAGTATTACTACTCACCGCTCTCCCCTCAACATGAAGAAGAGGGCGATGATATTGTCATTAATAACACATGCGATGGTGGAAAAAGGAAATCGCAACCGATTGATAATTTTTTTGAAGTGGTGCCAAAAATAAAAAAGAAGAAACAGTTATCGTCAACCGTGGCACGAGCCGCTAGAGATGGTGTATCATACATTTCTACTAATTCTGACGACGGAGCCCAAGCGACGCATCTCATAAAAATTGAAATGTACGATATGAAGAAGCTATGTAAGATTCCAACTACCGATCATTGGAAGCACGCTACCACGAGGATTAAATATTATGTAAAGAATAATAAGGATAGCATCTACGACAACACAAACGGCCTCGTATACAATATTACAAAGACAATAGCAGAAAGTGAAAACGTTAAAAAATACTTTTTTAACAATGATAGCCATTAGCTGATTAGTGAATGTGATTCTGTTTACTTAAATTACTTCTGTGTACTCATTTATATCAATAATGAGGTGTGTACAGGGAGCTGTCGTCTTGTGATGCTGAGAGAAAGCCAACAGCAGAAGGAAGAGATGAGTGTGGTACACGTGTACAGAACACGTCATTGAATAGCAAAGCTACAACACTGAGTGGAGAAGAAAAAGAGAAAAATATGAAGTACACAAGAGCTGAATATCCATTCTTCAGTTCAAAATCTAGACGGTTTCTCAGTTTCGAAGGCTGGCCTCTCGTTATGCTACAGAAGCCTGAAGATCTTGCAGAAGCCGGTTTCTTTTATACCGGCCACGGAGACAGGGTCAAGTGTTTCCATTGTGGTGGTGGTTTAAAAGATTGGGAAGATGATGATGATCCTTGGCAACAACATGTTCAGTGGTTTAGTCAGTGTGCTTATGTAAAGTTTAAACTCGGACAGTGTTTTGTATAAGACTAAATTGAGGTTTTTATAGAAATAAAAAATGGTATACTAAATACAATTTGTTTTATTTAATTTTATAATGTTTCCCATAGTTACATAGACAACATGCATTACACATAACACATAAATCTAACACACAATAATTATACATTATAACCTTAACTACTATAGTCTACAGTAACATTTCTGTTTTTATCTATTTCAATAATGTTATCAAACTCAGCATAAACGATGCAGTTAATTGTTTGTATTAGTGAGGATTCAAATCGTACTTCTAATCTTACACTACCATGCTTTATGAGATTCCAATGAGTTGATGAGTTAGCTGATAAATCAGGAGTTAAATCAAATGCTAATAGGCAGTTACCTTTGGCATATTGTTCATGAGAGATTGCATTTCCTTCATTAAGAAAGTGAATACCAGTTCCTGAGAACAGAGTATGATATGCTGATGTAAATATACTATTATTAAAAGATGGTTGCAAAGCTTTTGAAGGTATTTGTTGACCATCAATATATAAGCTGAAAGAATTAATACCATAGTTTTCAAAATTAAATGGATTTTTAGTAAGGGAACCATTAAATGCAGAATTATTCACAAACCCTATTATACATCTTTTGGGTACCTGTCCTAAGAATATATTATCAAGAGTTTTTCCTTGAACACCCGAAGGAATTGTTAAAACTTTGACTTCAGCTCGAGTAATAGGATATTTAGCAGTAGTAGAAGCTAAAACTTTCTGGTGTGCAAGTAATACACTTGGATTAATTCGTGCTCTTCGGACAATAAGAGTTGCATCTGTAATGCAAACTTTAAACTTTACATCGTTTGACCCAGCAATTAAATTAAAACTCTCTCTTGATCGAACTAATTTTACACTCATTTCAACACCATTAATTAGAAATTTATCTTGATTGAAAATATCACCATGAAGATGTCCAATCATTTCTATTTCCTTACTTTCAGTAACTAATTCTTGCCTTTTAACAAATCCTATGTTTTTACCATCTGTAGAATCCATTTTTCCTGCTGTATCCTCATACCAAAGACTACAAGTAAGATGAGATTGTTTAGCAGCAGGAGCATAGTTTAAAAGGGTTTCCATGTATGCTCGATAGGCATAGGTATTATTAGGTGGTGATACAAGTTTTTGGTTTAAATAAACATCAAGTTGACTAAAAAGTGAGTGCAACCAATTATTTACAGGTGCTACTACTGTAGTCGATACCAAGTTAGTTGAATCTTGATTTAATACTTTTGCCTTTATGTGGAGTAATGTATGAGACAAATCTATGTAGTCATCGCCTGTACCAGGAACTTGAAACTCGATAGGTCCATCATCAGCAAGAGATGAAATTGGTTTATAGTGTATCCACAATCCACTTTCAATGCTTGTTTGTGTAGACGGTAGTGCAAACAAATCCAATTCTGACTTAGCGCACTCACAAGAATGATTATGAAGAAAAGACATATTTAATTTGAAAATATATCTTTGATATTCTTTGGTTTTAAACCAAGTTTTTTCGCAGCTTTCACTTTAGCAGCTAATTGTGGAATGAACGGGGACCGTCGTTTTCTTTTAGTTATATACCCAGATCCTGTCATGTTAAATCGATCAATTTTATCATCAGCCTTTCGTTTTAAGTTTGTACTAACTTGCTTTAGACGATCTTTTATTGAGGTTTCCATAGGACGCGCTTGAACCATATCCGATAAAAGACCAACTCCAGCGTTTAATGCCTCCTTACCAATCACTCGAGCACCACTTGAAAGTAAAGGTAAAACTGATCTAAATAAACCCCCTAAGAAGCTCCCAATACCATGACCGCGTTGATATGGTGAACCCTTATAAATTACTCCAACTCCTGATCCAGCTTGATGTGTATAATAATTTTCATATGGACAATTATGATGATCACGAAGAGAATACATTATTATAATTTTCGGAAATGTAGTTTAATACACACGGTTCCAAACTGGAATGGTATTTTTTGTCCTGTGCTCGATCTTATATCTATTTCCAACGTATCGAACTCTCTTCGCATAACAGGTAAGTAGTGAGGTGGAGAGAAAACATACATTTTATTTGCACCATAAATATATTTTGAAGGATCTAATGAAATTATTCTTAATAAAGGAGTCATGACATCGCCCACGATCTGAGGATCGATTATGTCGCAATACACAAATAGTTGAGATGGTAACCCTAAGTGTAAATTAGCAGGGCACTTTCCAAAATTTCTTTCCAAGAGATTTTTATTTGGTTCATAGCCTAGTTGTAAACTTAATTTGGGTGATAATGTAACGGATGTTATATTTTTATCCAAAACAGAAACATACACAAATTTTGTTATTTCATCTTGACGAAATGTTAATTTCTCTCTGATACCATTTAACGCTTTTAAAATATGCTCGACGTTATCATAGTTGGTAGCTGGAATATGTTTTTTGTAGTACACTGTTGAGGGTTTATCTTCAGTAGGCATTAAAATGGTTTTTGTAATGTATATAACATTTTCATGATCTTGAACAGTAAACATTGTACATGGATATTGAAACTCGACAACTCCAACCGACCATTCACCTTCTAATTTAATAGCTTTTGGTAATTTTGTTGAAAAATTTGTGGTCTTGTTATCAGGAAAGTAGTCCATTGAACTATTGCTGAGCAAAGTTAAATAAAAACTTTCTTTATTCATATTTCTTTTAAACTAGAAGCTAAAACCCAACTGTTAAATTTATCTGGATAACCTCTCCACTTCACTAATACTTCTTTTCTGTGGCCAGAATAACGAGAGTCAATTATTTTATCTATTTTATATTGTGAGGTGGGGTTGTAAGTGACCTTCTGTAATTCTCTTTCATAAAAAGTACCAACTATTGGTTCATTTTGTAAATCTGTTACTGTATATACAACCCATGGAGATCTATCAATTATTGAAGATATAATAAATATTTCATCACTCCAATTTGATTCATACCCTTTTTGGAAAACATGTTTATATTTAGTTATTCGGACATAATCACCCATATTAAATTTTGGTTTTGAGTGTTCTAAAGAAAGTTTGTTTGACCTCCTATCATAAAGATTAGTCCAAACTGTCATAATATTGCTGGAGTTTACATCAGATGGGCACATCCTAATACTAGAGTGAATGCTGTGATTATAAGAGTATATTAAATCTTGTAAAACATCTATGTATCTATAAGTATTATTATGAGTGAAATAACGCCACATTTTCATTTTTAGAGTTCTTTGAAATCGCTCAACAATACTGGCCTTAATATCAGGATTGTTGGTGGTATAGTAATTAATCTTTTTGGATTTAAAGTATTTTTGTACATCTTTTGAAACAAATTCTGTACCTTTGTCAGATTGTATGTGAGTAGGTGTTGAATTACTTTCAGTAAATATACTTTCAAAGCATTCCTTAGTTGTTTCTGAGTTTTTTTTAATCATTGATCTTGCAAAAGCATATTTACTAAATACATCAATAACACAAAGTATGTAGTTGAAACCATCATTATATTGAGAATAAGTTCGCATATCACTTAAATCAGCTTGCCACAGTTCATTAATATTCGATAGAATGTACCTATTACGCGGGAATTTTTTCCGAATAGGTTTATGTAAAGTGTATGTTTCTTGTGATTGTAACCATTCCTTTACTTGCTTTTTATCCATTTTACCCTTCATGGCTTTTGATAATTTATCAATACTACTAAAACCAGCGGGGTTAGATGGGTCATAATAAATTCTATTAATTTCTTCTAGTACGGGGTCCATTTTTCCCAATCGACCTTTTTACGTATTTTATTTATAAATTTTTTATCTCCACTGTTCGGTGTAGAAAACTCTTGATCTTCAATCTCCGAGGTTTTGTTCAGATCTTTTGCTTGAAGCTGATTAATAAACTCACATCTCTTTGGGTTTCCGATATAAGTGAGTGGTACTTTAATATCTTTTAATGCTTTAGCAAATCTATCCCACCCAACTGGATCACTTCTTTTTAAGGGTCTTAGTGAATCATTTATTAAATCAACAATATTACTTCCAGGAATTTTTTCATTATCAATTATGACTGTGCCTTCATTATCCCAATGTATTTTACTTTTATTTGTTCCAACTAAGTTTAATAATAACTCACCTTTTTTATTATAACTTTTTGGTATTAAACTGAGTATTTGAGTTGGTGTGTAAAGCGGATTTGTGTTATTTTCTTTACTTTTCATGGATCCGTTCTCCTCTAACAAAGATTCAGCATCAACTATACTTTTTAGTTCTCTATCTTTATTTTTAAAGTCAATTTTAGACTCATTTAGATCTTCATTAGATGTATCAGAATAAATTGGTAATCTGAGTGGTTGTCGATCCTCTTCGGTAAAGTGAAGGTATCTTTGTAGTGTTTGTAAATATAACATCCACTTCTTACGGTCTTCCGTCTTACTATTCATAATATTTTGCATTTCAATATCTAATCGAGACAAATTACTATTAACCTTATTTTCTTGTTTTAATTTTTCAATCAATCCAGGTTCAATAAGTATCATTTTCTTTGCATTTTCCATGTTAACTGGCTAGTCCACTTACTAATCCACTCAATATTGCACCTAATATTATTGGTAAGAAAGCCCCTCCTTTTTGTATGATTATATTTTTTCTTAGTTTATGTTTACACTTATGCACCAGTTTACGGAGTATATTTTTGTGTTTATTCAATTTTTGTTTATCTTGATCTTTAAGAGGTACTTTTCCTTGTAAAACGTTATGAATACATTCACAAATACAGTTTATTTCTTCTTCATCACATGTTTTAAGTAACGCTTTTTGATATTTTGGTTTAAGCGTATGCAAAGCGCTTAGCAAATGTTTATGCGTTGTGAGTCGACGATGCATCATTTAGAAATGATTTGAATTGTTTGATTCTTGATGTATTTAAACTCTTTTGTTGGGACGTAGACTGTACAGTGTCCATTAAATGGGAAGACATTTGTCTTGATGCGACAAAAATCATTGGTATTCTGTTTTAAATCTACCATTAAATATCCATGCGCTTCTAAAGTTGCATCCCTGTAGGCATCTTCAATGAATTTTGGGTTATCTGGCGACACTTGTCGTGCTAAATATCTTATTTGAGTTTTATCTCGAGGGTTTTTAAAATATATTATATAACTTGAGTTTAAAGAAATGTCTCTTTGACCTTTACCCTGATGAAATAAATTTTGTGTTAAATAAAATACACTAAGATTCCTATGATGACTACCTTTTGTAAATATATCCACAATTCTTCCATCAGACTCTCTCATTAGATCATCAATAATAACAAGATGTGGGTTTTCACCATCAAACATATTAAGATTAGGAATTCCTTGATGATAGTTAACATTTGGTAAATTATATAAAGGTTGCATTTCATCAAAGCACCATGTGATCTGGTTAAAATCACAATTACATATTTTTTTAACTGATTTTATGAAATTTGTTACAAAATTTGACTTCCCACATCCACTTGGCCCTGCCACAATAGCAGTAAACGGATGGATAAAGTGAAACATTTCACACGTCTGGAGTTCAAAGGGATGAAATAAAAAATGAAAATGTTTTTGTAAAAATTAAGTATACAGGCTGTTGATTTGCATCCTAGTCAAATTCAAGGACGTCATTATGCTAATGATTCTCGACCCAAATCAACAATAAAATGGGTAGGTATTTTTTTTATTTTTTTTTCTTATTTACGGAAATCCGTAAGTGTGAACCAGCCGTATTTAAACGCGGCCCGTCTGTTACTAGCCCTATAACCGCGCTTTCGTACACACACATTCAAATGCGGATGAGAATCTATCATTCGATAAATTCGTAGGTAATCAATCCCATCCTCCAATCACAGTGAGGCGATCCGGGTACTTAGTCTCCCGCGCACCCTAAGCCACGCCCCCGCGGCCCCGGAACTAACAGTGTAATTGAAATCGCCGCAGCGTTCGTGCGCTTTGCGAATTCCGCTTCTCGGTACATCGTTGAGACGTAGGTTCAAAGTGTTCAATTCAAATGTCGAGCTGGTGGAGATGGTCCGCGGTGGAGATGTCCGTCGGGAAATGTTTCCCGATCGGGAACCCCCTTCACAGCGTCATGCTGGCTGCTATGCACCACACCAGTGTTGCGCATACTGAAGCGTGAACTGCAACACCCGTTCCACTACCCCAAGGCACAAGACATTCACCCAGGTGATAATGCCGTGCGGATTACATTTTGTCGTTTTCGACACTTTAAAAACGAATGTGTTAGTGTTGTTAAGCTGAAGGAAAACCAGTACGTACTACCTAAGTACGTGGCAACTTTACCTCCGGTAACATAGGTAGGTAATTTATTTATTTGTACATTTTGTAAATACGTTGTTAGCTTAATCAATTTCATTAGTGTAAATAAGTTATTTCAAATTTTTAACTACCTACGCCAATAATACCTAAGAGTCGAAAGTATACCACGTCCTTACACTTAACTAGAACGTCTTTCCATTTCCATCAAACGTAGAAAACATTTTTAGACTTAGTAGATCGATCACCAACAAAGGTAGGATTATTGCCGGTCCTAAGCCCGTTAAGTAGGAAGGAAAGTTTCAAATCAACCAATTTAATCCACAAATAAAAACAAAAACACTACGAAAACTTTAGCTTGAAGGATATTATTAATCATCTGATAACAGGTCAGTGAACTTTTCTTTGGCGCACTAGTATTACTGTCATTAGTAAGATTTCCGTATTCCAATGATGCTCAAAAATGAGTTAATTATCAAGTGAAATTTATGACAATAATGTAGGTAATATTCGAAATAAAATTAGGTAAAATTATTGCTACCGGTCATCGCTCGGCGGCCCCAGGGCCGCCGGCCGGCCGGGGAATTACATGGCAGCTGCATGCATTGTCGCTGTGTGCATAGTCGGGTGATTCTGTTTTATTTGTATCGAATTAAGGGTTTAATTCTGAAATACTGTTAAATTTCTACAACAAAAAAAAAGCAGCGCTTACTAGTTATTGCCCCCTACCGTACTTCAAATGATTATTTATGTCTTTTATGACAACCTCCTGAAATTTGACGAGGATGCAAATCAACAGCATGTATATTGCTAAAATTATATTAAACATAAAATTGATGAAAAAAAACTATTATTCATACGCATACTATTTCTAACACAATTAGTACTCATCAGAATTTTACAATCTTCTCAAATGTATGTTCACAGTTTTATCATTACTTATATAACATTATTTACAATCGAATAATTATAACTCTAACACAATTAGTACATCAGAATTTTACAATCGATACAAATTTTGTACATACACAGAAATAAAAATAAAAAGTTGACATCAACACTTAGCGTAATTTATAATGTCCCCAAGCCAATGTATCAATGTTGTTGTCCATAATACATCGTTTGGTATCATTATATGATAAAGATGCTTTATTTATTTTTTGTGTAAAAATAGTGTGTTTGATTGACTTAAATCGAAGCATACTACAATATTGTACATTTTTATTAAACAAACACGATTTGTAATTTTTCATATTCATTTTGTTGGTAACACTTTTGTTAACCCCTTTTGCCTTTGCTATAAATTTATCTTCTACTTCCAGGGCATACATTTTTGATCGCAACCCTACAAATTCCCTCAATACTTTACCATTATTCTCGTCTTTAAAAAAACCTAACTTTTTTTTATTTATGTTTGGATAACCGTAAATATTATTTTCTGGATAATCTGATGTATCAAAATAGTGAAGTAGATCTGGTTTTATATCCTCATAAAAATTGTCTGTAAAAATTTGATATATCAAACTATCGGTATCGGTGTACAATAACTTAATTTTATTTTTAAACTTTTTAATCATGTAGTTATAATGAAATTCATACATAAGGGTCTTAGATATATCTAAAATACAAAATCCTAAATAAATTGGCTTATCATAAATTAATTTTGTTTTTCGTAATTGTATTGCGACTAAATGTTCTGAAAATATTGATAAACTATGGAATTCTGGTTTTGCAATCAAATCCTGAGCACCTAAAACTTTACCACGATTATCCCAGTGAGTTAGTAGTTTAACGTTTACTCTTTTTTCAATATTTTCCATAGTCTTACCGAAGACAGAATTGTTCATTAATTTAAAAAAGTGTTTTTCAAAGTTTGATTTGGCTAACGTTCTCAAACTAGTATTTAAATCGATGTATTTCTTTAACCAAGAACTCTGTTTAAATTTTAAAATTCTATGTACTTTAATTAATATCATTCCCATTTCAATGCATTGTTTTAAATTCCTGTAGTGAATGATGTATTTATTTTTATTATTTAAATTAGGAACTAATTTAGTTTCTGTAGTATTACCCACACATATGTTTTCAGGACATAACGGAAAGTCAGAATGTAAATTATGAAGTTCATCAGGATATTCCAAATCAACTTCTAAAACATAACCAAAATCAGACGTATCCGACACATTATAATCCGTATTACAATTAACCCATTCGAAACCACCAACAGGAAGGGATTGGGACATTGCCCAACCATACAAATTATTCGCATCAAAATATGTTAGATATGAATTAGGTTTTTCACTATCATAATCCTCCATGAATTTGTTATTTGCTCTAGCAAAACGATTGCTACACTGAGATACACCCCCTCTAATACCAGCTTTAAAAAAAGCAATTTTGTCATAGTCCGTTAACAATTCTAATTCTATTTTCGTAAATTTTAACATTGCGTCCCAACTTAAACCTGGAGCAGTATAGTAATGGGCAGGATCTAATCCGTAAGTTTTAATACAAAGCTTTCTAAAGTTTTCGAACACATCGGTCAAAAGTAAAACATCAGTTTTTAAATACAAATTGGAATAATCAGACATACTACTACACTTAAAATGTTGCCAAATATCTTTTGCATGATTATAATCATCATTTGAAATATTCGAATCTGTGAGTGAACTATAAAACTGGTGTTGATCAGGAAGTGATGGATGTTTCAAGCAATCACTATTACGCATAAATTCATAAGGATAAATACCTTTCCGTCTTAAACGTAAAAAATCTTCATTATTAGGATAGTTTCTTTTTAGTTCTGTAAACTGATCATCATTAAGATTTTTAGCTAGTTGATCTAAACTACACGATAAAAATTTCAATGAATCTACGAATCTTAAAGTTACTGGTTGATTATTTATTGTTAACTGTTTTGAAAATGATATGTATCGTTCTTTATTTTGTGGAATAACTTCAATTTTGCCATCATCGAGGTTTAATGCATGGACAATAAAATGAGCATCGTAGTGACTGAGGTTATGTAAAAATATTGGAACATGACGAGGGGTTCTGAACTTAGAACTACACACTTGATGTGCAACACCCCTTAAACTACCAGTGTGCCAATCAAAATCGTAAAAAGGATCTTCATTTAACTCAGTTTCACAAATATGACATATGTTTGAATTTGAAAATTTAATTTTATCTTCATCTGATAATGGAACGGGGCATTTTTGGAAGCTATTTTTTTTAACTATTGTTTTCACATCTTCACAAAGGCGATTCATAAACACTTGTGCACAGTTTGGTCCACTATACGTCTCATATTTTGATAATCTGTTATCATATGAACATTTAATGTAATATCCGAAACTATACACTTCATGTTTTTGAATATTCATTGTACTAGGCTTGGAGGGATCGTTACTACATGATTCTATCGGATTCAAAAAGGCCTCAAAGTCTGCATAAACCACAAAGGGCATTTCCAACTTTTTTGTGAATTTATCAAATTTTAATTTATTATTTGATGTTGCGTTACCAAACCAATCCTTTTTGGAATTTTCACCTTTGGGTAATTCCGTACAAATGTGAGCGCAATCATATTGTTGATGGTTATTAAGTCTTTCCTCTGATGGGAAATGAATTAAACATGAATCGCATATATAAACTGCACGATGTTGACTTGATATTTGTGAACTAACTAATCGCGATAAGTTTTTAATAAAACAGTAATGATTGTTAGTACCATTTGATATATATAGTAGGTTGATATGATTAGGGGTACGACATTTTGTTAAGTATAAAGGACCTACAACAGAATTACACTTTTTTTCTTTATTATACTCTAAACCAAAAACATTTATACTAATATTGTTTAATTTCTCTACTTTTGATATATCTGCAATTTTAACCGGAAAAGAAATACCAGTAAATTTAAGTTTATTTCCATGAATTGTGTAAGATGTTACCCGATCTACACTTTTACATACAGGATATAAACCAGAGAGTAATGCCCATTTGAAGCACATATTATCATTATTTTTAACATTGATTACAGCTTTTTTTGATTTAATATCTTGAGGAAGATCGATATATGAACTACCACGTAGGGGGTTGAATTTGTTAACATTCATGTCTATGTATTTAATTTGATTAAGACTCCAACCACTATCTTTTTTTTCAAATTGACAAATTTTACCAACTACAGTGTCTATTAATGATGAATAAAAAATATTTAAGTCGTCACCCTGACAAATTATGTAATTAAACGTTTGAAAATCAAATGTATTCTTAATGTCTTTAGTTTGTTGTATGAAATCAGCATGCAATATGAAGTTTATTTTAAGAATTGTATGTTGTTGAATACATTCATTTATCAAAAATAAGATATCAATTTTTAATGAATTTAAAAACGATTCCGGTGTTTCAAAATATTGCATCGATTGAGTTGTTTTACTATTAATTCTATATGTTAAAATTCGGTTACCAAAAGCGGTTTCAACAACTGTTACATTTGTTAATGAACTATGTGATTTTAAAAGATTATTTTTATGAGAATTGCTTTTTAAATGGTTATTTAGATACCTTTTATTAATAAAAACATGACATGTGTCACATTCCACCTTATTGTTGTCCACGTTATTGGTTTCAATCGATGATGTAGAAGCTCCTTCATCAAATTTTGTTTTCTTGGTACTCATATTTTCATCAGTAGTGATACTTCGTTTGTTACCTCTTCCAACTTGTGGTTGACTGTAACAAAAAACAAGAAAATTATTAGATAAATCTTAAAATAAAACATTACTACAATAATATTTCTTATTGAGTTTGTACTTTTAATACTTACATCAACGTTGTTTCAACCATTGCACAGTGATTATACAACTCATCATCATATGATGAATCGAACAGTTCACGCTTCTCCATTTCATCACAAACTTTTGACATCTCCTGATCGAATTCACTGTCGAATGAGCACAGTAAGTAACAGTTAAGTGTCGGTAGACCAATGATACCCAATTTCAAATAATGTTCAATATTTATAGTCTAGCAAAGGATTAGAAAGACAGATAGAATCTAATGAGTACACAGAAGTAATTTAAGTAAACAGAATCACATTCACTAATCAGCTAATGGCTATCATTGTTAAAAAAGTATTTTTTAACGTTTTCACTTTCTGCTATTGTCTTTGTAATATTGTATACGAGGCCGTTTGTGTTGTCGTAGATGCTATCCTTATTATTCTTTACATAATATTTAATCCTCGTGGTAGCGTGCTTCCAATGATCGGTAGTTGGAATCTTACATAGCTTCTTCATATCGTACATTTCAATTTTTATGAGATGCGTCGCTTGGGCTCCGTCGTCAGAATTAGTAGAAATGTATGATACACCATCTCTAGCGGCTCGTGCCACGGTTGACGATAACTGTTTCTTCTTTTTTATTTTTGGCATCACTTCAAAAAAATTATCAATCGGTTGCGCTTGCGATTTCCTTTTTCCACCATCGCATGTGTTATTAATGACGATATCATCGCCCTCTTCTTCATGTTGAGGGGAGAGCGGTGAGTAGTAATACTGTTTATAGGTATTTTCATTATCGTCTGCGAAGCTGAATGATCTCTGCAACAACAGAGATATCATGTTAATATCAATTTGTTTACATTGTGATTACACACACACACACGTTAGGAAATAACAAAAGAACAACAAAAGATATACAAGTAAGTTTGTCAATAGAATAAACACTTACCTCCATGATTATTGATGCGCTGAAGTACCACAAACGAAGTATCGGTATACAATTCACTGTGGTCAAACGACCATAGACTGATTTCATGACTGCAACTGTTCGCTCTTATATAGCACCATTCTTATCTAAAGCAAATTCCTAAGTTCAACGAAACTGATAGTGACTCTATGAGTCAACAAAGTTATCGCACATTGTTCCCATCAGGCATCAGCTTGTTTTCTGAGTCACTCAAAAGAATGCGATATATTTACAAAAATCACTATAATTGAACATTCCTATGGCAACCATTGAACAGATTGGTACTGTAATAATCTGCTAATAGCAGTAATATCATGGATACACTTGAAGTACAGCAACATCTAAAAAAGATCCATCCCAGTCTAGAAAAAAATGTTTATGCTGCTAATAGACTATCTATGTATACCCATGTACCGACGTATATAATATGCAATTTGGATACGGATGATAAACCAGGCTCACACTGGGTAGCTGTACATATCGATACGAAGGGCATCGGTCAATATTTTGATTCATATGGACGAGGACCTACGCAATATTATCTCGAGTTTTTAAAAAGGAATTGCAAAAGACGGGGCTGGAATGTTGATAGGATTCAGAATGATTGGACTTTAGTGTGTGGTGAATATTGCTTAATGTATTTGCTATATAAGTTTCAGGGATGTTCAATGCATAGTTTTACGAACATATTTACGGGGAACACACTGTACAATGATATTTTAGTGGATGAAATGTTCCGCACATATTTTGTAGAAAATAAGAAATAAAATGTTGTAATAAAATGAAGGAATGTGTTTTATTGATGATTCAGAAAAGCAGTTGAGGGTTAGCAATGAGTAATAGTAGATAAGAACGCCAAGGAATGCAAGGATTAGGCGAACAATGCATCGCTAATGAGGGTGCACGAGGTTGAATAGATAAGAGGATTAACAATGAAACACTAATGAGGGTTCGTAGCACCGGAAATCAATTAGATAAATCAGCTAATTGATTTGCACATCTCCGGAACCGCGCATCCTACGCAAAAATGGACCGCAGAAACGTGATCAGAGCACCCCAAAACCTTTTTTTTTTTTTTTTTTTTTTTTTTTTTTTTTTTTTTTTTTTTTTTTTTTTAGGTTTTGGGGTTCTGGCACACCCGCCCTCAGATCTGAAAAGCTAATATCACAATTTTCACGGCGCCCCCTTATAAACAAGGCTTGCTTACGTAAGGGCGGGAGCAGGGTAGCGACTAATTATTGAATGTCCTATACAGCTGCCATCGACATACATAATACTAATATGTGTTATAATAGTTATAATTGCGCCATAACTTTAAGCAGAGAAGACAGGAAGGCAAGTAAAGCTGGTGAAATATTGCTCAGTATTTTGTTAAATAGGGGATATACTTATTGGAAAACCGTGAATGACTTGTGGTTTAATAAAAACTCGGCGGACAGCGGGAAGTGCAGCTCAATTACTTTTAGTTCGAAGTTCAATCGATTCCCGTTTGTCTGGTAGATATTGCTATTAGCGATAAGATCGCTTTGTACTTACTTGTACTTTTTTTTAAAGGTTTTTCTTAATTAAGATATTCGCAGGTTTTGGAGAATTTGCCTTCAACAGATTTTAGGTTTTTGTTTCTGTACCAATCCCTCTGCGTTACTGATCACTCGGCCCTCTTAGATAGGACATGCTAATTTGCAAAAAGGAAAAAAGTTGCTAAACAAAATGGTTAGAAGTAAATACCAGGATTAACCCTTCGTATACGGCGCGTACGTGTTCCACGCGCGCCTCAAAGAGATGAAGGGGCCCCTTAGGGCCGAAGCCTGCCGGGGCAGCGGGATTCTTCGAAAGGGTTACCGCTACCCCAGAACATAAAGGGCTAAGGAAGGAACACGGGTGGGTTTTAGTCAGTAAGAGTCTGACACTCCCTTCCGCTCCACCCATTTGATGATTTACCACCCAAAAAAAAACCCTTCGTGTCGTATCGTACGTGGATCCACGCAAGACGCAATGGCTTTTTAATTGTTTCTGTAATAACGGCATTTAAGAGCGTTTACGCCGTACGGCATTTCATACAAAATTTCAAGCTCTTATTTTTCGCAATGAGTGAACCGATTTTAATGAAACTTCATACGCATAAGCAGGATACGAAGGTCTAAAAAGTTAGTAGAAAACATTTTCGAAAAATAGTGTTACAGGCAAATTAGACCGATTATAAATTTTCCATAGAAACAGAGATTTCCAGTTATCTTTTTTTAAATAAGACATTTCAAAAATGTTTTCTACTAACTTTTTAGACCCTGGTATCCTGCTTATGCGTATGAAGTTTCATTAAAATCGGTTCATTCATTTCGAAAAACAAGGGCTTGAAAGTTTGTATGAAATGCCGTACGGCGTAAACGCTCTTAACCGGATAAAGCATGTTCTATCTATCTACATATAACTTAACCATGAGCCCCTTTATATCGAAACTATGCTTACTGTTTCGTTACTAATAGATATGTCCTATCCACATGCCAGTTTGTGGAAACTATCTGTTACACGGAACAAGTCATATTATCAAGCTTAGCTATAGTCAAGTCTTTGTCAAGTCAAGTGGAATGTTGATAGTGTGGGCCTAATGTACTTTAAAGGGGTGAAAATTAGGGTTTAATCTGTTTGGCAAATCATTTCCGTTCCCTATCGTTTGGTTTACGATTTAATTATTTATTAAAACTCTATGCACAAGTAGAAACTGTACAAAGGCGGACTTATCTGACAGATTATTTCATCTGTCCTGTTTATCTGCACATTAATTGCGTAACACACTTTCAATCACAATCAATATGAAGGATATTGTTAATCCATTGCTTCATATGTTCGAAAAAATTTTCTTCTCAACAACGTTAAAAACGCAATGAATGTTGTTGAACTGGCAAAATGAAAGCCATTGTTAATGTTAGTGAACTAGTCGCGAGCTCAAACTCACTGGTGGTCATGGCCAAAAAGCACTCTGTCTCACCTGACTTCGTGTCTGACAGAGCTAGTATCAGTGATGAGCAGTTAGACGCTAGTCTACACGCACGTCTAGTTCTCACACTCAGAAACACCGTCACGAACTGACAGGCGCGTAAAAAAAATCGAAAAGTGCTTTGGAAAATCGAGTTTTATGAAAAAACCCCTGAATAAATTAATTATAAATAAAGTTTATTGAACTCTTCGATAACTGAGGTTTGTCGGTACGGACTTGAATTTGAAGATTTTACAGTTCTTTTATTACTTATTTACACCCAAAGTTACGTTAAAAGTAGCAAGCAAAACGAATCTTTGTTGGCTCACAACTTTTAATGGTTTTTTATTTTACTATTCAGTTTGCGTACAGAAACAATTAATATTAAGTCAAAACGATATCATGTTTAACTTTGGGTGCACAATGTCAAACAGTAGAGTAATGCTCTCCCGAAAATTGTATGGAAAAATATCGACTAGTGGCACCTTATTTATATGTAAAAATAAAAAAAATAAAGATCTCAGTTGTAGATGCAGCTTAAAAGGTATCAAGGTAGCTTGTTATAGGAATGAAAGGTTCGACTATAGGGTTAATACATGCCTTGCAGCAACAGGTAATCTAATGCAGAGCACAGACGCATAGAGGGTAACAGGAGGGCAACAATACAACGTGCTTACGCCTTACGCCTGCAACTCTTTTAATTCCCAGCAATATTGTCATGACAGTATACGTCGCGTTTTGTTGGCATAAGAGTTAAAATCGCACGGGTTTAGGATGGCTTCAATGCCTTCTTAACATTTTGTATAAGACTACGCATTACTAGGTATCTGAGGCAGACCGCTGCGTTAGGCGAACATCCGCGATGGACGCACCGCGCGGGTCTGTTTCTGGAATAATCAAAGACCGCCGCTTCGACGCGCGGGTCGACGTCCGAGAATTCATATAATCACGGTGGTCCAAGTAACGCAGCGGAAGGCCTAAGAGTTTGGCATAGTATTTGTATGCAATATTACTTGCGAAATTATTCTAGTCTTCAATGCGATACATACGAGTATACAAAGTATTGTAAAATATTTAAAAAGAGTAACGGTGGAGTTTCTTTCCCATGCTACTCCATACGAAACTGCCTGTTGGAAGAGGCGACTAGAATCAATCTGGGGTCACGTCAGTGCCCCCGCCAAGTCGAGCAAAAAGCGGCACGGCCGAACCATCCTTTTCTCGAAGCAGTTCAGGCCATTTTCGACCCCCTATAACTTCGTTGTGGATAAAACTAGAGATGTGAATTTTCATTAATCAAACAGGCATTGTATAAACACGGTATATTTCAATTTTCATTCAATTTGAACCAGTAGTTTAAGAATTATAACTAGTCAAAGTTTCTTAATTTTGTCACTCACTCACTGACTGACTGACTGACCGATCATCAAAACTCTAAGGCACTTCTAGCAGACGTAGAAGCTTCAAATTTAGAATACAATTAGTGTTTAGTGTATAAATCAAGGAAAAACTAAAATATTTTGCAATTTCGTTTCACTTTTCTAGATACACCCACTGCATAAATAACTTTGTAATCCCATATAAATATTTAGTATTACAAGGTTACATTTGCAGTTAATGAATCAGTGTACCTGTTTATCACTGCATAGAATAAAACAAAGTTGCTTCCCGCTGTCTGTCTGTCCGCATGTATGCTTAGATCTTTAAAACTGCGCAGCGGATTTTGATGCGATTTATAATACATGCATAATATAGTAGAGAAACACTGATAAATTTGGAGGTTTCTAATGTGATGTCGTAAATAAACACATTTTTTGCGCGTATATTGCAAAAGCTAGCTGAACCCTACGAGATAGATCAAAATAATGTACTACAGTATTGTACACCTTAAAAAGGTCTACAGAAAAGTTCGCGATGGTATATGTCTGTCTCTTAGGGATAATCCACAATAACCATTTTTTATCCTTTACTTTTTACGAGTAATAATGGCTTATTTACGAAGCGATTTTAAGCAATACAGCATTAATCCTTATCCAAGTAAGTACCTTAAATACATTGTGCATTTAATATAGATTAATTTGGCTTTTTACAGCATGCAATTAAAATGAATATTTTTGAAGATATTACAGATTTAAAAGGTAGGGACATAGTGGTTGCGCTGGTGAGTTTACTTAAGGCGACAACAGGATAGTCCGGTTAAGTAGTCACGACCTCTCATCGTTTAGGGTGGGGTGTCCATCGAGCACAGCAATTCCCCTAAATATCTTGGTGTTACCCTGGAAAGGTCTTTAACATTCAGCAAAAACTGAAAGAATATCAAGCAGAAGGTGTACACTCGCAACAGTCTTCTTCGTCGACTGGTCTCATTGAAATGGGGTGCTTCGCCTGACGTTATGCGGACTACTGGACGGGCGCTATCTTTTTCTGCGGGAGAATTCGCGTGCCCCGTGTGGAGCCGTTTTGCTGGTGGACAGATCATCACTGGCTGCGTAAAACTAACCCCGGTACAAATGCTGTATCCACTAGCAGGATAACGCCACCAGTGCTTCGCAGAGCGGTGGCAAGCTCCAGCGAAAGAGCCAAAATGGTCTCCGATACACGAAACCCTTTGCACGACAAGATCCTTGTGCCACAAAGGCTGAAAAATCGAAACTGTTTTTTAAAGTGTGTCGTTCCACTCACTGGTGAACCATCACAAGAGAGACTGAAGCTGTGGCGAGACAGTGCTACCTTACCCAAACCGTTCGTCTCACCCGCTGAAGACCTCCCACCTGGACATGAGTTTCCCTTGGGTAACCTGGAAGTCTTTAAACAGACTCCGGACCCAGGTTGGTCGAAGCAAGGAAACCTGTTCAGGTGGAGATTCATAGACGACTCCGCCTTGGAGTGTAAATGTCTATAGCACTTTATGATTAGCAGCCAACGCACGCGTTTATCAGAGCTCTCTAGCGAGGAAAATAACAATTACCTAACCATACTAATATTATAAATTCGAAAGTAACTCTGTCTGTCTGTATGTAACCTTTTCACGCCTAAACCACTGAACGGATTTCGATAAAATTTGGCAGAGAGATAGATTGCATCCCGGGGAAGGACTTGGTATAGTTTTTATCGACATACCACGCGGGCGCAGCCGCGGGCGGAAGCTAGTGTATAATTGAATGTTCCTAGATATAATTGTGTTCAAAGGTAACTTGTAAAATGGTCAACGGATTAGGTTAAAAAAAAGTTAAAAAGCTACCGGAAAGGAAAAAAGTAGGACTATCTACATAAAGAAGTGAGATGCCATCAAAAACATAACTTGTAAAAAAATCCAAGTTTCGCACTGTGAGATACATTGTGTTTTCATGCGATGGCCAATTCAATCTATTTATTTAAAACATAAAAGATTAATTTTATATTGATATGGTCACTACAAGACGTTGTTAGGTTAGCTAATTACGTAATAACTTAAGACAGAAGGTCCCATTAAGTAGGGACTGAATAAATTAATCGACTTGGTATTACATGGGTCTCACAACTTTTTATGGTAGAAGAACTGAGTTGCGAGACTTGGCTTTTTTTACAAGTTATGTTTTTGATGGCATTCTACTTTCTTGTACGTTCATAAGTGCCAAATTATTTGACTTTGACATTGAAATGCAACTAGAGTGCTACAAGAAACTTTTGGCTCCAGAATTAAATTGACAAGGGTGCCTTGTCGGTAACATTTGTGATATCACAGAACTTGTATTCAAACAAAAAGGCCGCATTCGATCTGATTTTGGCCACGCGTCAATAGATCCTTGTAAAAAATAGAAAAGAAGTTATTCAGAAACCTAGTTTAAGATGGGTTTTGTGGTTTTTTGGCTTTTTATGCATGTCGTTGGGGGAATAGAGTAGTAGAATTTTTGTTTTTAAATAGGGTTTCTGATGAAACAAAAACTGTTTACAAACTATTAACACACCTTAAAATGTGATCAGATATGATCACATTTTATCAGATATGATTATGTAAATGCTCGACGATGACAATAATCTAATTTTTTTATAAGTATAAAATGTTATTTGTGCTGATACGTACCTAATAAGAAGAATGTAAAAAAAACATGTTTTAACTTGAATGTTTCTTCAATCAGTGTTGCAGTTTTTCACGATTTCGGGTCCCAGGATCGTCATAACTCAATGCCATTAAAGCTGTTTTATCCAAATTTAATGCAGGGAACGGAAAATCTGAGTTGTTTTTTTAGAGAATGACAAACGATGCCCGGCATTTTAATCTGCATTCCTTGGATTCTTTAAAATTCGTATTTTATGTTTGGTAATCGAGGGGATTTTTGATGAAAATTGAAAATCGTTCATGTAAAATCTTAATAGTCGAAGACATGGCTAAAAGAATGGTGTTAGGCGATTTTTTTTTTCTATTCATTGTTATAATCTTATATTGTTCGCCCACAAAATCTTTGTCCGTGTCCGGGGACACAAGGTATGCAGACGATAACATGAAGTAACGACGATATCAAGATAAATTATTTCGCCGTCGTGATTAAAACAGAAGACGAACTAGCAGGGGATCGAGGAGGGGCGAGGTTCAGGGGATCAGACCGGAATAAGTCGTGTTTTCAATATACGTTATAAAAATAACAAAAGTTCCATCGCACAGCTATGCTATACCTACTTATTGTGGCGTTGTGTGCCTTTTAGTCTGTGCTAAAAATAAATGTGTTTTCTTGCTTCCTCATTTCTTCGGAACCTTGGATGTCAAATCACAGTCTCTTATACAAACTAATATCAAGCTCTATTTGCGATTGCTACGTCCGAGTAGAAGGGCTATAAGGACCCTAAGCAAATAGTCATATCAACGATCTTCGGAACTTTCCTTTGAAGACGTGATCTTTGTTGTCAAGTAGCGTTTCATAACGTCACTGACAGCTACTTTCGTTCGGCTACTTTCGCTAAGTGGAGTCGGTGACGTTTCGTTTTGTTTTTTGTAATTTTGAATTAATATTTCAGTTGGTTTTTGGTGTTTTTAAGCGCATTTTTCTAATGGAGTTTTGTTTAAGTATCTTTCGTTCGGGCAGACGAATTGTTAAAAGAATATGAAGTACCTGCTATATTATTAAAAGCTTTTTTTATAGATTCTTATTTTCGAATCGGTGATATAACATTCTTCTAGTCAACTGATGGCGACTTCAATAGCGACCTTTACGTCCTTGGATGTGCTGGAGTAGCGATAGGTACCTGATATGTGAGCTCATCATTTGCCTAGCCTTTTCCCAACTATGTTGGGGTTGGCTTCCAGTCAAACTGGATGCAGCTGAAAACCATTATTTTACATGGAGCGACTGCCTATTTGACCTCCACAACCCAGTTACTGGGTAATACGATACCCCTTGGTAAGACTGGTTGTCAGACTTTTCGGGCTTCTGACTAGGTACCCGTAACGACTGTCAAAGATCCACGAATGACAGCCGGGCTTAACGTGCTTTCCGAGGCACGGAGGGCTCTGAAAGATGGTCACCCATCCACAGACCAACCGCGTGAGCGTGACCAACATGTGAGCTATTCGAAAATATTATAAACAGATCTAAAGTATTCATTTCACGCTAGCTATTCATAAACTCAAATTCTGTCTAACCAAAATTGATGGCATTATTGAATACAGATATTATTTGTGAACTGTGAGAGGTCTACCTTCACCCTTTTGTTAATGTGACAGTTAGTTGGACAAAGTGACAGGATTTTTTCTCA
Organism: Mesoligia furuncula; assembly: GCA_916614155.1. Lineage (NCBI taxonomy): Eukaryota > Metazoa > Arthropoda > Insecta > Lepidoptera > Noctuidae > Mesoligia > Mesoligia furuncula. Next base: position 2,008,988 of record OU744790.1, on the reverse strand, counting down.
CATTCCCACCAGTTGGAAAACTTGGTGGTGCAGAGTAGAATAATCCCTTTATATTCTTGACCCTCTCCAAAGGAATATAACCATTACAACCAGCCCCGCTGGCGTACTCAAGTGACCCAATAAACATGGTGCGAGTAATAAAGAAACAAAGACTAATTTCCTGTGTTTTCTGAATGCCTGGTAGCCGGGGAGCCGTCCTGTTTGCTTATACACTACACTTGATACGAACCGGAAAGGGAAATTGTGTTTCCGCTTACTTTTCCTGCTGATTAAATTTGTTGTGGCTCCTAAGATAACGAAACGTTTCTCAGAGATGTCCGTTTAATTGTTATAAAGGTTGGATATTTTGTATTGGTGAAGAATAAAGTGTGTTAACCAGTGATCGGAATAGGCTGAGTATATTTACCTAAAGTTTAAAGAACAGAGACGGAAATCGGAGACTTCCTTATGACACTTTTTTTCCGGTTTATCCAATATTAAAAATTTTTTTTTTTAAATATTGGTTATTTTATTTATCAAAACATTGATTACGATTTATTAAAGCATTTATAATGTTAATGATAAAATAAGATATTGAAAGTTATATAGTTAAAGTTCCGGTAAATTTACCGGAAAAAAAATGTTTTCTTAAGGAAGTCTCCGATTTCCGTCTCTGTTCTTTAAACTTTAGGTAAATACACTCAGGCTATTCCGATCACTGGACATAACACACACTTTTGATTTCACCCGATGGAATTTCTCATCGGCAAAAATTACGAATTTCCATAAAACTTTTAAACCCTAACCCCTTGAGAGGATGATTTTACAAAGTCCCTCCGTTAGTGCTCACCTTTGTTACGGAAAGGAAGAACTCTTGTGCATAATTTCATGCTTCTCGTTTTACAATGAATATTTTTTTATTATTTGTAAAATGAGTTAGCTATTGAAACCCAGTACAGTTTTTTTTTAAGAAATGTACGCAATCCCTTGGGTTACTCAATCCCTAGTCGTAAAATATTACGACAAGTAATAATAGAAATAGCTTAATAGAAAGATAGGTAACCGCATCTTGAAGAAAGACACTGCTGCTTCTTGACTTAGTAAGCCAAGTAAACTTAAAATCCAAGCCATTTGTATTTTGTACAAGAAATAATATTCTTTTCTACAATAAATCCACTCTTTTACGTACTCCTAGACGCGGTCCAGAGCTTTTCTCTGAAGCAGTCATTGAGAGCGTTAGCTATCCTCTTATGATCTACAATGCGCTCCACAATATTACTATAATGCTAGCAAACTAAAAGGGTTACCTAGAATTTAATATAACTGTAGCTATAATACTTTGTGTGCCGTTTTGTTTCGGATCGAAGCGGAGAGTGCAACATCTGGCGTGATTATACGAAATTAGTTTGGTAATTCCGAAATAGTAAGCTTGATGTTATATTTAAAACAAAACATCAATCATGGAGAACGTAAATAACAACCATGAACTCCGCACATGATTCTAGACGTAGTGCAGAAATTTTACATAGGTTATCAAAAAAAAAATCTGCTGTTTCATAGAAAAGTGAACCTACGTGAACAAAGTGGCATGTATAGCGAGTTTTTGTTTTTATGATAACTGGCGAAAAAACCCCACTGCTGGGACACAAGCCTCCTCTCTTCAAGAGGGAGTGGGCGTAATCTAGCACGCGGGCCCAGTGCGGGTTGGTAGATGTCACATGTCTTTGAATCTTTGCTTCTAGGACATGCCGGTTTCCGCACGATGTTTTTCCTTCACCGTTTTGAGAGCAATGGCGATGAAATTACTTAGACGAAAAGAAAATTGCCTACCTGGGTTCAACCCACTACCTACAACTCCAGGCCGTTACCACTGGGTTACCGATGTTCCTGCGACCCTGTAATCAATGGTGTATAATATAGAGTATTCTATTCGTCAACCAAAAATGCTACATAACACAGGCTGCATAACTACTTCTTACTATCAAAATGTTGTACAAACGACAGTAATGATTATAATTTCTATAATGTATGATGTTCGTCATCGTCCATATGGGATCATAATGATCTATTTTATCTGGTTCAACTGCCAGATGACCCGTAATTCCTACGCGTAGGAGATTTAGCCCCGAGATCTAGGTCCATCGGCGCCCACCAGCAGAAACGGCTCGATTATATGTTTTAATGTAAGTCACATAATCCAATAAGCTCCCAGAGATGGCATGTTCAGAATAAACACGTTTACTGTATTGTTTATCTTTGTGGCTAGGCTTCTGCTTCTTAGCTACGCTTGCCGCGGTTGGTCTGTGGATGGGTGACCATCTTTACATACCGAGACCCCTCCGTGCCTCGGAAAGCACGTTAAGCCGTTGGTCCCGGTTGTCATTCGTGGATCTTTGACAGTCTTTACAGGTAGTCAGAAGCCCGAAAGTCTTACAACCGTTCTTACCAAAAGGCGTATCGTATTACCAAGTAACTGGGTTGTGGAGGTCAGATAGGCAGTCGCTCCATGTAAAATACTGGTATTCAGCTGCATCCGGTTAGACTGGAAGCCGACCCCAACATAGATATGAAAAGGCTAGGCAGATGACGATGCTGTGGTTAGGCTTCTGTTACAAATACATAATTATTTCACAAGTTAAAATGGGTCCGTGGCTTAGGCCCCCAGTGGTCGACGCACCTGTGGCCGACGCCCCCGATACGATTAATTTAATTCAAAGTAATTTTTGATCAAATGTACTGTCAGGCACAAATCGAATCGGGGGCGTCGGCCACAGGTGCGTCGACCACTGGGGGCCTAAGCCACGGACCCGTTAAAATACGCAGATATAGGTCGAATATACCAGAGAATTTAAGGTCTAATGTCTGGGCCTATCTGGTATAGCCGTGACAACATTTGTATATTTAGAATTAATATATATTTTTTATTTTTTTGCGTGTAGTTATCATCATAGCATTTTTCTTACTATGTTGGGGTCGACTTCCAGCCTTACAGGATCCAGCTGAATACTAGCATTTTACATGGATCGACTGCCTATCTGACCTTCACAACCCAGTTACTGGGTAACCACCCCTGGGCAAGACTGGTTGTCAGAATGAGCAGCAAAAACATATTTTCTTTCTTTTCACTTGCACGCCATAAAACGACAAGGTCTATTTGACTATGTGACAGTAAGATAATTTCAACCTTAATGCAGTTTCAATTTTTGGGAATTGGTTTTAAAAGTGGTAAATCAATTACGAGGTCGACTATAATAGGTAGCTAAGTACGTAATGAGGGGCAAAAACAAGGTTTCATTCTTCATTCACTCATTAAGTATAAACTCTAAAATATTCCCTCCTAAAAATGGGCCCGGTGACCTTAACGGTAGCGCCTGCCAGACGGTCACCGCAGTACATTACCTTCTGAAAGGAGACCGCCGCTGCCCGTCCTCATAAAATAATCCTCTAGTCGCCTTTGACATCCACGTGAATGAACAGACTGAGGCTTGTTTTTACCGAAACTGATATATTAGTCTGCTCACTTTTTAATAAGTCACAAAACACCAGAGAATAGCGCTCCTGTGAACATTACGAGCCTTTTTAAAAGTCACTTAAAAGCCTTATTTTGTTTGTAAAGCGGAACCTTTTCTGCTTAAAAAAAACTGTATTTTCTAAACTGGTTGTGATGTTATGAATATTTCATGAAATACTTTGCTTAGTGTGCGTTTGTTGAACGTATTTATAATTGTACGCGGCCCCAAATGCTGCTGGAATGTTTTATGAGAGGATGTTGGCGTTACAAAGTTCGTCCGAGGGGGTATTATCATCGTACTTTGTTTCGACTAGGTACCAGGCATTCAGATAGTCAAAGAGTCAAGTGTCAAGTTCAATGAAACATAGAAAGATGTGAATTTTATTTGCTGTCTCTGTGGAGTCTGCTGTCCGTGTGGGTGATGGGCGGGATTCAATTACAAGTAGGAATACATGTGGGTCACGTTTATATGGACGTGATCAGTTGCCAGGAGATGCAATAGATGTAGTATACCATCTATGTAGTACCGTTAGTTGTAATTCCGCGTAGGGATAAATATTCGTTTGACTAAGGGCTGATTTTTCCAACGCCAGATAAGTTTATGACAAATCATTTTGAATTTTTGACAGTTCTTCCATACAAAAACTGTCAGACCTCAATTTTATTCTGTAAAAATGGAATCAGAACATTTATTGTATTATGGAAAAACCCTAAAAATACTTCAAATTTCGTCTTTTTCAAGCGTATCGTATTATGGACCTATGGAGAAGAACGGGCAAGAAACTCCATGGACACTCTTTTAAATCAAATAAGTACCTATTACTAAATTACCATGAATTCGAGCGAATACAGTAATTTTCATAAAAAGACAGGCGAGATTTGACAGCGCGACGTGACTCTAGAAGAACAATTTCTATGAAAACTTGATGGACCAGAATCGCATCGCAACGTCGCGTCGCGGCACTCCGTTGGAGGCGTTTTTTATACGTATTCTCACTTTTATTCGTCAATCGACTGTTCCCGAAGAAATTTCAAAGTTTTTTCTTGAAATCAACGATTTTAGCTGTCGAGCCCAGGAGAGATCATGAATTACAAATGTTTTCATTCGTTTATATACTGTGCCAACAAGTTTTATTTTATATTAACATAATCAACACAACACAATCAATGATGTTTGATGTATCTTTTTCATGTTATGTATTTTTGTGGTGTACAATAAATGGTGTAAATATTACGAATATACAATGATGCCTTTAAATACACAACCGCGGGCACATTTAGTACTTTGTATCGAAAATAATTGTAATCGATAAGTGACTCTTATATAGAAGTGGTACTATTATATTTACTGTATATTATTTTAATATTCTGTAAATATTGATATACCTGAACCGCCATCATTATAATTTTTAACTTCGTACAGGATAGTTCCCTTCGGACTCGGTTAGCGGGGAGCTGACTAGCTCGCGCTTAATCAGACTGACTCCATTCAAACTAGAATGAATATCATTTTTGTGGTGTACAATAAATGGTGTAAATATTACGAATATACAATGATGCCTTTAAATACACAACCGCGGGCACAATTAGTACTTTGTATCGAAAATAATTGTAATCGATAAGTGACTCTTATAGAAGTGGTGCTATTATATTTACTGTATATTATTTTAATATTCTGTAAATATTGATATACCTGAACCGCCATCATTATAATTTTTAACTTCGTACAGGATAGTTCCCTTCGGACTCGGTTAGCGGGGAGCTGACTAGCTCGCGCTTAATCAGACTGACTCCATTCAAACTAGAATGAATATCAGCGAGCCAGTCGAACGGAAGCGGGCTGGGCAGAACGCCAAGTTCACGAGATTTTTTACCAATTACATTTTTGCTTTCAACTGTAATTTCGTTATAGAGAACTGTGAGGCGACTATTTATTTTTATCGAGCATTTGCTCAGGTGTTAAGGGGAGAGGTAATTGGATTTACAAATAATATTATTCTTAAGTTTTTTATTGACTTTACTTAACGGGTTTATCGCCATTTTGTATGTGCTGTGTATTGTATATTGTTTACAATTGTTAGTGAACCTAATAAAAAAAAGATCAAGTTGACGATTAACACAATGAGGGATTTTCTTTTTCTTTTTTTTAAACGCTTCCCTAGTCGCTGGATAGATGGCGCTGAACTTGGTAAATTACTGCAAGGAGCGGAAGTCACATAATTTTTTTATTAATTCACTTGGATGTAATTTTAAGATCGTAAAATGAAAGCAAACGAAACTGTCACTCAACGAGCGTATATGACGTGATGCAATGTTTTTTTTTCCAAGCGTTTTGACTTTGGCATCTAGTAACGTAGTCAGTTCAACGCCATCTTCAGGGTTCTTAGAAACCATGTTTTTTTTTTAATACTGAAAAGAAAAACCTCTCATTATCATATTTTTGTCTCATCATTAGGTCTGACAAAAATATGATAATTAAAATACGTATTCTATAAAATAAGTAATATATGTATTCAAAATACGGCTAATGTAGCGCTATTCTGTAAATATCTCAACTTAGGTGTAGTGAGCTGTCTATTATGTCAATCAGTAGCATCAGCGGTGCTATTCTGTAAAAATCTCACCGTGAGAACTTAGGTGAAGTGAGCGCAGAGTGAGCTGTCAATAGTGTCAATTCCTAGCAACAACAAACTCACCTGCACCTAAGTTTTCTCGGTGAGACTTTTACAGAATCGACCGGCAGGTGAAATGACAGCTCACTTCACCTCACCTATGTTCTTCACCACTGATTTTCACGGTTATTTTTTTTCAAAATAGACCGGCTGATAATAATGTGGAAGTGAGTATCACGAAACACAGACATAAATTAGTAGGTACTTAGTGGTTTTTTGTCGAGTAGGGATGTCGTGGTGAAAAGATTATCCCCCAAACTGCTAGCGGGGATGAGGGAAAGATTTACAGACCGCACTGTGACTTTGTTAAAGTGAAGTAAGCATCGCATAGGAACGCGAGCATTATTCGAATAGCTTTAATGGTCATATTCGAATAAAACGCTTGCTCACATTCGCTTATACAAACAGCATGAACGTTACCTCAGATAAAAATAAGGTTCATATTTGTATGGAACGCAAAAGTCGGTCTGTGAATCTTACCATGACTGCGTGCGCCAGACGAAGTTACTTATCGGCAATCGTGGTTATACAAAATCTTCATCATCAGCCTACAGCAGTCCACTGCTGGACATAAACCTCTCCGATTGCACGCCATTCAGCTCGTTTCTGGGCTACTCTCAACCAGATTTTACCCGCCACCCTGCGAAGATCGTCGCTCTACCTAGCCTGAGGGCGTACCTACCTTAAGTTTTTCGATTCGCGGTCTCAAGAACACGTCTACCCCAACGGCCATCGATTCTACGGCTAATATTTATTATTATTTATTTAATATTCAGACAACAAGTTCCATTTTGTTAGTAGAAAAATGCTTAAAACTATGTTAGTTCACACATAAACGCATACAATTTTTAAAGAACGGACAGTCATACCTGTCCGCTATCACACTCAGGATGCTGTTGCTACTCACACGCACTCTATGCAGCAGTGACGCCGCTTTCTTGCGTAAGATCGCCGCGAAACCATCTGCACGTGCCTCCATGAACCTCCTGAATGCGTTATTGTATTGGACCCGCAGAGCATTGACAGCCCTTTGCGTATATACTGTCCACACAGCATACGTCTCACACATTTGCAACAGTTCTCTGAGAGCACTGATAGATGGAGCCAGCAGCACCATGTCATCTGCATAGCTGATGTTATTTACACAAACTCCATCAACATGGCATCCGACAGGTCTTCTGCTGAGTCCATCTATCAGATTATTCATGTACAGGTTGAAAAGAAGTAGAGCAGATATACCCCTTGCCTCACCCCGCATCCCAAAGTATATGGGTCCGAGAGAGCACCACTCCATTTTACATGATTAATCTGCTTCTCGTGCCAATACCCAAGAACAGAACATAACTCCCCAGGCACATTTGCATCGCGTAACTTCTTCCACAGGACATCATAACAAACCAAGTCAAAAGCCCTGCTCAGGTCTAAGAAACATGCATAGCCTTTCTATCTGACAGTGTGCTACAGGCAAAGTATCGCAGTCTCTGTGGATAGGCCAGATCTAAACCCGAACTGCCCAATAATGGCCGGCCCATGCCACTTCAGCTTGCTTATTCTGTGAGCTATGTCGACAACTTTGGTTCTCTGCTGGATCACCTCGTTACGGATTCTGTTCCTCAGAGATATTCCAAGGTTTTGAATTTATACAAAGAACTGAGATGCAAACTAAAGATATTTGAACCATTGTCGATTTAGTAACTAATCGACCAATTTTAATGAACGTGAGAATTACATATATATAGGAGAACACACACGATAAAATTTGTCGTGTATGATTAAATATTTGAACTTCTAAACTATAAATGCAATACAATCTGATATAACCGAGCGCTCTATAGCACGGTTATATCGGATTTCAGGCAAACTCAAACAGGAACTTTTTTATATATTATGCTTCAGTTTCGGGTCGCACTGAATCGAATTCTGAGAAACATTTACTATAGTCCGTGCGGAACTAGTTGGCCGCGCCTTAGGTATGTGAGCGGTGGGACGGAGGGACCCCCGGCGCTTTGTCATTACTCAGTACGTACTTTGTGAACAATAGGCAACCCCGCCGCCCTCACCCCCGTCCCCACCTAAGGCGCGGCCAACTAATTAGTTCCGCGCGGACTATAGTTAGATAACGATGAGACAGTAAATGGTACTTCCCCACCACATATTCTATGATGTTTTGACCTTACATATCAGAGTAATTCACTAGAATTTTACACCTAACTTTAAGATACCTACCTACCCGATAGTAGCGAAACCTGTGCCTTGTTAAACCTAAAATGAACTTTAATGTTTCCGTTTCTTCGACATGACTTCTAAGTTTTACTGGGACTTTTTGATTACCAAGGTTAGCAAAATATGGGGTTTACAGTATCTTTTCAAATGACAGTGGCTCATTATTGTAGCTTCAAAATAAGTTTAGAAGTTATGTACTTACCTACATAATTAAATTCAGATTGACATAATTATATTTTCTTAAATCTTTTGTTATTATTAAACAAACTTGTTATGATTATTATCATCTTCCTGCCCTTGTTCCATTTTACTTGGGATCGCTCGTCGCCGCAACACGTTTTCTTTTTTATTATCCCTTCTAAACCGTCACGCTATAATTTAGTTCCTTTTCTTTTATATAATTCCTAACTATATTATCTTATTTTTGTTGCTGACGATCCTTCAGCAATAAAAACAAGAAAATGCGGATCAAACCGAAATGAGAAAGTTTATAGTGGATAAGACAAAGATTAAAACAGAAGACGAAGAGCAGGGGATCGAGGAGGAGGGGGAGGGTGGAGGGGGTTTCAGAGGATCAGACCGGAATAACTCATAAAAATTATATTATATGTATTAAATTTTAAAAAACCTCGGTCTCCTCGGACAGACACATAGAATCGCAGAACGATATAGTTGTCAAAATGTATAACACCTTAGTAAATCCATCATTGATACTTTTATTCAACGAGGTCTTTTGAACTGAATTAAGAAAGTTATAATTCAAACAAAACGCGCGTCGACTGTTTCTGACGTTATCATTAAGCGCAGTGGTAACAATTGATGACGTCACAGACCCGCTAAGCCAAATTGCCATTGCAATTGGGTCATAAGGATGCATATCAGGACTGACAAAGCTAAAGACTTTGAATTAAATGTACCGTGAGGAACTTGGCGAAGATAAGTTCATCTCCCTTTCTCCCCGTGGCTGTCGATATTATGACGGTTATAATGTCAAGAGGATAGGATAATCCGTTCATGATGTTCTCACTGCTGGGAGATAGATCTCCCCTCAGTGAGAGGGAGTGGGCCGTAATCCACCACACGGGCCTAGTGCGGGTTGGTAGATGTCACATGTCTTCTAATTTTTGGTTCTAGGACAAGCTGGTTTCTTCACGATTTCTTCTTAACCGATTTGAGAGCAGTGGTGATGAAATCATTTACTTAAAAGCACCTGTCCGAGTTCGAACCTACGACAACTCGTAAGTCGGGGCCGATTTCACAGGGCTCCCACTATTCTAAAGAGGATGGACAGTGGTTGCATATTACGTGCTTATTTTCTACTACAAGTACTACAAACCAATCAGTTTAACAATCGAAATTATTGTGCTGTTATTTATTTAGCTTCATTCAGATTGGACTGGTATTCAGCTGCAACAGGTACTGCAACAATACTGGAAGCTGACCCCAAAAATAGTTGGGAAAAGGCAACATAGATGATGATTTATTTAGATACGTATAGAAGAGACATAGATAAAATAAGTTTTATGGACCAAATTTTTGGAAATTGTAGCATAACATGACGTTATAGGTACACGTTAAAGGAAATAGGGCAAAAATGTAGACTTGACTATTCAGTTCCAAAGATTCACATTGTGGACATTTGGACCGCTTTTCTCCATTGTCTTTTACAATATTATGCTTGAGACCAGAACCTCGGTTCGGATTTCGGGTTTCCGAAATTAATTTAGAAACCAACGGTATTATTATATCGGATTATGACTCGTCATCGGTTACTAACTATCATCACAACGCAGTCATTGTATCAGATAGATTCAAATTTCGAATTTGAACTGTTTCCACTCCCGAAGCATCGCAAAGCAAAAATACGACTGGCGAGCGATCCGTAGTGCATTGGGTTGCGGCCCGGTGCGGCCTGCCTGTAGTGTGCGATGGTTCATACAAAATGTGCTAAAGTGATGTGGACGATTTTTGGAATGCGTTGCGATGCGGTGCGGCCCGCGAAAATGTGCGCGAGCCTTAACTATCAATGACTTACGGTTCACGTGTCAAAGGGGGCACACGTGTGAGCGAGGTATTCCTCGTAGCGCTCCCGTTTTGAAACGCTCCCATCTAAGCGCTCCCGTTTTGTTCCTCCAAGCGCTCCCAAAAAGAGCGCTTCGAGGAACGATTAAAAATATTAAAATTTATTTCCTCGAAGCGCTCCCATGATTAACTTTCGGATAGAGATGGGACTATACTAACTGAAATTATGGGCGGCTCTTCCTGGTAATAACGTGAGCATTGTTAATTAGAGCCGGACAAGGCGACTGTACTTTATTACACCATCAAATAAAATATATGCTGTACTGTATTATATATTTTAAATGTTTTATTTTATTCAAAAAACCTACGGTTCTATTATTCTGTCTATCTGCGTCAATTCGACATAATGGGCAGAAATGCAATTATCTTTTAACTCAGTTAGTGAGTTTCCGAACTCCGGCGACAATTTTTGGCCTAACATCATTTTGTAGGTACGGTCAGGTAAATTTGTGAGGCAAATTGACACCTTCGTCAATTGGCGTATTATAGCCGTTGCATATGACTGTCTAAATTTACGGTCCATAAAAGAGCTTTTCTGTCATATCAAATTATAATGGGCCGTCATGAAAATCTGTCACTTTTTCTTTTCACTAGTATTTGACATTAATGTGTCAAAAGTGTTAGGATATTACATCAAAACATTGCAAGCATTCTATCCAAACAAGAACTATTAGATATAACATTACAAGAGATGCGAGATTCATATAATGACCCACATGTAATATGCCTTTCTGAAACATTTATTAAGAAAGGCCATGAGAGCTATCTTAAGATATCAGATTACATAATGGCAGCAAATTTTTGTAGAGAAAAAAACCGGGGTGGAACTTGCATTCTAGTTAAAAAGGATCTTATTTTCAATGAATTATCTATGGTTAAAAAATATGCAACAGTTAATACATTCGAAATTTGTGGCATTGAGTTAACTAACGAAAAACTATTGATAATATGCATATACAGAACACCCCAGTCCGACCCCAACCTATTTTTAACCAATCTAGATAGTCTCTTACATGATATTCTTAAAAAATACAAACCTTCAACACGCATAGTTCTAACAGGAGACTTGAACATAAACACACTTAAAAAAGGTAAAATCACTAACCAATTCCAAGATCTAGCAAACAACTATAATTTAAAAATTCATATTAAAGAAGCTACTCGCAAAGCCTCTTGTATTGACCATATATTGAGTAATATCCCAGATGCATCTACGACAGTACTACCACTCCACCTCTCGGACCACGAAACAGCACAAATGATAGGCTTCCCCTTAAAACGTCAATCTATAAAAGATGCAATTTACTACGTCTACAAAAGAGATTATAATGCCCATAATGTTCACAAGTTCCGAAAATGTCTGCAAAGTTTGACTTGGTCAGAAGCATTTAAAGAAAAAGATGCAAATATAGCATTTAACCGTTTTCACGAGTTATTATGCCTTTTTTATTATCTGTGTTTTCCTAAAGTAAAGATAAAGATAAATCGAAACAAAACAGTAAAAAGAACATGGATAACTAAAGGTCTTAAGCAGAGTTGCAAAACAAAGAGATTTTTGCGTTATCAATATTATAAGAAGAAAACTCAATCCCACAAAACCAGATACATTAAATACTCAAATTTGTTACAAAAATGTATCTATAACTCCAAAAGAAATGCTAATATAAAATTTATGCATACACATCAGAACACATGCAAGGCTACATGGACCGTAATAAAAAATGAAATACATAATCCTAGTCCTAAAAATAACATAGAATCCATTAAGATTAATAGTACCATACTTACGGAACCGACAGAAATAGCCTCCACTTTCAATGATTTCTATCTAAATTATAAACCCACACAGCAAAACACAAACAGTCATGGTAGTGAAAACCTAATACACTCAATGTTCCTCGTTCCAATGTCAGAAAGCGAAGTAGAACAACAAATTATGCTATTAAATAATACTACCTCCGAAGGCTACGACGAACTTAGCACTAGAATTATTAAGAAATGTGCTAAGGAAATACGCGGCGTCTTAACGCATCTTATAAACTTGTCTTTTGTTCAAGGAGTGTTTCCAGATAAATTAAAAATGTCAATTGTAAAACCACTTTTTAAAAAAGGTGAAAAATATGATATTAACAACTACCGCCCAATAACTTTAATACCAATTTTGTCAAAAGTCTACGAAAAATGCATGTATAAAAGGCTTATTAATTACTGCGAGAAATTTCATATTATAAAGAAAGAGCAATTCGGTTTTCAAAAAGATAAATCAACAACTTTAGCTATCTTTTCACTCTTGAAAGCAGTAATGACTAATATTAATAATAATAAATTAACGACGGGCTTATTTCTTGATCTATCTAAGGCGTTCGACCTGGTCTCGCATAATATTCTTTTTCGGAAGTTGGAATCTATGGGAATTAGAGGACCTCCACTACAGTGGTTAATGTCATACATATCCGGCAGACAGCAGTGTGTTTCAATCACTAATATGAATGCCAATAAAGATATGGTTTCATACCACTCTGAATTTAAAACCACCAAACGAGGCGTTCCCCAGGGCAGTATATTGGGCCCGATTTTGTTTCTCCTTTATGTGAATGATATTGTTGGCATGACTAGTCATAAATGCTTTCTGTTTGCTGATGACATTTCGATAATAGTTGCTACCGATAAAAAAAATAAATCAATAATTGATCATGAAACAGATATTAATAATACAATAGAAAATCTTATAAATTGGCTTAATAAAAATAATTTAGTTATTAACCTTAGTAAATCAGTATATGTTCAATTTAATAAATCTTATAATAACAAATTTAATTTCACAATGAATATATCAAAACTTCAAAAAGTAGCACAAACTAAGTTTTTGGGAACGACCATAGACGAACATCTAGACTGGAAAGCTCATATCGATAGCATATGTAATAAAATCAATAAATTCGTATACGCTCTTAGAAGGATTAAAAATGTTACAAATATTAAAACTGCTATAATGTCCTATCGTGCTTATGTGGAGTCCTCGTTGCGATATGGACTAATTGTATGGGGAAATAGTACGGACCATAATAGAGCATTTATCGCTCAAAAGAAATGCGTTCGAGCTATTCAGGGAATTCCACCGGACGTATCTTGTCGACCATTATTTAAAAAACTCGGTCTGCTACCACTACCCTCACTATATGTATATGAAACATGTATGTTTGTACGGAAGCACAAATACCTATTCAGAACAGCAGCAGATGTAAGCTCTAGGAATCGGCGTGACAAATTTAGACTTGTTTTGGACGATTTCCCTCGATCAACAAAATATAGTAAAAGCGGTTTAGCTATGGCTGTACGCATATATAATAAACTACCATGTAAACTTAAATTACTAAATGGCAGACTGTTTAAAATTCACTTGTTTAAATGGCTAAATGAAAATAATTTTTATAGCAATAAGGAATACTTCGAACATAAATTGTGTTAACCAATTTGCATGCTTTAGTCTTAAGCAAAACATGTATGATCTTATCCTAAACTCATGTAACACCTTTGTATACCATGTTTTACGCAAATAAATAAATATGAATATGAATATGAATATGAAAAAACGTTCTATATTCAGACAGCCGTTATTACGTAACCCCCTTTCTCTAATAAACGTTGTATACGAGTAGCATCTGTATAAGAGTAGTTACACGACGCTTTGTCTTCTTCTTTCGAAAGTCAAATTACTGACGACTAAGAAATCGGTGTATGTATTTATCTGATATAATACGGTTATTAATAAGGGAGTTACCGTTCAACTCTTCCATACGAAACCAAAACTCAACCTTCATCAAACGTCTCCTTATTAAAAACTGGCCAATTGCGAGTCGGACTCGCACACGAAGGGTTCCGTTCCACAAGGCAAAAACGCCGAAAAAACATGTTTATTGTATGGAAGCCCCACTTAAATATTTATTTTATTTTGTTTATAGTATTTGTTGTTATAGCGGCAACAGAAATACATAATTTGTGAAAAAAAAAACACAACTGTCTAGCTATCGCGGTTCTTGAGATACAGCCTGGTGACAGACAGACGGGCGGACGGACAGACGGACGGACAGACAGCGAAGTCTTAGTAATAGGGTCCCGTTTTTACCCTTTGGTACGGAACCCTAAAAAGCATATTATAAGATTAAAGACTTCGTTGAAGACAAGGTAGTTTGACAATAATTCCTGCAGCACATGTGGCTTCCCCGGAACATCATTAACGGCATAACTACGTAAATGTCTATTAACTGCTCTCAAATTAGGTGTTTATTTTTTATTTATTTTTTACATACTTCTTTGACTTAATCTTTTATTATTTGATATTATATAAAGACAAATCTAATTGTTTACCCCCGACAAAAACAGAGGCGTATTATAAGTTTGACGTCTGTAACTGTGTGTCTGTCTGTCCCATCGTAGCTCCCCAACGGCTGAACTGATTTTTTTTTTCAACTCCTTATTAGTGGTTGTAATGGCAATCTTAACACTTGGTTTTAATAGGTTTTAATATTTTATTTATCCTTTTGATAGATTCTTATTTTGTAAATGTGCGGACTTTGTGGGCCTTATAGACTTTAGATCTAAAGACCATTTTTATTTATTTTAAAAGCCAATTAATTTTAAAAGAGTTACCGTGGATTTTCTTGACGGCTCTCCTCAGTAGGAAACGACCAATTGGAACCGTGCACCTAGCTTCTGACGTTTCATAAGTGCCCATGTAGGTTATAAGTGAAATAAAATATTTTGAAATGATTTTGATTTTAAGAATAACAGGTACAATTTATTATTTGAACATCCTTACGGACAATTTAAATTATAAAAAAAAGAAAATATTTACTTGACACTAAGAATTACATGTTACAAACCAGTTATCATAAAATAAACACATATATTGCCACAAAACTGATCCTAACCCCCAAACTAGGCCTGTATTTTGGGGCTCAATAAAAATCCCTGACTTTTACAACACGATAAATTAAGAATTACGACATATAATTCACCTACTCTCAAAAAGACAAATGCTCAAACATACATGGACTGTTTAAACTCGACCACCTAACTATATTTACACCACCGCATGTAATGTAAGACGAACTGACCATTGTCTGTGTAACAAAGGCTTTTATTTATATATACATAGCACCTACGGCGACGATTGCCTGTATAGCGCCATTTTTAGCCCGTAACATGAAATGTGTGTTACAGGTTTTGGGTGGTACCATGTTTTTAACTCGTTCAGTTTTCGTTCAAAAATAATATTTCTGTTTCTGTGTTTATTTCTGTTTCTGTAACTGCCCGTGACATCAAAGAGGGCCCTATCAGAATACCAGCGCTGTGACATTTGTGACACGTATATAAATTTTTTAATCTATGAAATGTTAACATCTCTACTTGATGGCTATTTTTAAGTGTTTACTATTTGAGGGTTTGGGCGCTGATAGCCGAAATACAGGCCGAAATACAGTTCGGCTACAGATGTTTAATTCATTTGTCACAAGAAATTATAGCTTCTAAGATAATCATTATGTGTATCATTGTAAACAATTATTGAATAAACTTATTATTATTATTTATTTTTTAAATGTCGCAGCATCATGCTGAGATAGGAGCCTTTTGGCCTCGTATAGGACTTTTTGTTTTATTTTCCTTTTGTTACTTTTTTTTTCATCTATCTTGGATTTTTATTTTACTGTGTTTAGTTTAGTTTGTGATCTTCCAGTACGAGTCGCAATAAATACTTTTTCTTTCTTTCTATTAAAAAAATAATAATTTTGCGATGTTGAGCGGATTGGCACCGACCCGGACTGGGCCCGCGTGGTATATTGCAGGCCCGTACCCCAGAAGTAGGAACATTATAGGCTGATTATGAGCGGATTGGAATGGCATATGTCCAGCTACTGCTGTTATATAATATAAGCTGATGATATATTATATATATAATTATATAGGCAGTCGCTCCATGTAAAATACTGGTATTCAGCTGCATCTGGTTAGACTGGAAGCCGACCCCAACATAGTTGGGAAAAGGCAGGCAGATGATGATGATGATGATAATGAAGTTGCCAGGAAGTAAATGCCTTTTACCTAAAATTATCATCCTTTTTATAAAAACAATATTTGTACTGATGATAAAATTATTATTATATATCTGTGAACTGGTTCAAATAAACACTTTTACACGTCAGAAATAAATTATGTTTTAAGACTAGTTTAGTTAGGTGTACTAGTCCCTAACTGACTAGTACTGTGCGAATAAAGACCGAAACAAACTCAGGGGTCAGTCTATTAAATCCAGATATTTTGAATATGATGAATTTTGTCAGGCCATATGAGGCCCATGGAGATTAGTGTCTGAAATGGCCTTTTGTGGAAAGAACCACACAGTTTTGACTAGACCTGTCCAGTCAGTGAATACATTTGTCAGTAATCGTGTACTCTCTACTCAGAACTTAAGGAACTCACCGACTCGACGAACAATTTCAAAGAAAGGATATTTGGGTAAAGTAAAGTAAAGTAAAAAAATAAATAAAGCATAGTACTCAAACTGCCAGACAAACGTTTTGTCCTTTAGACGATAAGCTATAGTTCTCTACGATACTGTCAATTATAAATAAATAGTCATAGGACTATTTATTTATAATTGACAATATCACCACGCTTAGGAAAATGAGCATATAATGTTCCCACTACTGGGATACAATCCTCCTCTTTCTGAAGGAGGAGTGGGCCATACTCCACCACGTGGGCCCAGTGCGGATAAGTGGATGTCACATATCTTCGTATTTTTGGTTCTAGGACATGGCCGGTTTCCTCAAGTTTTCCGTCACCGTTTTGAGAGCAGTGGTGATGAAATAATTAACACAATGTAAAGTGGTGGTTTAGTTCGAACGACCTAAAAGGTTGTGGATTCGAACCCAAGCCGGCCTCGTAAGTTGCGTTACCTGCTCCACTGCTGCACACAGCACCACCCTTAACGAATAATATGGTGAATCGCAGATAGATGGTGCAGGGTCGAGACACAGCTTTGATTTTTCTGGGAATAGAAAACCGGTTACGACCGAGACAACTAAGTTTTTGAACCAAACAACACTATGCAGTCACACATCACAATGACTACATATTAGAAAACAACGTCCCCGCCCCGCGTCTCTCTGTCCTAACGAGATAAATTCAGAAACTAACAAACGCATTTTCATACGGTCTTCACCAATGAACGGAATGATTCATGAAGAAGGTAAATAAGTGTAAATTAGCTGAAATAAGACGATGATTGTTGAAGATGTTGAAAAAAACATGCTGACTTAGCTCCATTGCGCCGCGTAAACCAATGTAGTTATATGAAAACTATGTATTACGGAATTATTCCTCTTAAAAATACCTATTAAACTTACGTTTCTATAGGTAAAGTCCGACCACCACGCGTACAGAAAATTATTAATAAATAATGTTGCTCAAATTCCCATAAAAGTGATCTTGTAAAGGTTCCGCTTTTCCTTTCTAGGTCGGAAACTTGATGAGCTAACCGAGCGGGAATATGCTCGATTGCCTGAGTTTCCCATAGTAGGTGCCCTAGTTAACACCGGTCGTAAATAATACATAGCCGAGCATTTGCGAACAAAGGGTGGGCACAGTCCTTGCTGTTTTTAATTCAGATTTTTTAGCTCTAAGCGCGTAATGCTTTATGTTGGTTATGTGTACTTGGATTTGTAGAGGCCTAGGGTTTTGGAAGATGATTTTAGCGACATTGTGCTGAATTAGGTCTAATTATTCATATAAAGGGTGTCTCAGTAAGAGTGCACTTTTTCATTTTAAAATAAAAGCATGTATTTTATGAGAGAGTTGTGATATTTTTATTGGATTGTAAAGAACACATGTTCCTATTAAGTATAGAATAAAATATCCGGCAAATGGCCCCCACGGCTCTGATGACAGGCCATTACTCTTTTCACGAAATTTTCCATGACTTTAACACAGAGATGTGGCTGTATCTCACCGATGACTCGTTGGATCTCTGATTTGAGCTCAGGAAATGTTTCTGGTTTATTCGCATAAACCCGACATATCACAGACCCCAAAGAAAAAAATCGTACGGCGTTAAATCGCATGATCATGGTGGCCAGTTGACATCAGAATTTCGTGAGATAATGTGTTCTGGAAATCGTTGCTGCAATAATTTGATTGTTCATGCGTGGTGGTGTGGCAGGTGGCGCTGTCCTGTTGAAACCACATGTTGTCTATATCCATGCCGTCCAGTTGAGGCCACAAGAACTCGGTTATCGTATTCCAACGAATGCCGTTCACAGTCATTGCAATTTCGGCCTCATCTTCAAAAAAGTAAGGCAAAATAACGCCGCCTGACCAAAATCCGCACCAGACAGTTGCTCTTTGTGGGTGCATTTGTTTCTCATGGATTGCATGAGGATTTTCTGAGCCCCAAATTCGACAATTTTGTGTATTTACGTAGCCATTCAGATGGAAATGCGCTTCATCGGAGAAGATGACTTTTTTCGAAAAACTGGCATCGACTTCACTTTGCTCCATCGTAATGAGTATTCACAATTATAACGCGTTGTTCTTTCGAAAAGCGCTCCATTTTTAATAATCGGAATAAACATAGGTGACAGCTGTAAAATTTCAGAGTTGCCACTTGCACGAAAAAAAAAATTCTAAATTTAAAAAGTGCACTCTTACTGAGACACCCTTTATAAGCATCAAAACTTACCAAGGGCTATCGTGTTATCCAGTAAATGGGTTGTGGATGTCAGACAGGCAGTTGCTGCTCTGTAAAAGACTAGTATTTAGCTGCTTCAGGTTAGACTGGAATCCGACTCCAATATAGTTGGGAAAAGGCTTGGTAGATTGATTAGTATAGAATAATTAAGTTGTTAAATAAAAGCCCTTTCTCTCTCTTACTTTGCGGTGCCCAACAGTGAACCTTGTCTTTGACCATGTTTTTGTATCATCATCTGCCGAGCCTTTTTCCAACTATGCTGGGGTCGGCTTCCAGTCTAACCGGATGCAGCCGAATACCAGTATTTTACATAGAGCGCCTGCCTATCTGACCTCCACAACCCAGTTACTGGGTAATACGATACCTCTTGGTAAGACTGGTTGTCAGAATTTCGGGCTTGCGACTACCCGTAACGACTGTCAAAGATCCACGAGTGACAGCCGGGCCCGTGCTTTCCGAGGCACGGAGGGGTCTCGGTATGTAAAAATGGGCACCCATCCACAGACCAACCACAGCAAGCGTAGCTTAACTTGATCGATCGACCTGTGCGGTTATTATTTAGCCACTTGACCATGTTTTTGTTTATCTGCCATAATTATAGGTTCACATTGTGGAAGCAATAAATATATTGATTATTAAAGTGGTTAGGGATTTTAATAAGGCCTCTAGGGATAAAAGATATTATAATGGCTACGTGGCTGCCTTTTTTTCCTATACGCTTTTAATCCTTCCATCAGTAAAGTGCTCTCTGTAATACTCCGCGTTGAGGATTGCCACCCTTTGTACAGTTTCTAGATATATATGTCTGTAATTTATATGGTGTACATAATAAAGAGTATTCTATTCTATTGCGAGTGTAATCCTAATGAATATATTTATAACTATCCATATCCATACTAATATAATAAATTCGAAATTAACGCTGTCTGTCTATCTGTATACTACCTTTTCACGCCTGAACCACTGAACGGATTTCAATAAAATTTGGCGGAGAGATAGATTGCATCCCGGGGAAGAACATAGGATAGTTTTTATCCCGATATTCCTACGGCATCGAGACTTATGCGAGTGAAACCGCGTGGCGCTGCTAGTATATATATATCGTTTGTGTGTGAATATTGAACGAGAGTACATTGCTATTGTAAAATGAGAACTCAAAACAATGAAAAATATTTTATTCCGGTCGGAAAAATATACAGAAACAAAAAAAAATATTTTCACAGATGACCTATTGTTATGGAATGTAAACTAATATCTGAACTGAAACTGTTTTGTCACAACTGAATCAAGAACCCAAAATTGTAGTGAATAAATTGTACCCTGCGGTGCTATTCTGTAAAAATCTCACCGTGAAAACTTAGGTGAAGTGAGCGTGGAGTGAGCTGTCAATAGTGTCATTCCTAGCAAAAACAAACTCACTTCACCTAAGTTTTCACGGTGAGATTTTTGCAGAATCGACCGGCTGTAGTAGGTAAAAAGAATTTGATTAGAAAAAAAAGAAAGAAAGAAAAAAACAGTTTATTTGATTACTTTAACCATACCATAAATCATTGTCAAAGTCAAAGCATTTATTTCAATTTAAAAGGCACTTTAGAACGTCAAAAATTACAATAAAATAGAATTGATTCTAGTCGTTCATTCTATAAAGTTCCCACTGCTGGGACGCATGCCTCCTCTCTGTGAGAAAGAGTGGGCCGTAATCCACCACGCGGGCCCAGTTTGGGTTGGTATATGATGATAGAGATATCTTAAATTTTTGATTCTAGGACATTCCGGTTTCCGGTTTTCGGTGTGCTTACCTTAACCGTTTGAGAGCAGATGTGATGAAATTAATTACACAAAGTCACGTGCGAATCCATGACCGGCAAATAAACTCTTAGAATAAGAACTGGGGGCCTAAAAAGGCCACTTTGGGGAATCATAAAAGGATAACATTATGAATTATAAAATGGCGAAGACAGACGTGTTTTTCTATTTTTTAGCTGCACTACGTAGGTATAATTAAAGAGATAGGGATTGGATTTGAATCGGATTGATTGGTATTTCAGCACAGACAAAAAAAAGACTGAAAAATGCTTCACCAATGGGATTTAATACGATTAACTTAACGGTTAACTGTCCATTATGTTATCCTTTTATGATTCTGCCAAAGTGGCCTTTTTAGGATCCCTGATGTACTCAGTTATGAAATAAATATGTTTATGTTTTACCTCGTAAGTCATGTATACCTTACCGTGTTTGATTACCTTGTTAGTATTCCCATTAAACGTAATTCTGATCAAAAACTTTTTGCAAAGAGTTCCTCTTTGTAATGCGCCTCATTCGTATACATGATGTGTCCATCATGCTTTGGCAATATTCATAAGCTTCGTACATCATTATGCACATTATAGCGTAAAATTCGTAGCTGCTGCAGTATGTAGGTACACTTCCACTGGTTAACACGAATTTACTGCTATGTGATATATGCAAGTACTTCAATGATAACGTCATTCGTGATACCTAACTAGCCACCTAATCGAATTCCGAAAGACTGGTCTATTTTAGTTATTACCATTGAACTGATTGTACCGAACCTGTTTGCGTCGATGCATCATTGTGGGAAAAGTGACAGGGGAAAATATTCTATGTTTTTTAAACATTAACATAATTAATTAACGTTGCCACGTTAATTACTGCCAGCCTTATGGGCGCTTTTCCTTTTGACTACGATGCGGACGAATTTTTTGATGCTGTATGATTCTTTCCCCTCCCTTTTTAATAACATGTAAGTAGATACATATTTTTATTATTATTTTAAGACTGTTAGCCCTAACACTAGTAACTTGGAAACATTTTAAAAAACTGTCGAAGATCGGATATTTTTAAGACGCACAAAAATGGTACTGTTGTATTTACAGCGCCATCTTTGTTTTTTGTATATGTTTTTTACGTCCAAGCGGCGGCTAAGTCGGCTAAGCTCTGTTCACACAACGTTCAGAGGGACATAATAATATTTTATTCACGATATTATACCCAAGTTTCGTCGTAAAACCTTGCCTGTTTATCTGACGAAGCCCTAAAGTAAAACTAATCGAGTTACATGAAGCTATCTATGGGCATAAGCTGAGATATTTTTATACACAGTGTTAGGTGGTTGGTATGCAGTCAATTTCGATTGCGATCATTGATTTTGCACGAACAACATCATCATCATCATTCATCATTTCAGCCGAAAGACGTCCACTGCTGGACATAGGCCGGGGAGGCCTTGGGGGCAAAAGGCGGGGGGTTTGCCATAATCGCCACGCTTGGCAGGCGGGTTGGCGATCGCAGTATGGTATGGTGGTGGAATGCATAGAGAACACTGCTGCCCATTCTCCGGTACGCCCCTTAGTCGCCTTTTACGACAACCACGGGAAGTATGGGGTGGTGCTATTCTTTAAGTCCGGCACCACACAGACCATCACAAAAACTTAAATGACACGAACAACACAAATCGCGTGAATCGATCCAAACTTGTGCTAGCTAACCCATCAATCGACACACGAGTGCTCAAAAATATCGACTGCCCGACATTGATCAACGCTACCGATAGATTCGTCCGTCTATGGTGGGTGTAAGGTGTAAGAACACCTTTAGGTACGTTCGGCAACTTGGTGCCACATTTACGTGACATAGGCTTTTCTGAACGGTCGGAACAGGATCGATTTATATGTAAATCAAGTGTATCAACGATCCATTATCGCTGCTGTGTTGCAACTGATTTTAAAGTTAAAACAACGTGACTAGGGATCACTTTTGAAATCAGAGGGATACACTCAAGTAAAACAATAACTAAATGTTCATAAATAATTAACTGTCAATAATAATTAGTCCACTAGTGAGCAGTGGTGGGCCAGTGGTAAAGGACACGACTTACGAGTTGGTCGTAGGTTCGAACCCAGACAGGCTCTTTACTTGTGTAAATTATTTCATTACCACTGCTTTCACAATGGTGGAGGAAATCATCGTGAGGAAACCGGCTAGAACAAAAAATTCGAAGATATGTGAATCTATCGACCGGCACTGGACCCTCGTGGTTGATTACGGCCAACTCCCTCTCACAGACCTGTGGAATATTATAGGCTGATTATGCCAATTAGTCTAACTCCGTCACCGCAGCTGAATTTTTCCTTAAAGATTAACTAAGAAACATACACAAAACGGTTCAGTGCATGGAAATCTAGTGCAACCACTCTTTTATTTTACTTCTAGATGTACGAAATTGGTTGCCGTTTATTATTTTCCGTTTATTATAGATTCTAAATAAATTATATTTGAACATTATTATTTCGGACGGGTCACTTCATAAATCCAGTCTACTTATGGGGCGGGGCTGACTGGTGTATATAGTCATCATTCACAAGGGTGTCGAGGACCTAACATGAATACAGCACGCTGACAATGTCTGTGAAATCAACTAATCCATATTATATTCCTTTGTCTGCGTGATATAAGAAATCCAATCCAAAAAGTCGCTAACTGGTACGTAAGCATCTGTTACCACTAGATCGTTATCTATTCTATTCCGTAAGACAGTCCGATAATTTTACTATTGTATATCAAAGGTCCGCCTGAGTCACCGAAATCTGTCCTGTGCCACCATTTAGAACACTTCAGGATGACATCTGGGTCTGTGCCGACACATGCTATGATAGCACCTTCACTCGTATTATAGAGGTCAGTGACCTTCACCGACTTGCAGTAGTGTTGCGTCGGTGTTGCCGGTCGGGCTTATCCGAAATCGGCTGAGAAAAGATTTTTTGCGATTTCTGACTTTTCTATTACCTCGGTTGGTTTGGAGAAAACTATCAGTAGTTTACTGATCCATATAAGAAACAGGATTGACTGGCCTTTTTTTTTGGAAAAACTGCCCTTTTGTTGCGTAATGTACGTTTTTTTTTCTAAATCTGTGATTGCAGATCATTTCTCAAAAAGTTAAGATGTCTCCTACACAAACAATATTATGAATTGTCAGTTTGTGACCATTTTACGACGTTTAATATCATTTATTAGATAAATCAGAAGTTAGGCTTTGTATAGATAGTATTTATTGTATTATTTTATCTGTTCAAACTACTGTAGGTCTGAGGAAACTAAGTAAATAAAACGTATTGCAGGTAGGCTAATATTCAAATCACACATTTATTAAATAACATGATTTCTCGTAACCTTTTTACATCGTTTACACATAACACTCAGTAATTTTGGAGTATAGAACACTTTACATACTTGCTACATAAATTCCACAATCTAGCAATAGTTACACAATAGAATCCAACACGTAAAACAAAATAACGGTCACAGTTTTTATAACTTAGCATGATATTTAAAGAATAGTTATTAAATCAGGTTGACTTACAGTAGGTCCTCTACTTGATACCTGTAAAACTCTAGGAATATAATAATTGACTGGTTCTCTCGGTGGTCCGTGCTCGAATGCCACCGAGCCGCAATGTTCTCAACCTCCTTGAAATACACGTTGTCACGTGACAGGCAAAGGAAATGTAGACAATCAGCCAATATGATTTTAACAAAATTAAAATTACAGTAAGCTAAATTACTTCTTGTGGAAAAGTCATAAAATTCAATCTTAATTCTATAACACATTCATAATTAATTCCTTTTATGATTCTCCCAAAGTGGCATTTTTAGGCCCCCAGATAATCCATCAATGAGGCCCTTTCTCGTTTTAGGAATGCGATCTAAGAATGTTATTCATTCATTGCCGAGCAAAGACATTGTTGAGAAGCAATCAATTACTGAATATTTATTGTTTCAATTAAATCTCCAAATTAATTACGGTAGACACCGATGTTTAATTATCATTCAGCTCATTCGTCTCTTTCAATGGACAGCCGTAGGACCGTTTGCGAATTGGTACAAATGGGTTGGTTCGAAAGGGAGACTCGTCCACTGTTCAGCACTACCCAACCATTACCTTGATAGCAGCTTTGATGCTTACATTAAGCCGACATCGGATATACGGGTCAAGGATTAATTGAGCCTATAAACCATGAACAATTTACCGTGTTATAGCCACCTCATGCATATGTCAGTGAATGACAGTTGTTATTTGAATATACGGACAATTTAAGTTGGTGGGCAAATGACTTAAGAACAATTTTTTTTACTTTGCATTGGCAAAGGTGTTATTTTTCTTTTTCGTCTGGCCCCACAAAAAGGCTGAGATTGATAAACGTAACTCAGGACGTTCTGTGGTTTAGCATTATTCCTGTCGCTGTCGTACAACTATCAAACTGCAAGTGTAAGATAGAGACAAGAAAACATTTGTAATCTAAAGCAAGTGCTAAGTAACATTTATCATTCTCGGTAACTCTAACACGGTGTTGATGTTCAGATGTTCTAACTTCTTCTTTTTTATCACACGTAATAAAGGTCTAGACTGCCTCGTTTGTCTGTTGGTTACAAGCGTTACTGTAGAGCATGAAGTCCTGAGTTCGACTCCGAGGTTGGATTGAGTTTTTCCATATGGAATTTTTCAGCAGCAGCCCGGAGTTTGGATTTGTGCCCGGTTGATGGCTATAAGCCGAAAGACGTCCACTGCGGGACATAGGCCTCCCCAAAGCACCTCCACTTCGACCAGTTCTTTGCTTCTCGCATCCAACGGGTTCCTGCGGCCTTCACAAGGTCGTCGGACCACCTTTTGAGAGGCCTTCCAACGCTACGTCTTCCGGTACGCGGTCGCCACTCCAGAACCTTTCGGCCCAATCGGCCATCTGTTCTGCGTGCAATGTGCCTTGCCCACTTAAGTTTGGCAATCCTTCGGGCTATGTCGGTTACCTTGGTTCTCCTGCGGATCTCCTCAGTCCTGATGATGATGGGTATAGGCTCGCCCCCATTACATGAGACTTTAACATAATTGGTGAAATGTGGGTGAACTATAGGTACACGTCTACCTAACCCTTCAGGGATTACAGGCGTGATGTTATATTTTAAGTAATAAAGGTCTAATGCTGACACAGATTTAAATAGAATAATCCTCCTAAATCATTTTCATAAATTTTGTATGAACCATCGCACACAACAGGACCCCATCTGTTTTGTGCGATACTTCATACATTTGCGACCATGCAAATGTAAAAAAATTTAAATTTAATATTAGAAATACCTGCACCCTAATTTGCCTATGTCTGTGTGGTGCCGGACTTAAAGAATAGCACCACCCCATACTCCCCGTGGGTGTCGTAAAAGGCGACTAAGGGAGACCGGAGAATGGGCAGCAGCGTTCTCTATGCATTACACCATCATACCATACTGCGATCGCCAACCCGCCTGCCAAGCGTGGCGATTATGGCAAACCCCCCCAAAATTGGGGGAGGCCTAGGTCCAGCAGTGGACGTCTTTCGGCTGAAATGATGATGATGATGATGAATTTGCCTATCACACTTTCAGTCACAATCTGAATCATTTTAAAGGATATTGCTAATCCATTGCTTCATATGTTCGAAAAATTTGTCTGCTCAGCAATGTAAATAATGCATTGAATGTTATCTCGTATAACTGTCAAAATGAAAGGCAATGTTACTGTTAGCATATTACGCAATTACCCCGCTGATCCTAATCGATTGCTATACGCGCATGCAATAGGTACAGACGCCAGCACATCAAGATACTAATCTGTTAAATTTCTGTAATAGATTTTCAACTTTATCACTAAAGCATAAGGTTCAAAGTTGATTGAGAAAATTTGCCAGTTTCGGGTAGCTTGATGTGCTGTCGTCTGTACATACTTGTGGCTAAATTTATAATAACAGCCGCACTGGTCGATCGTAGGTTGGATGGGTTCACCTATTACATAACAAGACTCCTTCGTGCCTTGGAAAGCGAGTCTGGGCTGATATTCATAGATATTTGACAGTCGTTAAGCAAAGTCAGAATCCCAAAAGTCTGACGGCCAGTCATATCAAAGGAACCTTGTTAGCCAGTAGCCAGTAGATGTGTTCTGGAGTTCAGATAGGCTCCATGTAAAATACTGGTATTCAGCTGCATCCGGTTAGATTGAAAGTCAACCCCCACATAGTTGGGAAAAGGCTAGGCGGATTGATTGACGTCGGTACATAGTACGGCCCCAATCGGGAAGTCAGTCATTCTGAAAATGTAAACTTTTATCCCTACTTGATTGAACTCGTGTGTGTGTGTATACTCGTAACGTGGACACTGACGGTCGGGCTGGTCCACAAATTCAAGGTCACTCTGCGCGCTATGAAGCGAGCTATGCTCGGTGTCTCTTTGAAGGATAAATTCAGGAATGAAATTATCCAGAAAAGAACCGGAGTTACCAACATAGCTTGCAGAGTAAGCAAACTGAAGTAGCAGTGGGCTGGCTATGTCTGTCGAAGGACTGATGGCCGGTGGAGCAGACGAGTCCTGCAGTGGAAACATATATATATATATGTGGTGTTGTTCTAACTCACAAAACTTCCAGTGAATCGGAAAACCAAAAACTGCCGCAAGGCAGCACACATTTCTAGCAATTACTCAAGGTTCGTGGGCTTAAATCATTAATTTCCCTTGTCATCTTCCTTTTAAACAGCCTCTTACCACGAATTTAACCTTATTTCCTCATTTTTAGAGCACAATTTAGAATAAAAACAAAAGTTCAAGGTTGTGCTGTGCTAATCATGCCAAACGAAAACCCACTTTATGCTTTTGGAGCAACAGCAGTTTTTTCATCGGCACGTATTTATACATTTATCAACACAGTGAAAAGCGGAAATGAATCTTATGACCAACACTTAGAGTATAATTTGGCGTGATGATAAAGTTGTGACCATAAAACCACAACATCACACTGCAGTGCAAAACAAGTGGTTGTTATGACTACGCGCGTCGTGACAAACACTGGTGCCGTTCACACACCAATGTGCGTTACCTCATAATCCGTACGTGACGCGGAACTTCACAGATCGCTGATATTTTCATGACTCCAGCTCCAGCTGCTTACGCGATGAAGGGAAAGTTAAACACGGAACAATTTTACAGGGTTGTATCTCAACTGTATTAGATCTTATAGCGTATCACGCTTGTGAAACGCCTTCTCTGGACATCATCATCATTATTTCAGCCTAAAAACGTCCACGGCTGGACATAGGCCTCCACCAAGCGTTGCCACATCAACCGGTCTTGTGCTTATCACATCCAGCGGATTCCTGCTAGGCAGCAGGAATCCGCTGCCTAGCAGGTACAAGGGAGATAGGTCGGTCGTAGGTCAAGGTAGGTCGCTACAAGGTAGATATGACCTGGTGAAGGCTCACCAGGTCATATCTACCTTGTAGCGAAATGTCATATAATCACGTGCATATTAAAAAAGGAATGTCTTGGAGTCTTTAATACGAAAGGGTCATATGCAACCTGGGATGTCATTGAAGCAGACTTTCGGGTATTTATTTGCTGCCTGTGATCCAGTAGACGTGGGTGGTTCTCCAAGGACTCTTAGTCATACGGGTCGGTATTGTGTAACGCAAGCCTATTCATTGTAAAAGTCAAAGGAATATTTTCACAATCACCACGGCTTCCTAGCAAGCAAGTCCTTAGATTTGATGCATAACATTATGCAGGACATGAAGGATCATTAGTGTTAGTGATAGTGTTGCTGATAAGGATATCAGCAACACCAACGGCAAATAGAAAATCGTTGTGATTGCAGCCGCATATGGTAAACTTCGGGAGCTAACAGTTTAACCGCTAGGATTCTCTGTGATGTGGTTGACGTCATTAACACAATCATAGTTCCATACTCTCCAGTATAGGTTGACCTTGTATTATATAGGCTTTCCGTATAATGAGAGGTCAGCTTATACTGGAATAATAGCCATTCGTGTGCGTACCGTTCGCGATTTGTGACTTAATTTCAAACGTGGTGCTGTAGACCGCGCGTACGAAACTGTTTGGCCAGCTGCGATACTTGACGGCTTTCTAAAAGCAGACTGTCGATGGAATGTGAGAGAGAGACGACAATCAACAAAACCGATATTTTTTTTAAATTCATCTACCTTCGCAAGTCTAGTCTCATTTTCGTGAGTAGTATCTATCTATGTATGTAAATGCTAGAGCTAAGAAGTCAGGTTATCTGTAGCGCCTACGGATAGGAACGAACTTACAACCTCGACTGTCTGTATCCTCATGATACGGACAGTCGAAGTCGGGCAATTTTTAGTAAGATTTTTCTAGAACAAGATTTTAATCATACCTACTCGAATCTCGTATTTGTTGACAATAGACAAACCAGCCTGCCATAAATCTTCAATTCTCAATAATAATGACACAGACACAGCACACAACATCCCCTTCCACAGCCGCCAGAGTTAAAAGCAACAACAAACGTTCAATTAAGTTATAGCACAAACAAATGGCGGACAAATATTGTTTGAGCACACAACAGCCAGCTAATACAGAGTTTGAACTATCATAAATCGTTTGAACACACTGTAGTAAACGGGGAGTTCAAAAATTAATTTCATGTGTGCCTTAACGAACCGGTTCCACGGGCGTATGGTAATTCTGGGCCTTACTACAGATGTGATGCCAGTGAGTGAGTTTCTTTCTCGTGCTTATAGAATCAAGTTCTTCTAACTGAAGAGAACAGATGGCCAGTGAGCCGAATCTTTCTGGAGTGATGACCACGTACCGGAAGACGTTGTGTTGGAAAGCCTCCCACAAGGTGGATCGATGACCTTGTGAAGGCCGCAAGAATCCGCTGTTTGCGGAAAGGAAAGTGAAGATGGCGAAGTGGCGGTTCTTCAACTGAAATGATGATGATGAACTGAACAAACAGGTGTACTGCTGGGGAGTGTGTAGCCCCGCTTCTTCCCAGATTATAGCACTAGGAAGTGGTGAAGGGCGGGTGTTTTGGGGCTATATTATATCATTTTGACGTTGAAAAAGTGCTGATTCTCAGTCTAGTTTGAATAAATGATTTTTAATTTTGACTTAAAACTTTTTAATTCAAGTGGCGATCCCAATTTAGCCACTATAAATGTCACAAACTTGTCAAAAATTGCCCCTCCGGGAGACTTTTGGCGGTGTTTTTTGACAATTAAACTCTGTGTTTTATTTTTCGGTATTTTAGAACGACAGAGACCCTTGTGAGATCCTTGGGAACTTACCACCCGAGTAAACAAACTAAAGTTTTGCAAATTGAAGTAGCTGCCTAAATAATGATAATGACTTTGGACTACTTCAAGAATGTTAATTTTAATTACCCCATTAATTATGTTTAACTAACAAAACTGCGAAATATCAAATAAAAAATCAACGTTATTATGATAAAATAATTCATTTTTATAGCGTTCCCTGTAAGTATTAACCGGTTCATTGTCTGAATAATTTAATTAAGGTCAGGCTACTTAATCACAAAACGAGGCTGGCTACGTACTTAAAGGATTTTCTTGTTGCAGTCACCGGCGCTCAAAGCTAAACCAGCTGCCATGCAATTTCCCTCAATCTAGGACTTATTTCTAAGAGGATTTCAATATTCTTTATTTATTGCCGGCATAATGAACCAGTTGCTTTAAAAAGTATATTTATGGCAAGCAAAAAGCAAAATAGAAAAGCTTTTTTCTCTTGCAGTTTTATGTATGTACCACCTTATTAAAATCAAGTACCTATGCAATGTTTATTTGTTAGTTTCTGCCTCTTCGTTGCGTAAACATCTGCTAGATTCTTTAATGATAATAAAAAACCTTTCGGTACCTGCCTGCCAATACAAATATAAAAAAAAAATATTAATTTCAGTTTATTTAATGAAGACGGTAATCAAGGTCTCAGTTTTAATTGTTTATGGAGGTAATCGCACCCACGATATATATAGGAGAAATTCTTACTTAGACAGAGGTTATTTTAAATTCCAATGGAATAAGGGATACATCAATAGTTCCTTTAATACTTATATACTACACATAGCGGAGCAGTGCATACTTCAAGAGCTTGTTGATAACATAACTTAAAGTCACGTAAAAACTGGAGCATTCCTGTATCAAAACGCCATGTCCAATTGTACTGCTTTGTAAGGTTTAAACACTCAAAGAGTTCCATCGAAAAACCGACAACCCGTGCAGTGATCCGTTGTAGTAACCCCATATAGAACAGTTGATGTTACTAAAACTTACTCTGTAGCATGTTACATTACAAACTCAAATTCAAATTATTAATATCAATTCAACCAATTACAGGCACTTTTGAATTGCGTAGCAGATTCCTATGGAGAAGAACTGGCAAGAACACTCCCCATCGACACTCTTTTAAATCAAAATATTGTTACAAATTATTGATTAAGGGCTGATTTTTCCATCGCCAGATAACTTTTATTCGAGGAATAAAATTGACGTTTGACAGTTTTTGTATGAAATAACTGTCAAAATTTCAAAATTATTCTTCGAATAAAGTTATCAGATGATTGAAAAATCAATGAAATTATACATGTGAGAATGATGTCTAAAGACGTGCACTTTCAAAAAGTATACAATTAAAAAAGTTGAAGCAATTGTAAGCTGTGGCAGCTAAGAGATATATACCGTTCCTAACTGACAGTGCTCGTATACGAACATGACGCACCATGACGACTTAGTTGCGTTAGCTGCACTATCTGTTATGGCCTCATCTATAATATTCCCGGGACACAAAAGTTACATAACATTGTTGCAGCTACATAGTTTTGTTTACTGGAAACATTTTCACACACATCCTACACGCAATGTTGTTATGAACATGTTTTCCCAACACAAAACATGTTGCTAAAACAATGTTGTGCAACTTTAGTTTACCTTAATACAGGCTTAATCAAACAGTTTTTTACTCAAAATTGATTGATAGCTTCAATCATCTTCGAGCCAAGGAATGTCGAGGATTTGTTCTAGAAACTGAACCAAATCAAACGCTTAGTAGGGGTAACCTAATCGCTAATTACTGAGCTAAACGACTCCATTGTTTGAAATATTTCCTCTCGCGTGTTCCGTACGTTCGTACATATACTTATGTATGACTAGCTTCCGCCCGCGACTCCGTCCGCGCGGATGTCGGTCTTCGCGTGGATGGTTTATTTCTCCATTTTGAGTAACTCTGACAATGACATCTTATAAATATCTATTGGACCCAAATACAGCGAAGCCTATGGCTGGTTTTAGAGTCGCGCTGACCGCACGCTGACCGTCGGCGCTGACAGCCGAAACGTATGAAAGGCACGCGCTGATAGCTACGCGTTATTCTAAAACGCTTCCTAGAAGTTCATACGTTTCAAGCTGTCAGCGCCGACGGTCAGCGTGCGGTCAGCGCGACTCTAAAACCAGCCTATAATAATTAAGGAGATCCCTCTATTGAGCTACTGCTGTTGAGCTCGCGTTCTGTAGTAAGTATTTTTTCCATAGTAATTCCGACCTTGCTAAGTAGCATGTAGCAGTAAATTACTGACAATGACGAAAAGTTTGCAATAATAAAAAAGTGATCGTGACAATGCGACAGAAAGTTAATTGAGAGCTTCAGCATACACAACATTGTTAGTGAGCTCGTCCGGAATATGAACATGAAGATTTCTTGGACTGCTCACACGGGAAAGAGCTACGTAAAGTTGCCCGTGTGAAAAACAACTCGCGGTAAGATCTACGCCAGCAACTCCTAGGGTCTGACCTTGAGCCTTATTTATTGTCATGGCGTAACACAAAGCTACAGGAAACTGTATTCTCTTAAATTGAAATGGAAAATTATCCACTACGGGTAATGCAACGTGTGTTCGCGGTTCTACAGAACAACGTCTATGAATAAAACCGAAAAATAAGATTTTTTTTTCTACGTATTTTTCCAGGATAAAAAGTATCCTATTTTATGCCCAGGATAATAAGGTATAGTTATACCAAGTTTCATCGAAATCGAACCGTTAGTTTTCACGTGATGCCTGCATATACAGACAGACAGACAGACAGACAGACAGACAAAAATTTTTTTAATCACATATTTGGGTTTGGTATCGATCGAGCAACACCCCCCGCTATTTATTTTTTCAATATTTTCAATGTACAGAATTGACCCTTCTACAGATTTATTATATGTATAGATACATCGCCTCGGTGTTTGAGTTATCAAATTACTGTTTAATATTTCTATGCTTTCTGGAAGTGAAATTATTCATCATGATAAAACAATTGAGGATCAGTTTATTAAAGAACAGTAGTAACTGCAGGAAAAGAGGAGTTTAGCTGACTTAATTTCGACGTTATTTGATGACATAATTTCTGAGTTATTTGGGATATATTTTGACAATATTCTTCATCTTCTTAGCGTGTTGATCGATGGCAATCTATATACAGCCAGCCTAGAATTTGGTATGGCACCAGCGTTCATCAACTCCTGTAGCGTGCAGACAATCTCATTATCTGCCTAGCCTTTTTCCAACTATGTTGGGGTCGGCTTCCAGTCTAACCGGATGCAGCTGAACACCAGTATTTTTCATGGAGCGACTGCCTATCTGAAGTCCACAACCCAGTTACTGGGCAATACGATACCCCTTGGTAAGACTGGTTATCAGACTATCGGGCTTCTGACTACCCGTAACGACTGTCAAAGATCCACGAATGACAGCCGGGACAAACGGCTTAACGTACTTTCCGAGGCACGGAGGCGTCTCGGTATGTAAAGATGGTCACCCATCCACAAACCAACCACGGCAAGTGTAGCTTAACCTAATCGATCGACTTTTGCGGCTGTTATTATTTAGCCTACAACCTACCCACCAAAATTTTAACATCATGTCCTACGCTGGATACGATGTTAAGACAATATTTTTATAGACTAATATCAGCGCCCCGCGGTTTCGCCCGCGTAAGTTTCGATCCCGTCGGAATAACGGGATAAAAACTATCATATGTGTTAAACCAGAAAATGGTCTATCTACGAGTATGTGCCAATTTTCATCCAAATCTGTTTAACGGCGTGATTGAGTAACAAAAATCCTGACATCTTCACAAACTTTCACTGAAAGATTATTAATTTTACGTCTTACTTCAATTAGAGAGAAACGATTAATTTGAGAGTTAAAGTAGTAGACCATGTTATTTATATCTTCTCCTTATCTTCTCTCTGAGTTTCCATCACACTAATATATATAAATGCGAAAGTTTGTGAGTGTGTGTGTGTTTATATGTTTGTTACTTGTCCACGCTCAAACGGCTGCACCAATTTTGATAAAATTTTGTATGGAGGTAGCTGACACCCTGGATTAACATATAGGGTTACTTTTCAAAAAAAAAAAATCTGCTGATACATACAAAACTTCAATAATTGACCAAAATGTATAAAACAGCTGATTTTTTTTTCGTGATTTCAGAGTTGGTCCCATAGTGAAAGTTGTTTATATTCATGGGTAGAACACCATGTAAAAATTTGGACGGTCTTTGAAAAGTAACGCTGTATAGGCTACTTTTTATTCCGATATTCCCACGGAATCGACATTTATACGGGTGAAACCCTGGTGCGCAGTTAGTAAGTAATAATTATGTAGGTACCCTACTATTTTTGAAGGTAGGTAATAAACATCTGGTTCTATTTTTATATATGATTATATGATTAGATATGTTTGATAAAATACACCCTGAAACCCTTCGTTACCGTAATGTGTTCTGCGATTACTAGTAATCGTAAAACCGATATCCGTTTCTATTCAGAATTTCAGATACATTTGTCAAGACTGAAAATGTTACTCTTCCTGTACATAACACATACGACAACTGTAACCAAGATAATACCATTACTAGGGATACTTTAGAAGAATCATTTATTTTCAGAAAATACACTTGTAAAAGTTGGTGATATTTTTCCTGTTTAGCAAATTAATTTTGCATGAATACCTAATTGGTACTTATTTTAATAAGATATACATAAAAATACCTATTACCCAGTAACTGAGTTGTGGAGGTCAGATAGGCAGTCACTCCATGTAAAGCACTGGTGTTCAGCTGCATCCGGTTAGACTGGAAGCCGACCCAACATAGTTGGGAAAAGGCTAGGCAGATGATGATGATGATACATAAAAATATCTATGTTCTAATTTAAATAAACACACATAACAAAACTAGAAACGTTAACAACATGACCTAAAGCGCGGTCATTGTCGAACTGCATAGAAAAGAAAGAGAAGCGCGATGACACAACGCTGGTAATTTATTGCAAAATATGAAGCAAGTATATAGTTACAAAAAAAACTATTGTTTGGACTAAAAAATTAAAACACTACTGCTTTAGTATGTTGCTTGTAGAATTATCTGACAAAAAATCAGAAAGATTGTATCTATGTATATTATAATGGTTTTTATTGTGAAAAGAAATTTTTAGTGGTATCTTCATGATTTTTTTTCTATCGTATCAATTTAGGCGTATTATGTTTTCAACACACTATTGTAGTATATGCTGAAGAATATAATATATTTTTCTGATTTTGTTTACTGTAGTCGATCATAATATTTTTAGGCATTATAAAACTTGCGTTTCTTGCGTTTAGGACCTGTAATCCTCTTAAACACATAATTATTTTTGGCACGAGAAATCACGTAAGGTGTATTCTTAACAAGGCATGTTTACCCAAATCGTCACATTTCCGCTCGTTTTCAATTTACTTGTGTCAATTTGCGTATGTTAGCTGATCGCAGAATTTTGACTCTGTGTTCTAGAAATGTGCGCTTTCTGAGAAATTGTGTCACTTTGGATAATACTGAATTTAAAATAATGTGCTCTCTTCCTTACTGCGAGTACCTAGTGAAAAGTGTTGAGGACAGAGGACTAACTAGTAGCCGTATGACATGAATGAAACATTCGATAACTGCTTACGCTTGTCGGCTCTAGAGGGCCCATTTATGAATGAATCATTGTTTGTTTAGTCATGAATGTTTGTTGTAAGTTGTCGCCTCTTGACACCCCAGCAGCACTGTAGTGCATACTGTAATGTTCTCGAAATTCCTAGGAGCAGGAAGTTGATTTAAACGAAAGCCTTGTCCGCCCAGCCATTTTTGATATTGTTCAGTTCGCTTCCAGAGGTTAGAAGATTAGTGAATCTTCTAACCTCTGCAGGGCTAGCATGGCCGGAGACATTTTATCCACGGGGAGAGGAGAAAATACTATTCCCCTATGTCAATTTTGTCCACCCTCCGAGCACGGCGACATGGGTGGATAAACTATTCACGGTGGACAAACCAGCAGGGCTAGCATGGCCGGAGACATTTTATCCACGGGGAGAGGAGAAAATACTATTCCTCTCTGTCAATTTTGTCCACCCTCCGAGCATGGCGACATGGGTGGATAAACTATTCAGGTGGCAGTAAGCACGAGACATTTTTATAGTACAATTAATTATATTTTCTCCAAGAGATATACTTAAACCCACCATCTAAAGACGAGGACAAACTTCTCCCTTTGTTATGTCAAAATATCTGTAATCCGAAATATGTGTTCCTTGTTTCCACTAGTCGCCATGCTATAGACAAGGGGTTAGAGTGAGGGGGGGGGGTCTAATGTCAAAAAGTGATATAATTCTCTTTCCCCTGTTGCCGTGCTTTGGCAGGTGGATAAAATAATTTTATCCCTTGTCAGTGAAAATAACCGGTGGAGAAAAGTTTTATCCCCAGCCCATGCTAGCCCTGCTGGAAGCGAACTGAACAATTACGAGACTAGTGAGTCTCGCAGTACCGGCACACAAACTCTGTTGCCAACGGTGTAGACTGGCAAATCTGAAATCTGTATTAATTTTTTTTTAATGATTAATCCCATAGGACTCAGTGTAAGCTACCGAAACTCCATATAAATTCTCTTCATAGTTGATTTGACGAAACCCTTTAAAAGCGATTGCTACTTATTTATGCCCTCCGAGCAAGGGGAAACATGCTTGAATACAAACATTTTTTAACACAAATAAATATCTTTGTTCAAACTACAATTAAAAAAAACTATTATCTTGTATGGCTGCCATATTTGGTATCTCCCAGTCGATGTAAGCCGTGCAACATGAACAACAATATCCAACAATATCCAATTTGAAAACCTTTACCAAAACGTTGATTCCAAACTCTGGTTCGCATATGTAAATAAAACCGGGACCAAGCGTTATTTATTCAATTTCGATTGTTTTCATTCTTTCCCTTTTGTTAAGTCAATAAATATTTTGCGGATCCCTAGTAAATTCGCTGAAATTGCGAACACGGACTCCGGAAAGCGACTGGCGCTTCAAGTGTTATGATCGCCGTCGTACTTTTTGGATGTACCAATGAAGGCTTTTAATGTATATTTATGAGAGTTTTCCTGATATTTTTTCACCTCTTTATTAGTGGTTGTAATGGCAATCATATCACTTGGTTTTAGTAGGTTTTTATATTTTAATTATCCTTCTGATAGATTCTTATTTTGTAAATGTGAGGACCTTGTAGGCCTTGTAAACTTTAGATCTGTAGATAATTTTTTATTATAACAAATACCTGATACTTGTTAACAGGATTACGCTGTCCTTCCATACCTAATGTAATTTGAAAACATTGTAAAAGCAAATTATTTTGAAAAAGAGTTACCGTTGAGTTTCTTGCTGGTTCTTCTCCATAGAAAACGACCAATTGGAACCGTGCACCTAGCTTCTGACGTTTCATAAGTGCCCATGTAGGCAGTGAAATAAAATAATATTTTCATTTTGATTTATTGATTTTGAATTTAAAATGTGTATTTTATATGCTTTAGCACTAGATACAACTGACTTACACTAGATACAGTTGCAACTACACCGCGGTCGACCGACGAAGACTAGTCAATATTCGTATTGATTGCCTCTTGGCATAATTTACGGTAGATCGAAGAACGTGGACCAATCTAAAGGGTCAGTGTCGGAGAGCCGTGCTTACACATGGTATTTTATGTCAACACTCATACGTGGTTGTGCTAAAGAAGCGGGGCTTGTGGGCAGACACATTGTAAATACGAGCTACGTAGCATGCAATTTGCCTCAACCCCGAAAAAGTGTTGGCATGAAGAAGCATTATTTTGTAAACTCTCGTTGAAGAGATTGTCCTCACCAACCCGCAGGACGGTGCAGTTTTATTTGGGGAGCCTACAGAGCTTACCTACTTTTTACGACCTTAGAGATTTTTCAGCCGACCGTGTTACCGACGGATTAACGTGCTCTCCGAAGCTCAAGAGTCTCCATAAAAAAGAAAAATGGAACCATTTTTGAATGGCAGCTTAAAAGCTTGCTCTTTTTATAATACAGGTCTGTTTTTTCTCTGAATCCTCTCCTCAGTCGTTCTAAAAAATAAACGTACTTTTTGTAGCACGATGTGAAATCGAGCACAGAATATTTTGACCTATTTCTACTATTTCTTACTGGCAGATATTTTCGGTTTAAAGTCCCATTTTTAAAAGTCATCACCACCCTCACTTCAAATAAAACCTCCAAGATAGGAAATCAAAAGGAGGCTTTACCCAATACTTGGGATATTAAAAGTCAAAATAATATAACTATAAAATGGGACCTCGCGAGTCTCTTAGAAACAAATTCAAAGAAATTGATATACTAACTCTGCCTTCTCTTTATATTTTAGAAAGTATTTTGTATGTTCGCAAAAACTTAGGACTCTTCAAAATAAGAAGCGATTTCCATAATATAAATACACGTAGTAAAAATGAAATTGTGTTACCTAAATTTAGATTAACTAAAACTAGCAAGTCATTTCTTGTAAACAGCATCCGTTTTTATAACAAGTTGCCAAAGCCGGTTACAGAACTTAGCGATGGAAAGTTCAAAACCCTCATCAAACGTGTCCTTATCAAAAAAGCATATTATAAGATTAAAGACTACGTTGAAGACAAGCTAGTCTGGCAATAATTCCTTCTGCACATGTGGCTTCCCTGGCTTCTCATTAACGGCATAACTATGTAAATGTCTATTAACTGCTCTCAATTTACGATGTTTGATTTTTGTTAAAAAAAATTTTTTTACATACTTTTTGACATATTAATTTCTTTATTATTTGACATTATATACTTTTTGACATAATTTCTTTATTATTTGACATTATATACAGATAATTGAAAATTTTCACCTCTTTATTAGTAGTTTTAATGGGAATCATAACACTTGGTTTTAGTAGGTTTTTATTATTATTTTTCTTTTTTTTTTATTATTTATCCTTTTGATAGATTCTTATTTTGTAAATGTGAGGACTTTGTAGGCCTTATAGACTTTAGATCTGTAGACCATTTTCTGATTTTATC
Organism: Mesoligia furuncula; assembly: GCA_916614155.1. NCBI lineage: Eukaryota > Metazoa > Arthropoda > Insecta > Lepidoptera > Noctuidae > Mesoligia > Mesoligia furuncula. The sequence continues at coordinate 1,969,498 of OU744790.1, read as the reverse complement.
AAGTACTTGGTACTTGTTGACAGGCCTGCGCTGTCCTCCCATACCTACTGTAATCTGGAAACATTGTAAAAGCCAATTATTTTTAAAAAGAGTAACCATAGAGTTTCTTGCCGGTTCTTCTCCATAGGAAACGACCAATTGGAACCGTGCACCTAGCTTCTGACGTTTCATAAGTGCCCATGTAGGTTTATGTGAAATAAAACATTTTGATTTTGATAACAGCCGATACCGGTATACCGTCCATGGAATAGAAGTGGTCAAACTATAGAGTGATGTTCCGAAGTTGAGGTACCTATTGCTCGATATATAAAGACAAGTTATTTAGTAAATCTCAACTTTCTGCCTGCACGGCGTCGTTTGACAAAACTCAATCTAACTTTGTGCTGAAGGTAGAAATACCTGTTAAACATACCGACCGAAGCATCATGGCTCCAGTTTTGCTATTCGATATCAGAAAGTAAATTAAATATATGCCTAAAGTAATTATAACGATGATGAAGTAGTTACTGGAGAGGAGAGTTGTGTGTTTTGGATCAAAGTCAAAGTCAAAGTCAAAGTCAAAACATTTATTTCAAGTAGGCACTTAAAAGGCACTTTTGAACGTCAAAAATTACGAAAAAATAGAATTGATTCTAGTCGCCTGAAGTAATTGGTTGCTTGATTAACTTAAAATCCTTCTTACTCATTATTAATTTCCTTCTTCTCTTAGTTTTTGGTTAATTCGTTGGATTTAAACAGTGCTGGTATTATTATATGAATTCTAGAGAAGTCCCTTGTTTTGATGACCAGTCACTGAGCCGGGCGTTTTGCTATTGGCAATAAAATAATATAATTGGACAAATCAGGTCTTAATATAAATGAGAAAGCAGCTACAGTATTTTTTAAATAGGTTTTTGTTCGATGAGTTTGAAGAATCGACGGCAATGCATCTATTAGGGGAAGGCGGATGGATATGCAGGGCTCATACATCTGGACCATGGAATGCATTGGTGCCGCTCCTGTGCTGGAGTCACTGAGTGAATCTGTAGTCCCCCAACTGCAGAAGCTTGCCTATTCAGCGTTTGACGGAGTCACCACGGTTAAGCCATTCCTATCTTGCGGTTCAGACCCGCAATGATACTAAATCAAATCATGGTAAGAACATCCGTAGATCCTGAAAGAACAAAACTTACATTGTCAAAACAGAATAGTGCAAAATGAAACTTGTGTAAAAGTACCGGGAGCCGAGTACCGTCACCTGTTCGGGGTACCGATATATCATTGTTTTGAAACTAGTGAGAGCTTTGTTATTAACTTTAGTTTTGTGGGTAGACCCTCTGTTGGGAATACACCCTACGATTACTTATATTGTGTACTTATATTTTGTAGGTGTCACATGTCACCGTGCTTTGTCTTTGAATTAATGTAACTCATTAATTCTTGGAGGCCGATCTTCTGTTCAACCCAGTTACAGGGTAATACGATACCCTTGGTAAGACTAGTTGTCAGACTTTCGGGCTTCTGACTACCCGTAGCGACTGTCAAAGACCCACGAATGGCAGCCGGGACCAACGGCTTAACGTGCTTTCCGAGGCACGGAGGGGTCTCGGTATGTAAAGATGGTCACCCATCCACATACCAACCGCGCCAAGCGTAGCTTAACCTGATCGATCGACCTGTGCGGCTGTTGTTATTTAGCCACGGACCTCTTTAAGAATAACTAATATAAGCATATACGTCATAGCAGTATCGGGGCTGACTTCCCAGTGCCCAGGGAGCGCCAGACGTACATTTTAGTAATCACGCCTGCCATGTAAATCACAAAGGTTTAGGCGCAGGAATACCTATTAGTACAACTACATTTCACCAGTAAAGTCCATGTAGTAGAGGCGAGCGTTTTGCCATCAACCGGGCTCAGATCCAGACTCCGGGCTGCTACTGAGAAGTTCCAAATGGAAAAACCAAATAACACTTTGCCCCTGGGAATTTTGATTCCCAGGGGCAAAATTCCTGGGTTTCCTGGGTTTGCCCAGGAATCTTCTGGGACAGCTCCACCACGACGTCAACGTAGAGATACGGCGGTGGGGGTATTATTATTATAAGGCTTCTAGTGGCACGTTTGGAGCTTTTCTGTCAGCCTAACATAGTTTGCATTACAATTCCAAATACCAATTTCGGATCAGTTTTTTTCAAGTATCCTATATAGAAGTGAAAACAAAGATAGGTAAACACAGATCGGATGTAATCCTAGGTGTTCCTAGTTTAATCTCAAATCTTCGAATACGGACATACCGCCCAAACACAGCTATATCCGGTCCGTAAAACTTTCCCGATGCCGGATCAAATTGGACATTTTCGCTCATCGCCACTTCCAGCAGAATTTAAGCGGGCTTAAAAAGGATTTCACGTGTCACGGGTACTGATGTGATGACCTTTAATAAGCATTTGAAGAGCCTCCTCCAGTTATGATTCTTGAGTTCCTCTGGTGCCAAACTTAACTTGGGTAGCGTGAGGAGCATCGGCTGGTTGTATGTCCAATGAGCGTTCCAACCATCTGCTCTCCTGGATTAAAAACGTATAATCTGGTTCAAAAGTATCGGATGAGTAAGTAAACAAAATGGATTAGAAAGCGTTTCTGTGGATCCCAATTTGTAGTGCCACTTACAATAATTGAGTGCTTTGATTTGATTACTTATTTGAATACTTAAATCCGAAATTCTACTTCTAAATTACCTTTCAAAGATGTCAGTCATTTGAAAAACGAAGTTAATTTTAGAAAATCAATTTTAGGTCGATTATTTTTCAATTACAATTTACTAAACATGATATTCCAACAATCGAAAAAAGTTCTGGGATATAAAGTTGAAATCTATGTAATACAGACTAATTTAGCCTAGTTAAATTGGGTTTGTTTAGACTTTCATCAGATACTTTTGAAACAGACTATAATGTAGCGGTATCTACAACGCCACTTGAGAACAACGCGTCATACTGACGTCACGCAAAATCCTGCATCTCGCAAGAAGAGTTTACGGCGAAACCCTGCGGCGTGGATTTTCTGAAACCAGCCTGTTGTGGAAGTACGATAGGTAGTCGCCTTGTAAAATAATGGAATTCAGTGGCATTTAGTTAGATTGGAAGCTAACCTTATACTTAGGAAAAAGGCTTGCAACTATTTTGGAAAGATTTAAATAAAATAGGTCGATGTATGTCGTCGTTTCAGCCGATAGACGTCCACTGCTGGACATAGGCCTCCCCCAATTTTAGGAGGGTTTGCCATAATCGCCACGCTTGGCAGGCGGGTTGGCGATCGCAGTATGGTATGGTGGTGGAATACATAGAGAACGCTGCTGCCCATTCTCCGGTACGATCCTTAGTCGCCTTTTACGACACCCACGGGAAGTAAGGGGTGGTGGTATTCTTTAAGTCCGGCACCACACAGACCCAGATGCAGGTCGATGTATGTGAACTTTATTAATTCCAAATGTCAAATAAGTATCTAAATTGTTTTGCCGATTTCTGCAATCATGGTTTTATGTTAATTTTAGTTTAAAACGATTCTGGCTGCAATTATTTTGTAAAACTGAATTATGTATGGGCTTGTACTGTTGCCCTTAATACAAGTTATTTCATAACTTGATAAGGGTGCTGGTTGGGTTAAGTAATAATAGCCACATGGGTCAATTCTGTGGATGAGTGAGAATCTTTACGTACCAAGTTCCGTGTTTTGAAAAGCACCTTAAGCCGTTGGTCCCGGCTGTCATTCGTGGATCTTTGATAGTTGTTACGAGTTGTCGGAAGCCCGAAAGTCTGACGACTAGTCTTACCAAGGGGTATCGTATTACCCAGTAACTGGGTTGTGGTGGTCAGAAAGGCAGTCACTGTCGCTCCATGTAAAATACTGGTATTTAGCCGCATCCGGTTAGACTGGAAGCTGACCCCAATATAGTTGGGAAAAGGCAGGCAGATGAAGTAAGTGTGCTGGTTGCAACACCAACTTGTTTTGTTAAATAGCATAAATCAGGTGTAGGTAAGATGATACTATTTGAAGTTAACATTGAAAAATTGATTCAAATTCGAATTCATTTATTGGTGTGACTTTTGGTACATTTTTACATGAGATCTTAATAAGAAATAATTAGTTCCTCAAAAATCCACCGTAAAGGTGTACAACACTCTTTAACATAATTAGGAAGTATTATAAAATTAAATGAATAAATTAAAAAGTTAAAATTATAATAGCTAAGGGTATCCAATAATGCAAACATCTGTTCCAATTTTATTCCTAAACAATATTTTATTAAAGTTTTTTGAAAAATAATAACGTACCGTTCTCAGTGTTACACAAAATGGAATTCTTTTACGGGACGCGCATGCCTCGAGGCGGGACGAGAGGAAATGACAAGCAATTTAATATATTTTTAAAATATATAAAAGCACATTTTGGAACTACCTGTTACCTAAGACTGCGCCATGTACGGGAAATGGGCCATTATGAAAATAGCATGGAATTACTGTACTTGTCATAGCTTGAGACAAGACAGTCTTTGTAAAAGTTGTTACTAGGGAGTTAAATTCTTTCTACTTTGTCATAAGATTCCAGTAAAAAATAATGTTAAAATGTGTTATTTAGCCGCCATTAGAGTAGTCACCCATAGACCGCAGACCGCATCTGTAGACCGCAAGCAAACGACCTGAAGCTAAAGTCTAACTCAATGTCAAGTAATTTGATTGGTTTCGATCACCTATTACAACCAAAAAATTGCAAGGATAGGTATTATAGTCAGCAGTAGATCTAGAGTCAAGACTTCAGAGGCATTGAATGAGAATACCCAGGAATACGCAATATCGATTACTTCTATCTATATAAATACATACTTAAATAATATAGCTGAAGGTTTTTGTTTGTTTGAACCTCTTTCTCTCTGGAGCTTCCAGTCGGAATAAAAAAAAGTATTTTGCGTTTGATAGCTCAATTTTTGAGGAAGGTTTATAGGATTTAACATTACAGTACCATCCTTAGGAGTCGAGCAAAACGAAATAAATCACAAAGAACGGTAAGCGAAAATAAAGTAGGGGAGAGTAGCCCAAAACGGGTAAGCTAAGGTTGATGATAAATAAAAACAATTTATAGATACAAATTGAACATTTATTTGTACATTTTGAAATGTTTAGTTATCAAGGACTATAAAATAAATGACATATTTAGTAGTTTTGTACATTAAGAATAAAAAAATAACCAAAATCTTTACCAATCGAATTACCCGTTTTGCCCGTAGGGGGGGCCTAAAGCAGGTAGGGCTTTTGGGCAAAGCGGGTAGGGACTGAATTACATGAGATCAACGTCAATCAATGACTAGAACTGTTTCATAACAATCATAACTAAGATGGAGCTCCACCAGGATCATCAGCTACTTGCAGTGATAATGGTTGGACCAATGGACCAGTATTCTTGGAATGGTTGCGGAACTTTCTAGACAACGTAATGAGTTGGCAACGTAAACAGATTATCCATATGAAATAGATACTCAACTAGCTCTAATTCTTGAGCTACTGTAAAAACTGTTGTGAATCTTTCTAGTTTTTTTTTACATCCTTTCTTTACATGTATCTGTAAAGTCGAAAGGTTGATGCCATATTTTTTTGCTGCACCATTGACGGAAGTTTTGAGAGCTTCTTCTATCGGAACCTTCATAACTCCCTCATCCCACGATGCATTTGCAGTCTTTCTTTTGTATGTATTAACCATCTGCAAAAATAAAAGAACTAATAAGCAGCCAATAAAATTATACAGGGCAAATCGGGTATGGGCAAAACGGGTACCCGCTTTACCCCTACCCTTTTTGCCCACAAGCATGTATTTTTTTCAATCGACTCATATCCTTAAAACCGAAATAATAAACGCCAACCTATTACACAAATAAAACGTCTATTTATTGCAAAATAATAACACAAAACTAGTAAGAACATATTGTAAACCAATTTCGAGTATTCAAAAGTAATGTAACTCAATTTTTTTTAGTGGAAATAGCAAAAAACTTCTTTCTTATCTCACCGTGAACTCGTGTCCGCCAGAGAAATGCGCTGACTCCCTGTGATTGGCGAGCGGCAGGCGCCGCGCGCTGCACGCACACATTCTTATTAGCAACAACGGTGGCTTACCTCCTCTAATAGCGCGGTTTGGGTCGCGGTGGGTCGTTTTACTATATTGTGCTGTCTTACGACTTTCACGCGAATGAATTCGCGGGCAGAAGCTAGTATTATATAATCTTCATTTTTTTCGAGGTGTCTAATCTTTCAGCTGAAATTAATTATGATTTTAAGATCGAATTACAATCTAAACGAGTACCCCTCTCTATATTTATTTTCACTCCATGACCAGGGGGCTTAAAAAGGCCACTTTGGCAGAATCATAAAAGGATAACATAAGGGACAGTTAGCTGTTAAGTTAATCGTATCATTCGTATTTCGAAGCATTTTTCAGTTATTTTTTTTTGTCTATGCTAAAATACCAAACAATCCAATCCCAATCTCTTTGATTGTACCTACGTAGTGCAGCGAATAAAAGAAAAACACGGACTGTCTTCGCCATATTATAATTCATAATGTTAGGTATCCTTTTATGATTCTCCAAAGTCGCCTTTTTAGGCACCCTGGATGTTAGAAATGATTTCAAAAATCCTGATTCTATTACAGTCTTACCCGGCCAATGGTTCTATAGTTTATAGTAACAAACTGCATAAAAATTGTTTTATTTATAGCAAAATGTTCTAAAGATAGTTCCGTGTTTTAATATAAAATGCTAACTTTATCCCGCCGTTGCTCTGGCGCTGAACTGATTTGCATCCCGTGGGGCCGATACGTTTTCCCGGATAGACTGTGATGCTAAAAATTTACCTTAACATGCTTGTTTGTAGTAGGCATTACTATTTTACCGTATACCTACGTAACTAGAGCCCGCCCCTGCTTCAGACGGTTTTTACGACTTGAAAAAACATCGCGATTTCTTTAATATTATTGTTATTTTAACCCTTTGCCTCCCGCATACTATTTTCGGTGCTCTTAACAGGTTTAGGCGATATACGCCCAGAGACTGTAAAAATCTCTGAAGAAATATATGACACCGAAAAAAGCGTGAATCGGAACGCTAATGTCACTTTTATAGCCAGTCAATCTGTGGCTATCCTTTGGTTGACTGTTTTTTGAAAAAGTGCCGCGTTTTATTTAATCATGGTGAAACAAGGAAACCTAAGTCGTAAAAATTTTTGACATGTTGTAGTTTTTGAGTTTTTCTAATGATTTATGCATATATTGTATAATTCATTTATATATTAGTATAGTAATGTCAAACTCTAGACGGGCAATGGGATTATAATTTCCCTCACGTTTTTTTTTCAGTTCCAGTGTTGCAATATGAAACAAAGCCTTTATAAGTTTACGAATCCACAAAAAACACATTGTTGCTATTCAGCAGTTGCAGTTCTCTGGGGCCTGGTAAAGGGTGAATGTTACACATAGCCCTTTCGGAATAAATGCTCTACTAAATGATGGTGAACACCTTATCAAAATCCGTGGCGTAGTTTAGAACACCGTGGTCACTCAGGCAGACCCGAAAAGCGATTTTAACAGATTTACTTTATAATGTTTAACTTTTAAATACAGGCCATGGGTTTGCTTGGAAAGGCACTATCTACTTGATAACAAAACCAGAATTATAGATTTTGTATCAACCAGATCAGTTATATGAAACAAATCCGAATGTGGTGACACAAGTCATACCTAATCTCCTGGCAACTGCCACAGCACATTTAGTTCGGAAATAATTAACAACTTAAGCAGCCAATAGGCTTTAAGGTTATTTTGAAAATGATATGCTTGTCTTTAAAGTGTATCTTTTTAAGTATATGGAATAGGGATTTAACTTATAAGTCGTCTAAGTTTTTGACTTTAAGGCCTAACATCCTATAAGGCTATATAATAGGTACCGTTTTCTAATTCTAGAGTAGTTTTCTACTGGATTGACAAAAGCTTTTCGATAGCTTATGTCAGCCATAAACATTTTTAATTTCGTAATCGTTAATGTTGCTAGAATGTCACTTTGTCTAGTCCTCAGTTTCTAGACCTTTACCTACAACTCAACAGAGCTCAAATTATTCCTCAATACAAATAAAGAGGAATGAAAAAACAAGATACAATTTGAACAACACAGCCAGTTGAACGTATCTGCCTTCGTTCACCGCAGGAAACTCCAGTATAAAAGGCACAATCAGAGGAAGCGACGGAAGCCTAGCGTGTGCCGTGAAAGATTGTATCCCGTTCCCGTCGTAATAAGGGCGACTATCGCAACCGTAGGCTGCGATCAACTACTCGAAGAATGCGCGGTGAATGAAGTTCGGGAATTTGAGTGATGTAATCATGCGGGGGACTTAAAAACGTGATTATTATGATTATATGACTGATATTTGCGTGTTAACGTAGGTAGTTCTTCTTTCGTGTTAGATAGGTTTGGTAGGTACTTTGAGAAGACAAATTGGCAGTAAATTGTCCACCAAGCTTGGTTTATCATCATCATTTCAGCCGAAAGACGTCCATTGCTGAAACTTGGTTATGGTAAACAGGAAATTTATTAGTAAAATGCACAACAGCATATTTAGCCTATATTTTCCCACTGCTGGGACACCAGGCCTCCTCTCTATGAGAGGGAATGGGCCGCAATCCACCACTCGAGCCCAGTGCGGTTTGGTAGATGTCACATGTCTTCAAATTCTTGGTTCTAGGACATGTCGGTTTCGTCACGATGTTTTCCTTCACCGTTTTGAGAGCAGTGGTGTTGGAATACATAATTTAAATTAAAGCGCCAGTCTGGATTCGAACCTACGACCCACAATTCGTGAATCGCGTCCGAAACCATTGAGCCGCCACTGCTCATTTATAATGTAAACCACTGTTCATTAGTAAAATGAATACACGTAAAATACAACGACATTTAACGTGCGACTGTTCATTTTCTATTCCCAAGCAAGGCGCACAAATACAAACGAACGAGATTGAATGAACATCTGGATTATCTATTGTCCAAGCTTGGCCAATCGGAAAACCAATATCTCTTTAGAAAGAATAGAGAGGTTGCATTTACTTAAGAATTCTGTCTCCCATTGTTCACGTATTGCCTGTATCGAGACAAACAATGTTAATGAGTATTGAAACGTCTTCTCTTTTAAAGAATTAGGTACATTTTCGTTGGTTAGAAGTACCCAGCTAAGTAAGTTTTTCTTAAAAGTAATTAGGTAATATTGCAAAGCCGCACAATATAAAGAATAATTTTATTTTGGAATACGACAAGCTAAGGTGCAGCTCCAAAGCTCACCGTCTGATCAGGACCAGGCCCGTGCCCGACGGCGCGTACGTGTTCCACGCGCGCCTCAAAGATATGTCAGCATGATCTGAATGGGCCGAAGCCTGCCGGGTCAGCGGTATTTTCCGAAAGGGTTGCCGCTGGCCCGGAACATAAAGGGCTAAGGAAGGAACACGGGTGGGTTTTAGTCAGTAAGAGTCTGACACTCCCTTTCGCTCCGCCCAGAACGGGAGGGGTCATTTGATGATTTCCCACCCAAAAAAAGGTGCACCGCCATAGATTGATCGCGTTTTATTTATTTACTCACGTCATACTTTTTCTGATCCTGTTGTTAAGATACCGCTACAGCTGCAATCTGATCCATAGAGTTCTAAACAATCCAATAATCGAGCACTACCTTCTTTTTCGCGATAGTTGAGGCCTTCACTTTCAATAGTCTTGATCCTTTTGAGAAACCATTAAATTTACGTGTAACTAGCTGACCCGGCGAACTATGTACCGACATCGAACTGAGTCAATCCGTTCTCGAGATATCATCAAAAAAAGCCTTTCCATACAAAATGTGTGAGCAAATGATTTATCTTTTTTGTCGTCAATTTTTCTCATGCTGTTATAGTTATTCTGCTATTCGAAACGGAGACAAATCCAACAAATCTAAGATCATAACAATGCCTCCAGCCGTTTTAGAGTTATAAATGGTGTAACTAACCCGACTTTGTTTTATAAGTAGCCCGCCCTAGACCGACTAGCCGACCCGGCAAACGTTGTTTTGCCTAAAAAAATATTTCTAGCTGCCCGGCGCTACTTCGCTCGCGTGGTGTCCTACCCCTTACCCTACACTACCCCTACCCTACTCCTACCCTACTCCAACCCTACTTCTACCCTACTCCTAACCTACTCCTACCCTACTCCTACCCTACTCCCACTCTAGTCTTAACCTACTCCTACACTACTCCTATATGAAAAAGAAAAACAGTATCCTATGTCCGTCTCCTGGTTCTAAGCTACCTCCCCACCAATTTTCAGCCAAATCGGTTCAGCCGTTCTTGAGTTATAAATAGTGCAACTAACACAACTTTCTTTTATATAATTACTAGCTGACCCGGCAAACGTTGTTTTGCCATATAAATTATTTGTAGCTGCCCGGTGCTACTACGTTCGCGTGGTGATCTACCCCTTACCCTACCCTACCCTGCCCCACTCCTACACTACTCCTACCTTACTCCTACACTACTCCTACCCTACTTCTACCCTACTCCTAACCTACTCCTACCCTACTTCTACACTACTCCTACCCTACTCCTACACTCCTACTCCTACCGTACTTCCACCCTACTCCTAACCTACTCCTACCCTACTCCTACCCTACTTCCACCCTACTCCTAACCTACTCCTACCCTACTCCTATCCTACTCCTACCCTATTCCTACCCTACTCCTAACCTACTCCTACATTACTCCTACCCTACTCCTACCTTACTTCTACCCTACTCCTACTCTACTCCTACACTACTCCTACCCTACTCCTACCCTACTCCTAACCTACTCCTACACTACTCCTACCCTACTCCTATAAGTAAATAAAAGTATTTAAAAAAAAAAGTATCCTATGTCCTTCTCCTGGCTCTCAACTACCTCCCTGCCAATTTTCAGCTAAATCGGTTCAGCCGTTATTGAGTTATAAGTGGAGTAACTAACACGACTTTCTTTTATATATATAGATATAGATTTTATTGAAATATTGTAAATTTTATGAAATAAGGACGTTTTTATTTTGTTTTAGCATGTAAGCGGTTAACGGTCATAAATACTTATTGTATCTGAGGAGTGGTGGACCAGTAGTATAGGATCGGCTCACGAGTGGTAGGTCGTGAGTTCGAACCCAAGTGTGTATTTAATTTTATAACATCGTGAGGAAATGTGTCCTAGAACCAAAAATTCGGAGACATCTGGCATCCACAGGGCCCGCGTGGTGGATTACGGCCCACTCACAGTGAGGAGGCCTGTGTCCCAGCATTATTAAACTGAACAAAATAACACTATAGGCTGATTATTTAGTTTGCACCTAGACATAAAACACATTTTATGCATTTCCCATTTCGCAACTTTTAAAAGCATATGTTTTTTGTTTCAGGTGAGTCACACTGCTCCAGTGTTCGCGCATACAACGGAACCATTGGTGCGTGCAGTTCCCATTTTCTGATATTTTAAGCATATTGCATTCAGCGAAATACATCTTTTTAGTAAAGTTATAAAGCTAAAACATACAGTCACGTTTTTTATATTGATACGAAGAATACAGTTTTAGGAGTCCCAGGGCCGTCTTACGAAGTATTAATGCCCTCATGATTCCAAACCGAAAAAGGGATGATGCTATCAGTCATGTATAGCTCCGTCTCTGTTTTACACTGGGGTCGTGATCGCGTTAAACCGTCATAATACGGCAGCTGATCCTGTGTCCGCTTTGGTATTAAGATTTATAGACTGAAAGTTAAATTTGATGTTACTGTCAGGGAATATACAGAGGTTAAACAGGGAAGGAGAATTTATGCCAGGTCATCATTAGGATCCCAGTCCGAACTCAGGACCGGGACTATAAAACAGGTACCTACTTACATTATATATATTAAACATACTGCGGTGAATAAAGCAACACGGCCCATAATCCATTGCTTATATTTGAAAAATTGGTCTTTCGCAGTCGACAGCAATGTGGAGGAATTTTTCGACGTCGTATAATAGTTTTAGTTAGATTAACCAACGTAAATAACGCAATTAATGTTTATTGGACTATTAAAATGAAAGACATTGCCTTTGTAAAGTCAGCTATGCAATTTCCCCGCTGACTGCCGCCTTAGACTCAGCCATGAATAAATTCACCAACATAAACAATAACGCCCTTTGGTCGTCCTAAGTTAATTTCACAAAATTAAAACACATAAAACGTTCAAAAAGGTTTTATTGCCCTTTATAACCGGCAACCAATTAAAATAACATCGAGCGAGTTATAACGTGAAATTAATTCGCAAATTGACTTAGACCCTTCTCAAACTGGGACCCCTGTGGCTTCAGGATGTTATTTTAATCATTTTAATGGAATCTTTGTTTTTTTTAGCCCTAAGCCAATAGTGAAACAAAATTAATATAATTTGGTTTCTGCGAAAGCGCACTGATGTGGCTTGTTTTAAGTTAGGGAGTTCTTGTGGAAACGTCTAGAGATACTGAGTGCTTTCTCGTGCTTAATTATTTTTTTACAAGAGTCAGTCTTGTGAAATAATCCTATTAACGAGATCGCAACAACGTTCGTAAACATTTCCAGCTAATCGTAGGTACCCAACCTACGATTAGCTGGAAATGTGTATATCATTATAATCATAAATGTAATTATCATTATAATCCTATATGTAATTATCATTATAATCCTAAATGTAATTATCATTATAATCCTAAATTTTGCGAAAACTTACAAACAGTATTTGTATGAATTCTCCAAAATAGAAATAAAAGGTTTATAAAAAGTAAAAGAAACCGAACAAAATACCCAATAACAATTCATTGGCCATTGGCTTTCACGCCACAGTTTCAAAAAGGCAGTGATAATAAAAATAAAGTAGTTCGAGGACTAGTACGGATATAAAAACCGTTTCTGCTGAACCCTTTGCGAAAGAATGGACATCGGATAAAAGATCTGGCACAAATCCCTGGCTCCCTGAAGTATCCTGCTGCTGAGAAAGACGTAAAGATTTATTTACCAGAGAAAATGTTTCGTCGTTAAAAACTACGTCAGTATTATGTGTTGTCACGACATCATTTCATATAACTTTCCCATAACTATCTACTTATTTACAAGAAAGAGAGAATACGTATATTTGCGGTAAACATGACGAAGAGCAAGAACATAAACACGCAACACATCACGCGTCACATCCACACAAAATGGCCATCGCTCAGCATAATGCTAAAACCCTATGCGAGACAGAGCCCCAGCGCTGGTCTTCAGCGACAGATGGCAAAAAAAGGAGTGCGAGTCTAATAGATACTTACGGTTCGATTTTGGTGTGCTTATCCGATGACTTACAACGCTCGTGATGGCGAATCGTACTATTTACTTTCCTTTCCTGGAACACATTTAAATTTAACCTGCCTTTTCGATAACTTGAATAACATAAAACTGAATCAATCACATTAGGGGAAAGTTTCCAAGAGAAAAATACGGGGTGCCATATTTTTTTCACGTAAATCATAACGTCAACTGCGTGCCGGTCGTTTATCAAAGGAATCTGCAAAATTTTATCATTTATTTTAGCACTCCGAACTTCCTCTATCGACCCTCGCGACTCATTTAGCCCGTTGTGAAGGATTGCGCCGAAGAACGCGGAGAATATGCCAATACTTAGCGCATAGTTTTTGTAGGGGATAACAACGGTAGTTTGGATTTGAGCTTTGAGCCCCAAGATACAGACTAATTGTCTAGTTTAAGGGTTTACTATTATAGCATCTAACACTATATATGTAACCTCATCATCATTCTCCTGTACTTATATCAATTTATTTGCGTTCGGCGCAATATGTTCTATACTTCTCTATAAGTGATGATGGTGCACTTCTCCCAGTCTGTTCCGACTTTCAGTATCTCGGTTCACTCGTGCAAAGCGATGGCGAAGTAGATCGGACGGTTAAGCACAGAATTAACACTGGATGGATGAAATGGCGGCAGGTCACGGGAACAATCGGTGACTCCCGCATTCCCCTTAAACTTAAGGGGAGGATATATAAAACCATGATTAGACTTGCTGTCTTGTATGGATCAGAATGTTGTGCCACAAAAGGGATGAATGAAAGGCAATTGCATGAGGCAGAGATGAGAATGCTAAGAGGGATGTGTGGTGTTACACGAATGGATAGAATAAGAAATGAGTACATAAGAGGAAGTTTGAAAGTGGCACAGGTAACTGAAAAGCTGTGTAGGAATCGATTGTCATGGTATGGGCATGTGTTACGAAGAAATGAAGAAAATGTCGTGAGAAGAGTTTTAAGTATGGATGTCGATTGCCATAAGAGTAGGGGAAAACCAAAGAAACGATGGATGGAATGTGTGAATGATGATATGGCTAGAAAGGGGGTGACTACCGAGATGACGACTAATAAAGAAGTAGGTATGGAAGAAAAAGACATGTTGCGCCGACCCCAAATAAATTGGGATAAGGGTAGGAGAATGATGATGATGATGACTTCTCTATAAGTCGTCATCAAGGTAGCCCTTTCTAGGCATGTAACCTAGCAGAAGGCAATATTTTGAGCCACTTATGTAATCTCTATTTGTGTTTAATCTGTGTACCTGCTGATCTGTTACCAGGATAATAATCAATTGTCTTTTTCTAAACACCTTATAAAGTCATTAATCCTTATAACTTTACATCAAATTAATTCATAACAAAAGTCTTTTAAGCTGAGAATTAGCACTTATAGAACGTTAAAACTAGACAGTACCCTAAAGCGCCCGTCACTCAAAACCAGTGTTTCAGCTGGGAAGAAAAAGTGGCGCAACTACATCCCCAGCATCACGACTGTGTCTGTTAATGACCCTTCCTACGTGAAAAACAATCAAAATAGATATGAAACACCTCGAGCCAAAACGGGAAGGAAATCTTGCAGAAAAGGTGTTTCTCACAATAATAAAACCAGATGGTTATTAAATTATTACTAAACGCAACTACAAAAAAAAAGTGCCGACTGCGGTAAAAAACTTAAGTTAAAAAATAAACTGAAAAGCTAAAAACAAGCCCATTCTAAATTAAATAAAAGTTGGAAGCAGGCGGGACCCATTTGAATTTGAAAATATAATAAAAATGGTACTTACTGGTTTCATGTAAAGTGAAAACCAGATACTTTTAATCGTGGTATACTATATCGATAAGTTACAAAGAACAGTTCAGTACCTACTTGAGCAGGCATCAGAAATGTATCTATAATATTATAAGAAAATTGTACAAATGTGATATTGAAAGTCGTCAAATTTATTTCATTTTATTTTACCAGAAAACGTAAGTCGGTACAAAATAATATAGTCATAAAACGAAAATACATAAAACATAAAATGCGAATGAAACCTCTTATAATTCACGTAGGTGCCTATCGCAATAGCCTTTTGTACCGATAGCTTTTATTATTTCGGAGATTGCTGAAACAATCATGTTTCAATCTTTGTTAACATTTTGCCTTTTTACTTACATCGTCACTGGAACTGCTAAAATTAACAATGAAGTAATTAAAAATGCAATAAAAACAGATATAAAGTTTAATGAGGTAATGTGGCACACCCATGACGTGGCGGATGGAGATTATCCCTATATCGTAACGGTGGCATTTATCGAAGAGATGGTGGTAACTCGGCATTGCACTGGATCAATGATACATCCAACTTGGGTTCTCTCAGCTTCACACTGTTTTTACGACCTGCTCGACAGAAGATTCTACGTATGGTACGGAAACTTTACTGTGTCACCCTTAGTGTCGAAATTATTTTCTTCAGTACTGAAGATTTTTATACATCCAGCTTTTTACAACACTAAGTTTACTGAGCGTGGGTACTTCTTTGGCGATAACGACATAAGCCTGTTAAAAGTTGGGAAAGTTATCTTGCCAACCTATGGAAGATTGTCGACTATTGACCATTCAAAGATGTATGGACTTACAGTGAAGTACATTGGAGGTGCCGCAAAGTACTTTGGACTTGCCTCGAAGTATGTAGGAAGTGTCAGGATGAAAACTGGGGGCCTCGCGAAGAACATAGGAGGTCTTGAGAAGAACAAGCGTGCGGGAGAGCAGTTTAAACCGCTACAGATCGGTGAAGGCATCGTCATCAACTGTGGTATGGAGCTAACCCTGTGGTCTAAATACGTGTTGTGCATTGCTCCAAAGTGTTCAGACAAAGCGCATCAGCCTCTGCACGGTGACTTCGGCGGGCCCTTTATTTACGATGGTAAAATAGTTGGTGTGATGTCGTTGAGTTTTCTAATACCCAACACGTATTTATCGTCGAATGGATTAACGCCTGTGAGTCCTTATATAGACTGGATTAATCACGTTACACGACCGGGGAAGAGCAAACAAAACTTAACCCTACAGGAAAAGCTGGAGATTTGTGAAGTAAAAGTTAGCAGGTGTAATATTACAAATTAGTGTTAAGAGCAGCATGGTTTGGGTTCATGACTATTTAACTGTAATGTGCCTTACTGTACCTAGTTGGTCGTAAAGTTGTTAATTAGTTACATACTTTCTAGCAATGATAATAAGCGTTTTATGGCTTTGTTTTACTGTCTTATTTTGGACGTAACCACGGTGTAACTATATTAGATTTCTGCCTCGGTGGTTGAGCATAATGTCTTGGGGCTCCCGAGACAGGCAAAGTGATATTGTTTTTTTTAATATACACTTCTGGACACATCTATTGGCCCACCTTAGAGTTTAGGTTTCGATGGCCCCTACCGAAATATGATGACTAGATTGAACAAAAACTGTTGATGCAGTTTTAAACCTGATACATTTTACCATCTTTTTCGATCGTATTGTTTTAAATTTGAATTCAGAATACCATACGACATGATCATCGTCAACATTGTCGACAAGTTCGAGCGCTCACAGATACTCCGTGGAAGTCGCGAAGTTGGTTTTGTATCTCAATGGAGGTAAGGTGACGATTTCTCAAGCTGGTCGTCACGATGAATTGATCCTGCCTTTCAGTTGTGACCCGAGATCGTGGCCTTCCTTGGCGACGAACAAAGCTGCCAGTCTCTAGGTACCTCCGATAAACATTTCGGACCGCAGATCGACTTAAATTAAGTTGAGCACTCACGTTTCTTTGGCTGTGTCCGGCCTGAATAAGTGCCACAGCTTGGGCGGCGACTTCAGGTGAAATATCCATAGATTATTGATAGAACCTCACCTTAATGTTAAGAATAAGTAATGTTTGTTACAAAACCAAAGATATCAATCATTTTTTCAAGAATTAAATCCAAGTAAACCAATAAAACCAAGTTTTCTTAGTATTCGATTGTTTGATATCAACAAACAGGCTCCAAATTGTCTTTTGTTTCTTTAAATTCTGTGTTCGAAATTCAAAAAAAGACTATTGAATGATATTGTGAATGTGCCAGGTTCAAAACTGCATAAAAACTTTTTGCTCGACCTAATATAAAATTTTAGCTAGGACCAAAAGAAACTGAAAATACAAGGTGGGCCAATAGATGTGTCCAGAAGTGTATTTGTATGCTATGATGAAATACAAATACATATATTATCGTAATTATCACGGAACTCTATTTGTGAACAAGTCTTTTGAACTAAGGGGGAGCCCAGGGCAAGGGGGGGGGAGGGTGGTGGTGGTAGATAAAGGGCTCACGAAGGAACAGGGGTGGGTTTTAGTCAGTAAGAGTCTGACACTCCCTTCCGCTCCACCCATTGCGGGAGGAGTCATTTGATGATTTACCATCCGCAAGAAAAAAGCCTATTTCCCACAACAATATATATTCTATTTTCTAATGGGAAATATTTAACTGGTTAATTCAAGTGATGAACATTTTTTTAAATGAATGTAGGTACCTTTTAAACCTTTTTTTACTTCTAATGATGCTAAATTTTTGAAATAATTGCGCTTCTTTTTAACTTTCTGGGTGCAGTAACTAAGCTATAAGGTAACCCGACCCAATTGGTTAGGTTAGATTAGAAGTGTTTTACTTGACTATTTAGTCTTTTTAGGACTCCAAAATAGTATAAATTTGACGTTCAAAAAAAGAGCCTTTTCGAGAGTTCAATAATATTTTTCGGAAAGTAGAGATGCGATACCACTGATTATGCCGTTTCTAATAATTACGGTTCGTTTTTCACAAATATCTATATACCTATAAGTTCTTATTTCTTGGGTCGTCTGGACCGAAAGCCCATAATCGATAAAGTCATTATTTGCCATTATAAAACCAAATTAAAAATATCTTTGTCCAAGAGACAGTGTTGTCTACGACGATGCCTACACACGGAGAGAACTCATCCGTAGTCGCAGTGTTGGATATCAATAATTACTAAAGCTACTACATATATAAGGTAAATAGACTGAACGTACAGGCTCTACGTTTTATCTCCTCAGTTGATCTTAATAATTGTCTGGCGGTTCGAGCACTTTATGCGGCCAACGCAAATGTACTGTTCGTCGAATCGTTGAGCTTCTTAAGTTCTCAGTTGAACTGAACGATTACTGGTAAATGAGTGCACTGACCGGATAGGTCCAAACTGTGTGGTCTTTTCCTCAAAAAACCATTACCAATCTACATGGTTTTCATATGATCTGACCAAGATTATGCCTGGACTTTAAAAGAGACTGTGATATCTGAGTTTGTATCGGCCTTGTTTCTCACAGTAGTAAGGTAGGAAACGCCGACGTCATCTAGTTCTAAAAATATGGTTGACGTGTTAAAAGTGTTTGTACAAGCCTACTACAGAAATAAAGACATTCATTTACGATAGCTAAGAACTGGCTTCAAATTGACCTTTATCTAGTATTAACAACAAGGTATCTTTAACATGGGTATTCAAAGCGATAGAACAATGTGTAAAGGAAGAAATTGTGAGCAAAGCAACCAAGCTAACACTTCAAAATTATTTCCTTTTTATTTGTGAGACTGGCTATAAAATAACGGTACTTACCGTTATTTTATAGCTAGTCTCACAGGTCGTAATACCAATTTAATTTTATAGATTTTTATTTTATTTTATATCGCTTATAGAATATAAAAATAATAGATTGAATTTTACAGTCTTACACTTTTCTCGACTTATTCGTATATGTGCCAATCTTGATTTAAGTTTTTTGAAATGTGATCTATCGAGTTCATATCCGCGTGCCAATGACTCAACACTAAGAAAGCGGTGCCGTCACAAAGCAGCTGTGGTTGTTGGTACAGCTATTCGAGGCAACTATACGTGGCCAAACGGAACAAAAGCTTATCAAAGTGTTGCTCACTCACCGAACCTTTCTACGCAGCACCGCAACACCATGCGGACCGAGCATACAACACTGACATAGCGGTGCATCACTGACTAAAGCGTAACATTCTAACGAGCAAAGCCAGAGGTTGAGCTAGCTACGATATCACTAAAACACCTCTGGATTTGTTCACGTGCTATCTGTAAAAAAAGACACTGTGAATATGTACTAAAATTTTAGTTTCTTATTTGGAACGAATCGGACTTTCACGTAAATTGAAAAATGTTCCGATTCCGAATAACGTTGTTTTTGCTAACAAATACAGTTTCCAGTTTGATGAACAAGACCGAAGAAAAAATATCCTTTAGATATCACAATGGTATAGATATAGAAGAAGGGGATTTTCCATTCGTAATTATATTAGCAGGTATTATAAATGGAGGTCCGAACAGAGAAATTTATAGAATTGGTGCGGGTACTCTTGTAACGGAAACCTGGGTGTTAACTGCCGCCCACATCTTCAATGAGCCAACAAAAGAGATTCTAAATACACTGATTGTGTGGTACGGCGAGTTCACAAAGTCGCCATTTGAAACAAATATGTATTCTGAGGTGTTTCAGATTATTAAGCATCCTGCCTTTCGCAACATGCCATTTATTTCCGAAGACTTTTTCTATAGTATTAACGACATAGCCTTACTGCACGTAAGCAAGGTGAGCTCGCCGGCTTATGGCATACTGTCATCAGTCAACCGCGAGACACTTATTGGACTGTCCACGAAGTACATCAGAGTTGGTGAGACTGACAAACCAGGAGACAATGTATATCGAAAGCTACAACTTGGAGGCGGGTTGATTGTCAGATGTGGTCCTCCAATAAGTGGGTGGTCTCCATACTTGCTATGTGTGACACCGTCCTGCCTAGAGACGAGGCAAAAAGGACGTTATTTTGGAGATTCCGGCGATCCGCTCTTAGTTGACGATAAAATTGTTGGAATTTTATCGATGTATTTTTTTATTCACACATCTTTAGCGTGGACTGCGTTTACTCCAGTTGACCTGTACCTAGACTGGGTTTATAATGTAATTAAACAAACGAGAAAGGAACCTGGCGGAGGTTTGCTTGATAAAAATTTGTATTTGCAAAAAAACTTGAATATGAACACCACCACGTGATGGCTTCTTATGACGATGATGGAGATGATGACACTAGAATTGAAATCATAAAATAATATTCTTTGAAGCAGTTGAAGGAAATACCTGAATCCTACGAGTCATGTGCAGAGGACTGATTCAAGGTCTGATTTATAGGTGGCAAAATACACATTTGATAAACAAGCTTCTTTTTCTTGTTTTTTTTTTAAATCTATTAATTTTACATCAGATGTATGATTTTTACATTATATGTATTTTTTCCGCAAGGACAATAAAATCTCTCCCTCCTACTGTTAATCAACTAAATTTCATCTAACGAGTAGTGAATACAGATTCGAGTATTCTTACTTCAACACTCTTGAGATCCAGGGTTCGCTATTCAAAGCATATACCTAGGTACATGCTTTGAATAGCGAACCCTGGATCTGACATGCCTAGGCATGTAGGTAGATAAATAAATATCGAATCAAATTAAAGACTTGTAGCGGTATCTACAACGCCACTGCGAACTACGCTGACGCTACTATACGGACGTCACGCAAAATCCTGCATCTCGCAAGCAGAGTTTACCGCGCAACTAGCATAATACAACGGCCCGACACGAATCATCGGGCAATTAATTGCCCGCCACACGCAACACCCGTCTGGTCGGAGGATCCTCCCTTTTCTATGGAGGATGTGTAAACTGTACACCCTGTTCCTCATACCTCTATTGACTTATACATTAAAGTAACAACATGATGAAATCGATACAAGTTCCAACACTTTGTTGAAATAGTTTCACTAGGTATATAACAAAACATCACGTCTGTAATTTCCAAATGGTGAGGCAGAATGAATACTGATGAGTTTTGTACTATCCTACTCACAGATATTTATTAACCATTGTTAATAATCGTCTGGGACTTCAGACTGCAGACTGCGTTTTTTTAGGGTTCCATACCTTAAAAGGAAAAAACGCAACCCTTATAGGATCACTGATGTCTTAAAGAATGTCTGTCCGTCCGTCAATTTGCTCCGAATATAATGGACCGATTAAGTTGAAATTTGGTACACATATGAATCTCTGTAACCCAAACACAGACGTAACGTAAATAAATTAGAATATGTGGGTCATTTTTGGGGGGCAGATAGAAATAAAAAAAAGTTTCGCAATCTGGATTGTGTGACATATCAAATAAAAGGGCTTACTGTGAGGATCCTAATTTTTTTTTTTCATAATTTTAAAGTATTTAAGAAGATAGACGAAAACTGACCATTCCCCCTTATGTCTCCGAAACTACTAAGCCTAAAATTTTGAAAAAAATACAGAAAATAGTTCTACACCTATAGATTACAGGAAAACCTACAAGAAGTCTGTGGTCTTAAAAACAACTTGGTCTCTCGATATTGTGCGTACAAACTTACATTTTCAGTTGGAATGTATTGTAGAACATGTTTTTCAACTACAAGGTTAAGTTTGTTCTTGGGATAAATTCATTTCAACTACGGAACCATTCATTGTTCGTGGTCCGACACACACTTGACCGGTTTTTTCATTCTTGTAATGGCACGTTCCACTAGCCTACCTTCTTCTTCTTTTCGTGTCGATGGTGCTCTTCCTCGATGTTTTTTTTTTTTTTTTAAGTTTGAGTCCAGTACGGCCACGTTGATTGCGGCATCAGTGGCATTCTTTAGGTCATCCGAGTTGCAGGTCAATGGGCACTTAGGACACTCCAGCATGTGGGGCATAATCTGATCAGAAGCACCGCACTCGCACTGTGTGTTAGGAGTATTTCATCAACTCGTCCTACATGCCTGCGCCACATTTAGGACGACTTGCAGAAAATCAAAATAAAATATATTTTCATTCTGCAAGTCGTCTCACGTTACTATCAAAATGAGAAAGGTACAATCAGTAGCAAAAAGTGTTAGTGTCATCATCATCATCATCATTTCAGCCGAAAGACGTCCACTGCTGGACATAGGCCTCCCCCAAGCTTCCCGCATCCAACGGGTTCCTGCGGCCTTCACAAGGTCATCGGTCCACCTTGTGGGAGGCCTTCCAACAGGCGGGCCGCCGGGTACTAGGGGCCTAGTGTTTTTTGTGCTTGTCATTCTTGGGGGGTTTGCCATAATCGCCACGCTTGGCAGGCGGGTTGGTGATCGCAGTATAGTATGGTGGTGGAATGCATAGAGGACGCTGCTGCCCATTCTCCGGTACGACCCTTAGTCGCCTTTTACGACACCCACGGGAAGTATGGGGTGGTGCTATTCTTTGAGTCCGACACCACACAGACTAAAATATTAAGTCATCAAAAATTTGACACCAATTAACACACGAGGTAATAATGAACATTCATACATGTAGGTAGATTTTATAATAATAGGTAAACTTAAAATTATAAAATAATATGCAATCGTCATAAAGATAATAATTAACAATTACAAAGATAAATCAATAATCCATACTAATATTATAAATTCGAAAGTAACTCTGTCTGTCTGTAGGTTACCTTTTCACGCTTAAACCACTGAACAGATTTCGCTAAAATTTGGCAGAGAGATAGATTGCATCCCGGGGAACGACATAGGATAGTTTTTACCAACATACCTTGCGGGCGAAGCCGCGGGCGGAAGCTAGTTATAAATAAAATAATCATCAATTCTAGAAGATTAAAAATTGTTAGTAAGCGCCATATCCATTGTTTACTTACAGATAATAACCAGAGAAATATCACTGATCAAAACAAAATAATTATTGTATCTTCATTCTTTTCATAGGTCTGTCCTACTTCAAAAGTAACCACGGTAACCATTGTTTATTTACCTGATAATAACCGAAAGTCATAGGTACATGTCTACCAAACTTATTAATTTCGGATAACACTTTGAACTTGTGCGTTTGCTTGTAAAATGAAACAATGTTGTTCTAGAAAAATATTATTTAGGTTCTGACTTGTTTAATTTTAAATAATCTATGAACAAAACGAAAGTAAAAACTAAAAATTCTTATAAAAATAATTGTTATATCTTGTCTTGCTAACTGTACCAAACGTTGATAAAGTTTAAAGTTCCACACAAAAAGAAATGTGGGCCGACTTGCAGAATGAAAATATTATTAAATTTATTTTAATAATCTGCAAGTCGTCATAAATGGACAGTAGGCATGTAGGACGAGTTGATGAATTACTCGGTGTTAAGAGTAGCCAGGGGATTACTGACCCATCCAGGATCAGTAATCCCCACTTCGACAAATTGTGTCTACCTACCAAAATTACTTTAGGCCAGATTTTTTTATTTATTTCGATTCATAAAGTAAAAATTCCAGAAGCAAATTAAAATTAAAAACTCAAATCCCGAATCGACATGCGCTGCGCACTATCATCGCTAACAATAAAAAGAAACTGCCAAACTAAAGCAATGTATACTGAATATTTGAGAATCTCAACTTTGTAAAGATCTGTTCAATAAAAAGAAATTGATATGTTTGGGTTCGAAGGTTGACGGTCCCTGGGTAGCACGCGCCGTGTCACATGGAATTTGTATTGACTGCTTTGTTTCCGTTCACATTATGTAGAATGTCGAAAATAGTTAAAGTAATTCAGCCAAAATTCAGCCAATTAACTATAGGTACAAGATAAATAGACTCGCCTTATTTCATAAACTCACTGAATATGGATAAATTAATAGTACGGTGTTGTCGTCAAACGACAAGGCCTACTTGTTGTCTATGTAACAATGAGTTAGTTTCAACCGTATTGAAGTTTCAATTTACTTCAAATTGTTGTTCAAAAGTGGTAAAACCATTACCTACAAGGGTGACTCTCTCTCCTGCGCTAGAGACTTTACACGCACTTTAAACTTACAACTAACAACTTTGTTCTATCATACAGATCTATTTATATACAGCATTATTTTTAGTATATTATGCGAAACCCGAAACACGTGTCTAGTATTTAATGTAAAGAATCTATGTACAATATTTCAAAACTGTATCATGAAAGTTATAAGCTTGTTAAGTTACCTGTTTGTCCGTACAAAAACATGCTCACCCGCGTCGCTCGCGCCGCGCCGGCTTGCGCTCATTGATAATAGTACCTAGGTACCTAACCGTTCGGCGCGGAGATTGGATAACCTACTTAGTGTCGCTCGGTGTCTAACTTTTAACCTTTTTTAAATATTTTTGGGACAAAATATAAAATGGGGTAAAAATTATTGGAATCGTTTCAGTTACTTATTCTGAACAAACTATATTCAGGTTTCGCATATACTAAAAATAACGTTGTATACATATTATAAATTAAAGTCGCGTTTCGTGTATATCTATGTGAGCACGTTGTTATTCTAAACTAGGCAACGGATGTTGTTGCGGTAATTTCAAAGAAGGCATAGTAAAATGAGACAATCTAAAAATCGTAGAATCGATGGAAATATGGAGAAGCACACGCTTTAAAAGTTTTTGCAAGGAATTATTCCCGTCCTTGTCGCGCGGAACGCACAATGTATGGCGCTAGTTACATAGTCGTGACGTCACTTCTATGATAGTGCTGTCTTTGTCTAGCTAATTTTAAAACGTTTCTTGCAAATTTATTCAAACTTTTACACTTTTTATAACATTATTTGCAAACAAATATTTTTTAGATGTTAAATAAAAACAAATGTCATGATCCTTATTTTTTCCGAAAGGTTTAAGTGAATAGCACATTAAAATTAAACTTACATAAATACAATGAAGAAATCTTCATGATGTTTTGTAAAACTCCTCCGTGCCTCGGAAAGTACGTTAAGCAGTTGGTCCCGGCTGTCATTCGTGGATCTTTAACAGTCGTTACGGGTGAAGCCCGAAAGTCTGACAACCAATCTTATCAAGGGGTATCGTATCACCCAGTAATTGGGTTCTGGAGGTCAGATAGGCAGTCGCTCCATGTAAAATACTGGTATTCAGATGCACCCGGTTAGACTGGAAGCCGATCCTAACATAGTTGGGAAAAGGCTAGGCAGATGATGTTTTGTAAAGTCGCTAGTAGATATTATAGGCCAGTTTCCATACAAAGTCTACCGCATATCAATATGGAGTTAACTTATTATATACAAATGTAGCTTGAATATCGGCTCGTGCCAAATAGGTTAGTGTACTGTTAAATCTGTGCCAGTAAACTGCCTCTCTCAAGTTTAGTAGCATAAGTTATTAAGCTAAAAATAATATCAGTTCAGATTATTGTATACTGAATAAAAATCTTAAATTCCCACTAACAGACAACGCAGTCTATACGTAAGTGCTACTGGGTGTAGAAGGAAGAAATTTTAAATTTAATATTTTGAAAATTCATCCCCAAAAGGTATTAACTAAAGTCTCCGTCACGAGAAGCTATAACTTTTGTAAACACACATTCAGGGGTTCGCAACCTTTGGATCAAATAAAAAATAACAGTTTTGTGACGATTTTTGTTTTTCTCTAAGATAGGATATGATTATGTTAACACACATCTAATTACTGTCGTCAGACGATTCCGAGTATTCTGCATCTGCATTCTGCAGCATTGACAGCGTCAGCGTGAACTTACTTCAAAATGGCGGCCCAAATGTTTACGTTCTATGAGTCAGACGCGTTTCAGTACCCCTAAAAATGTTTAGACGACAGCGCTTTATATCGCTAAAATATAAGTCGACCAAGTGAAATTGCTCGTTAGTTTCGAAATACACGTATGTTACTTTGAGTTGATTGAATTTGGGATTATTTGTTGTTGATTGAATTGTCATTACGTTACCTAATAGAAGTTCTTAATTTACAAAATGTATAGCTTCTCGTAACGGGGGATAAAAGTCTGTATGTAAGTATATTCATAATTTTTGCCGATGCCGCGATGAGGATTCCCTTCGCGCAAACAGTTAGTTCCACTATAAGTTATAAGGTCGTCAAATAATGTCCTAGGAAAACATTACACAATGGGTACACAAATTATAATCTACGTCGCCGCGAATCTCTCAGGGAACTTTTTAAAAAGATTAATATTATGACGGTACCTTGCCAATTTATTTATGAAAATATTATGTATGTAAGAAAAAATCTACATCTTTTTAATAAAATAAGCGATAGACATAATTTTGATACTAGAAATAAAGATAAAATAAGTACATCAACCATTTTTTAGATTAGCCAAAGTAAATACATCTTTTATGGGGTACTGTGTTAAATGTTACAATAAAATACCTTGTGATATATTGCAATTAAATGAAAGAAAATTTAAAACTCACATTAAACGTACACTTTGTAAACAAGCATACTATAAATTAGAAGATTATATCCAAGATAAGAACGCTTGGAAACATGCTGGTCCTGCTCCATAGGACAATCTAGAGTCTAGACAAAATCAAACTGGTTGCTGATTTAATTGTAAAATTGATTCTTTCTTCTTTTTTTTGACGTTGATTTATATTCTGTAATTACTTAAACTCACACCCTGACTTATTACTTGTAATTTTTTATTTTAATGAAAATCGTTTATTTTTACCATGTTTGTAAATATGTGAGCACCATGTATCTATTAGATAATTAATTTATGTCATGTTTTCATTTTTAATTCTTTTACCTATTTTGGTATAGTAATTTTATTTTATTTTAGGTGCATCGTCTTCACATATTATTATATAATTAATGTATACAAAATATTGTAAAACATTTTAAAAGAGTAACGGTGGAGTTTCTTGCCCATTCTTCTCCATACGAAAACTACCTTTTGGAATGGGCGACTAGAATCAATTCTATTTTTTCGTAATTTTTGACGTTCAAAAGTGCCTTTTAAGTGCCTACTTGAAATAAATGTTTTGACTTTGACAAATTCAATTTGGTGTTTTCGCGAAAACACGTCTAAATATTTTCATTTCTGGGAGACTGGTGCCTATACTATATGTACTAAATTAAGAGCCGCCTTTAAGACACTGCATTTAAGATAAGTCGCGGTATGTTACAATATATAATTATTATTGGCGGTACAATTACCCAATGGTATCAACAGCAATCTCTTGCGACACTTTTATCTTTAAAACCCCGACTCTTATCGGTACAGAGTATACTTACGAGAATGTTAGCTCATGCGGCGGTAAAAAGATTAGCTTGTGATCAGGTTAATGGCGTCGCTGCATGGCTGCAGGGGCCGTCACTCGAGCACGTCCTTTTATTGCGCTTTCTTGATAGCCATGTCGAGGCACAATGGCTAGTAAATACTGAATTAGCTTTTTGAAAACATGAACGTGTTTTAATCCCATATATGGTACAGGTACATTGACGCACAAACTGTAGTCGTGAATTCAACACATGATTCTAACCCTCATAGAGTAGACAGTTTTCGTTTTTCAAACAACCGACGTAAAAATTCAACACGGGGAACATCAAGCTACTACAATCTATCAAATTTATTTAATAGATTTTCAACTTTATCGCTTAAGCACAAGGCTCAAAGTTGATTGGGAAAATTTGACAGTTTCGGGTAGCTTGATGCGCTGGCATCTGTAACTACTGCATCCGTGGTAATAGGTTGTACGTGGATGTCTCTGTTACCATGTATAATAGAGCAATGGTACTGAAATTCATTGGATTTTGAAAAGAGGGTAGAACTCATGGTGCTAATGTAAATATGGTTTAATAAAGTGGGTTGTACTGTCAATGTGTACCTGACGTCACCTGTCTAACCAAACAACAGAATCTCAAACGATACAATGGAACAATAGATGTTTGCAAGTCCCAAACACATCGGCTTTTGTCGTAGGTATATATTGTTACAATACGTACGTGTATAATAATGGTTCATATCTTATCGTATTACATCAATCTTCACCAAAACTAACCCGTTTGTCTCTTTTCTTCATCCGAACACATTTTACAAATACCTACAAATTGGAAAAGGTTTTACATGACGGAAGGTATTATGCTAAAACCTTAGAGACATACCACAAAAATAAGCGAAATACCTTTGAATAATTTATCTTACCCACAGTGGTTGGTAATATAATCTTCATTCGCGATTCGCCAAAAATGTAAACAAAATATGAGTTTATGGAAAAATAACTTTAAATCCTATACAATAAAGTTCAGTTTACGCTACAACTTCTAACATTTTTATAACTTTTTCAATAGTGCTAGTCACTCTGAAATCAACTTAATTACCATTAAAAAAAGTTGATATTTGTGTAACTTGAAATAATATTAATTTGAAACATACGTGTGAACAGACTTTAGATAATACGGGCTGGTGTCCGCAATTCCACGTCAAGCTCGTATTTTGCGTACGGTACCCACAGAGGTCGAAATGCTTTTTTTTTTCAAATAGGTAAGGTTCAAATAAGTCTAGAAAATTAATTGTTTTTCAAATTGACTGCCAACTTAAATTGTCCGTATTTTCAAATCACAAATGAAATTCTTCGCCAGTTGTATGAAATCTCACGGTAAATTGACGTAGGGTGTAAATTTGCTTAGCAATCCGTGACTGTACAATAATGTTGGCCTGGTAGATGTGAATTCGGCTATCATTGTATCGGCTTTTGTAACGGTCAATAGACTAATGGCCAAAGCCTCCCTTTGAATGTCGGTATCTTTGATCCAGATGCAGACGGTTCATTGGCTCGGCACGCATTGTCAGGGGATTTTTATCTACGAAGCCCTTATCGTATTTACCTGCCACGCGCGGGTACAATTTACATGTGGCGACAAGTTTTATTATTTAAATTTCTGTTCTGTGTATCAGTAAATATTAAAGTATTTTACATATAGGTAAACCTTTCGGAATGAATTCTTTTAACGATCGATGGAGAAAACCGCGTCAACGTCCATTCTGTAAAAGAACTAAGTGGTCACACAGACATACACAAAGAGCGACTTTGTTTTATAGTATTTATAGATCTACCGTGATGTTTTTTGTGTAGGTAATATTTACCAGCAACAGTTTGAGTATCTATCTCCATCTAATTTATCGCATATTCGCAAAAAAGTCGTATAAGCATGATACCTAATTCAGAACAAAAAGCAATTTGTTTTGCGAAAAATTGCCGTAAACACAATCATCACTTTTTACGTTTTGCGAAACTCGATTTACAAACATAATTTACAATAATTTCATATAGATTTCTAACGCCTGCCAGTTCAAACTGTTCACAGCATTGTGATCCGAGTCATTTTATTTGTAAAAAACTGGCCAAGTGCGAGTCGGACTCGCACACGAAGGGTTCCGTACCACAAGGCAAAAACGCCAAAAAAAAAACATGTTTGTTGTATGTATAACCCTTAAATATTTAATTTATTTTGTTTTTAGTATTTGTTGTTATAGCGGCAACAGAAATACATAGTTTGTGAAAATTTCAACTGTCTAGCTGTCGCGGTTCTTGAGATACAGCCTGGTGACAGACAGACGGACAGACGGACAGACGGACAGACGGACAGACGGCCAGACGGACAGAAGGACAGACAGCGAAGTCTTAGTAATAGGGTTCCGTTTTTACCCTTTGGGTACGGAACCCTAAAAATGGAGCTATTTGAAAGGAACCTCTGGTTGAAGGAATCAGGTCCGTTAGTACTCAGTGCTTGGCTATCATGAAGCCCGTACACAGTCGTCTACCTGATATCTAATATCACAAAAATCACATTATCATCATCCTCCACAGCCAAGAGAGATGCAACTTGCGTCAATCAACTCGCGCGCGCGTCTTCTGTTTCCATCCTTCACTCTGTAAGTGGCGTCGCGTCGCGGTGACTCGTGGAATGTTCTAAACCACTTCTTCCATTTGTTTTCTCCACAGTCGCTGCAGCAAGACGGATGTCGCTTGAGCATGCAGCTCGCAGCCAAGTAGTAAGATCCATCGATGCGAATGTGAATAGGTGCCTCGCCAAATGTATCGTCCCGTCAATAACTTTTGTATGTGTTATCTCGAATGAGACTTTTTTAACACAGGACTTGTTAAAACTATTAGCAATAAGTAACTTGGTTAGAATAAAGACTGTACTTTGACCCTATGATAGCCGGGAACTTTTTGACGTGTCTTTCTACCCAAACAGGGTTTCTTTACCATACGCCCTTCGGCAGTTGCAGTTGTATTCTATTAAAATGATACATTCCTGATATGGACGTTTACAAATCCAGTGAATCTGGGCTTGTGTCACTAAATTCAGATGACAGACTTCTCACCCACTGGAATCATGCGGAGGCAAAGAGATCTATGTGTAATGTTCATTAAAGATTTTGAATTAATGTAATGTAAAAATCAAATTTAGTAAGTACCTAAGACGTACAGTTTTTCAGATTATTTACGGTATTTCACTTTGTATGAACTGCTATTTAGAATGATTTGAACAAAATCAATAAGAAAAACATATTCTATGCCAAATCTCTACTATACAATTTATGTAAAGTCACGATCTGAGCCAAAATTCGCCAGTGTCGAAAGTCCAGCCAATATTTTTTGTCGGAACCCATTTACCGGCCACTTCTTATTGAAACCTTGCTAACTGGACCCTGAAATCTGGAGCCAGGCTTCTTGGCTGCATGCCACGCCATAATATACGATTAAATTCCTTCATATTTTTAAACTTTGTAGCTCTCGCTTTAATTAAGAGCACTCTAAGTTACACCTCAACTTTGTTGGTTCTCGCAAAGAAACTGGACTGAGTCCTTTTATGAAAATATAAAAATAAAAAGATTCTATGAAAGTGTTTCAGATTACAGCTGCAGCGAAGTTGTTAAGTGGTTCTGGAACACTCTTGAGATTAGGTTCGTCTCATCTTAGTAGATCCAATACTGTTGATATTGGATTAGCGTTCAAATAGTGTCTGTTGTCGCGTTACGTAATTTATATGCTAATGAAATCTGACCACATTGACATTACCAATGAATCACTCTACTTAGCCAATCGCTGACCACAGCATAACATTAATACAGTCTATGCTAGGCTGTGGACTGCGATAGCCTTGATCATTAATAGTAAAAATATTCACCAAATTTGGGGACCTCGGTTTTATATTAAACATACTCGTAACATAAAAGAATTTATTCGAAGGTTAAAACAATTTTTCCTTTGATATCGTTAATAAGACCTTGTTGAAAGCCATATTTTTTCTAATGAAGCTCTATTATACAAATTAATTCGAATCACCATGGAGATTGAACGAGCGTAAACATAGTAACACAGGTAGATAATAAATACGATCATAATAATATTTATGAAGGTACCTTTCCAGGAATATTTTCCGAAGTTCGGGCATGTTCGTGCCCGACTCGGCATCAAATGACATTAAATTGCCCGCAGTTATTGCCGTCATTACTGTAGTAGCATTATCGTTTAATGCGATCCTCATCATTATACCCTCCAGCAAAATAAAAACAGTGCTTTAATTTAAAACGCTGCATGAGCACAGCTCATTTTTCTGTAATGGACACGTAAAAAAACCGTTTCGTGTCCGTAACATTTTTTAATAAAAAAATCCAAAATCACCCATTCTAGCTTTACAATAGCGTCGCGACACTGACTGGAAATAAAGTTCCCTGGACTGTTCCCGCTCCAGTTTTAAAAGGAGAATTCTTTGCGAAACGGGCTTTTATGAATTCTTCTTACTGGGTTCATATTTTGGGTCAGCAGCCGATTGTTTTCAAATTCAAATCCTTTGTTTCGACGATACGGACATTCGCGCTGAAACGTTACTGAAATGGAACACGAGGCGGGAAGGAGTAACCATTTTGGTACATCATTTTATGAGGTTGAATCCCGACCACCGATTTGCCTGCCAAGTGTAATTGAGCAATATACACAGAGCCGTCTGTTATATTTTGTAGTTATACATATTATGTATATCTGCCTTTCTTTATCAACGATAGGTTCGTGTAGAACACCAGTTTACAAATAATCATCATCATCATTATCTGCCTAGCCTTTTCCCAACTATGTTGGGGTTGACTTCCAGTCTAACCGGATGCAGCTGAATACCAGTATTTTAAATGGAGCGTCTGCCTATCTGACCTCCACAACCCAGTTACTGGGTAATACGATACGCCTTTTGGTAAGAACTGTTGTCATACTTTCGGGCTTCTAACTACCCGTAAAGACTGTCAAAGATCCACGAATGACAGCCGGGACCAACGGCTTGACGTGCTTTCCGAGGCACGGAGGGGTCTCGGTATGTAAAGATTGTCACCCATCCACAGACCAACCACGGCAAGCGTAGCTTAACCCGATCGATTGACCTGTGCGGCTGTTATTATTTAGACAGGTATAATACAATAAGGTTAATAACATAACATCACGCCTATAATCCCCGATGGCTTAGGCAGACTTGTCGACCTGTAGTTCTACAGGTCGACACCCAAATTTCTCCAGTTAACTTTGAATCCCATATAATAGGGGGCGACCCTACTGCCATCAACCGGGAACTCCAGATTCCGGCCTGCTTAACCCAAAAACACCGTCCGTCGTGTCCGATCTGGGAAAGAAAGAAAAAAAGAAAGGAAAATGCGTTTATTGGCATTACAGCAAAATAAATACCTACACCTTAAAACTATAAAACAGAAAATAAAAAAAGTTATTTAAAAAAATAAAAAACCCGACTGCGGTAAAAAACCCGACTGCGGTAAAAACTGAAAAGCTAAAAACAAACCCATTTTAAATTAAATAAAAGTTGGAAGCAGGCGGGACCCATATCATTTTTATTGTATTTTCAAATTCAAATTTTTACCGCAGTCGGGTTTTTTGATTTTTTTAAATAACTTTTTTTATTTCCAGCTTTTTAGTTTACAAATTTGAAAGATTTCGCAGACGATTTAGTCCTTGGTAGGTGTTTTTTTGCGATTTGTCACTTCGAATTGCTTTTAAGTATATATGTTGTTTTTACCGCAGTCGGGTTTTTTATTTTTTTAAATAACTTTTTTTATTTCCAGCTTTTTAGTTTACAAAATAAATGTGAAAGATTTCGCAGTCGATTTAGTTCTTGGTACGTGTTTTTTACGATTTTTCACTTCGAATTACTTTTAACCGTATAAGTTGTATATATTTTTGTAATCACCTTTTAAAACCCTTTATTTTGATACCCCACTCGATAGGTATTGAGAAAAAAAAAATTTTTGAAGACATTATATTACGCAAAAATCGGCCATTTTATTTTTTTTTTCAATTTTGATATACCCAGTGTCACTCTCACAATTAAGACGAATCTAACGACACCTCTCAAGCTGAAATCGATCAAGCCGTTTAGGCTACAGAGCGTGCCAAAGAAATATACATACATACAAATACACTCGAAAACATAACCCTCCTTCTGACGCAGTCGGGTAAAAAACCGGGCAAGAGCGAGTCGCACTCGCGCACCGAGGGTTCCGTACCATCATATGTTTTTAAATTTTCATCAATGAGGCCTATATTCATCAGAAAATTTTAACACTGTGCACTGCGGTATAGAATATTTCAGTTTTATGTCAGCGCCATCTCTAGACCGTTAGTGGAACTAATGTAACTTTTGTTGATGATTTCTGAAAAAGTGTGCTATTTAGAGACTCGTTTTATATTTTCTGTAACTTCTCTAACTTAAACTTCTATCACATAGAATAATTTCAGATTTTTTTCTTTGCAAACTTCGGAGATAAGGGATAGAAAAGAGATAAAAAAATGTAAAAAAATACCGTGCCCACCCGGGCCCGGTATTTTTTTTTCAAAAGTCGAAAACTACGCGGCCTCAAAAAAAAAATGTTTGAGAATGTGCAAACTGCGTTCTTTCATATGATACCCCACATGTCCTAGTAGCCCTACTTCGAATTTTTAAGACCCCCCCTTTCAGTCCCTGCTGCAAAAAATATACATATATCTTTATTTCTTTCTTATTTGCAAAACGGTTGGGAAAACGTCATCTAAAACTATTCCAAATTTCAAGTTGATAGCATTAGTAGTTCTTGAGATATCCAGCTGTGACAGACAGACAGACTTAATCTCACCATAAGGGTTCCGTTTTTACCATTTTGGTACGGAACCCTAAAAATAATATAATGCCAAAAGCTCTACCACCTAGATAAACGACGCAGTACGGTTAGTAATGTTTCCAAGTATGGGAAACAGCAAAAGATTCCTTTCGAAGAATGGCATCCATGGCACCTGGCATTCATGCAAGTTTTTGGTTGTATCTATTTCGGTAGTCATCGGAATCACACTCTTATTTTAATTGCTTTTAAAACATCATCGCCGGGAAATGGGAAACTCGTGGCTACATTATGAAAAAATATTTCCAGCAAATATATTAAACTTAACTTCAACATTTTGGACGAAAAGTAACAAATATTTTAGCACAAAGTATCTGATAATAGGTATCTAAAAGAAGTCACACAGACTCGCATCCCCCAGAGCAATAGTGAACAGTCTTTTATATAAAAATACTTTACTAAAGTGCTCTAGCAGACAAGTTTTATCTCTATTATTCTTTTATGAATATTTTTGATAAATAGCAACACTTTTCCCGTTAGATAAAGCCGCAGCACTGTTAGGATAAGTTCAGATTTGCTCGATCTTAAGTCGTCACGCGTTTTTTCCGAGTTTGGTCCGCGATTGACGTCTGACAGCGGCGGTGTAAGAGGTCGGTGGTGTATTCATTTACTAATCCCCTCACTAATAAATGTTGTATAGCGTCTGTATAGTTACACAACGCTTTGTCTTCTTCTTTCGAATGTCAAATTAATGACGACTGAAAGAGAGAAATCGGAGTGTGACTATGCATCTCATTTATTACGTTTATTAGTTAGTATTTAGGTAAAAACGTGGTTTGTTGCTTGAAGTGAATGGGTAGTTGAGACTGCGAAATTCAAATTTTCTTACGTTTTTTGCAATTTGCAGATCAGTGTCAGGTTGTATCTTGATCAAAATATGATTCGCGTCAATAACAGGTACAAATTCAGAGAATTATAATCATTAGAATCATTAATACATCTTTCTAAGTTAGATTTCTACCATTAATATTTTTCCATAAGAGATTGGTGGTTGGTGGTAGAAATCTAACTTAGAAAGATATATTAATGATTCTAATTCACAGTTACTGGGTAACGGTTGTGAGATTGGCTGTCAGACTTCTGCGCTTCTGACGACCCGTAACGACTGTCAAAGGACTATGAATAACAGCCGAGGTACAGAAAAGTATACGTGTGTAGTGGTTGGTCACGTATCCACGAAACGACCTCGGGAAGCGTAGCTTAACCTATGATAGACCCGTGTGGCTTTTATTATTAAGGTGAATGGATGGTGGTAGACCGCGAAATTCAAATACTCTTACGTTTTTTGCAATTTGCAGGTCAGTGTCAGATTGTATCTTGATCAAAATATTATTCGCGTCAAAAAGGCCTCTGCCTCGAATCTTGCGGGCAGCGGGGCGGCGGCGGCGGCGGCCGCGTAATGCGTAAAATTAAATGGACCGGCCCTCGAAAAGAGCGGCGCGGGAGCGGGCAACGAGCGGTGCACTCCAGTCAACCGGTGACCGCCCACGCGTCTGCATTAGAAAGAAAGAAAAGAAAGAAAGAAAAAGTATTTATTGCGACTCGTACAGGAAGATCACAAACTAAACTAAACACAGTCAAATAAAAATCCAAGTTATATAAAAAAAAGAAAAAGTAACAAAAGGAAAATAAAATAGAAAGTCCTATACGAGGCCAAAAGGCTCCTATCTCAGCATGATGCTGCGACATTTAAAAAATAAATGTCACAGCGCTGGTATTCTGATAGGGCCCGCTGTGATGTCACGGGCAGTTACAGAAACAGAAATAAATAATTATGTAAAATATTAGCAAATAATAAAATAAATTAATTTTTTTTAATCTGCGCCAGACGTAACCTCATTACTTGTCTATGCCTTGCACTCTCTGGTGTGTCTGTGGCATAGCTGTGACAAGTAAATGGACGCAGGCGCCGACCTTACGGCGAGATTATTAAATACGTTTAAAATAAATTATATATAACGTTACGGCTGTCTAGTGGAGTGGAAAAGTATTACAAGAAATATACAATAAAAGTGGAATGTGGTAGTCAATACGGCATGAGTGAATAGGAGAAATAGAAATAAAGTAATGATGAGTGTTATCGAGTTACAATTTTTTTAAGAAACAAGTGACAACCTAACAAAACATTGTATAGTGTACGCCAGCAATAACAAATTCGTGTAATGCTGCCGGTAAAAGTATGGAATAAACAGTAAAATTAATTAATTATCGAACATTTACATAATGAACACAAAACAAAAACAAGATACGAAATAATTGCTGTGCCTGCTCAATCAACATTAGGGATTCACTTCTTCTTTTGCCCAGAATAAATCGAGCATTAGGGATAAATTTGGATCAAAAAGATGTTGTCGCCGTTGGTCAGACATTTCGTTCGCGAATAAAAAAAATAACTCGATGACACAACCACGAACACAACACTACGCGACGCCGCTATAGTGCCGCGCGATCTGCCCGCTGGTTTCGAGAACGGGTCTGCGTTGCCCGCGAAGCCCCCGCACTGCCGCCGCCGCCGCTCCGCTGCCCGCAAGATTCGATGCAGAGGCCTTTTTGTCGTGAATAATATTTTGATCAAGATACAATCTGACACTGACCAGCAAATTGCAAAAAACGTAAGAAAATTTGAATTTCGCGGTCTACCACCATCCATTCACCTTAATAATAAAAGCCAGACGGGTCTATCATAGGTTAAGCTACGCTTCCCGAGGTCGGTTCGTGGATAGGTGGCCATCCATTACATACGTATACTTTTCCGTACCTCGGCTGTTATACATAGACCTTTGACAGTCGTTACGGGTCGTCAGAAGCGCAGAAGTCTGACAGCCAATCTCACAACCGTTACCCAGTAACTGTGTTGTGGTCAGATAGGTAGTCGCTCCATATAAAATATTATACTGGTGTTCAGTTGTATCCGGTTAGACTGGAAGCCGATCTCAACATGGATGGGAAAAGGTTAGACAGGCTATTAAGTACGCGCAACAAGTTAATGGTCAGCCCTTTACTAAGAGTAGGTACTTACTGCGCGCTAGTTTGAAGTAAAAAAAAAGTAATTTAAAAAATAAAAAAACCCGACTGTGAAACTGAAAACCTAAAAACAAGCCCATTTTAAATTAAATAAAAGTTGGAAGCAGGCGGGACCCATTTGAATTTGAAAATATAATAAAAATGGTATGGGTCCCGCCTGCTTCCAACTTTTATTTAATTTAAAATGGGCTTGTTTTTAGCTTTTCAGTTTCACAGTCGGGTTTTTTATTTTTTAAATTACTTTTTTTATTTCCAGCTTTTTAGTTTACAAATGTGAAAGATTTCGCAAACGATTTAGTTCTTGGTACGTGTTTTTTACGATTTCTCACTTCGAATTACTTTTAACCATATAAGTTATATATATTTTTGTAATCACCTTTTAAAACCCTTTATTTTGATACCCTACTCGATAGGTTTCGAGAAAAAAAAATTTTTTTTTGAAAACATATTGCGCCAAAAATCGGCCATTTTATTTTGTTTTTCAATTTTGATATACCCAGTGTCACTCTCACAATTAAGACGAATCTAACGGCACCTCTCAAGCTGAAATCGATCAAGCCGTTTAGGCTACAGAGCGTGCCAAAGAAATATACATACATACATACACTCGAAAAACATAACCCTCCTTCTGACGCAGTCGGGTAAAAATGTTTCCTGACTATCTGAAGGCTCCCTACGTATGGCCTGGCGTTCTATACATATGGCCTGGCGTTCTATGATACACCCCCCTAAGCCTTATTCCATACACAGCAGTTTGTTGTAAAGCTGGTATTATAATCGAATCATTATTATTGAAAGCAGTAATATTTTCTGATCCTATTCAAACAAAGGATTACTTGTTTTGTAACGGGATTATGTAACAGGTGTCTGCAAAAAATATCGGCGTAGGCGCGTATTTAGGATTATACTGGGGAAAATGATATAAAAATATTTGAATAGCAAAATCTTTTCTCTAGGAAAGGTGGCCTTAACATCATCATCTGCCTGCCTTTTCCCAACTATGTTGGGGTCGGCTTCCAGTCCTCCCAGTCTAACCGGATGCATCTGAATACCAGTATTGTACATGGAGCGACTGCCTATCTGACCTCCACAACCCATTTACTGGCAAGACTAGTTGTCAGACTTTCGGGCTTCTGACTACCCGTAACGACTGCCAAAGATCCACGAATGACAGCCGGGTCCAAAGTCTTAACGTGCTTTCGTGAGAGGTCTCGGTATGTAAACATGGTCCCCCATCCACAGACCAACCGCGGCAAGAGTAGTTTTACCTGATCGATCGACCGGTGCGGCTGTTATTATTTACCCACGAAAAGGTAGCCTGAGCATATACAAAAAAAGCCTTTTCGTTCGCACTCCTGGGACATAGGCCTTCTCTCTGTGAGAGGGAATGGACCGAATCCACCAGGGGGCCCAGTGCTGGTTGATAGATGTCACACGTCTTCGAATTTTGGTTCTAGGATATTTGTTTTTCTCTGGATGTTTTCCTTCAGAGCAGTGGTAATGAAATAAATTCCACAAATTAAAGCAATATAGAATAACATCCTAAAAGTCCTGAGAAGAGACGTGTTGGTCCTGCAAATAGGCACACAATATTGTCCTGTATATATACGAGCATGTAAGCGGTTAATGACCCCACATTTGTCGCCAAGGTTATGTCTTTGAAGGTACTGTCAACAAAGGAGATAAGTATACAGGATCGTCGGACATAGTTGAAGTTTAGTAAGAAACCGATGGATGTTTTCGAATAAAATTTTATTTTATTAATAGAAAACAAACAGCTCATTTATCAAATTAAATTTCAGGCAACAACCTCCATCGTTTTCCTACTAAACTTCAACTTTATCCGACGATCCTGTATACTTATCTCCTTTGTTGACTGTACATGGGATTCATGGGAATGTGTTATTTTGACTGAGGTTCTACGTGGCAGTCTTTAAGGAAGGAACTAGTGAGAAATTCGTACCTACATAATTATATAAGACTAGCTGCGCTGCGTGGTTTCACCCGCTTAAGTGTTGTGGGAATATCGGGATAAAAACTATCCTATGTCCTTCCCCGGGATGCAATCTATCTCTCTGACAATTTTTTTCGAAATCCATTCAGTGGTTTAGGTGTGAAAAGGTAACATACAGACAGACAGACAGACTTACTTTCGAATTTATAATATTAGTATGTTTTTTTTAAAATTCTTATTCACAAGACGATGCTTCAATTTACAGAATGAATTCTACAATAGGTGGATGATAGATTAAACAATTCCTGTCAAATACGATTTTTGGGTGTTGTGCCTCTAACTGAAACAAAAAACATAGGAAATAACAACGTCAAACCGGCAGAAAATAACCTCTTTACAAATAAATGTGGGAAATTTTCAATCCCAAGTCAAAGCCATTAAATTATTAAAAAAAGAAGTAAAATAAAATATAACAACCCCAGCCCACGGCTGAAATCAGAACAGAACGTGTATCGGGCCACTGAAGGAGCGAACAATTCAATAAGCGACTCCACGTACTTCCTTATTCCGGTCACGTATAAGCACGACTAAAAAAATAGTTTTTCTCATGTTCCGTCCGCAAAATTATTGAATATTTGTAAATTGTGAACTAATAAAATGTTTGGGTTGTTTGGGTGTTGACATAGATAGATTTTCATTACTTTTTATGTCCCAAGTTGATAATATAATAAAAACCGACCAAGTGCGTGTCGGACCACACACAATGAAGGGTTCCGTAGTTGGAATGAATTTATCCCAAGAACAAACTTAACATTGTAGTTGAAAATCATGTTCTCCCATACACTGCAACTGCAAATGTTAGTTGGTCAACTATTACTCGTAAACTTGTAAAGCCTACTTAGCTGTGATAGTTTTCCTTTTAACTTCGTTATATGTAGTATATACCGTGAATTTTTTCACATATCCAAAAACAACTCTTTAGCTGGCAGGGGGAGACACTTGACTCTGATAAAAATTAGCACTTTAAAGTTTAATATTTCACAAACGGATCCCTGAATCAAAAATTGTTTTCAAAACCCCCAAAATATTTTTGAAATACCTGTCCAAAGATCACATGGGGTAAACTAGAAGAAAAAAAAACATCCACACTTTACGTGTAGAGGAGATACTTACCATAATTTTTTTTTCAATGTTTTATTTGACCACTTTGTCGGCGTAATTAATTTATATCCATGCTAAATTATAGCTTTCTAGTACGAGGAGTCTCTGAGCTAAGCTGCGGACGGACAGACGGACATGGCGAAACTATAAGGGTTCCTTGTTGACTACGGAACCCTAAAAAGGGTAGTCCTGATGCTATTTATTGATATTTAAAACTGCAAAAGAGTTATGTAACTATTACCAACACTGGCAGCACTGTAACTATCGTAGAAGGGGAATGAGATACAGCATCTTTGTCAGTGAATTTAGGATTTTTAGTAAGTATATTTTAACGAACTATGACCAGCAATACTTGGCAAAGCTTGGCAGACGCCAGGTTTAATTGGTCACTAAGGGCATTGTTCATAAACGTGTCTATTCGATACAAGAGTGGACCGCAATTATTTATGTACGTTTGCCCCGCACGGCCCCCCAGAATTTGCGATTTAGGTGTGCACCAATGCAATGTACTCGCCTCTAGGAGTATATGTACCGGTTTCTTTTTCAATGTACCTCTGTACTTTTGAAGAAATATGCAAAAAAAGGGGGCCGTGCCAGCCAAACGTTTTCAGCACGGCCCCCGTGTAACTTGAAAAATATATAGCGTATTAAAAAGTTTCATAAACTCAAGGAATGTACTTTATTAACACGTTCTATGTACCGTAACAGATATTGTGAATTCGTAATAACAAATAATATATAGATGTGGATAGGGGGCCGTGCTGAAAAAAAAGAAATAAGAAAATATCTAAAAAAGACAAAACAACCTTAGCCAAAAACTATTAAAAAGTAATTCATGTTTGGCAAGTAACATATGTACCGCATTGGTTTCTCATACAACTTGCTGAATTAAAAAAATAAACGAATTTTAGTTTATTCAGCACGGCCCTCTATAGTTGCCTATATCTTTTTAAATATGACATGTTTGTTTACAAAATTCGACTTCCTGAATTATGTATAGGAGTACATTCGTTCCAAATAAATTGCGATTATGGTGTATTAGTACTCTAAAAGATAAATTGGATCAAAAATATCCTAACATACAACTGATGGGGTGACCATAAATTAGGTACTTACATATATTCTATAGGTACCTATATTAATGAAATTATGTGACTACATTGAAATAAACATTCTTTTTTTACAATTTGTTTTTTTTTTTCTTCAAAATTAATATTAGCGATGACATCTTTTAAGGGAATTAAAGCAGTTAAAACTTGTTGTGTGCGGTCGCTATTAGGTCACTGACGCTACGCTTCATGTTGCGCAGTTGCGCTCGAGTGTTTATTGATCAGTCACAACTTGCACAAAAGAAGAATGCCAATATTGTGTAAAAATGATAAGACCTTTTATACCTTTGAATATTAACGTAATCAACATGTTTGGCATTTTTGCATTAGAAGAGTCACTTGCTATCGAAACTAAATCTCAAATTTGTAAAAATGATTGCGATGGAACTGTCATTTCAAGCTATAAATTACAAAATATTATAACCTTTGATTTAAATGGAACAGACGCAATGGTTTTGTGTAATATTCCGGTCACTATTAATATCTATTAAAAACCAAATTTATGAAGTCGTTAGTTTAGTGCTATTGAATATGTAGGGAATTCAATGGGGAATCTGGGCCATTATAAGTGCCATACGCTTAGCCATGAGCAATGGCTATGTTACGATGATTTGGCCTTGAAAATTAACAACAGTACAGTAGATTCAATATTCGTACACACCCTTACTTACGTTTTAGCGAGTGATCTTTGATGTTTTATAATTATGTAAAAATAATAACAATATTCTAATTATTACAGTTGCTTGAAACACTACTGTGATTACGTAGGTTAAATTAGTTGCCTGTGATTATTCCAAATAATTAATGTGATTAATGTAAGTAATATTATTGTAATGTAGGTGAGGTTCAATGAGTGATTTGTTGGAAACGTATCTGTGATTTTTTAAGCCTTTTAAGCTCTGTAGTGTTAGTGACACATAGTTTTTCTGCGATTATTCCATAGGTAAACGTAACTAATACTGTGAAATGTATCGAAACTGTAATTTTATTTTAATGTACCGTACATCAATCCGTGTGATTTATTGGAAATATATCTGTGATTTTTTTAAGCCTTTTGAGCTATTTAGTCTTAGCGACACATGTTGTTTTGTTCGATGTGCGACCTACTTACTACTAATAAAGTTATCGTTAATACGAATACGATGCGAATACCATGATTTCACGTGAGAATGGTTAAAAAAGCTTCTGCATAAATTGAGTAAATCTATAATATAAAAATGAATCGCTGAATGTGTTGCTAAGCGCAAATCTCGAGAACAGCTGAACCGATTTCGCTAATTCTTTTTTTAGAATATTCCTTGAAGTACGAGGATGGTTCTTACGCAGAGAAAATTTAATATATCTTTGGGAGTAGGGTAGAAGTAGGGTAGGGTAGGAGTAGGGTAGGTGTAGTGTAG
Organism: Mesoligia furuncula; assembly: GCA_916614155.1. Lineage (NCBI taxonomy): Eukaryota > Metazoa > Arthropoda > Insecta > Lepidoptera > Noctuidae > Mesoligia > Mesoligia furuncula. Next base: position 1,926,401 of record OU744790.1, on the reverse strand, counting down.
GAGTAGGTTAGGAGTGGGGTAGGAGTAGGATAGGAGTAGGGTAGGAGTAGTGTAGGAGTAGGGTAGCAGTAGGGTAGGAATAGGGTAGGAGTAGGGTAGGAGTAGTGTAGGAGTAGGGTAGGAGTAGTGTAGGAGTAGGGTAGGAGTAGGGTAGGGGTAGGGTAGGGTAAGGGGTAGTACACCACGCAAACGAAGTAGCGCCGGGCAGCTAGAAATAATTTATATGGCAAAACAACGTTTGCCGGGTCAGCTAGTCCTTAATAAAATAAACGTTTATTTTATTAAAGATTTACTCAATTTATGCAGAAGTTTTTTTAGCCATTCTCACGTGGAAACATGGTCACCCCATCAGTTGTATGTTAGGATATTTTTGATCCAATTTTACTTTTAGAGTACTAATACACCATGATAGCAATTTATTTGGAACGAATGTACTCCTATACATAATTCAGGAAGTCGAATTTTGTAAACAAATATGTCATATTTAAAAAGATATAGGCAACTATAGAGGGCCGTGCTGAATAAACTAAAATTCGTTTATTTTTTTAATTTAGCAAGTTGTATGAGAAACCAATGCGGTACATATGTTACTTGCCAAACATGAATTACTTTTTAATAGTTTTTGGCTAAGGTTGTTTTGTCTTTTTTAGATATTTTCTTATTTCTTTTTTTTCAGCACGGCCCCCTATCCACATCTATATATTATTTGTTATTACGAATTCACAATATCTGTTACGGTACATAGAACGTGTTAATAAAGTACATTCCTTGAGTTTATGAAACTTTTTAATACGCTATATATTTTTCAAGTTACACGGGGGCCGTGCTGAAAACGTTTGGCTGGCACGGCCCCCTTTTTTTGCATATTTCTTCAAAAGTACAGAGGTACATTGAAAAAGAAACCGGTACATATACTCCTAGAGGCGAGTACATTGCATTGGTGCACACCTAAATCGCAAATTCTGGGGGGCCGTGCGGGGCAAACGTACATAATTATTTGGCCAAGTAGGCATTTAACAATCTAATGGCAAGTCGGTCTGCCAAGCTTAATTGGTTTCTAACGGTAAAGTTTCTTTCATAAACGTACAAGAGTTTACCGCAATCATTCGGACAAGTAGCCATTCAACCACTTCAGTCCCACAAGTGGCGAGACTTAAATGTATGTCCAGCGCACCTTAGCCAGTAGTCCCGCTACCACTGATTGGCTTATATTTTTGTCACGATTTGGGCTATTCTTAAAATGTTTGTGCCAATCTGAGGTGTCCTTTATGTCAATTCCGTGGTCAATCTGAGGTATCCCTTACGTCACTTCCGTGGTCAATCTGAGGTATCCCTTACGTCACTTCCGTGGTCAATCTGAGGTATCCCTTACGTCACTTCCGTGGTCAATCTGAGGTATCCCTTACGTCACTTCCGTGGTCAATCTGAGTTATCCCTTACGCCACTTCCGTGGCCAATCTGAGGTATCCCTTACGTCACTTCCGTGGTCAATCTGAGGTATCCCTTACGCCACTTCCGTGGCCAATCTGAGGTATCCCTTACGTCACTTCCGTGGTCAATCTGAGTTATCCCTTACGCCACTTCCGTGGTCAATCTGAGGTATCCCTTACGTCACTTACGTGGTCAATCACAATCGGAACCTGCGACCAAAATCAATGTTCGGTACAGATTTGCAGCCCTTAGGGATGCTACGACGGTCCGTGTGGTGTCGGACTTAAAGAATTGCGCCACCCCATACTTCCCGTGGGTGTCGTAAAAGGCGACTAAGGGTCGTACCGGAGAATGGGCAGCAGCGTTCTCTATGCATTCCACCACCATACTATACTGCGATCGCCAACCCGCCTGCCAAGCGTGGCGATTATGGCAAAACCCCCCCAATAATGACAAGCACAAAAATCACTAGGCCCCTAGTACGCGGCGGCCCGCCTACCCTTGGTTACGGTAGCGGCCAAGGCCACGGTGAGGCAAGGGGTGCTAAGAATCCCCGGAAGAGATCCGGCTACCACAATCACCGAAAACTGGACCTGGCAACATACAACACGCGTACACTCCGGACCGACGAGAAGATCACCGAACTCGAGGAAGAATTGAGCAAGATACGATGGAGTATAGTGGGGTTATCTGAAGTCCGAAGAGAGGGGGAGGACTCGATAATCCTTAAATCCGGAAACTTGCTCTATTTCCGGGAGGGCAACCAGCAGTCCCAAGGTGGTGTCGGGTTTATCGTCCATAAGTCCCTTGTGAGCAACGTGGTGAAGATCGAGAGTGTGTCGACCAGGGTGGCGTACCTTATACTCAGAATATCCGAAAGGTATTCGCTGAAGGTCGTACAGGTTTACGCCCCGACCTCGTCACACCCCGACGATGAGGTGGAGACCATGTATGAGGATATTTCCAGAGCCATGCATGGCTCTAAAACTCACTTTACCGTTGTCATGGGGGACTTCAACGCGGAACTGGGTAAACGTAACGATGATGAGCTGCGAGTGGGGCAATTTGGAGTTGGATGCCGGAACCACCGGGGCCACCTACTGGCCAGTTTTATGGAGAAGGAAGGCCTCTTTATGATGAATTCCTTCTTCAGAAAACGTGAGCATAGAAAGTGGACCTGGCAGAGCCCGGATGGTGCAACTAAAAATGAGATTGACTTCATTATGTCGACGAAGAAGCAAGTATTCAATGATGTCTCTGTGATCAACGCGGTGAAAACCGGAAGTGATCACCGTATGGTAAGAGGCACATTGAACTTAAATATCAAGCTGGAAAGATCTCGACTGATGAAGTCTACGCTCCGTCCAGCACCGATCCAGATCCAAAACCCCGAGAGCTTTCAGCTCGAACTCCAGAATCGTTTCGAATGCCTAGGGAGCTCCGTGGACGATTATAACGATGGGTTCGTGGAAACTGTCCATACCGTCGGGTCTAAGATCTTCAAGACCCGCCGTACGAATTCAAAAAAGAAGCTCTCTGATCCTACTTTGCGGCTCATGAAGGAGAGGCGCGATATGATCCTGCAGTCTACGGATGATGCGCTAAATTACCGGCAACTCAATAGACGGATCTCTAAGGCCTTGAAAAGCGATCTTTGCCGTTTTAATACAGATCGTATTAAGGACGCGATAGAGCGAAATAAAGGCTCCAAGGTCTTTGCTAGAGATCTGTCTATTGGGCAGAGCCAGCTTACGAGACTGAAGACCGATGATGGCAGGATCGTATCCGACAAACCTGAGCTGTTGAGAGAGATCGAGAGGTTCTATGGACAGTTATACACGTCAACAAATAACCCCGCTATGAATCTGGCAAACGACCCAAGAGCTAGATTGACCCGGCACTATACCGAAGACATCCCGGACGTCAGCCTGTACGAGATTAGGATGGCTCTGAAGCAGCTCAAAAACAACAAGGCACCGGGTGATGACGGAATTACGGCCGAGTTGCTGAAGGCTGGCGGAAAACCCGTCCTGAAGGCCCTTCAGAAGCTGTTTGGTTCCGTCATACTCGAGGGCAAAACACCACAGGCATGGAACAGGGGTGTGGTGATACTTTTCTTTAAGAAGGGCGATAATGCCCTCCTTAAGAATTATAGGCCCATCTCACTCTTGAGCCATGTCTACAAGCTGTTTTCGAGAGTCATCACGAACCGTCTCGCGCGCAGGTTTGACGACTTCCAGCCTCCCGAACAAGCCGGATTTCGTAAAGGCTTTAGCACCGTAGACCACATACATACGCTGCGACAGGTTATACAGAAGACCGAAGAGTATAACCTGCCTCTCTGCTTAGCGTTTGTGGACTACGAGAAAGCCTTTGATTCGATCGAGACATGGGCTGTGCTGCAGTCTCTTCAACGGTGCCAGATCGACTATCGGTACATCGAAGTGCTGAAGTGTCTGTACGAAAACGCCACTATGTCAGTCAGACTCCAGGATCAGGCCTCGAAACCTATCCTTCTGCAGCGAGGTGTGAGACAGGGAGACGTTATCTCTCCGAAACTGTTCACCGCTGCACTGGAGGATGTATTCAAGGTTCTGGACTGGAAAGGGGCTGGCATCAACATCAATGGCGAGTACATAACTCACCTTCGGTTTGCCGACGACATCGTAGTCATGGCTGAGACTATGGAGGACCTCAGTACAATGCTCGATGACCTCAGTAGAGCCTCCGAAAGAGTGGGTCTTAAAATGAACATGGACAAAACGAAGGTCATGTCAAATGCCCATGTAACACCCACTCTCATAAAAATCGGAGACGCTACACTCGAAGTCGTGGACGAGTACGTTTACCTAGGACAAACCGTCCAGTTAGGTAGGTCTAACTTCGAGAAAGAGGTAAATCGACGAATCCGACTCGGCTGGGCAGCGTTCGGGAAGCTACGCAATATCTTCTCGTCCCACATACCGCAGTGTCTCAAGACGAAAGTCTTTGACCAGTGTGTGTTGCCAGTGATGACTTATGGAACGGAAACGTGGTCGCTCACAATGGGCCTTATAAGAAGGCTAAAAGTCACCCAAAGGGCAATGGAGAGGGCTATGCTTGGAGTTTCCCTGCGTGATCGAATCAGGAATGAGGAGATCCGCAGGAGAACCAAGGTAACCGACATAGCCCGAAGAATTGCCAAACTTAAGTGGCAGTGGGCAGGGCACATTGCTCACAGAACAGATGGCCGATGGGGCCGAAAGGTTCTGGAGTGGCGACCGCGTACCGGAAGACGTAGCGTTGGAAGGCCTCCCACAAGGTGGACCGATGACCTTGTGAAGGCCGCAGGAACCCGTTGGATGCGGGAAGCACAGGACCGGTCGAAGTGGAGGTGCTTGGGGGAGGCCTATGTCCAGCAGTGGACGTCTTTCGGCTGAAATGATGATGATGAGGGATGCTACACGTTTGTTCGGGTCAACACTTTCTATTCAGGAGTATTTATTGAACAGCAGCAGCCGACCCGAAGTAATTTCTACAAAATTATATTATACGATTTTGCCAATTTAATACAGTCAATCTCAATCGAAATCTTAAACTTCATACAATAAATTTGATAATTGATTTTGACCACGGATCGCTGTCGAGATTGTCCATTGTTATGGGTGCTAAAGACATTTATAATACCACAACACAATAGCTGAAGCCACAGAGCATTGAATCTTTGCGCCAGCTGTGACTTGAGCCGCGAGTACTAATAATATTCGAAGCAGCGCATTTATAAAGCGCAAATTCATCTGTCACAAGCATTGTCAAAATTATGATAGGCCATCACTTCCTATGAGCGAACGGTGACGCCCACTGACAAAATTGCTTCGTATGGAAAATGTTGACATTACCGTATCTAGCAGGAGTCGCCGAGGCATCTGCGTGCTCTGTGGTAGAAGCACTTTATTCGTGAAGTAAATCGTGGTCTGCATCGGAGCATGTCCGCAGAGCAGGCGTCGGTATTAAAGATTGCAGTAATTTACAGTCGGCGCGCGGTGCGAGGCTATTGATAAATGTGCAGTATTAGGTCACTCCAGCGACGATGCCGATGGCACTGGTGTTCGTGGCAGTTAAGTGGTTCAGATGAAGATCATATATCAATGAGATTTGAAGTTAAATGATTTTACGATTGTATATTTTGAGATTGTTAAAAATAATAGTATGGTTTTATTATTAAATTGTGAGATTAATTTAGAAATGTTATTGTTAAGACAAGCGTTAAAAAAAAAGTAGTAAATGGTCGTTTTTTTTATAAAAGTTTGTCGCTACAGTTTTATATGAAAATTATTTAAAGAGGAGATAATAAAAGTTTTCCTAGTCTCTACGAGTACAATGACTACTTCCAGTCTGCAATAAAGATCTTCCTTTCTAGACTTGTTTCAACAGTCTCAAGGGATTTCATCCAACAGACTACAGTTTCACTTACATGCAGGCTCACACCCACAGTTACTTTCACTCGAACTTTTAACAAAGATACACAACCAACCTTTTCGAAGTCGGTTAACAAACCAGGAAATACGTGTTTAGTTTAGAGAAACGTGCTTTTGTTCAGTAGGAAATCGACGCCGGGCGAAAGAAGTAAGCGTGTAGATTTATAGACGCGCGGCCGCGGCGTTTTCAGCGCTTGTCTTGTAAGAGATGTTCTGAGTGATAAGCGGGCGCGGGAGCGGGTACATGGGTACTTACTGTATGTTCACATCATATACGCAGAATCGCGGCGCCGGCAGCGTCTAGAGATGGAAGCACTAATTGAATTCGTGGCACAGAAAGTATGTTGAGTGCTCAACTTCTGTCACGGACAGCCATTTAAAGCCGTCAGATTTAATATGTAATTTATGTCGTTGTGCAAGTTCACCGTTTACGAATATTATGCATTAATAACAATTTATTGATAAATGTGAATTATCTAAAATCGAACAAACGAATCGATCTAACTAAATTATGATCTATAACTTACAAAATGTTGGTCAAACAGTCGTGATGCTATGTTGCGTGTTATGTTATGTCATCTAAAACAATCCGGAAAAAATTACTATTCTGCCACATATAAACGCGCTGTCACTAAATTCATAAACCTATTCATAACCCACTGTTCTCACGAGGAAGTCAAAATCGAAAGTATATTTAGGTTTCTGTATTAAATTCTGTAAGCTTTTTGATTAGATTAATTTAAGTTTTGAATTGCCTGCTTCCTCTGGTAACTTGCACCACACTCCGCCTTCAAAGATTCGTCTTCAGCGAAAAAATAAATTATTCTTTTCTCCTGAAATTACTTCTTTCGGCGTATTACGGTTTGTATGTAACAACAGAAAAGTTTCTCCCTTTGTGAGCGAAGGATTTATTTATTTTTATTGAAACATTCAGCGGATGATAGCAGTTGTATGACGAATGTAATCTGTAACTCGTTCTCTGTAATACATTGATGTGTGTTTTTATGCGATACTACGCTTTGAGGGCAATGTACCCATGTAAAAGGAAGTTTTTATAAAAAGATATTCTTATTCTTTAGTACGCAAAATACGCGCATTGACGAGAAGTTGCGGACACCAGCCCGTATTACCTATTATAGTCACGGCGTTCATTAAATTACTGATACAGATAAATAAGACTCAACATATACCTACCTCTTGATCATCATCATCTACCTAGCCTTTTCCCAACTGTGTTGGGGTCGGCTTCCAGTCTAACCAGATGCAGCTGAATACCAGTATTTTACATAGAGCGACTGCCTATCTGACCTCCACAACCCAGTTACTGGGTAATACGCTACCCCTTGGTAAGACTGTTGTCAGTCTTTCGGGCTTCTGACTACCCGTAACGACTGTCAAAGATCGACGAATGACAGCCGGGACCAACGGCTTAACGTGCTTTCCGAGGCACGGAGGGGTCACGATATGTAAAGATGATCACCCATCCACAGACCAACCGCGGCAAGCGTAGCTTAACCCGATCGATCAACCTGTGCGGCTGTTATTGTTTAGCCACGGGCCCCTCATACCTATACCTACCTCTTGATGTTTACTTTAAATGTTTTTCAATAATAAAGAAAAATAAATACTACATAATATCAGCATATAGCATCCATAGGCAGAATATTTCCAATAACCTGTCTACACTTAAACAATATTGTATTGTGACTATGGAGCCACATCGCAAACGCTGCCTCACTTCTTGTCGTGCTCTCTGTGCAGAAACACTACGAAAGACCAGGGCCGAAGGCCGGGTCAGCGGAATTGTCCGAAAGGGTTACTGCTGGCCCGGAACATAAAGGGCTAAGGAAAGAACACGGGTGGGTTTAGTCAGTAAGAGTCTGACAATTCAGGCGTGTCGACAAAAATTGGCGATCTGTGCTAAGCTCCCTCAAATACATCGCTTTATATCCTTCAATGCTCTGCTTTATGTCCGCCGTCTGGACAATATGGCGCGGGCTGTTCAGTGTCCGGGGCCTGTCCGGGTTCTGTCGGGACAGGATTAAAATTCAGCGAGTCTATCTAAGCGTCACTCACAGCAGGGACCCGTCTCAATCTAGCGGATGAAATGAAAATTGCAAGGACTTTTTCGTTAAAGGCTTTTCTTATTTTTGGGCGATTTTTTACGCTTTTATTTTTTGGGCAGATTTTTTTAATTGTCTGATAACTTTATCTGAGGGATGATATTACGAATTTGAGAGCTCTTGTATAGAAAATATGCCAAACCATCATATTTATTCTTCTGTAAGTAATCAGTATATATATTGAAATGTCTTAGTATGTCAATTTAAAGATAAAATTGATTTAAAGAAAATGAGACAGGTTGACTATGAGAGAAGCAATCGGGAAACCGATAAACAATACCATTTTTTATAAACTGTGTGTTCAAACAATCAAATGTAAGAATAAACTACCAAATTATTCACAAACATTATAATCTACATTTTGTGTTCACCAATCAACATCTTAAACTTTTTAACCAGCACTTACTTCTTGATCTTAAAAAAATATAAACATCCGAATTGAGAACCTCATCCTTTTTTGAAGTCGGTTAAAAACTATCCAAAAGCATTAACTATTTAACAAAACAAACAATTCACCTAGATAAAACAAACAAATAATATCGCTCTCCGTTTGTGTTCGAGATTCAAATAAACAATTTAGGAGCTACGTGCTACGAGCTACGAGCGCTACGGCGACGCTACGGCGTAGCTTTGACTCGGTCGCTTTCATCGGCACATTGGAAGTGTTTGTAAAAGACGCAAAAGCTTACTGCAATTTTACTTCCGAGTTTCTAAGAATAAATAAAATGGAACAGATGTTGTGATTCTAGGTAAAAGTTGCAAGGCACTGAAGGTTGTTTTTCTTCGACCGGACAATTTGTGGTTTTCGTTTGATGTCTATTTTTGGCGGTGGACAGCTGAATGGCTAGAATTAAATTCATTAGGGTTTGACGAAAATTTAATTTCACGTAATCGGAATATGTGTGAAAACGGTTGAAAAGTCAAGCAAATGTCGAAATTAATTTGTTGATTTCCGTTACTGTACACGTGGAAGGAGCTCCATATGCCGTCAATTTGTTTAACATTTCGTTTTCAAATCTAATCGAAGTATTGTACGTAAAAAAAATACAAGCTCAGATCATCAAGCATCAGATCCGTGTGTACACATTAAGTTCACGACAGTCGTACATGTGCTCAACTGCTCGGGTATGTATGAATCAATATGGCTGTCGTAATTGTATTGATTATAAAATCGATAGTGACATATCGTTGGAAGTACAAAAATCATTTCTGTGGCAAAATATTAATATTTTTACCGATTAAAAAATAGTCAACTTTGTAATTGCTTTATAATTTTTGACTACAAATCCCGCTATTAAGAACCTTCATAAGATTATAATTATGTATCTGTCACAAAGACAAATAGACGTTGTGGTCTTATGACGTACAGGTTACAATCAACCTAAGAGTGATAAAGGAAATATAAGGTCGACTGTACAATAGCGTTCGGTGTCTGTAGTTCCTTTCTCCGTTTCCAAAGCAAAAATGAAACTGAGAAAACACTGCTCACCCCAGGGAGAAGTGCCGACTATCTCACACAAAGAGATAACACGTGAATCCTTCAGTTTCAGTATTTTTTCAGCGCATTTGTAACGAGTCGCCCGTCGCCTACCTCTGGGGAGCTAATTACGTAAATTCATTGCTGCCCATCTTCCCCTGGATTAGGGTTGGCAGACCAGGGATCTCAGTAAAGATCGGACAATTTGGACATTTGTCCCCGACAATTTTGTAGCTTTTTTTTCTGTAAAGAAAGCAAACTAATGTGAGAACGGGGATGATAATCATACCCATATCGAATGTACTAAAAAAAATCTTAAATTCATTTACTGACAGACGGCGCACAGCCTAAACCATTGTGTCTAGAAACATGAAATTTTGCACACTAGTTCCTTTCATAACAAAGGACAAACTTAAGAAAATTTAACCCGTAATGGGATTAAAAAGGGGTTAAATGATAAATGATTTTATTTTTGTAAGTAGGTTTGTACAAACACTTTTACACGTCAATCATGTTTTTTTAAATTTAGATGAGGTCGGCGTTTCCTATCTGACTACTCTGAGAAGAAACATTTCCCCTATTACCCATAAAAATTAATAAAGTTTTATCCTGGGTAAAGTTACATTTAATAATTTATTTCATAATATGAAACAAAGAACAACCAGGCATACAGTAATTTATTATTGAGTGTCCCGGATATTCATCTGTCAACAAGTGAACTAAGTCCTTACCAATCTCACCACAAAATAATACAATATCATTATTCAAAGTTTGTTTAAAACAATGTTTATACGTACTATTAGTAGAAGGAATTATCAAATCAACACAGGGCTGCAGGAAGGTGGTATTGCAAGTTGTCAATGAATGGTCCAGTGTAAGCACATTGGTTGGTGTCTGACAACGCTCACAGTTGTTTTTTTGTGAGTTTACCAGCTCATTCATTGCCAACACATATTCCCTCATTAGGTCTTCAGAGGTATTATATTTGTTGGTCATTGAACTAAGTTTCTCCTGTAGATGGTCAAGTTCAGGTTGAAACTTTGTATGGAAGTTTGCCATTTATGACAATGGGAAAACTCATGGGCACAATGCTTGTATTTGACTAAACTTCCAAGCAGCAAGCAGACAGAAATAATCATTATTGATCTTATCTTATGAAACCGAGCAGAAATTATTGTAGTTACTATTGTAAAAGGCAGGTGTAACATTCCCTCAAACTGATAAGCTTAACCTAACCACCTCTAAAAAGGTTCATGTCCTTAAAATATTGTAAATATTACACGGAAAAGGCGCAGTAACCCAGACAGACCATTTATTTTTAGGCTTACAAAAGGGACCCTTTTATAAATATACTCGGTTATTGTTAGACGTGTGGCAACCCTGCCTGAGACGTGTGGCAATCCTACCTGAGATAGATTTTAATGGCTCGTATTTTCGGTATTGTGACAATCGGAGCCATGTGGTGCCACTCTACTACTTAGTCCAAATGTTAGTTTAGACTCCACTTTGACACTTCCCCTGAGCATTGTGGAAGGAAAACATGTGTTGTTACTTTGTGGTACTCTTACTAATATTAGTATAAGGTAAAATATAATAGGTACTGATTTTGATATCCGGTAGTTCGCTCCTGTAATTGATATTTTCTTGTTTGCAATAACCATTTCAGATTTTTTTCATTTCACTTATCATCATATTGTTACCGAGCCAACTTATAATCTTAATGAAATAATAATAAAATATTCAGCAACCTCACTGAAACAATCCAAACTTATGTGGCAGTGGGCAGGGCACATTGCTCGCAGAACAGATAGCCGATGTGGCCGAAAGGTTCTGGAGTGGCGACCGCGTACCGGAAGACGTAGCGTTGGAAGACCTCCCACAAGGTGGTCCGACGACCTTGTGAAGTTCGCAGAAACCCGTTGGATGCGAGATGATGAGATGATGATGATGATGATTGAAATAATCCAGTCTCTCAGACATGAAATCCTGAAGGATCATGAAATCTCTAAACATCATTTTACACAAAACTTACACTTTTTATTTATTTTTGGACTCAATTCAATCGTGTTTGAGCATTTTAAGGTCCTCGTTAGATAAGTACCTATATGTTTTATGCATTTATTGTATTGTAATTGGTACCTACACCACTGACTACCTGCAGTATAGTCTCTCCTTCTCCCTTTAATCCATCCGAAGATTGTCTTTAAAATATCACTTTTAGCGACAAGACCGCCCATTGTATCACCCTATGTAAAATTTCTACAATTTTACATGTGTTATTTTTATGGTGTAAATAATAAAGAATATTGCTATCTATATAACTTCGGTACTAAGTTATATAAAAACAAGTAACGTAGGCAAAGCAAACGTCTTTATCAAGATAAAGTTGTTTATTGGTTTTCATAGATGAAGTGATAATAAAATTGGGCCCGTGGCTAAATAATAACAGCCGCACAGGTCGATCGATCAGGTTAAGCTACGCTTGCCGCGGTTGGTCTGTGGATGGGTGACCATCTTTACATATCGAGACCCCTCCGTGCCTCGGAAAGCACGTTAAGCCGTTGGTCCCGGCTGTCATTCGTGGATCTTTGACAGTCGTTACGGGTAGTCAGAAGCCCGAAAGTCTGACAACCAGTCTTACCAAGGGGTATCGTATTATTTTTTTTTTTTTGTGCTTTTCCCCGTTCATGGGTACAACGGGATCTTGTTATTCTACTTTGCTCATTCATTCCAGTTCTCGCATTTATTCCTCTCGCACTTTCATGCTTCATACTGTATCTTTCTTTCGCTCATACTATCATTCTTAGCCGGGTGGGACTCCCGCTATTCTATCTACTCTGACTTTTTTATTTGTCTTTATTCAGGGGTATTTAGGTACACAACTTTCTTTTATTATCGTTTACATTGACGTTAATATACTTATTAACTTATTACTATTCCATTATTATGTTTCTAAGTGCAAATTATTATTTATTCTTAATAACAACTTATAATATACTGTTTATTCCTAGACATTATTTCTTATTTCTATTTAATGCTATACTTATACTTTCTTATTCTATTACAAATTAGTATTTCGAGCCTGTTTTTTAACAGTTTTAGTTTGCTTATTGCTTATATCTACTCCATAATTATGTTTCTAAATGGTGATTTTTATTTATTCTTAGTAACAAGACTTATATATACTGTTTGATATTTATATACTCATTATCTTATATCTACTATGTTTCTAAGTGCAAATTTTTATTTATTCTTTATAACAAGACTTATAATATACTGTTTATTCGTAGACATTATTTCTTATTTCTACTTATACTATTCCTATACTTCCTTATTCTATTACAAATTGGTTACTGAATATTACTAGCCTATTTTCTAACATTTTTAGTTTGTACTTAAGTTATCTATTATTTTTAGAACACAATGCAAGTTCCTGTTTATTATTCTTATTATCGGTTTGGATGCGTGTCTTGTGTATGTGCGTGCGTTTTACTATTATTTTTAACTACAAGGTGATTTGCGGCAATAATATATAGGTATATATATACTCCGATTATACGTATTTATTGTCGTTTCTTATTCTGGGATTTTTACTTTCCTCTTTTGTTTTAGGGGTTGTGTAGGGTACGTGTTTGGTGATATGCGTGCGTTTTGATATACTTTGTATATATGTATTTATTATATATTTTATATATCTGTGTTTCTTGATGGTGTTGCTGTTCTGGTGTGTTCCTGTGTGCGTTCCTGTGTGTGTTCTTGTGTGTGTTCTCATTTGTTTTAGGGGTTGTGTAGGGTACGTGTTTGGTGATATGCGTGCGTTTTGATATACTTTGTATATATTTATTATATATTTTATATATCAGTGTTTTTTGGAGGTGTTGCTGTTCTGGTGTGTTCCTGTGTGCGTTCCTGTGTGTGTTCTTGTGTGTGTTGCGTAGGGGTATCGTATTACCCAGTAACTGGGTTGTGGAGGTCGGATAGGCAGTCGCTCCATGTAAAATACTGGTATTCAGCTGCATCCGGTTAGACTGGAAGCCGACCCCAACATAGTTGGGAAAAGGCTAGGCAGATGATGAAGTGATAATAAAATTATGGTGAATATCTGAGATCTTTTTTACTAAAATGTCTTTGAGAGTTCAAAAATCATGATTTTGTCTTATCCAATCTGTAGTCCTCAGTAAATACAAAACATTAAAGTAATCTCCCTACATTGTACTTAATTTTCCTTGTATCTCGGGTCGATGCTCACAAAAACTTTAACGATTGAAGTACAACCTTATTTTCTTCGCAGCGCTATTCCGATAGACAGGCAACTACAAACAATAATACTTAAAAAATACTAGCTGTGCCCTAAGCTTCGCTCACGAGACTGTATGTTCTTTTGTCATTATGAGTCAGTGGAAAGGCCAAGCCATGATGTAAGTGTTCCTAAGAAAACTCGCTTGAAATCATAGAAATAAATTTTCAATGCGCAGTGTCATGAAATCTAAATCGGTCAAGAGCGAGACGGGCTCGCAAAATCCACGTACACAGGAAAATTCTAGGTGGTTCAATTGATAACATCTTACATCATGCCACAAATTCATAAGTCACGCCGTTTTTGAGAAAGACATCACTGACAAATATACCAACAACCGCTAGAAAAGTAGTGAAATAGTCTAGTTTTCCATCAAAGACAATATTCCTGGAAATAAACGACATAACATCGCGCCGGTAATTCTCGAAATGTTGAGTAGAAGTGTGCCTACGTTTTGCCAGTTATATGTAAGTACCATTTAATAAGGGAACCTATTGTCATCATCCGAGCATAAAGCCAGAAATCAGGAATTTCTTGCTTCTACCGAGGAATAGAGTAGAGAGTCTGTCAGTAGAGCCTCCGAAAGATTTGGTCTTAAAATGAACATGGACCAAACGAAGGTCATGTCAAATGCCCACGTAACACCCACTCTTATATAGATCGGAGACGCTTCACTCGAAGTCGTGGACGAGTATGTTTACCTAGGACAAACTGGACTGACTCGACGTCTTTCGGCTGAAATGATGATGATGATGATGACCGAGAAATACCCAATAAAACTTTACCGTCCCGGGAATCGTGCACAGGACTTCAGGTCCAGCAGTAGCACTTGCGATCACTAGAACAACGAGTCAGTAGATCCCTGAAAATAAGCATAGCATAATGAACCAGTAACGTTCCCACGTTCCCACTGCTGGGACACAGGCTTCCTCTCTGTGTGAGGGAGTGGGCCGTAAACCACCATACGGGCCCAGTGCGGGTTGGTAGATGTCACATGTCTTCGAATTAAGTCTAGTATGTATGAAAATAATAACATTATATAATTATTATAGCTTCACAAACATATTCTATCTATCTGATAGTGTACAACTCGCTTTTTTTTTTGAGGATGGGAAATCATCAAATGGGGGTCCTGCTCCCGCTGAACTCCGCTGAATTTTGTGACGCTATTTTTTAGTTTCTGCATGGTTTTAGTTAAGTTAGGATTTAATTTTGTTATTTTTATTAATCAATAAAGTATTAGTTATAATTTAGTAACAAAACAAATGAATTAATATAACTCCACAAAAAACATATTCTATCTGATAGTGTACAGCTCGGCTTAAGTGCAATTATATCGACGTCTAATGCTGTTACGACTAATCTAGTTACGTCGAGCTAAGGTACCGACGTCACTCGGTTAACTTAAATGAGCTAGTTAATGGCTGCGGCGCTAAGAGTTAATCTTCATTGCTTCATATTGTTTGATGTTACTGTAGAGTTCAGTAAATTGAATCGTGAAGTGTACCATCCGCGCATCCTAGGGGTTTCTTATGGTGCAAATAAAGAAACTATCTAGAGGTTCACATTTGACGTATTCTAATAACATACACGAATAATTGCCATTATAACAAATACATTAAAGGAAATCTCAAAGATAAATAAATGAAATTGTAGTAAGGTACAGTGGAATTATTATTTTTCCTCCATCTTGTTTCTGCATGACATGATTAATTCCGTCTTGTCCCAGCGCCAGTGCGCCACCATCTGCATACTTTGAGTCCTCCATTTCCAAACGGTGATATTTTAATCATTTTAAAACTCTAGAAGAACAATATTAATTTAAGATAGTAATGTGGATTGGGATCGTGAATTAGATGGTCACCCATCCATGGATGGACCGCGGCAAGCGTAATCTTGATCAACCAGTGGGGTAATTCCGTAAGATACTTACAATGGCTATGCCTTACATTTAGACAGTTCAACAACATTTATTGCGATATGTACGGTGGGCTGCATCAATTGGGTACCCCAGTTGCATTAAAATTTTAATATAACTGGGGTACCCAATTGATGCAGCCCACTGTACGTTGTTAAGCAGAAAACATTTTCATACTTAAGAAGCCATGCATTAGCAATTCTCGTCATAATCTTCCGGATTTTCATTGAAAGTGTTTTACGCAAACAGGGCATTTGGCTGTTAATCAACTACGAGCCCCCTCCATATGACAATAACTAATAACTAATAGAACATAGACTAAAAGCCTTCCATTCTCTAATACCGAACTTTCATTTAAAATACAAAAGAACTAATTTGAAGTGAATTTCGTCCCAGTTTCGTCGCAGCATCTAGACCGCAGAGAGGTCTGAATAGATCACTACTCGCTAGCGACGTGCCATTACTGGCTAATTGTAGACAGACTGCAGACTGCAGGTTGCAGACTGCAGACTGCAGGCAAAAAGAAAAACAATCAGAAAGAATGCTAAGTGAAAACAAGGTAATAGCGCGGGCCGTTGGGATGCGAAATTTCACGCGAACGAAGTCACGGGCAGAAGCTAGTAATAATATAAATCCATACACACGTGCAAACGTCACACGCCACCACACAGTGCCGCCATTGTAGGTAACGTCTACCAGGCGTAACAAAAGAAGCTCTCAATCAAAACCATTAATTATATCCCAAGATGAATTATAATATCTATAGACGAATCATGTCCTTAGATGAATACACTCCGTCCCAAATGTCGTTGTGTGGGGGGATCGATCGGTGCCTCTCACTTGTCTGAACGTGGCTCTGTTGTCACACTTCTGCTTAGCCTCCTTGCACACTGAGCGCGGAATACATTAACTTGTATTAATTATTCATTAATTTTGAAGTAGATGAACATAGCAAGTTTATCTCTCAGACGCCTGAGGTGAAGGTTTGAATATAGGACAATAAAACCCATTAAAGAAAAATAAACTACACAGGACTAACGTCTTGTGTAGTTTATTTTCTTTATGAATTATTGGTTCTTGGTGGACGTAAAAAAAAAGAGAGCGAGAAAGAAGAAAACTCTGACTGTGATATCATTGCAGTTTTACACTAGGAAATGATTGTCATTAACTAAATCATTCAAGACGTTTACGTCATCCAAAGACGTCCCAATAGACGCCTAATTCCTTCTCCAACGTCACGAAAACTGTGATATATAACGCAAAATGGCTACCGTCACAGTTTCAAATAGACCAGTAAAACGATTGTCCTGAATTTATGACTATTGCGGTAAATTACTTTCCAAGTAATTTACCTCAAAGTGGAAGTGAGTGTGAAAACAATTATGCAATTAAATTAAATCGCGTGAAAGCCGCAGCTTGAGTTTCGCGTACTTTATAACCGCCTCATTGATTTAGTGGCACGTTTGGAAACACGTTACTTTAGCGAGTAAGGGGCACACACATAATTTGGATATAATATTGATATATATTTGATTTCGTAATATTTCTTAAAAAACAAAGCCGACTCGAAGCAATTACTACATAATTATATTCGGCTTTCATTCGATCGGCAAACTTCATTCGGTATCAACACTCGCTGAATCATGTTCGGGTCGTCTCGGCATTATTTGATCTAAGCCGAGCGGCTTTTTTTGAACATATTATATACATAATTATATTTGATGTTGCTGCCCAGCTCTAACGAGTCATGTGACCAGTAGCACCCATAATATTCACACACGCAATAGTATATCATTTAGATAGCTCGTAAATGTTTTGTTAGGTTTTGACAGCTAGATCAACGAACGAAAATGAACTGACAAATAAAACTATTGTGATCACGTTACGCCATTTTAGTCGGATGGATAATTCTGTTAACTGTTATTGTTAACTATTTTAGTATTGTTAAAGCCAGTATGACGGGATGAATTAGATATTTCGAATATGCGAATACTTTTTAGGGTTCCGTACCTCAAATGGAAAAACAGAACCCTTATAAGATCACTTCGTTGTCCGTCTGTCTGTCCGTCAGTCAAGACCCTTTTTTTTAAGAACGCATGGAATTATCAAGTTGAAATTAATATTAAATACTCAGGGCTCTCCCAATGTAGGTATGTGGTGCAATCCCTTGCAGTGAAAAAATCAAACTTCTAAGTCAACGCAATCAAAAGATACCTACGTTTATGTTTCGAAATCAAAACCTATAGGGTTCTTCCCGTTGACCTAGAATCATATTTGGCAAGAACCAATGGCATGTAGCACAAGTACCTAAAGGAAAAAATACGAAAACCGTAAATTAGTAGTTACATTATATAAAAAATAATAGATACTAAAACTATATACATACCTACGAATTTCTACGGAGCTCTCGGTGCGTGATTCCGACTCTCATTTGACCGGTTTTTTTTCTGGTACAGATTCATCACGTAAACGTGTAGCATTAAACATGGGCCTTATTAGGAGCCCTATAAAGATTGTAAAGTGCCTAATCACGTTATAATCATCGCGTTTATTGGTGTTGGCGAACGGTGAAAGACTTATTCTTTTGATGTAGCGAAGAGATACAGCCTAAACTAGAGAATAAGTCATGACCTGCACATTCTCAGTACCTTAAGCAATGGATTCCTCCAAGCGCAGTTCCGTCATATTACAATGGCCGTCATGAAAATCTGTCATTTTTGCCAATTTTTGACAATAGGGTGTCAGAAACGCTCTGTATTTGGTCAGCCGTTATCGCTTTCTTAGGAAACCAAAGCTTTAAGACTCCTACAAACAGGCGCGACACGCGATATAATCGCGCGCGACACAGAGACACCGGTCGTTGCTCGACTTGCGGTGCCTTTGTGTCGCGCACGATTTTATCGCGTGTCGCGAATGTTTGAAGGAGCCTTTAATCGTGACCCGTAGTCTCTTAGTCGTGCCACTTATTCCCTCATACATTATCTCCCTAGATGTGTCTGTTACTCCCTTAGATGTGTCCTTTAGTCCCTTAGTGGAAATACGGGTAATTTTATAGATTAAACGAAAGTGGTAGATGCAATAGAATGTAAATCTTTTTTTAATAGTTTGATTGCCACACATTGTCACATGTGATATATTGCATCTAATTGCATTCAATGAATTTGAGTAATAGCCGCTGGACCCGGCTGTCATTCGTAGAATTTTGACAGTAGTTACGGGTACTGAAAAGCCCAAAAGTCTGGCAACCAGTCGAAACCAGTCACGGTGAATCGTGATACACAATACCCGGGTTGTGGAGGTCAGATTATAGGCAGTCGCTCCATACAAAATACTGGTGTTCAGTTGCATCTGGTAAGACTGGAAGCCGACCCCAACCAAATCCTAATTTCAAATTCTAAATTTCAATTTTGGATTGCTGTATTAAATAGGGGAACCACCAGGGTTTTCATAGCAATGCCGTTTTTATTTAGCACTTTCCTTCACATTTCTCTGCAAAGGCCTCAATTTGTTCCACCTCTAACGTTGCAGTGTTCGCTAATCTTTATTACATAGGTAGCACATTATATAGACAGCCACTCGGTATTCAATCACAATTAAACCGCAATCAACAAACACAAAGGATCCCGGTGTGCCTCCGTCATGCCGCCACTTAAGACCTACAATATACACTGAGCTCCGACCCAGCTGCCTGTACCAATTTCAAGATTAAAACAGGTCCTACCAAACGGTTTATTACCAATTTTTAGCCTACAGAATTTTATCTGAAGATTACCAGCTACGTTCGAGTCGGTTTGTGGGATTAGTGGTCCTTTTTCTTCGGATCGTAATGAAGATTTTCAACTTTAAGATTTCTCCGGTATCGTAAATTGGATCGAGCTAAAAAATCTGTATTTAAGTCATGCACGAATTACTTACTTTTTCAACCGGTGGAGTTCGTTTACTACTTTAAAGCGAAAAAAGGAAATAGGTAACCTACAATAATTTACCGTGTTATAGCAATTTTGAACTTAAATGTCAGTTATGATTGGAACAAAATATGGACGACTTAATTTAATAGGTAGTTTGTATGCTTAACAATTAATTTCCCTTACTTTTGTGAAAGTTTTATGTTTGGATGTTTGGTACTCAATCACGCAACAACGCTAGAACCGATTTGGATGAAATTTGGCACACATAGTTTATAACTTGGATGAACATTTTTTATACAGATATTCCTAAGGAATCGAGACTTATGCGTATCTCTTCGGGGCACTGCTAGTATTTCACTCACTACTAGTATTTTATAATCCCTCCTTATGCCTTTTTCTAATTGTCGAGGCAGTGGTAAAGCTGTGTTTTGCTAGTGAGTCTATTAAAACCAGTTGTCAGACATATCCGGTTGTCTGGCTGTCCAGTACAGTCAACAGCAAAAGTAGATGATCAAAATCAGAAATTCAATACTAATGAACGGAGTTCGCGTCAGAACTGTGTGGCGTCGAAGTGATTCAAACCACTCAACGCCACATCAACGCCACACAGAAATCACTTCGACGCCACACAGTTCTGACGTGAACTCCGTTCATTAGTATTGAATTTCTGATTTTGATCATCTACTTTTGCTGTTGACTGTACGACTGTCAATGTATTCGGGTGGCAGTACTGACAGCCAGTACGTGATGTTCGAGCACTACTGACGCTTATCAAACAGTGATATTACCAGCCATCAAGGAAAGCGACATGCCTCTCATTGTTTTGATTCAGTATTGTATTAAGGCGAGGTTGTAGTATTTTTAAGTTTTTTGAAGCTATTTATTTCCAATTATTGCAATCGATCGATCAGGTTAAGCTACGCTTGCCGCGGTTGGTCTGTGGATGGGTGACCATCTTTACATACCGAGACCCCTCCGTGCCTCGGAAAGCACCTTAAGCCGTTGGTCCCGGCTGTCATTCGTGGATCTTTGGCAATTGTTACGGGTAGTCAGAAGCCCGAAGGTCTGACAACCAGTCATACCAAGGGGTATCGTATTACCCAGTAACTGGGTTGTGGAGGTCAGATAGGCAGTCGCTCCATGTAAAATACTGGTATTCAGCTGCATCCGGTTAGACTGGAAGCCGACCTACAACATAGTTGGGTAAAGGCTAGGCTGATGATGATGATATTGCAAATGTTGCGCAAAATAAAAATCATTTTAACAAAATTGTATATACGGTCAAGCGCTGACTAAAGAGGGAAACGTAATTACTAATAGTTGGCTCGATAAAAAAAATCGCAAATATGACACTAAATCGATATTTTGAACGTATTTCTTAGTAAAAAATTATATTACGAAACCATCTAAGTAATATATCAAAAGATAGGTTTTAATATTTTCTAGAGCTGGGTAAGGAAGATTTTTATATAAGTGGTTATTTACTTTTGTAAAGAACAAAAATTAGACGATATTGAGCAGTTCAAGCCGGCCAGTGTCTGCGAGAGAGAGATGCCCCGATACGTATTATGCGGGGAGTGAGGAAACGTTATCATACCTACACACCGCACTACAAGAGGGCCTTAACGGTGAAGGAAAAAGTGAGGAAACCGGCATGCCTTAGAACGAAATAATCGAAGACATGTAACATCTACCAACCCGCACGAGGCCCCCGTGGTGGATTACGGCGCACTCTCTCTCAGAGGAGGCCTGTGTCCCAGCAGTGGGCAAATTATAGGCTGATTATGCTAGTATTGAATAATCCATACTAATATTATAAATTCGAAAGTAACTCTGTCTGTCTGTCGGTCTGTCTGTCTGTCTTTATGCTACCTTTTTACGCCTAAACCACTGAACGGATTTTGATAAAATTTGGCAGAGAGATAGATTGCATCCCGAGGAAGGACCTAAGATAGTTTTTATCGCGGTATTCTCACGGGATCGACACTTATGCGGGTGAAACCGTGAGGCGCTGGTAGTGGTTTATAAAAAAAAACATAATAGCACGGCTGGTTATCTCGAAGGGTTAGACAGGGGTGTAAGTATATAGTATCCACATTACGCTAGTTATATTTAAGTCCCATGTAGAAGAGGGCGAGCCTGTTGCCAGAAACCGGGTACAAATCCAGACTCTGTATTAAGAAATTCCTGACGGAAAAACCAATTAACACTTTGTCCGACACGGTTATCGAACCGAGGACATCATTGCACAGCAGAAGCGCTTGCGACCACTAGTCCAACGAGGTGGATTTTCTTTATGGATATTGTAATATTATGAATTAAAAAAAAAATGTTATGAAAAAATGACAAAACAATACCGCTTTTAAGTTACAACTTAAAAGCTTAAAAACTTGTTTCGTCATTCATCCCTACTGATTGCTGAAGTCGGAGGACAGGGTGTTGTTGCGCAGCCTGGGAGAGGCCTATGTCCAGCATAGGGATAGGCTGAGTGGATTGAAATCCCTACTACTTATATCAATACGGAACTGTGTTTCTTAGTTAGTTTAGGCAGGAGCAAAGGATTGACGTAATGTTCCCTACATTTTGACGAGTTATACGAACATAAATGTAGGGAACAGCTGATTTTTTTTCACGATTTCATGTTTTGTCCCATAGTGAAACTTATTCATAATGATGAGTACAATGACCTCTTAAGAGGTTGTTAATGTTATACCAATAACCTTGTATAGTTCATGGACTAAAGAGTGATATAGTTGTCTGCGACATTGCACGATCTATCCTTTTCGAGATAAAAATCTCGAAAAGGATAGATCATAAAAGCCAAGCAATGGGAAAAAGTTCAAGTTTTTTCTTTGAATTTAGCTCCTGCTAACATAAATAACTAGCATGTCAAACCAAAAAACAATGGGATGTATAAACCTAAAGGCTAATTCCTGTAATTAAATGCATTCAAAAACAATGGGACGTATAATATTAATGTCAAAAACTTGTCAAAAATGTAGGGAAATTACAGGTATTTTTGTCAGATTGACACTAAGATCAGACTGTGAACGTTCTTAAAGTTACGAAGCCTGCGACCTTCATTTTCTTTGGCCAATGCACCTACGGATGCGCCACATTCGATATTCAAATCGTGGGCCTATTTTGAAGCTAAACTCTGATTTTTAACTTCTCAGGGACGAGCTTTGTACAAATGTGTACCGCTTGTGGTACACATGTGTACCAGCTGTGTGCGACACTAAATTATAGCTGAGAACAAACTTTTTTTTGTCAACATTAAATTATTTTGTATATTATATTATGTTTAATTTTTGTCCAGCAAATTAAAAATCAGAGAAAAAAAATATTTAGAACGCTATATCCATATTCATTCAAAAATGCTTTCACTAAGCCTTTTGGAATTAGTCCTTTTAATTTGTCATATTAATAAATAATCTAATACAAACGTACACCTATACCTGTGTGGTTGTTTTATATTTTCCAACAAATCATATTTAACTTTATCTCTATCCTAATTGCGTAATACACTGTCTATAAAAATCTGCATCATCTTTAAGGATACTGTTAAAACATTCAAACTCAAACCATTTATTTCAATTAAACCATTTACAGGCACTTTTGAATTGCCAAGAAGTCGGTCAGTCAGAGAATATGAAGCTAGTTGCCTATTCCAAAGCGTAGGTATCTATGGAGAAGAACGGGCAAGAAACTCCATGGACACTCTTTTCAATAATATTTTTACAAAAATATTAGTTACATCATTAACACTTCGCGGGACACTTAACGCCTACCTCTACCATGAGTTGTTATCGAAAACTTACTCGCTAGCGTCAAGCTCGCTAGCGTATTAACGTGGATCGAATAGATTTCGATAATGCTTGCACCATGAGTTTTACGGAGTTTTACGCAGGCGCTAAGGTAAACTCGATAGATCGTGTCGTATGTAACGTCACTTCCTTAAGTTTCATTTCTTTCTTTCTCAGTAATAAGGAGAGAGAACGGCATATATTATGCTCAAAATATAGTGCTATCGCCTATGCTTAAAATGTTATGATAGGCAATAATCCGACTAAATAGAATGGTTGGCGGTTAGTGAACTTCTTAAGGTATTTAGTGGTTGTTGAATTTTTATTCCTTATATGTCACTGTTGTGTCATCGAGTGTCGTTTTCAATTTGTAATTTTGTATTTGTTGACATTGTGTTCACGGCGTTTTTTAATAAAATTCAGTTAAATAAGTTTACAAAATGACAATAATACAATGAGGACCAGTATGGCACAATTTTTAGAAACTGCCTGTCGCTTCTGCGCTAAGAATCGCCGGTTCATTTGTCGCATGGAGCAAAAAGTTGTGTGATCCAATCTTCCAAAGCAATATACCTAATTGTTCCGGGTCTGGATGTTTGTGCATGTGATATTTGTGTTTGTAAAGGCACCCACGATACAGGGGAAATCCTAGTGTCCAATGTTTAAAGAAAAAAATGTGTAGTTAGTAGGTAATAAGTATGTGTTTTTATGTCAATTTTTGTGTTCCTTATTTTGTTAAATATGCTGTATGTTTCCCATATAATAATAAAATAAATGAAAAGGTTGTATAAGTAAAATGTCTTTTATTTAAATTTAAGTTAATATTCATCACAGAAAGCCTCCTAGGTAGCTGCGAAATGACCCGCCCATTGGTAAGCTAGAATTTCATTTTCTTGTAATTTTGGCTTGAAATTTACGTTCTTTACGTCGTTGGTCTTCAAATTCAGCGGCCGCCAACATATTCCATGCTAAATAAGCTCTTCCAGACATTATTTTGACTCAAAATACTCAAAAACGTATATAATTTCAATGTAAACATACGTTTCAGGCGTCAAAATGCTAGTGAGTGACGTAACTACTATCGTAAGCGTATTTTTCGATAGCGTCTGTCAAATTATTAACTCATGGTGCCGTTTTGTATGGCGACAGCTGAAAAACGTTAGTCACTATCGAATAGATTACGTTAGGTTTCTTACCTATCGAAATCTATAGTACTCATGGTACGAATTTTAATTCTTTCGGTGACCGCTAGGGGCGCTGTACAATATTTCATACATTTTATTTACGTAGACGCTAGCGAGTTTTGACTGTGCAAACTCATGGTAGAGCTACAGTGTGTTAATATTGAATGGGAACTAATTTTTTGAGCTGTTATTTAAATATTCGAGATGTTATTATGATCAGTTGAAAAACATATTGAGCAGTTATTTAATTTAATGGCGGTTGATTAATTATTGCGACAGTAAAACATGGACAGTAATAAAAGATCAATTAGACTGTTATTTTATCATACAATGTCAATTCTAAAAATAATTGAGCAGTCCAATAACTAAATGAGCGGTAAAAATGATGGAATGGGCGGTTCGCTAAATAGTTCGGCAGATCATAGCGGATGCAAGAGCGAGCAAAGCGAGCTCGGGACTTGGGGCACCCCGACTCGGACAGGTTAGGTTCGAAGGGGATGACGGGGGCTCGAGTGAGCGAGCAAAGCGAGCGAACGAGCCCCCGTCATCCCCTTCGTGTTAGGTTCCTTTAAACCCTGTAGACAGAAATAGGGGCCCCGCGAAGCGGGGCTCCGTCGACTACACACCCAAAACTACTTTACCACCTCATTGTTTATAGAATTGCTTAGAATGAGATTTATTACCGACAAATTCCGATTTATTACTGCCCACACGTAACCGCTCGTTCAATAATTTTTACCGCCCATTTAATTATTTTCCCACTCAATTATATATTCACTGATCCATTTCATTATTTTTTATTACTCATTTTTGTTTACTTTACTGCTTAGTTTTAACTGCTGAACAAGTTATTAAACGTGCCATTTATAATTTTTAACTTACCAAAACCGCTATTTACAACTGTCTCTTTAAATCAGTGCCATATTGAATTCACAATTATATGTGAGCATGTCACATGTCACATTACTTCATAGTTCGATAATTTTTTCTGCTTTACTACGATTATAACGCAATGAATACGGAATGTGTTACGGAATTACCCCGCTGGCCTTTTATGGTCGGCACCGTATCAACTAGAGCTGTCCAGTATTCTTTGTAAGAAACTCCCTACTGCAACGCATATTCCGAATCGAAACCTAAT
This sequence comes from Mesoligia furuncula, assembly GCA_916614155.1. Lineage (NCBI taxonomy): Eukaryota > Metazoa > Arthropoda > Insecta > Lepidoptera > Noctuidae > Mesoligia > Mesoligia furuncula. The sequence goes on along the minus strand of OU744790.1, from coordinate 1,900,659 downwards.
CGCCTCCCCTCGGGACAAGCTCACGAACCGCGGTGCGGTGCATTAGGGCTCGTCGTCCCCGCGCTTACAGCTCGTCATCTCCGAGCTTACGTCTCTCCGTCCACCCTTGCCCCTCTCACCCCTCCGGTCTGCCTGCTGCACCATCAACTAGCGGTCGGCGAGCCGTAAGCGCGGCGTCGCATAGTCGTAGACGAGTCGTCGTATCGGAGCTTCTGATCCGCTTTGGTTACGTGCTTACGTTGCTTAGGTTGACGCCTGTTTGACGACGAGGCGAAAGGCGATACGGTGCCGATCCCTTTCCGATTTGATACGTGTGCTGACTTTAAACAGTAACACAGCGTGTGTCAAAAATATGAGGCCTACAGACTGTCTAACTGAACAACTATCTCCATGGGATCAACATCGTAATCACGAAAATATTATCAGCCAACAGATGTATTTGGGTCGAAAATACTCATCATCTGCCTAGGCTTTTCCCAACTGTGTTGGGGTTGGTTTCTAGTCTAACCGGATGCAGCTGATTACCAGTATTTTACTTGGAGAGACTGCCTATCTGACCTCCACAACCCAGTTACTGGGTAATACGATACCCCTTGGTAAGACTGGTTGTCAGACTTTCGGGCTTCTGATTACCCGTTACGACTGTCAAAGATCCACGAATAACACCCGGGGCCGACGGCTTAACGTGCTTTCCGAGCCACGGAAGGGTCACAAAATGTAAAGATGGTCACCCATCCACAGACCAACCGCGGCAAGCGTAGCTTAACCTGATCGATCGACCTGTGCGGCTGTTATTATTTAGCCACTGTCCGCTCTCGAGTAGGTATACTAAATATCGGTAAAACCACAAAACCTTCGCCTTATCAAATTCAATTGTTTTTCCGATATTCAACAAACTCACTGCGATCGATGGACCGAATGATAAATCAGATTAACTTTATAAGTAGTTTATTTGCAGGTAGGTATGGATCTACAGTGGCCAGTTTATGTTAAGGGGCTTACATGACCTAAAGCGCGGTCACTGTCGGACTGCATAGAAAAGAAAGAGAAGCGCGATGACACAACGCTAGTAATTTATTGCAAAATATGAAGCAAATTAATTAATTTAAAAAAATCTATTGTTTGTACAAAAAAATTAAAACACTAGTGTTTTAGTATGTTGCTTATAGAATAATTTGACAAAAAATCAGAATGAATGTATGTATAACAGTTTGGTTTTTATTGTAAAAAAAAAGTTTTTAGAGGTATCTTCAAATTGGTTGTATTATGTTTTCAACACAGTATCTACCTAGCATATATCCTACTGTAGTCGATCATATTATACTTTTATTGTTTCTAAAACTTGCGTTTTTTGCGTTAGGTGCTGTAAGCCCCTTAAAGATATTTCTATAAATTGCTGACGAACTTTATCGTTAACCTTTTTGTTGGTAACCAAATGGGATCAATTACAATGACGACGGAGTAGCGATGCTTTTACGTCAACGTCGGCAAACTTTATAATGGCGTAAAAGCGTTCCTCTCTAACTTCCACAACCGATAAATTGCTGCGAATTGCGTTACGTACTATCGACCAAAGTTCCGCAAGCTCACCTCAAAGTCGATAATCGCATAGCACGGTTTACGACTCGATCGCACAATGCATGCGTTTTGACCAATAGGATGCGCGAACCGTATTTTAGTCGTGTGCGTATTAGTATAATGATGTATAGAAGTGTGACACTCACACTAGGAGCGTGCTGTGCTCACTAAATTGTTTGTGAGACGATTTTCTTAATGGGCATGGCCAGCGTGAGCTCTGAATCAATTTTTAATGAACTCTTATTTTGTTATTGACAAGAAGTAATTTTAATACTCATACCGTCTGTTTATTTTAGAAAATGTATTATTGATAATGCATACCTTCTGTTTAGTTTAGAAAATGTATTATTGATAATTAAATTAGTATCAACTTTCCACAAAAATAGAATAATTTGGAATAAGAAATGTCAAACTATTACAATTTATATCTATTACTTCCACTTTAATATGTTACTCTCTGTATCGGGGCTATAAATTTACGTTATTTATGAACACTTACTGCCTTCCCAATTTTCACCATATCCTATGCGATGCCGCCATACAAATCGGAGCGAATGCACTAGGTGTGTTGACCGACACTGCATTGAGGTATTCTTTTTACTTGTGCAGTGCTATTGAAAAGTAAATAACTATATTTCTATATAGTTATTTACTTAATACTTATACTTACTTGGGAATACATAATTATGACAAGAAAGAAGCAAGTTACGTAATTTTATTAGAAATTGACAACATATTTTGGTATCTTTTTTTTGTTGCTCTATGTTTTGATTTAAATAGCACAATTACAGTAATAATTCTGAACCAATACTTGGCGCAGTTCACACTATCTTATCAAAGCTTTTTGTTTATAGCTGCCGCAACTTTTACCGCAATTCCAACGTATGGCCCTTTTATTAAGCCGGCCTATTGTTTAACCGGACTTCCAGACATTCCCACTAAATAACAATGGGACTTAGACGATGAACTTATTTTTATTGCAGTCGCAAAAGTTGCGGCAGCTATAAACATAAAGCTCTGATAACAGTATGAACTCCGCCAAGTATTGGTTCAAATATTACTGTAATTGTGCTATTTCAATGAAAACATGGAGCAATAAAACAATTAAAATAAGTTCATTATCTTCATCCCATTATTTTTGAGTGAGAATGTCTGGAAACCCGGTTAAACAATAGGATGGCTTAATACAAGGGCCTACGCTACGACCATACGTTGGCGAAAAGATAACCAATTTTATTATCTCAAATGTTTTGCAGTTGTTCTTGTTTTGGTTTAATTATTTTTACAGTTGTAATATTCGTTTTACCTATTAATTTATCACACCTTTGATTTGATTGTAAATATAACGAGATTTTACGAACAAAGTATCTTTCTAATTAAAATGCCCGAGGCATGCAGTGCAAGATGTGCTTACCGTTTTGGGTGGATCACAAACGGCATAACAGAGGACAGGTCCAAAATTTTCAGAACGTTAAAGACTGGATTTTAATTAAACCAACACTTTGCTTTTCTTTAATTGATGCTATAATCAAAGGTTGACAATTTATGCTTTTCAGCAAGAATCAACTCGACAGGCGCGTTGCCAGCATTGCAACCTACCTATGACAAGTTTTTTGTGACAAATATAACAATGATTTAGTTCCTACGCCACTTTAAAATTCAGAAGCTTATCAAGTAATTAAACTAAACTATAATTTGCGCGTTGGCAGCAGTGAGAGTAAATAAAATGTTGGGTACCTACTAGTGACATGTTTTTTTTTGTTTAGGTTGATATTTAAATCTTATAAAAGAATTATAATAAAAGATGTATAGTAAGAGCTTTTTGTTCGAGTCAAATTGTCGGCTGTAATATGTGTGAAATAATAAACAGTTAGTTAGAATCTACTTGAGATAAATTTTAAGAATTTGCTGTTTTTGAAAAAAAAAACAATATAATTTGATACATTTATTTTTAATAGATTTTTTCAAGTATTCAAAAGGAAACATTAAAGATTTATCCCGAAATTAACAAATTATTACAAAAACATACACAGAAATTAACATCAAAATGCATGCATATATTATAAGTAAAAAGACTCTTTACTTATAATATCATTGTCAAACTGTATTTATCTACATTAATAGGTATTGTAAAGATCTTATTATGAAATCAAAACAACAATGACAAACAGACAACACAACCAATTACCAATGTTCGTATATACTACAGAAATTATAAGAAACAACAGAAAATACAGAACTAAGTGTAACAATACAATACAGTGTAATTATAGGTAAATACAGCATTATCTATTTTTTTTTTCAGCATTTTTCTAAGTGAACAATCTTAAATCAGTATTTTTCTAGTTTTGTTACACAATATTTTTAGAGAACATAACATAGAGAGAAATAGCCGTCTCAAATCGTGTCGTATATCGAGTGTTTCCTTATCTTAATAATTAACAAAAATATGACAAAAAACCATAAAACAACAAATTCACCAAGAAAGGCAGCATGACAGTGTTATTTGTAAAACGCTATTAACCTCGCTGGACTATAATACTAACATCATAAATAACAATTTTTGTTTTATGTTATGACTTTTAATAATTCATAAATTCTTTTTTCATAAACTACTTAATTAAGAATACTTAAATTGATCGCTCTAAATGTGAACAACTCTACGCTGAGAAAGCACTAGATACCTAAGTAAACAAACAGTGTGTTGCGAATGCAGGGGCGCGGCGGTACTTACTACGGATCTAAAAATTGTTATTACAACAAAAACTTGAAACTCTATTTTTGGTATTGTTATCTCGTGTTATTTATACGCCATAAATTCCGACGACCTTGTTGACTCGACTTAAAGCACTTTTCATCGGAAAATATGGCATGGGCCGTCTGTGATGGACTCCAGCTCGATGCAACTCGTTTCTAATAGTTTGCATCGAAACTTCATAATTCTGTGCGAAACTGCCAGTGGGGGTGAAAGGGTTCTCTTGGTATGTGGTTATCATATTAAGTTCATCTTCGTTTATAGCCCGGGGTCGAGGTGCACGAACGCGTTCTGTTGTTTCTCCTTCTTCATATTTTTTCACCCAGCGGCGCACCGTTGTTCTCTGGCAAATAAAATACAATTAGCATCGATTTTTAACTTAATATAGGAAGTGTATAGGAAAAAAAAATTATAAGTAATTAAATAATGTTTGCATGAGGATTGACTTCATGTTATATAAACTCTTAACCTTTCTATATCTAATTTGGGTATTAACATTCTTCTCTATATTTTAATATCCAAGGTGTAAAGGCAATAACTGAAAACCTCTTAAGTGGTCATTGTACTCATCATTACGAACAACTTTTAGCGAAAAAAAAATCAGCTGTTCCATAGATTTTGACGAGTTATGTATGCTAACACAAACGTAGGGAACAGCTGATTTTTATATAGTAAAAGTTGTTCATAATAATGAGTACAATGACCCCGAGGTTTTCAGTTATTGCAATTACATCTTGTATAATTATATGGGTAAAAAAAATGGCACGCGTAAATTCCAACATTATATGAAACTCTCCCAAGCAAATTTGTGCTTTAACTCTACTATTTAGGAGCGTTTATCACGCGCGGGCTGGCAACGTGGCGTTTATAGAGGTTTTCCGTGATTATTTTAATAAATTTAAATCAAATTACTACTATTTCTTTTCGGCCTAGCACTAGATTGTTGGTATTTAAAAGTATGTATGCTATTTTTTTAAAGTATTTTGGTATTTGCTATCTACTTACAAAAATTGACATAATTATTGTCAACTATTTTCTATTTGCAGTAGTATGATTATATATTTTTATTTACTCTTTACTAAATGTAAAAATAATAATAAAATAAATGTGCTTGGCTGAAAAAGAATCAACTTTGATTTAAATTTAATATAATAATCACGTTAAGCCTCTAGAAATAGTTTTTAAAATAAAATGCGTCCATGACTATGTGAGATAAAGCACCATTGTTTAGGTGTTAATTGATTTATTATCTGGTCACAAAAGGTTCCAGCAACGTCTTTGAAAGCAAAATGAAATAAAAAGAACAAACTTATTTGACTGCATTACTATAATTATTAATATTTTTATCATCTGAATGTTATTATAATTTTATTATTTTTATATACAGTATTTTAATTACAAAAGGCGTTCCCGTGAACCCGTAATAGTATAGCGTCTATTCATGAAAAAAAAAAATACGAAAAAATCTGCTGTTCCCTACATTTATGTTCGCCCGCGACTTCGTCCGCGTTAAATCTCACTCTTTCCCCATTCACCCTCTTAGGGTATAAGTTCGAAAAACCCTTTCTTAGAGGATACCTACTCTTCACAAAGAACACACCCTCCGAATTGCATGTCTCTAGAACCAGCGGTTTAGGCTGTGCGTTGATATTTCAGTCAGTCAAGACTTTGAACTTTATATAATAGATAACTCATCAAAATATAGGGAACATCTGATTTTATTTCGCGATTTTTTTTTTGGATTTTTGTGGATTAGCATCCACACATGCTAAAATAAAAAAAAATACTACTGCTACTATATTGTTGCGGTTTAGCGGGAATGCCTTTCGTTAATCAACACACTATATTATAGATATTATTGTTATTTATCATTAATTTGGTGTAAAAAGTTTGTATTTTTTATATTAGAGGTATTTTTTGCATTCTTTACACAGCAATACAACATTATAGCACACGATGCCATTAGAATTAAACTCACAACATTAACAGCAACAAAGAAATATAAAAATATAAAAGTATAGGAAATTAAAAGTCAGTGATTTTATGTATTAATTCCTAACTAAACTTATAAGTGCGAAAGTGAGTTTGTTTGTTTGTTACGGTTTGACGCTTCAAATGCCGAACGGATTTAAACGGCGTAACAAACAAACCCACTTTCGCATTTATAATATTAGTTACGAAGTTAGGATCCGGAAAAATGCAAACTAGGAAATAATAATATTACTATCACTTTATTTATATCTCTCTCTTAATCTTTATACAAAAAACATAACTTACTTGCAGGTTCAACTCCACTGCAATTTGGGATATATTCAACCCTTGTCTTTGTAAGACAATCATTTTATTTCTTTCTTCTTGAATCAGGTTTCGGGTCGTCATGGTTAACGACAAAGTTAGTCACAGTCCACAGTAGGCACAATACACATAAAGTCCAGGATAAGAGCTAGGGTCAAAAAGAGGCCTTCGATTACAGTCCGGTATACAAGTAGAGTCACAGATAGGCAGGCAATCAGTCCGATAGAAACAAACAGGTCGTAAAATGAAATGGCGATAGTAATATAAGGGAAGCGTCAACAATTAGCGAGATGCAAATTGGCACTGCCGCACTCTGGCTAATGACTTTGAAATTTTGTTACACGCCCTTTACTCACACAAATGCATATTGTCTCTAATTGGGCGAAACCAGGAAGGGGCGTGGTTTGTCACTAGCTGCGCTTTCGCAGAAATATTTTCTTAAGTGAGCATGCCTATCGTTTGCCGATAGTACTACGTAATACTAACGAAATTAAATTATCCGAATCAGAACCAGAGTTACTGACATAGCTTGCAGAGGAAGCAAGCTGAAGTGGCAGTGGGCTGGCCATGGATGAAAGGACCGATGGCCGGTGGAGCAGACGAGTCCTGGAGTAGAGACTGCGTTTTATTTTTTGTTGTATTACGTCCCTGTTCAAGGCATGTTCCAGTGTAATACTTGTAGTTGGTTAATTTTTTACGGCCGTAACACCCAATTAAGTGTGTCCTTAAGTAAAAGAAAGGGACATATAGCTAAATACGTAGTTGGTATGTCGAGGAAACGATATAAGGTAGAAACTAACCCAACTCACGTGCTCACCCAATTAACAAGGACTTCTCTTTTGTTGCAGCTCCTAAAAGGAAAATTAAGTCTCTCGGCTTCTTAGCGGGAGGTGAGTACCTTTCACTAAAGCTTTTCATCGTCACTTAGTTAAGTACTTTCTGATGGAGATTTTTGGAAATCATTTTTATATCGAAAGTGCCGATATCTCTGAGAGCGCATTTTACCAATACAACTGAACGCGACCTGAGGGTTAATTCTCGGAATTTTAAGAACAGTCTGATCACAGTCTCAATCTGTCAAAAATGACTGTAATTTCTCTAAATTTTTGGCAAGTTTTTGACATTAATTGTCACCAAAATGGGAATGCGACTATTTGAAAGCTTTTAATTACGGCAATTGGCCGGGTTCAGGTTGGAATCATCATCATCATTTCAGCCGATAGACGTCCACTGCTGGACATAGGCCTCCCCCAATTTTGGGGGGGTTTGCCATAATCGCCACGCTTGGCAGGCGGGATGGCGATCGCAGTATGGTATGATGGTGGAATGCATAGAGAACGCTGCTGCCCATTCTCCGGTAAGACCCTTAGTCGCCTTTTACGACACCCACGGGAAGTTAGGGGTGGTGCAATTCTTTAAGGCGCCAATATTTTTTTCAGGTTGGAATATTGTAAATCAATACAGGATGTAGGTATATGGGATGACTAATATTATCATTAATGTAAATTACAATCCATATTATTATACTACCATACGAGCCATATGTTACTATTGAAAAAGTTATAAACATGTTTGAAGTTGTAGCGTAAACTGAACTTTATTGTGTAGGAATTAAAGTTAAATTTCCATTAATTCATATGTTTTTACATTTTTGCCAAATAAATCGCGAATGCACGGTAGGTAACTGTATCTAGGTAAACATAGTTAACAAAAAATAAAGTCACTTTTTATGTCTGCCTGTGCGTTGTTCTTCTAAACTACACAATGGATAATTCATTATTATTAATCATCTAAACAATAAAGAAATCTATTTGTTCAATTGAAAAATCGTGCGAAGCAGAGGCGGGTCACTAGCGACCCGTCTCCGCTTCGTGTGTATACACACAAATACTATAAATGAATGTCGCTTTCCTTGCCTTTCTGTGAGACCGCATTGTTATTCTTATCTACGCAGCTGATTTTTATGCAGTTCTCACCATTATTTAGAGAATTTATTCCGGAAGGTTTATGTGTATAAAATATTCACATTAAACTTACGCAATTACTTATATCACAGACATCTTGACGTTGTGATCAGTGCATTGCACCCGTGCTTCTTTCTACTTTGCTAGTTATTTATAAAATGAATTAAATAATGTAGAATCATTAAGACACTCAATATTTGAATTAATTTTATGCTAAAGTGCATAAAATAAATGTAAAAATATATTTGAATATCCGAAAAAGTATCAATAGTCATTCACAAATTTCCAGGATTCATAGAGTCATCGGTACGATTTTATACTAAAAAAAATCATAGAAAATTCACTTTGTATTTAAATATTTATCATTGAACTCAAAGGCTGATTCTGAGTATAAATATTAAAAATATTAAATAAAATACTGAAAATACTGAATTTTAACCATAAATACTTTCCTCTTTTATGTTCAAGCGCTGTATTCATAAAATATAAGGTGAATACGATATAAAAATTATTGTTCAAAGTTGTTTTTACACTGATACTGTTGAGGTATTTTTGTCATAAGGAATTAAAATTAAGAATATAGTAAACAGTCCAACGAACTTTACTTAAAACAAGTTTCTACCCTTTAACTGCTTTATTTCTTTCGAAACCCATTCAGATATAATACGCAGGTATTTGTACGCTCGAACAAGCTATTTGGTATACAGGCAAAAATATTCATCTTTCCACTACACTGCCAATATTTAGTTTTATTTTGTGCGTTATAACTTTTTCAGCTTATGGCATACTTAATAGAGTGGTGTAAAATAATTGACTACTCAGCACACCCACATCATTGTTTAAAAGTAGTTGCATGTTAGCTGCCTGTATACCAAATAGCTTGTTCGACCATACTATCTTCTCTGTCTCATCATCATCATCTGCCTAGCCTTTTCCCAACTATGTTGGGGTCGGCTTCCAGTCTAACCGGATGCAGCTGAATACCAGTATTTTACATGGAGCGACTGCCTATCTGACCTCCACAATCTTCTTTTTCTTCCTCCTCTATCTTCTCTATCAAGGCCTTGTATTTTATCTTCTTCTTAGCGCAGCCTAATCAGCCAATAATGTTCCCACTGATGGGACACAGGCTTCCTCTCTGTGAGAGGGAATACGCCATAATCCACCACGTGGGCCCCCTGAAGGTAGGCGGATGTCACAAAAAATGGCTTGCAAGTTTTTGATTCTAGGACATGTCGGTTTCCTCACGATAGTTTCCTTCACCGTTTCGAGAGAAATGGAGATAAAATGATTACCACAATGTGCCTGCTTGGTTGGGTTCGAACCTACGACCTACAACTCGTAAGTCGCGGCCGTTACCACTGGACCACCATTGCTCTTAGCGAGTCTATAACAATCTAAATAGAGTCCGCCCAGAATTTTGCTACGAGTTTGATTCCTTTAGTTGCTGTAACGTGCAGGCAACAGCACGGTAAATGCGTAATATACTAACAGTAGCATAGGTTTTCAATTTGACAGTTCGACAACATTCATTGCGTAATTCACGTTTTCGAGCAGACACATTTTTCATACATATGAAGCAATGGATTAGCAATATCCTTTAAAATGATTCAGATTGCGAATGAAAGTGAGTTACGCAGTTTGGGCTGAATTTTGCTGGACTCACTGGACACGGTACTAAGTGCCCCAATGTATAGGGAAATAACCTTTACACTTCAGCACGCGTAGCATGAGCACCGGTTTGACAACTACCAGTTGTTAGTGTGATTTTGAAATTTGGGATAGAAATCTTTCTTCTGAAATCGTCTACTTAGAAGAGGACCTAGACAAAGATTGTTAGAAACGAAATACAAAATAACAGATTGTAGAAAGATTTCTAGGCTACCGCCTAGAAATCTTTCTACAATCTGTCAAAAATGAAGAAAAGAAATGTCACTTTGTATAGAAAGCAATGTATCTATTCTTTGTAGAGATAGAAGAGTTCATGCTACGCGTGCAGAAACGCAAAATACCAAACGTACAGTCCTAAACAATTGAGTTCTCTATATTAGTAACTATCTCTTCGATAGACAAAATAAGATCGTTATACAAAACAGGTGGTGCTCGTGACCTAATTATAAACTGCACTGGCCACTTTTGCGTTGATTGATGAGATGACATTTATTTTTGACGATGAAACCTGACGTGAATGAAAGGCACGCCGCGCCGCCGCCAAGATCGGTGTGCAAGTAGGGATGTAATTATGGTAAATGGCCATCTGAGATCGATAAATCGGTAATCAATTTTTTCGCAAACACTTAGATCGAAATCAGTTTTTTTATTAGTCAAACCCGCCAAACTCTTCCGTAGAACCCTATTTTACACTTAATTATGTTAGTTCAGTTTACAATGACATTAATAGGCAGTATAAGTCTCACAAAATGTCTAACTCACTCAAATCATTTATTTCAATTAAACCAATAACAGGCACTTTTGAATTGTCATGAAGTCGTTCAGTCAGAAAATATGTAGCTAGTTGCCCATTCCAAAGCGTAGGTACCTATGGAGAAGAACGGGCAAGAAACTCCATGGACACTCTTTTTAAATTACATTTTACAAAAATATTTGTTACATCATTACTTTTGAATTTATGATTATATAATGTGAGAACGATGTAAAAAATAATAAAGACGTACGCGTTAAAAGAGAATACAACAAATAGTAACAAAACAACAATCCAAAATGAAAACATTTAAAATAAGCCCAGGCAGCTAAGTAATGACCAGCCCCAACTGACGGCGCCCGTTCACGAACATGACGTATATATCAGCACCATTCAGCTCAACCATTTTGAAGCTAAATGATCCAACACACACGCCACCGTCAGCGAGACATTTGAGTGAGCATGACATACTATCAGCCGCCAGGGCATATTCAAGTCAATGAAAGACATATTATTACCCGGTAAATGGTAGCTATAGGGTACATAGAACTCACATCTGTGCTATGCAATTATACAATACAAAGGAAATTGAGTTTATTTATACAATGCAAAGATAGATAGTCTTACAATCTTCAGCAGCTCCAACAGTATTTTCAAGTGTTAGTCAATTAGTTGTGGACTGTGGTTGTGGAGCAGGACTAGCATTGAGCCAGGCATTTTTGTCAGCGATGTAATCCCCTAACTTATAATATGCCTGACTGCATAGTATGCGTTTTATACAAGATTTGAATTTTGTCTCATTCAGTTGAAGAATGTGGGGAGGTATTTTATTATAACATTTTAGACAGTACCCCATAAAAGATGAATCTACTTTAGCCAGTCTGAAACCTGGTTGAACTAATAGGTCCCTATTTCTAGTAAGTACTATAATTATGTCTCTCACCTCTTTCACTAAAAAGATGTAAATTTTTCCTTACATACCTTGTCAATATATCTACCAAAACATCATTGTTTTGGTAGATATATTGACAAGGCACCGTCATGATGTTAATTTCCTTAAACAGTTCCCTTAGAGAATCGCGCCTGTTATATATACTATGTGTAGGTTACTATGGTTACCGGATGATTATGGATACAATGGAATGTCAACATCAGGAACTGCATAAAAGAGAAAAGCGGAAGCAATACAAATACCTAATGTTTTTTTTTGTTTTAGACTTTATCCTTGCTTTTATTCGGAATAATTTATCCATGATTATTGAGTTCTTTATTTTTAAATCTCAGTGTAAAAACTATAATCCTGCACATGTTCCCGAACTCGAAGGCAGAAACTGGTCATGACTTATCAAGTGTAAAAAAAGTATTACGGTTAAAAAAATACAGACCTGTGACAGACGGACGGACGAGCGGCGGAGCTTTAGTATTAGGTTCCCGTTGGCAACCTTTTGGTACGGCACCTCATATAATTCAGAGCTACTTCCTTCTCGTTTATAATGATAATTATTCTTATAATTACACCTTTGTAATTAGATTTTGTTTCGCCCGACAATTTTAAAAAGTTTAAAGCCGAATTCCATTCGAGACATTCGTTTTTTCTCATTAGCGCCACCTAGCACAGCAGGCAGGCTTGAAACAGTTGTAACTAGAAAGAAAGAAAGAAAGAAAAATTATTTGGGCACAGTTAGTGAAACACAAAATACAAAATTAACAAAAAATAAAAAACAACAATAGTATGTGCCTTACGGCTGCGCCAAAAAGGTTCATTTCAGCATTAATGCCAGACAGATGTTGTCTGACGCTGGTTTTCTAATGAACCTTTAAGGAAAAGTGACGGGGAGTACACACAGTTTCAACATACCTAATACATACTTTTTATACTTACAAATAAATAAATAAACTAGTAATCAAGAACATATCATTACAAAAAGGATAACGAACACAACAAAGTCTCATCAAAACCTGTTCTGCGCGATCAATCTAGAATAGATAAATATTGCTCCGTGCACGATGCACTCAAAGCGCAACAGGCCGCCGAGCGCGCCGGTCACCTACATGTTATTTAGTTTTGAGACAAGAAAACTGGCCTATTTGAATAAAAGCATGAATAGTCGTAATAATAATATAAACTAAGATAATAAAAAACAAAAAAAAAGACTCACAAATAGTTAATTTAATGCTATTCGAAGTGAAGAAATGAAGTACCTACCTTTATCAATAGATGAAGTAGGTACAAATGGTAATAGAAGAAGGTAAGCGTTATTTTCTACTTACGATAATTTACTTTTACGGATCAGCATTGTTATTTTGAGTTTCGTGTTAGTGTAAAACAACTTATTTCTACCCTCTTTTGTTTTAGTTGTGCATTTTCGAATGATGCCACATCCTGTGCTCATATTAACAAAAGTACCAACCGTCTTCGGCCAAGGTTCCACAGAAGAATAAAAAAAAAAAAAAAGGTGGATGCACGACGCGATCACATTTCTCTTCCCAGTTCTGATAAAGGTTGGTTGAAATATGTCGACAATGTTTTTAAAGCCGTTGGTCCCGAATGTCATTTGTAGATCTTCGACAGCCGTTATAGGTAGTCAGAAGCCTAAAAAGTCTGAAAACTAGTCTTAAACAAAAAAAACGTTTCTGTAAATCCAACCACTGACAGTCTAGCAAAATCACGTCACCCTTGAAAATACCCCTGCAAACGTGAACTCCCAACAATAGTTCTCATTACAAAGGTTCAGATAACCATCGTCCAGTAAAGCCCACTAATCCAATTCTATTAGATCAGCCCACCTAATTACTTGGCACTGCGTCCAGCCATTCCCCTTTCTATCTCGAAGAGGCTCAATCCTTTCTCTGATGTAAATGAACGAGTTTTCTTTTTAGGCCCACTTTCATGATACAAACAAGAATTCAAAATGGGAGCTCGCAGACCACTTCAAAGGCTTCGGGGAATAATTACGCTTAGTAACAGTTGATCGAGGTTTGATTAATATATAGCTGAAGGGTTCTTTAAATACAACCTTGGTGATCGATAGTTTGTGGATTTCATTCTTCGTATTATCTGAATTTTGATCACAGCGTACCTACTATTGCAAAGTCAGGGAAATTAATTGTTGGTAGTCAACCAACTTCAATTTTCCGTATGTATATTCGAATCACAACTCTGTACTCTGATAGATGTCTATAATTGCTGTTACACGACAAGTTGACGTAGGTTATCAATTTCTTTGGCTATTTACTTCCCAAACTATACAAGTAGCAAGCGAGCTCCATCGGCTGGAAAAGTACCTAAATCATTCTTGATATAAAATATTCTATGACTTATAAACTGCTCTGAATGTATATCTGGCGTTTCTATTCAAACAACAACGCGTGTTTTGATGTTTTTCATGTTTTGCTAAAAATCCTTTACCCATGCCGCCATACAACTTTATCATCAAAGCGTGCTCATAAAAATATTCTAGGTCAGCTCACTAAACGCTGCCCACTCGGCCCACTCGGCCCACTCGGCCCACTCGGCCCTCTCGGCCCGACACAACTACCCAACAACTTTGCCGGCTCCGCCCACCATTTGACGCACACTTAACCCTACAATAAGCGCGCCAGCAAATCCCTTTTCAAAATACGATCTAAACAGTTTCCTAACGCCATTAATTCCTAGCCTGCGTCGTTACATAAGTAATATATTGATAGCAAACAATGATCGCATACAAAACCCAGCCATTACTGTTTCGGGATAGTTTCTATTCGAACGATAACACTATATCTTTGGGAATTTGGAGGTCAACAAACGGAAGGTTGTTCGGGAGGGATTGTAGAAGTGTTGTGTTAGCACTTTCAGTGGTGTGACGATTTTCTTCTTATATTTTTAGAGTTCTAACAAAAACGTACTAGCTCAATGTATAACTGTCGATAGTTTTGGGAGCAATACCGTTTACCAATTTATTACAAATACTTTACCATCCCTTGTAGGAGGGTTAACACGCATTACAAGAACATTAACAAGACCCTCTAATGTATGGTTTAAATTGTAACGTGCAGTGACGCTGCAAAACCACACTCTAATGTTAGGTGTATGGCGTGGTAAAGCAAAAGATGTTGTCCGTTCAGCTGCTTCGCAGCAATCTGGAACACACATTCTAAAAACGATATTTTCGACATCAGACTCATTCCCACTCCTTGTAGCAATTAACTTCGTTACTATTAAATTATATGTTTAGACAATATTCAAAATATACACAATTATATTAATCGAAATCTGGCAAGTTAAATGAGTTTGCTTGCCGAGTGTGTGGATGAGAGCATTAAGCCCCGGAAGTGTCCCGTGTAGCGATTATACAGATCTGATGTTTGTTGCACTAAGTGGCCGCCTGGAGCGCACTGCATGTTTGTGACTAGTTGTATCAGATTAGCTAATAGCTCTTCATGTTAGTATTATTAGCGTGTGGATATGCAGTGGTCAGCAGATTCAATATTAACCTGTCAAGCCCCGCAAGTGCCCTATGTAGTACGATACAATGGAAAATCAATTGTGTCTCATTACCGAAACTTAAGAGGTCATTAATAATACTGAAAGCTTCATTTACGACTTCATTTGTAATTCCAAATAAGTAGATACTATTGATACTATTAGTTAATATTGGTGAAACGTGGGTGTGTTCTATTTCACCCATTTCACCTCTGACAACCTTCAGACAAACAGAGGGTGTGATTTTATTTGTTCATTTTTAGTTTGAATTGAGAATTTCGATATAAATATTTTACAGCAGGGAAAGTTTTTCATCGCAAATTGAAACCACAAAGGCATGCAGAATAAAAACCACAAAATCTACGATACTTTTATGGAAGTGACAACGTATCAATATTGGCCGAACTTGTACCGTGTCGACATTGCAGCGGCAATATTGAGCCATAAGGTACACACTTTCCTATAAAATGTTGGGAAAAGGTCGTCAAATAGGGGTATTTCAGCTATCTCCTACAGTTTTACGATCAGCTGCAAGTTTGCATAAATATGCCTGAACAAAGGATAGTTTGGCCAAAAAGCTATGGTAAAGCTTCAGTAATTTATTAGTCGTTTTATGTGGTTGCAACTTACAAGTTACGATTGGGACGTTTCGGTCGCGTCGTGTGGTCGTCGGGAGCAACTCGGGGGAGTATTTTCACGCACCGAGGCCACATCGGTCGGTGTTTGTAGCCCATCGCTCGTTTTGTTAGCCGGTCGGGTAGTAGGCCGATTTGTTAGCCTTCCATACGGGACTCCTAAGTTGTACAACTAAATTATATTGTTGGTTCGTCAACTCGAGCAGTTTATAGTTCAGGCTACCTTGTGTATTTCTGCAATGTACGTTCATTGTAAAAGCGTACCTTAATTATGAAAAAAGCTTGGGTGACAAATAAATGTTACCTTTTATATTCAAAACAGAACTCGATCCAACCCGCTCAGCCGGATATGATGACTAAACAGAATGACGTAATTTCCTCCCATCCAATTAGCCGAAATGGGTCTTTGTTTTTACCTTTTGCGCTCAGAAGCTTGAAGTTAATTATCCAAAAAATCTGTACTCAACTGGTAGGTATTCGTAAGCACTTACTATGTAAATGCGGTGTTAAAGGAATAGGTGTATCAGCTGGTGATTTTGTTTTTTAGGTAGTCGTGAAAATTTTTAATTTCCTTACTTAGAATCACTTTTGGGATTTTGTAGATAGTAATCTACATACAGATAAGAATTTAGTAAGAAATGAATACTTACTGGGTTAACCAAAAATTACTTAGAAGTCACTCTCAAATACATATAAATTCACATGTCGGAGATGAAGCAATTGATCCTAATTTTAGTTAAAAAAAGAAACATACCTACACATAAAAATAGATACTTAATCCTACTAATATTTTATTATAATATATCCTACAATATCGTAAATGTGAAAGTTTGTCAAGATGTTTGGATGTTTGTTACTCAATCACGCGTAAAGTGTTGAACAGATTTGGATGAAAATTGGCACATAGATAGATCATTTCCTGGATTAACACATAGGATACTTTTTATCCCGATATTCCGACGGGATCAAAACTTACGTGGGTAAATCTGCGGGGTGCTGCTAGTACCTAACTTATTAATAGAATCTCAGACGGAATCTCGGTGGAGTGTATTCTAATTTGCGAGCTATGAGTGATCAATTACATAGAGAGATCGTGTTTTTTATTCAATTGTTGCCGACGACTTTTTCTGTGATCCAGGACGAAAACTAGCCTATGACTTTTTCCAGGTCCCAGGCTACGTATCTGTAAAATTTTATAACAATTCGTTCAGCCGTTTTTGCGTGAATGAGTAACAAACATCTAAACATACAAACTTTTATATACATGTCGGAAACGTCATTAGTACGGGAGCTAACTTGACAACCGGAATCGGAACGCTAGCGCCATCTGGTGGCGTTGACAGAGTCTGGCCCGAGTTTGTGGGGGGTCGACGCTGGAAGGCAGCGCGAAAAGAACGGTGGAGCTCTCTTGGACATTGGACATCGTACGAACAACATGTGCTCAGAAACTGTCGGCGTTCCGTATCTGGTTGTGTCGTGTACCTACCTAGTGTGTAATTTGCTAGCGTGATTAAATTGTTTGTGAAATTATAATCTCATTTGTAATGAAAACCGTTTTTCTATTGCGCATTATCCAACACACAACCCACTGTAGCCCACTGTAGCCCACTCTAATTCAAATATGGCTGATAATAACGAGACACACTATACTTTCCCCGTCATACATTTTAAATTAAGTAGTAGTAAATCATTTTCATTTGAATTGTCCCTGCTATTTCCGTCGGAACAAACTAACGTCGTCATTGTCACAATATCAGGGCCCGAGCACTTACAATGAACGTGTCACTCAAAAGCCTTGAATAGTGAAATCCTCGCGTGGAGTTCGCCGATTAGGTTTCATAGAATTTCTCATTGTCCTACAGCGTTGGTAAGGTGCGGCATTAATCTATGTAGGTACTAGTAACCCGCCCCTGGTCCGCACGGGTTTTACAACTTGAGAAAGCATCGAGATTTACAAACCAAAACGAACGAAGTTCCTATTACGCTAGGTAAACGTTTGCGACTGCATGCGAGCGCCGACTTTTACTAATGTGACCACAATTTCCACTCACAATCGGTAAAACTAATTAAATAAATAAAAAAAGTTTTAAACAATAGTTAACATCCTGTGTATGTATTGTACTTATAACATAATATTTTAATTGAGGTGTTTGGTGGTGTGCGTTATTTCCGGAACGAATAATAGATATAGATTTCGTGCACTTATTGAAATGTAATCATTAATGTTGGGAATTTATTTAGAAATAGAAATAATATTTATTGGCGTAAAACGTGGTCTATAAAGTTGTTTTAAAAATACATTATAGAGCATGCATGTTTTGCTTATATCATATTATAGCATGCAAATAATATAGGTCACATTACAAAATGTTTCCCGTCAGCAAATTATTTTATGCTTCAAAAAATATTAGGTATTATTCAACCATGTATGTAGTTTTTTTCTAAACAATCTACGATCTAAAGTTTTAAAATCACTTGGAATTTTATTATATATCCGAACACACATGTCTAAACAGCTTTTTACTATATTTAACCAGTCTTGGCAAGTCATTTACTATGAGCCTCTCCTGGCCTCTGCCTTCTAAAATAAGTCTTTATGCCTTTTAACAAACATGCATACTTCATAGATATAAAGAGAGGTTAGCGGTAATAAACCACCTGCAAGATTCATCAGGTTGAAGCCCATATATTGCACGAATATACTTTTTTACCCGACTGCGCGACGCAAAGGAGTGGTAATGTGTTCATCAGCCTATGTATGTATGTATGTATGTTTATATGTTCCTTTGAAGCACTATACAGACCAAACGCCTGGGCCGATTTTTATGATTCACACGTTAATCGATTCCTCTTAGTCCGGCGAGTGTCACTAAAGACATGACGTTAGTGAAAATTCAATATGGCGACTACTGGACGCCATATTAAATTCTTTTTTAATTTTTTTTTTCAAAACCTATCGAGTGGGGTATCAAAATAAAGGGTTTTAAAAGGTGATTACAAAAATATATACAACATATATACTTAAAAGCAATTCGAAGTGGCAAATCGCGAAAAAACACCTACCAAGAACTAAATCGTCTGCGAAATCTTTCAAATTTGTAAACTAAAAAGTTGGAAATAAAAAAAGTTATTTAAAAAAATCAAAAAACCCGACTGCGGTACAAAACTTAGGTAAGTTAAAAGAAACTGAAAAGCTAAAAACAAGCCATTTTAAATTAAATAAAAGTTGGAAGCAGGCGGGACCCATTTGAATTTGAAAATGGGTCCCGCCTGCTTTTTTAAATAACTTTTTTTTTTGTGCAACGGATACCCTATTTTTGTCGGCACTGTTACTCCACATTATGAAGCCATAGCGCGTTAATGATTCAACATAAGCATGATAGTTTATGACATTTAGTTTTTTCTTAGCAACATTTGATATTTGAAAATTGATTGAAGCCTAAAACAAATTAATTTACCCCAGAGAGCTGTATATAATGAAGTATTAACGCAACGAAGTCGCAGCTCGTCACAGCCCACTGCTCTCGGCTTCCAACATAGCTCAAAAGCGCTATTAACACCGTCACAATAAATCGTTAACGAAGGGCCGCTTGTTACACCGTAGTGTAATTTAAATGACTGTGTAAAAACAATTTTTTTCTGTTTGCTTATTTAATTAATAGCGGCCAAGTGCGTGTCAAACCATGCACAATGAAGGGTTCCGCAGTTGGGGCGATTTTTCACGCGTGCACACACAGTATTGATTTTATAGGCCGTAAAAATAAGGTTTAATTTCATAGTAGTTCCCGAAAAATGATATATCATATGCGTCAGCCGAAAGACCATCAGCCCGAAAACTATAGTCTTAAATAGCAAAGTCACATCTTTTTAACACACATATGTATGCATTTTTTTTCATCCCTCACTGACCTGTATCGGCCACCACTAATTTTTTTTTCATAATTACGCTACACCATTGTTTAGTGCTACGCAGAATACATCTTCTTTAAAAAATTTATCGACATATCTCTGAGATAAATGGGTGTGTGATATCTGGACGTATGTACAGTCACGACCACTAATATGTCAACACTTGGCAACTTTCAATTGCGATTTTATCGCGAAATGACGAATGCAACGTCACATACCACACTTTACATAAACCTATGGGTTCGAAAATACTATGTTCGTAATAACATAAAATTTCATTACAAATAAAGGAGAAAATTGCCTTTGAATAAAGCCAAGTATACATACTTATGCTCGTGACTGTACAGAGGGACAATGTCGTCATGTCCGCCTCACTCGTGGCAATCCCCATACACGTAACCTGTGTATAATGTGTTTATAAGGGTTCCGTTTTTGCCACTTGGCTACGCAACCCTAAAAGTGATTTAAATAAGTTACCGAACTCCATTTTACAACTGTTGATGTCCTTTTTAGCGCTGTTACGAGTGAATAGGGAATATCCATGTAATGTCTTTTCACTTATCATTAAAATAAAATAATGAAAAAACTTATTGCAAATTTTGTTTTTGTTAAAGTCCTGCAATTTTCAAATGTTATTGTCGCGGACTCGCGGCTATGATGTGACGTCATTAAGTATGCACGATACTGCTTCGTTAACAACAAATTTTTAGACCTGAATGAAATAAATTAAGTTATTTTGAGTGCTTTATTCAAGCAGAAATTGCAATAACAATATTAACAACATCAACTTGTTAGATTTCAAGCACTTGGCAAATAAACGATGTTCGTTGGCACTTATGTTATTGACGCATTCCATTTAATTGGAAAAGGCTTCCAGACGTCCGCGACTTGACGGTGGGCCGCTCAACAACCGAGCGTTTAGTAAAAGGCCTCCTAAAGGATTCCTAAATTAGTTTGATTATGGCAGCTAAGTATATATACATAAATTAAAGAAAATTATTAAAATAATGTACTGAATATGATTTGAAATGTGATTCTTTATGTATTTGTGCTTATGAATGTGTATATTATACTAATAAGTATTATTTACCCAAACCAATTTCACACCGAGGAGTTTACGTTCTGTTTCACCAAAAAAATGTAATCTATGTAAATAAAAATGAAATGCTATTCATTGGTACGAGCATCACTTGAAAACGGCCTGGGCCGATTTGGCGTTTTTGTTTTAAAATGTTCGTAATTTTCCTACTAAAGTTATCAGAGAAACAATAATTGGAAAAGTTTCCCGGGAAATTGTGAAAATTTGAAAGTCCTCTTTTAAATGGGAATTTTGTATGAACTGTTGTTTAGACAGGTCAGCTAATGAATAGAAAAAGCCTCTTTATTTCATGCAAACAATAAAATGCAGTCGTTTCCTAACGCTGCCATTGTGCTAATATTTCATGCATTAGGATAAGGAACATAATTTTATTATTATAAAATTTATACGTTTAAAACGCTTCGTTGGAAAATGGTGAACAGTAATAATAATGTAAACGATACTTTATCAATTATACGAATTAAATTTCTCTTTTCTCTAATAATATTGGCATTTCATTTCTTTTATTAGACGTACTGTTGACGTTTTAATACAATTTAATTTTTTCAGGCTATTTTCTGTTTTTATTAATTAAGCACAATATTTATATAATTTAAGCTAACGGACTTAAAATAATAATATGTACAAGTACAAGTACATGTACTTATATGAAAAAGAAGCAAAAGAATCATAGCCCATCAACAAATTCTTCTGCATCGCTGTCAACAGGAACAGTGCCGAAAAGGCTGGCAGCATTGCCACGTTGCATGGCAATGCTGTTTCTTTAGCCAAGATATAAGCCAGCCCTCTGCTCACATGAAGAGTCGACCAACCGCTTGGCGATATCTCGAAAAACAAATTTAAAAAGGTCAGTTAGTATAAAATAATGTATAGTTAAATAAGTGATGTATTAACAATTTAACAAGCACATCAAATTGTTTCTACACACAATGTGTATCTAAAAAAAAATTAAACGAATTTATTACTTGGATCTTTTTGTTGACTAACTATGATACAAGTAAAAGGAATAATATTTTAAATACCTAGATAACTTTACATTTTTATTCCATTAGAACAATCTGCCGCGGCAGAACCGACAATGTCAATGGATACAAAAATCTAAAGCCAATGTACCAAACAAATAAAATCGAATGTACAAAAGTATGTACTAACAAAGTTGTGGACCGTTCGTTGAAAGTTATGGGTACGCGAGGAGTTAGCCGAGTGTCGAGTGAGCTTACGTGGGACGGTTTGTGCATATTGAATGTGATGTCGAACCGACGTCCCGAATAGAACCATATTCGATTTGCATCAAGTTTTTCAGTCTGTGTTTGTGGGTGTGTTTAACATACATTTG
The DNA here is from genome assembly GCA_916614155.1 of Mesoligia furuncula. NCBI lineage: Eukaryota > Metazoa > Arthropoda > Insecta > Lepidoptera > Noctuidae > Mesoligia > Mesoligia furuncula. The sequence continues at coordinate 1,878,201 of OU744790.1, read as the reverse complement.
AATCAAACTTTTGCTGGAGACGGAGGATTTATTTCTATATATGGCCGAAAAATGACGTTTCTACCTTAAAAGAGAGTTTTACACAAAATGCTGAGGATTTTAATGATGATGTTATTAATTATCTTGTTTTCAGTGGAATGTACGTCGGTGCTCCATGGACCAATTGAAATATGACCAATTGGTCTATGGGGAAGATTTGATAAAGCGAACTTAAAAATTAAACAAATAATAAATTATTTAACGCAGAGAGACTTTAATGAATTGGTAAAGTCTGAGCTATGGAGGCCTTTCATGCAGTTTAGTAAGAAATTCAGGTTATCTTCGCATACCGGACTCCATCACTTTCTGCGTGTACGGAAAGTTGTTCAGCAGCGAGTTATCGAAGTTACTGCGACGATTGGGAATATTTTATTTGATATGTAACTTGTGATTTTCAAACTAGCTTGCAGAAAGTTTGTGTTCAAACTATGCGCTGTTAACTAAAATTTGAATGTGCAAAAAGCTCTAAATATTAAGTTATGTTTAGAACATTAGAAGTACAATAAGAGATAGAATAAGGGAGAGCGAATAAGGGATAGTTTAGCCACCATTTCAGTATATTTTCCAATTAGATTAGGATTTAGTTTAATTAATGCTAAAACACTTTGAACCTTCAAACTTTGCAAATAAAATTTGATTCTGTTCATCTAATAGTACGTTCTTGTTTGTGTAACAACTTTTATCAAATTCAAACACTTACTTTATATCTCACACAAAACAATGTTTACATTCATCACTATTGCAGTGCGGTGTGAGTGGCAGCCGTCGTTGGTCTTAATGTATTACTCGAGAAATTGAACAAAAGTGTCGACTTCGTGACACTGTACTACCAAGTTATGAATGTAGGTTCTGCCTCGCCTTGTAACTCTAGGCATGTCACAAACTAAGGTCACCCCTTTACGATACCTGAGACTCGTAAAAAGTTACTAAAGGAACTGAGTTACTGAAGGATTTTGCCCAGATGATTGGAAAAGTATATTTCTGATAGCTAGTAATAACCACGTTCTGCTGTCACCAATTCGTTTGCTGAGCTTGGTGGATGCGCTAACGTTTCCCTGCGACCTTTCATGGTTATATGTTTTGAGAAACTTAATTAAGCAAGCTCTGCTGGACATAATTCAGACTAACTGGAATAAACGTCTTCATTTGAAGTCCGTTTGTTCTTAATACAATAATTGCTTTAAATACTTAATGAGACTCTTTAATAATTCAATTTTGTAGCTCGAGTAGAGATTAGTTCTCTGGTATTGCTGCCAAGAGTCGGCTGCAAGGGACCGACGAATACGAAAACACATTTTATTCTTTGTACCATGGTAGTTTTCATTCTTCTAAACGCTTTTTCCGTTTCGTAGTATAACTAACACAGAAGGTAAATGCTACCATCTCATCTCCTGATTAATACTTTCCCCAACTTTACGACTGTGGCTGCCGTTCTGGCAACATTAATCCGTAAATCCTAGAATTCCGTGAAAAACATTCAGTTATATAATTTAGCGCTTTTGTAAGGTAGGTTTTAGCTTCTCCATCGTATAACTTTGTTCCTAAAATACACAAGGGCTATTAAAAAATTAAAGTGAAAAGGGTCTCAGCTGTACTAGATCATTCCCTAATCCAACGAGAGACAATTTCGTACAAAAAGATAATCTCCAGAAGAAGTTTAATTACTTTTAAAGCTCCCTTGTTAGACCTGTATTTATGTATTCTGTACAAGACCGGGATTACCTGGTACCCGTCATAATATATGCTCGAACCTTTTCGCTCACGTATAGAATAGTATATGTATCTCTTTCGCTCTGACCCGTTTTTGACATGTCGAGGTAAGCTGGCGACCTGTAGAGTGTTTTGATGTTGTTCTCTATAAATCGTGTTAGTTATTCAGGAATGGTGATTAAGGGGCGACATTCTTAGCCTTGGGGGATTAAAGTGCGAAGTACCTGCACCGCTGTGGGTATGCTGTGATGTACGTGTGTGTAAGATTTATTAGTGTTACAGCCGCATCTGGTTAAATTGGATGCCGCGCCACCGTTCTTGGGAATAGGGTTATCTTAGACGCAAATAGAGTGCTTCCAATGTTAGTCGTTGTAGGTTTTGGAGGTATTCGCGATACGTGCTTTCTAGGATTTTCAAACATCGTAATGGCGGTTAAAGATTAAGGTAAAGAGATGGAAATATATTTACTTGTAATGTTAGTTTTTCTTAACAAACGGGGTAACTTGAATAATTTTTCAGCAGTTTTACTCAATCTAAAAAACTGTCATTCTGACTTTATAATCAATTTTAATGCCATCTCCACTGAAAACCAAACACCTACTTATATAAAAAGACAAAATTCTAAACCAGTAGGTACTCCACGACACCCTATACTCGCGTCCCGCTAAACCTGAAGTAAAGAAATAACTGTAGCGAGCAATCTCCATTCTATCCACTTTTATAACTCGCTAGATAATATTTGACCAACACAGTGTCCACAGTGTTTCTACATTGTAAAATCTTCGTTCAGTTTACCCAACGGTTACCTTCGTAAAGTTTTATTATTTTAGCTACTAGGAAAGTTAGATTTTTAGTTTTATCGAGTTTACAATATTTTTAAAGTTCCTCAATCGTTTTAGTTGTTTTTACGAATGGGACCTATTTTCGTTGATTAATTATAGTCGCTTTCCCTGAATAAGGATTCCTTTTCGTGCTGCAAACAAAGTTTTACTCTATTTCCTGTCTCGCTCGCGGCGTTACTAACTTTACTGTTTACGTGAGTGTTCACTAACTATATTACTTAGCTCAGCTAATATCGTCTCTTTTTAAAATGGGAGCTTCATTGCTTCATTGTGCTTACTAGCTTAAACAATAAATTACGAAAAGCAAATCCACCTTTACAATCTTTCTTCTTTCTATTTAGGTAGGAGAAATCTTAATGCACTGACGTACAACGCACAGGTTTGCACTGCTGTTTTTTCAAGCTTGTTTGCATAAAAAAGGGGAGCATAAAGCGTGTATTTTTGAAAATTCTTCTCCTAAAAGGGATTAAATAGGATGAAAGTTTGTAAGGGAGTTCGTTTGTAACTTTTTATATTAGAAACGTGGAAGCTGGTAATTAGACTTTTGTTTAAAAGAATTAAAAGTTGGGTAAGTAATAGGTATATGATATAATTACAAAATCTCTAATAATTATTTACAAGATATAATAACAACTGAATCTATAACTTTATTTGATATATTGATCAGTTAATATAATAAACGGTTGATATAATTTTAAAATAACAAATTGCTATAAGCATAACAAACAATGAATATAAAATCGTTTGATATACGACTCAAAAGTCATAAAACCTATTTAGTCTAATATGATAAAAACGGGTCTACCCTTACGCAACAAGCATGCAGCATGCAAACAGGCATACACCAGGCATACAGCATGCAAGAGAGCATGCAACATGCAGCAGGCATGGTTTCTGTCACGGCTCCGGCGCTGCGGGGCTCCGGTGGTCCCGTGCGAGCTTATCGTCGCAGATGGTTTTAACATTCACCACCGCAGGCGACGCAGGCTTGCGGCATGGAAAGAGCGACTGTCGCAACCCAGCGCAGGGCACGCCGCGATAGCGGCGATAAGACCCCTCTTTGAGGAGTGGCTAGAGAGGCGCCACGGCGCCCTCACCTACCGCCTGACGCAGGTCCTCACCGGACACGGAAGTTTCGGGAGGTTCCTGCACATCATCAGGCGGGAGGAAACGCCCGGGTGTCACCATTGCCAGGATCGCCCAGAGGACACGGTGGAGCACACGGTGGAGGTCTGCCCCGCTTGGGCGGAGCACCGCCGTGTCCTCGTAGAGGCGATTGGCAGCGACGGCGACCTCTCGCGTCCGGCCCTGGTGCAAGCCATGGTCCGGGGCGAGAGGGAGTGGGGGGCAGTCACCTCCTTCTGCGAAGCAGTCATGCTAGCGAAGGAGGTGGCGGAACGGCTCAGGGAGAGAGCCTCCCGTCCCAGCCGCCGCGGGAGACGCTCCGGGCGTCGGGAGCCGCGTGACGACTCCCGGCCACCGTAGGCGCGGGCCTGCGGGCGGAGAGTAATGGGTAGCTCACCGCCCGATCAGGACCAGGCCCGTGCCGGACGGCGCGTACGTGTTCCACGCGCGCCTCAAAGAGATGTCAGCATCGAGGAGGGGCCCCTTAGGGCCGAAGCCTGCCGGGTCAGCGGGATTGTCCGAAAGGGTTACCGCTGGCCCGGAACATAAAGGGCTAAGGAAGGACACGGGTGGGTTTTAGTCAGTAAGAGTCTGACACTCCCTTCCGCTCCACCCAGAGCGGGAGGAGTCATTTGATGATTTCCCATCCACAAAAAAAAAAAAAAAAAAAAAGGCGACGCAGGCTTAGATTACACTCTAGGGGTAGGGCAGACAAGACTACGTAGAGGCGGTTTTGCAGCGATTCGTTTCTGTCACTATCTTTTGTAGCAATATTGAATTTATAAGACAAATTTTAACCCACGAAGCCACGAAGGCTAAGGCAGAGCTCCGCTCACCTTAGCCTTAGGACAATCTGGAGTCTGGACAAAATCAAACTGGTTCCTAATTTAATTTATATTTTTTAAATTTTTATGACATTGATTTTTACAATCTGTGACTACAGTAACTCACAAACTTGTTGGAATTCTAGGAAAATCATCTACTTTTACAATTTTTGTAAATAATTAGTAGGTGAGCACCATGTATCTATCACATAATTGATTTACCTGTCATTGCTTCATTTTTAATTCTTTTTACATTTTGTGGTAGACTAATTTTATTCTAGGTGCATCGACTTCACATATAATTATATTATGAATACAAGACCCTGTAAAATATTTTAAAAGGGTAAGGGTGGAATTTCTTGCCAATTCTTCTCCATACGAAAACTACCTTTTGGAATGGGCGACTAGAATCAATTCTATTTAGTTGTAATTTTTGACGTTCAAAAGTGCCTTTAATGTGCTTATTTGAAATAAATGATTTGACTTTGACTTTGACCTTCTAACCTAACCTATCCGAGTCGGATTACTCTGAATCGTGGTTTAAATCTTATTGATGGTTTCATTCTAAACGACAGACCTAATGATTTTCGATATAACGTTATTGGATATAACGTATATTACGTTATATCCAATAACGTTATACGAAATAAGTTTTTGAGTATATAAATGTTTTATGTAAAGAAATTAGATCAACAGTTGGTTTATCTCACGTTTATTACATCTTGTTTACGGTATTGAAATGAAATAATACCAAATAACTTTAAAATGATATGAGACGCACCCTTAAAAGTTATCAGTTTTTTTTCTTTCTTAAGGCTCTTGAAAATTTACCAATGGGAAATCCTGACGAAAAACAAGGCATAAAATAATATTTTACTAACTTAGCCTTGATAAAGTACATATTTTTAGACTATCAAGAGATTCCTGACTTTTTCCACACGATACTCATCATCTGCCAGCCTTTTCCCAACCATGTTGAGGTCGGCTTCCAGTCTAACCGAATGCAGCTGAATACCAGTATTTTACATGGAGCGACTGCCTATCTGACCTCTGACCTCTCACAACCCAGTTACTGGGTATACGCTTGGTAAGACTGGTTGTCAGCTTTTCGGGCTTCTGATGGCCCGTAACGACTGCCAAAGATCCACGAATAACAGCCGGGACCACCGGCTTAACGTGCTTTCCGAGGCACAGAGAGGTCTTGGTATGTAAAGATGATCACCCATCCACAGAACAACCGTGGCAAGTGTAGCTTAACATGATCCATCGACCCTTGCGGCTGTTATAACTAACCTAGCCACAATCCCCTACACACGATACTATCTATCGAAATAGATTGGCATGCGAGAGTAAGTCGGTACCACCACATATATACCTACAGCAGATAACGTACGTCCTGAGTTTGAATTTCACATCATCAATCAGCAGAGCCGTTGGGCGCTGTTTCAACTCAATGCACATATCACATAGCCAGCATACACTATATCATTGTAAATATCATGTATAGCTAGGCTACAGTACAACTTGTGACCCAAATTGAGTACTGCTGGTACTATTTAGTGAGCGGGAACTGTCATGATATCTGGAAGCCTATTTTACTTCATTGTTAAGAGTCATCTGCTATACAAAACGGAGGCTAAAGTGGGTTATTTGATAATAATGATAGGTAGGTAATGGGGACTGTCGGCCCACTGTGTGACCTCAGGGAAGACGGCGCACAGTGGTCATGTGCTGCCTTATACACTAGCTCAGCTAGGTTTTGGGGAATCCCCTTTACAGTCTCCCTAGAGATGTGCCCTAACAGGCGTTGCACAGAGGGGGCTCCGGATTGGTCTTAGGAGAGGTAACGGTGCCCCCTCCATAGAGCAGATGGTGACCACCGGACCACCGGGGTGGTTTTAGTGAGGTAAAAATCCCACACTCCCTGGTTTTATCCCTAAAGACCAAGCGCCTTTTGAAGGATTCCCCTCGAGAAAAAAAGGTAATACGGGCTGGTGTCTGCAACACCACGTCAAAGAGCGTATTTTGCATACGGTACAGATGATACAAAGAATTCAAACCTAGAATTATAGTTAACTTTCATATATTATTATGTTGTATGGCGATTCCAAAAATTCTTTCACTGACCGTAAGCGACACTATCGTGCTGAGTGTGATGAGGTATGTTTAATATTATAAGCAGTACCTTTTCTTTATTTATACCTACCTATACAAGGTGTGACGTTAAATGCGCAAAACTTCTTATGGGGTCATTGTACTTACTCATCATTATGAACAACTTTTACTATGGGAACCAAGCTGAAATCGCGAAAAAAAAATCCGTTGTTCCCTACATTTATAAGCATAAATGTAGGGAACAACGGATTTTTTTTTCAAGTTATGCAAGCGCATAACTTGTCAAAATGTACTAAACAGCAGATTGTTTTTGCAATTTCAAGTTTGGTCCCATAGTAAAAGTTGTTCATAATGATGAGTACAATTACCTCTTAAGTGGTTTTGCGCATTTAACTTTACACGATGTTGAAGCAATATATAAAATATAGATTTTAAATTATAGGAGACTCAATGATTGACCGGATGTTATACCACCATGGCCACGGGCATACTATCATTTGCTGGGCAGTCAATGTGTAGAGTATATAGCGCTTAGGTACACAATCGCTTGACACTTTTTTTTTTTTGCGGATGGGTAATCATGAAATGACTCCTCCCGCTCTGGGTGGAGCGAAAGGGAGTGTCAGACTCTTACTGTCTAAAACACACCCGTGTTCCTTCCATAGCCCTTTATGTTCCGGGCCAGCGGTAACCCTTTCGGACAATCCCGCTGGCCCGGCAGGGCCAGCGGGCTATAGGGCCAGCAGGACCCCTTATAAGGGGCCTCTCCTCGATGCTGACATCTCTTTGAGGCGTTCGCTTGACACTTTGCATAACCTTTCGTTTAATATTCGTTCCTTCCTCGTGATCTAACTTAGTAGGCAAACTGATATGATCCACGAGGAATTTTAACATTCTTCGTGGTCAAACTGTAACTATATAACCTCTTTGAAGATTACTGTATACGATGTAGTCTTTTTGTACAGGGTAAAATAAAAATAAAATGACAATTGTATTTCTGTGTCACTTGTTACCACAGAGTACTTTTTGATAGACTGAAACTTGTTACACCGCATTATATTGTAGTCTTTGGTCACTATATTGACTTGCTGTATGGTAAGCCCCCTGCGTTTCTTTTAGAACACAATCAGCTTATTAAAATATCTCTTTTATCCTTTACAGCAAGGATGATAAACCCGTGTGAGCGCCGCTCGGTGGCCTGCCTGCTCCTGGCCATAATAGCCGTAGTGGCCGCCGCCTCCTACGACCGGGAACGACTGGAGATCGCCAAACAGATTCTGGAGGAGGTGCCTCTTACTGACGGGTAAGTCTTGATGAGATGAAAAAGTCTATAACTGGTTAGTTCACACTTAGAATGTAGAACTTCATAATAATCTCCATGTCGTACGTCATGTCTGTGTGTCTGTGGTCTATACACCTATTGCATCAGCTAGTTCAGCCGAAACACGTCTTCAGCTGGCAGTGGCAGTGGGCTGGCCATGTCTGTCGAAGGACCAATGGCCGGTGGAGCAGACGAGTCTTGGAGTGGAGACCGCGTATCGGCAAGCGTAGTGTGGGACCCACCCCAGCTAGACAGACGGACGACCTAAAGAAGGTGGCTGGGGTAGGATGCGGAAGGTGGAGGACAGGGTGCTGTGGCGTAGTCTGGGAGAGGCCTATGTCCAGCAGTAGACTGTGATATGCTGAGTTGATTGACGTCCACAACTGGACATAGACCTCCTCCAAGCATCTACACTTCGACCGGTTCTGTGCTTCTCGCATCCAGCCGATTCCTGTGGTCTTCACCAGGCATATTGCACTAACTTGCTGAAAACAATCCCACAGGAACGTAGTACCGGGATAAAAAGTGTCCTGCGTCCAGATCAAAAACTACCTGTGTGCCAAATCCGTCCAGTCACTAAGCCACATTTTCATGATGCAACTTGCCTGTGGCATGCAATAAAATTGAAGCAATCAGTGACTTGCATCGTCTAAACAGTGTCTAGACGGCACAATTGTTGCTTTAACTTGTGGTATGCCATAGGCAATTCAATCGCACCGTGTACTGTGTACCGTGGCTTTAGGCTTAAAAAGGTAACAAACAGACAGATAGACTGAGAAGCTTTCGAATTCGTAATATTAGTATGGATGCTAAGTACACCCCTCCGAGTTGCGATTTTTTCGTCTTCCCGTTAATTCTTAGCTTTTTTACAGAAAAAGCAAGGCACGGCATGGCAAGGGATTTAAATTTTTGCTAATGGACATTCAAACGTATCGATATAGAAATACGACATAAATTGCTATGCTTTAAAATGTTGCCGTGGCATCGAAAGGCATGGCATTGAAAGACGCACCACAGGCTCCCGCGGCGGGATGCCGTGGCGTCCTGCGGTAGGCCACGGCATGCCAAGAACTCCGGCGCTCGTTGTAGCATACCACGGGGTGAGGCGGCGGGGTTAGAGAAGCGGGGAAGCGGCTGGAATGCCGCGGTATCTAAGCGGCTAGTGTGCGCTGACTGACGGCAAAATCCCTTGCCATGCCGTCCCGGTCTGCGTAGGCCTTAATTGGTTGCGTCTGAATGATCGATCGTGTTATTTTGTTTCCTAATTTTAGTATTTTGTACCGACCTTTTTTGTTGTCTTTTTCGTTTCAAGAGTTTATCAGTGGAAACTTGTAAATGGCTTTCAAATGCATATTGTTTAAGAGCACTGTTTATATTAGCTGTAAGTTTTCCGAACATAATAAAATAAAATAAACTAAACCTTGTTGGAGCTCCACGCGTCCAATCGAATTTTTCATAAAAAAAAAAATACTGGCTGGTTGTTCGTGAGGCATCACAACAGAGGTTTTATGCAACCCCACTAATACAGTGCAATGGCCAGTCTTCCTAAATCCTCGTGAAAAGGTTATCACTACCTAAACCTTGGTGTATCAGAGGGACAGCAGAGAAACTAGGTCTGGATTATATAGAGTGGACTACCAAAAAAAAAAACAGCAGATTCTTTTTTGGGTAACCAGTTAAATATTTCTACTCTGGGGGTAAAATCATTTGCTGAATTCATGATCATAGTTTGCGCGTCGACATCTCTGCATGTTACCCTTGTATGTGTACCCTGTAACTTATTACAAAAAGAAATATTCTAACTTTAGCCCGCGTTCAAACCTTCGAGAGTCATATATAAGTCAATGCCTTCGAGTCTTCAGATTTTTATTTCGATTTCTATTCCGAGTGAGTACGGTAAAGTTCTCAAAGGGGATACGCTGAAGTAGCTCGCAATATTCAAATGTTCTTAGCCTTAATACAAAACTGACAACTTAGTACAGGAATAAGTTGGCAGTTTTGTTTACAAGAAGCCGGTCAACCGACCTATTTTGTAAAAATCTCAGCGTGAAAACTCAGGTGAAGGGAGCTCTCAAAAGTGTCAATCTTTAGCATCAGAATGATAGCTCTGTTCAAGCTCACTTCACCTAAGTATTCACGATATTTTCACGACTTTTTTGGCTTTCATCATCATCAATTCAGCCGATAGACGTCTACTGCTGGACATAAGCCTCCCCCAATTTTGGGGGGGGGGGTTTGCCATAATCGCCACGCTTGGCAGGCGGGTTGGCGATCGCAGTATGGTATGATGGTGGAATGCATAGAGAACGCTGCTGCCCATTCTCCGGTAAGACCCTTAGTCGCCTTTTACGACACCCACGGGAAGTAAGGGGTGGTGCTGTTCTTTAAGTCCGGCACCACACAGACTTTTTGGCTTTATTCAATCTAAAATTAATACCTATCAATAATTAAACTTAATGTTTTGTGTCTTGTTATGTTCATTACTTTGCATACCTAGTATTGTATACTAATATATATTAAAAAAAAAATTGGTATTCAGCTGCATCCGGTTAGACTGGAAGCTGACCCCCAACCTAGTTGGAAAAAGGCTAGGCAGATGATGATGACCTAGTATTGTACACAAAAAAGTATTTTTCTAAATAACTAGACAGCTGTACTGCTGGGGAGTTTGTTGCACCACTTCTTCTTCCGCAGCGAAAGCACTAAGAAGTGGTGAAATGCGGGCATTTTGAAGGACTGTCTTTCATAATTTTGACGTTCGAAAACTGCTGATTCTCAGCCTAATTTGATTAAATGACTTGTTAACAGTAAAGTTCTTATTTACATAAACTGGCTCTATGTCTCAAACCGTGTCAAAAGAAAAACATTTGTTTTGTATTAAGACCGTAACAGTTTATCAGACATGAGTAGGTTTAATTCAAAACAAGGCTTTTCGAGTGGACATGTGTCTATCATGTGTCGCATTTCATGGAACGTAAATATAACTGATGCACTGTGGGTGTATTATAGGTACAGTCAACAAAAGAGATAAGTATGCAGGATCGTCGGATATAATTGAAGTTTAGTAAGAAACTGATGGATGTTGTCAACTGAAATGTAATTTGATAAATGAGCTGTTTATTTTCTATTAATAGAATTAAATTTTATTCGAGAACATCCATCGGTTTCTTACTAAACTTCAACTATATCCGACGATCCTGCATACTTATCTCTTTTGTTGACTGTACAGTCAACAGCAAAAGTAGATGATCAAAATCAGAAATTCAATACTAATGAACGGAGTTCGCGTCAGAACTTTGTGGCGTCGAAGTGATTCAAACCACTCAACGCCACATCAACGCCACACAGAAATCACTTTGACGCCACACAGTTCTGACGCGAACTCCGTTCATTAGTATTGAATTTCTGATTTTGATCATCTACTTTGGCTGTTGACTGTACACCCCTGCCCAACCTTCCGGGGGAACAGGGCGTGATGTTATGTTAGTATAACAGGCTAAAGTTGATTTACCTAAACCTACACAAACATGACGTCATTTGCGTGTAGTAATTCTCGAAAGGTTATTTATTATGTGAATGGTAAAGGAAATTATGCTAAATCGCAACCTCACGACTCAAACCCAAGACCACAGCCGCGACAGCTCGCACTGTTGCCAACGGAGCATTACATAGTTCAGAACTAGAACTAATACATTAAACATGGCCCGTTTTCACGTGAAGTGGTGCCACAAACCACATTAGGAATAATTATGCAAATGCTTGCCTTAGTTCGAGATTGTAGAAGTGAGGGGATTCTTCTACTAATGTTAGTCACGCCGTGTTTTGCTTGAATCACACTAAGTAGGTCCCATGATTCAATAGGTGGGATTCACGCTTAGAAATTCTGTAGGAATTGAGGTTATTAATAGATTTGCGCTTAATTTAAGAAAGAAAGACAATATAAATATTTTTTTATTCTGCACAATTATGACATACATAATTAAATAGACCTAAAATATATACACTAAATATACATATAAAGAAGCCAATACCCTCGTATTCAATAAAATAAAATAATTTCTAAAAAAAATTGTAAAAAGTTAATATTTTTCACTTTTTAGTTGTACCTAGCTACCCCACACAAATTCATATAACACTAGTTGCTATGTGAATATTACTGACAGGAAGCTATTGAACATATCTGCGTACCCCTTTAAAGGGTACAGGCTTGATGTTATGTTGTGTGATTGAGTAAACAATGCATACATATGCGATAGCAGCAATCGCGGTCGTTTTGCTGGCATTTATTGAAGAGTTCCGTTGTCTGTCTCCGCAACTCATTATCAGATCTTTCCGAAACTTAAATGGAACCATTCCGGAATAAACCTTTACCGAACAAAAAAGAATTTTGCAAATCCGTCCATAAATGACGAATTTATGCACGAACATACATAAAAAAAATATATATATATAAACATCCGAATTGAGAACCTCCTCCTTTTTAGCAGTCGGTTAAAAATATAAAGATAAATAAAAAAGTTAAAGTGAAGTTGAAAGCTTTAAGCTGAACTGCCAGAATGCTTGCCTTTCGTCGCTACTGATAGCGAGTTAGAGTCCCGTCTACGAAAAACACATATGTACCTACCTGCGTTAGTACAGTCGACCTCGTAATTGCTTTAACAACCAGTAAATTGTGTCATACTTTCTAGCGGTGACATGATTTTATACGAACTTCAGTCTAATTTCTAAAACATGTACGAAAAATGTACGAAATTGTACGCTAATTTAAAAGACTTCGCAGAAAACAATAATCAACGTGTCACCGCCAGGAAGTATTCTTTCTAGCGGGCGCTATTTCACAAAGTAGTATTCCACTTTATGACTTTGTTTCTTCACACAGTAAATTGAATGTTCACTAAGGTTGAAAACATCTAACTGCCAGAATTGGTCTTGAATTTAAAATAGACCTTGTCGTTTTAAGTCTTAAGTAAGGTAAGTAGCATTCACTCCTAAGCTAGCAATTTGACTGTGACATCAAATAAAAAAAACTGACCAAGTGTGAGTCGGACTCGCACACGAAGGGTTCCGTACCACAAGGCAAAAACGCCAAAATAAAACATGTTTGTTCTATGGGAGCCCCCTTAAATATTTATTTTATTTTAATTTTATTATTTATTATTAAAGTTAAAATACAACTGAGTATTTTGTGAATATTTCAAGTGCCTACCTGTTGCCATTTTTGATATCGAGCAAAAAAGGGCAAAAAAATTGCGTTTGTTGTATGGGAGCCACCCTTAAATATTTAAACTATTTTGTTTTTAGTATTTGTTGTTATAGCGGCAACAGAAATACATACATTGTGAAAATTTCAACAGTCTAGCTATCGCGGTTCTTGAGATACAGCCTGCACTGACAGACAGACGGACAGACGGACAGACGGCCAGACGGCCAGACGGACAGACGGACAGACAGCGAAGTCTTAGTAATAGGGTTCCGTTTTTACCCTTTGGGTACGGAACCCTAAAAAAAGATCGAATCGATTACGTTTATTACACCTATCTCGTACTTGTTCACACAAGTACGAGATAGGTGTAATAAAGTTTATAATGTGGATCTCAGTCCTGCCACAGTAAGTGACATAAGTACTAATATCGGCTAAACCGACTATCGACTATTAGCAGTCTGTGTATTAGTGCCGGTGAGAACTGAGCTCGTCAACGTTCACAAATTACGACCAGACAGTATAGTAATTAAAGCTCTCGAGCCGCCCAGACAGACGGTTACCTCGTTATCGCGCCAGACCCTGAAATGTTGAAATGTGATATCCTTTCGTGCGTGAACAGTCACGAAGTGAACGTTACCGACATCAAAGCGGGTATCGCTGACGTTCACTTGTAAGTGTCCCTTTGAAGCTACTAATTGCTTGATCCGTGCGTCTGGTTTGTGCACTAATTGACGGGACAACAGTGTCTGCCATGAACAGCCTATATGGTCTCTTATTGCTTGTAAAACTAAGTTAGCCATAGAAAGAGGTTTTGAGAAAATCGTCCTTAGTGAATTAACTCTTGCGTTTCACGTCAGTTATTTGTTTAAATTATATGCAAACATAATCCACAAGTACTTACTAAAGTTATAGAATAGAATATTTTATTTGCATTAGAAGTATTTAACCAAAAGTATTTAAGTAAAGTAACCCTGTATGTCTGTCTGTTACCTACCCTTTCGCCTGAACGGCTGAAGGCATTTGGGTGTTTGTCACAAGGTTTAGACCATGACCTCGGATATAGGATGCTTTTTTTTATCCTGGTAGTACCTTCACGTTACCGTGTTATAATTTTCGACCTCCATGTGGCTGAAGCCTGAAAACTGTTGCTACAAATATTGTTGCAATACATTTCCTCTGTCGCGTGTGAATCAATATTTTCCTCCACCAACTACAATTGAGACAAATTGTCTCTTCTATCACAACAGACCGTGTCGGTGTTCGAGTCTCAAATACACTGATACGCCATGTTCGCAAAAAAAGTTACAATACTAACTTGACAATACAATTTTTTCCTTCTTGTAAAATATGGTTGTGGCGTAGTCAACTCTATGGTGGTCAAGACGTCGACACACAACCCGTTATCATGGAACCTGGTACATGATTCTGAACACTCAGCATTGAAATGTTACATCAGTTGTAAAAAAAAATCTGTTTCATACATTTGGACCACTTTGGTATTGCACTTTTCTAAGAAACAGCTGAGAGCAGCTCTCTTTTTGAAATAAACCCTAATTACCACACAAAAAATACACATAACGATGGTCACACTTCCAAAGCAAGCGTGGCCTGTCATCAGAACTCTTCGTTAAGTGAACCACTATTCTATTTGTGAAAAAAAGACTAAAGCAACAGCCAGATAAATAACTATTTGAGCTCGCGCCACACAGAGAGCGGGGGACCCAAGCTCGCAGCGGTTCGCGGCAGTAGTTGCAAAATGCGTTGCTAAATCATGGAAATAAGTAGAGGACACAAGTCCGCTTCCTACTCGCCTACTGTGTAGCCACGACCTTAGTTTCGTCACGTCACGACGTCTGTTTGTCTGCTTGCCAAATACCAGATACAGCTTTTAAAAGTTTTCAGAGCAAAAAGTGTTCTACTTAAATTTGCGGGATGAAAAGTTTTTCGGTCAACATTCATAAATTGTTATGGTTTTGGTTTGTACTGTTATGAATTTTATTTAAGGAGCTTACAGTGGAAATAATGATTTTGAACATCAAAAGAATGTTAAAAAAAAATTAAAACCAGACTCTATAGAGCTTTGTATTTTAAAAATATAGAAACGAGGGATTAAATTGTAATAGTGAACGTGGACCTAGAATCGAATGTGTTGCTCAGAAGAAAGATGTTTTCTATTTAATTTGATCAATGGCCGTCTTCAATTTTACGAGTAATGCTAAAGATGGATTTTTTTTTCTACTACCTGACCCGACAGACGTTTGTCCATAAATATTTACAAACTATAATTCATACAAAAATCCTTAAAAAAGGACATTCACATTTTTTTGGATTTGTAAATTTTCAGTAAATTTATTTCAATTTTTCTTTCGATAAGAACCTAATTCAGACTATTATGAACATTTTAAAACAAAATATAGCCAAATCAGTCCAGCCAACCAACGAACAAGATTTCATTTTTTATTTATTAGATATTAACTACATTCAACGTTTTCTCCACCCCCAGACACAATGACCTTCCGTGGAACATCAGGAAGTTCCTGCGCAACCAGATCAACGAGTTCGAGCTGAACACCGACCTGACGATGGTGGAACCCTGGTCCATCTCCAAGTACTCGCACACGGACCTGCCGAGGCTGAAGACGGGGATGGTGGGGGCTCAGGTATGTCTAGTACTCCCTACTAAGTCCGTAGTCAGTTTCGTTACTAAAAACTACGTCGGAACTCACAATAATATCAAGGTCGTTTTAGACTAGACCAGCAAAATATGCATAAAAAAGCCAAAAGTCATTCATTCAAATTAGGCTGAGAACAATTCAAAATTATTTATTAGTCACAATTATTAGTACAAGGAGAGAATAGACGGTGACCCCCAAACTAGGCGTTTGCCTGTATCTTGGGAGTCAGTATTACGACATTTTTAAAGTGGTACATAGTGCATAGTGATTATTACAAGACAGGGAAAGAGAAACTAAAAAAAATAACTAATCTAAATAATATTAGAATTAAAATAAAATAGGTATATAAAAACATAAACTTAGAATATACATTGCCATCAGCGTGAGATCAAACTAAACAAAATAAAATCAACTGTGTGAGATCAATTAAATAGCGATTATTGCAAGACAGGAAAACAAAACTAAAATGTAACTAAACTAAAATCAATTAAATTAAAATAATATAAAATAAAAACTTAGAATATACATTGCCATTAGCGTGAGATCAAACAATGAACTTCAAAATTACATAAAATACAAGACAGAAGACGTCCGTCCTTCACCACTTCCTAGTATAGTGCTTTAGGTGGGAAGAAGTAATGGTGTAACAAACTCCCCAGCAGCACAGCTGTCTGGTAAGTTAGAAGAACTTGATTCTATACTTACAGTATTGAATATTCAAATTCATTTAAGAGCGTTTACGCCGTACGGCATTTCATACAAACTTTCAAGCCCCTATTTTTCGAAATTAATGAACCGATTTTAATGCATCTTCATAAGCATATGCTTATGAAACAAGGGTCTAAAAAGTTAGTAGAGAACATTTCCGAAATGTCTTATTTAAAAAAAGATAACTGGAAATCTCTGTTTCCATGGAAAATTTAAAATCGGTCTAATTTGGCTGTAACACTATTTTTCGAAAATGTTCTCTACTAACTTTTTAGACGTTTGTATTCTGCTTAAGCGTATGAAGTGTCATTAAAATCGGTTAATTCATTTCGAAAAATAAGGGCTTGAAAATTTGTATGAAATGCTGTACGGCGTAAACGCTCTTAAACAGGGACAGAGCATTATTTTGTTCTTAAGCCCATACGAATACGTCAAGAACATCAAACGAAGACTGCCGTAGCTCCTGTTCTGGTTCTATATTTATTTGGTCTAAAACTACCTTTATAGACAAACATCAAAAGTATTAAACTCTCAAATATAAATTCACACAATAGTTTTTTTTAAATTGGTGCAGTGATATATGTCGCAATTCGTTCCGTATTTGTCGGTCGTTGATCATAGAGCAACATTGTCTGACAGGAGCCGATTGCTGCTCAAATATTTGAATGTTTGACCAAATGGAGCATTTATAAATCAACCATGAGGAAGTTGAATGATCCCTTTAGTGGACAATCGTATAATATTAATTATCATTGTCAAAATCTGGACTTCCGCAGCCGGATTGGTATTCACAGATTGTTGTAATAGCGGCCCGGTAGTTACGCATCCTCTGTAATCACCTTTGATACCCACAATTGTAATGTTGGGCTATTCATAATGGTTTATTTAATAGTGACCCCTAATACATATGAACTTGGTGGCGAAACGAGGTTGGTATTATATTCTTCAGAATCTAAAATTGAGGTAGAACAAATAGAAAAAATAAAATGAATACCAGTATTTTACATGGAGGTATTTTACATGGAGTGACTGCCTATCTAACCTCCATAACCCAGTTACTGGGTGACACGATACCCCTTGCCATCTTGTCCATAGAATATAAGATACGTTCTAACGTTATCGTGGACGGAAATTTAAAAGCCTATTCATAGATTTTAATTCCCTGTGTCGTGGTGATACCGTGACGTGTGCACGATAAACCGTCACGAAAGAAATTATGAAAATGCCCATTGGCTCCTAGTATCTTGGCTTCGCAATATTAATCATCTTGTCTGGACAGGCTCTCAAATGTAAAACAAAATGCCATCTAGGCATTATACCATAATCTCATAACCAGGGTTCGGAAGCCTCCTCTCGCTGAGAGGAAGTGGGCCGTAATTCACCACGCGGGCCCAGTGCGGGTTGGTAGATGTCACATGTCTTCGATTTTTTTGGTTGTGGGACATGCCGGTTTTCTCACGTTTCCTTTAGCGTTTTGAGAGCAGTGGTGATGAAATAATTTACACAAAGCAAAGCACCTGCCTGGATTCGAACCTACAACTCGTTAGTCGCAGTTCTTACCACTGGGCAACCACTGCTCTCCCCTACCATAATCTGACGAACCCTTTTCATGACAAGAAACTTTCCTTTTAACAACTTTGGTTCACGTAACTCTCTCAACATATCATAAAGTAAACATTCTCGTATGTAAAGCCACGCACTGATCTAAATAATTACAGCCGACGCCGCAGTCGGTCCGTACCCGAAAACTTAGAAATAACTTTCTTTGTATTTCGACCTTGTGCGTCGAACATTCGCGAACTAACTAGATACTTGGTTGTTATTGTTTGATCAGTGAACTAATTGCTGGTCCCGATAGTTTCGTATTTGAGTGCGTTTACACTTCTAAAGATATTTCTGGCGAAATGTTCAAGTTTAGTTCTCTTAGAATTTGTACCTACAACGCGGTCACATTAACTCGATGCTTGGCGTTGATGACGTCATTTTGGGTTTTTGGTAATATACCTAATAAAAAATATAATTAACACTTGCTGGGCGCGCTAAGGAATGCGCGCTTCGCATTCCAGAGATGCGTCGAGGTAATGTGACCGCGTTGCAGTTGTAACTATTAATAGTTGTAAGTATACAGATGCTGAATGGTTATTATATTGAGCCGATGTGGCGTAGTACAAGAGAATGCCGCTCCGTGTCATTCACAGATCGCACTATGATTTTACTTTTCTATGCGTTTCATACGAATATGGACGTTATTTGTTTTGCGACAAGTTTCCTCATATTTGGTATGAAACACTTATTTAAACGAATTATTTCATATTTCACATTAAACACTTGTTCACATCTGCTAATACGAATATGGATATTACAATGCTTAAGAATAAGGTTCATTCGTGAGAAACTCTTACTTAGCAAAGCAAAGACAAGGTACAGTCGGTGGCCAACATTATCTGACCCACTTGAATGATAGCGAATTTGAACCTTATCGTGAACATTTGGAATACTCCGTGCAAGCATTTCGATAAATCATGTTGTTAGGCGATTTTAATCATTATATTGTTGTTGTTAAGGTTGAAAGGCTAATGAGTTTCAAGACTACTAAAAAAAAAACCAAGGCGAGGGTGGATGAATAAAAAAAAATATCGCGCATCAGTAACATTTTAAAGGTGTCTACGGTTAATAGCTAAATTCCGTGATTCATTTTAATAGCTGGTTGTGATTGTGCGATAATGAACTTTATGAAAATATACGATATGGTTCAAATTCTTTAGAATATTGCGTCTGTCATCACAACTAAGATCAAATTTCAAAACATATTACAATAGTTGAGTTGGTCTCGTGGTCACTAAGGCAGCTCGACATTCATCGAGGTCTGCGTTCGAAACCAGGAAAAACCTAACAGTTTTTTGTTAGAAATGTTTTGTTTTTAATTATTATCTATTTTGTTACTTTTTTTTACGAACGAAGTCGGGAAATATCTTTTTAAATGGGCAGTTTGTATAGAAATGAAACAAAATCATTGCAAGTAATAAAAATGTTTATTAATTCGTTAAAATATACATAAATAAGATAAAGTAAGTAAATGCTCTTTAGTTCAAAATTAATACATTTTATAATATCATATTCAAACCTAACCATTTATAAACATTTAAATAGTGAAAAAAAGTCATGCTAATGGTAATTGCTTGGAAGTGTGTTATGGAGAAAACATTAATGTATAAATGCGAGAAAATGAATGAATTTGTGAAATGTTTTACAGATTTATAGCTAAGTATATGTAGTGAATCAACATGTTATTTAAATAGAAAAATGCATTTCCATTTATAACAATAACATCACCACAGAATCTTACATTTTAATGGTTTAGCATTCATTCAATTGAGCATTTACTTACATAGTGTGTTTCAAAATACTTATAAGTAGATTAGTTAGAAGCGAAGTGGCGCACCGTCTCCTTCTATAACTTGCTGTATCTAAGCGGCTACGCATACCGCACACCATGTTCCAACACAAATCTTTTCCTCTCATGTGCTCCCATATCGATGACACGATCTCAGCCAAATTGTTTTTATTTCGCACTTCGGATGTGTCCCAATTTAAAACCATTTGATCCCATAGGTTTTCCATAGGGTTCAAATCGGGAGTTTTAGATGATGATGGCCAGTAAATAACAGTTACACCTTCTTGAGCAGCTAACCAATTCTTCACAATGCCTGCACGGTGGATGGAGCAGTTATCTTGCACGAAGTAAATATCTGTATTTGGATAGGCAATTTCGCACAGTCGGCAGCAGGTCTGAAAAACCTTGCAACTCTGTCATCTATGTCAATGTGGGGATCAAAAAACTAGAGAAATTGCTGACTTTTATATAGCTCACTCAATACTATCAGCCAGCAATGTTTTGTATAGTCATTAAGCTGCGACATGACGCTTTGATTACACCAAATTCATTAAAAATACTTTTCACGATTTACGTCAAACGTTTTAGAAATGTTTGTGCGCCGCAGTCACTGTTTAGGCGTAGGTAGGTAGACTGACTTTTGTCACTTAAATCAATTTAATAACCATCTACCCCACGACGTAAACTTTTACTTCGTCCTACTTATTTGAGGACTTTTAGTTTTTTTTATTTACCCACTTGTTTTCCAGAAAAGTTGTTAGGCAAAAATCATATTGGTCGTTCTATAATAATGCAAGAAATATTGTAGAAATCATAAATGAAAACAAATAAAGTAAAAGAAATTATAAAGAAATTGATAAAAGGTGGATTGTGTTTTCGAACCCACATGTTGTTCGTCGCGGATCCAGCATCGAACCGCGAAGCCACAATGACTGGTTGAGAATACGCGAAATTAAAGATTAGGTAGTAAGTATGGCCGTGTTATTTAAAAGCTTTTCAACTTTAACGACAAGAAGATAATGATTAAAATGGCTTAACAAGATATGCCGGTGGGTCAGTCAATGTTGGGTGGGTCAGACAATGTTGGTCACCGACTGTACGATCAGTGAATCTTGCCCATAGGTCTAGTGAATGCACGTTATTCTGACCCGATCCACTGAAACTGATCCATCGTGCATCCATTTGGGGACCAGACTGGAATAACTGTTCTCTCGAATGGATCAATGAGTGGAAGAACAGGTGCCTAAAGTAATCACGTGCTCGACAACAGATGATGATGATTGAGCATTGAGAATGTTGATCGATCAGACCCGTTCAGAACTTCGGATGCCTTGGGGTATTTGAATATTAGATTGAAAATTGGCATTACTCGTTACCTGCCTTAAAATCTGTCGTATGTAAGCTCTAACACGGTCTCTTCGTAAAGCATTACCTACTGTATAACGCAGTGGCTATCTACTAACCCCCTTGATAATAAACGTATTATATCAGATGAATAGTTTACACACTGACTTCTCTCTTTCAGTCGTCAGTAATTGACTTTTGAAAGAAGTAGACAAAGCGTTGTGTAACTATATAGACGCTATACAACGTTTATTAGTAATGGGATAAGTAGTTTTCTTCACCACACAGTTACCCGATAGAGTAGATAGGTCAAAGATGCTATATTTAGGAGGTAGATATAGCACTAGTGCGCGCAAATTGTTGCAGACAAATTCAGACAAATTGTTGTAGTTTCATTTAATAGCAGCGAGCAACACACTACAGATAGCTATCTCTTCCTCTATCATACGTTCCGTATTATCTATCGCAGTCGGTACTTTGTAATAACAACGCAACAATACAGAACGTCGCTCAGTATGAACGTAGCGTATCTTTCCTATAAAATATCATTGGGATAGGTAGGTACTGCAAAAATCAACATCAGATTAGCACAAAAAATGTGCCAACATAAGTCTATATTATCTAAAAATATAACCCTTTAAAATTTTACGTGTATAATAAATTGCACCCAATAACTCTCTAGTAGGCAGCAAAAATATTTATTGCGGGCATAAATTCAAATTAGATCCCAGTTTGCGACTGCGAAAACGCCGATCGGCGTAACGGAGGGGTTTTACCCTCCATGTAAACCTGCATAATTAATATTACCTATAATACAGAAGTACGCGCCTTTCATTCACAGAATATTAATTATAATCTTTGATATGGAGCCGGTTTTGGGCCTTAAAACCTATGGCTTATCATGCGGTGAAGTCGTAATTGCAATAAATACTTACATGGGAAAAACTGTCATCGTTAAACATAACGAAATTTAGTAAAAAATAAAAAATCTCATATTAAAAACTTCCTTATTATAACTATCAAAAACAAGTTTCCTTTCTAATCTGTATTTTCATTAAAAAAATCACAATAATATTATAAAGGCAAAAGTTTGTGAGTGTGTGTGTGTGTGTGTGTGTGGGGGTGTGTTTATACGTTTGTTACTTCTTCACGCTCAAACGGCTGAACAGATTTGGATGAAATTTAGCACACAGATAATTTATAATCAGGATTAACACATAGGATACTTTTTATCCCGATATTCCCACGGGATCGACACTTATGCAGGTGAAACCGCGTGGCGCAGCTAGTTCATCATAAAACAATAACGTAAATATGTAAGACTAGCTGTGCCCCGCGGTTTCACCTGCATAAGTTTCAATCCCGTGGGAATGTCGGGATAAAAAGGTGGGTATCATATGTATTAATCCAGGGTGTCAGCTACCTCCATACCAAAATTTTATCAAAATTGGTCCAGCCGTTTGTGCGCGAAGAAGTAACAAACATACAGACACACTCAAAAAATTTCGCCTTTATAATATTAGTGTGATACTGTGTATATCTGTACCAATAAGTAATGTTTTCTTTTAATTCTTTGCAAATATGTACTGCTGATAGTGTACCAAATAAATAAATAAATCACCGTTTGAAAAACTATTCAATTAGGTACTAACGATCGTTTCAAAATGGCCGAACTACGTATATTCAACTAAAGTGCATTGTGCGCTAAAGTGCAGTTACACCGTACGAGTATAGTGACCGAAGCGCAGTACGATCCCTAAACGATTCTCATTTCACGCAGTATTTCACCACAACAGGCGCGCACGTTTCACCGATTGGTAGCTCGAAAGATATTAACTGCTAGTTCCCATGTGGCATGCTCTCTTTTATAGAAAAGTGGCTAGGACATTGTGCTGAGGGGCAGTACTTTATAAACTTCTTACGAAAATATTAAGGTGATAATCGCCCTCTTTGTGAACTATGGATGATTTACTAATAATAGTTATAGGTAATAGAAATAAAAGGCGTGAAATATTTCCGTTAGACAGTGCGTTTGCGAATCCACTGTGCCACAGACTGACTAAAAATCTAATCTCGCGCAGTGGCGCCGTCTGTCGTCAAATATGTAAATTAACATGCGAGTTTAAACTAGATGAATGCGCAAACGCTCGGCAATTTATTGTGTCAGGAATTAAGCTATATAAAAAACTAAAAAGTAATAAGCCTTAAGAAAAATGTGTAGTGCGTCGCTAACAATAGTTATTTATTAACTGATAAGCCGTGCTCCCGATAGGATTTTCATATCGAAAAAAATGATGAACTTGTATTCAAACTTTCATCCCCCCATCCTCTTCCGTTATACTTACCTACAAGGAAATCTTGTGCAAAATTTCGTGCTTCTAGTACCAGCGGTTAAGGCTGTCCGTTATACAATGTGTAACGTTAAACGTGCAAAACCTCTTAAGAGGTCATTGTACTCATCATTATTAACTAAAAGTTGTTAATAATGATGAGTACAATGACCTCTAAGGGACCAAACTTGAAATCACGAAAAAAAATCTGCTGTTTAATACATTTTGACGACTTAAGCAAGAATAAATGTAGGGAACAGATTTTTTTTTTTTCGCGATTTCAGCTTTGGTTCACATAGTAAAAGCCCCCTGAACCCTGATCCCTGACCTTAAGAAGTTTTGCACATTTAACGTTACATCTTGTTTAAGTCAGTGAATGAATGAATTTATGATTTTTATTAAGTAGATTGATCTGATACGCGCAGGACCACCGGGGGTCATGCATCAATAGATATTAATTGTCTCATTGCCCTAAAGCTAGATAGAATAAACAATAACCAAAATCCAGAAAGCAACGCATCCTTTTGTTACCGCACAAACCTATACATACTTACGCGGTACGGGTATACTTGATCCATAGCAATCTATCTCTCAAAGGCACTGATACACAGCACTACGCTGAAGGTATATTTGTTAGTACAAGTCATCATCTGCCTAGCCCTTTCCCAACTAAGTTGAGGTCGGCTTCCAGTCTAACTGGATGCAGCTGAATACCAGTATTTTACATGGAGCGCCTGCCTTTTTTTTCTTTTTTTTTCGCTGAGATAATGACATTACGCATCTCCGCTCGTCGGGGGACGAGACGGAGTATGTGGGACTCCCTGCCAGAGTGGCAGTATACCCACTAAAACTCAGCGGTGTTCCCTCATCGCCTTGATGGGGGGTCATGGGAATCCGGCTCAGCCTTTGCGTCCACAACCCCCCCGGCGCATGCCCGCCTATCTGGTGGGCCCCGCATATCCCCCTGACTGGGGGGCTACGGGAATGGCTGGGAACACCTGGCCATTCCCGTCCGGCACTGGTGGAAGCCTGTGCAATACAGGCGAGGGTGCCCCCGCACCCGTCGCCTGCTGGCTTCCACCTGGGAGGAGTCGGAGATGACTGTCATACTGACGTCTTCTTCGACCCCTCCTCCGCCTTCGGAGCGGCGCCGCGAGAGGGTCTTCCTCCCGCGCGCGCTCCGCCGCCTCCTTCTGGGACATGACGTGTTCGCAGAAGGAGGCGACTGCCGCCCAGGATCCCTCATCCCCCAGCATGGTGTTGACCAAGCCGGCGAGCGAGAGGTCCGTTCCGATCGCCGCGGTGAGACTGCGGCCCGGCCCGGACCACGACGGGCACACCTCGAGAGTGTGCTGCGCCGTGTCCTCCGCCGTGCCACAGTCGTGACACGACGGCGTCTCCTCCCGCCCGATACGGTGCAGGTACGATCCGAAGCAACCATGTCCGGACAGCACCTGCACCAGACGGAAGGAGAGGAACCCGTGCGAGCTGACCTCCACAACCAAGTTCCTGGGTAACACGATACCACTTGGTAAGACTGGTTGTTAGACTTTCGGGCTTCTGATTACCCGTTACGACTGTCAAAGATCCACGAATAACACCCGGGACCGACGGCTTAACGTGCTTTCCGAGCCACGGAAGGGTCACAATATGTAAAGATGGTCACCCATTCACAGACCAAGCGTAGCTTAACCTGATCGATCCACCTGTGCGGCTGTTATTATTTTATTTATATGTTAACGATAGTCTGGCTGTTCTTTCGAAATGGTTTGCAGCTAATAATCTTTTTTTACTTAAGAGCGTTTACGCCGTACGGCATTTCATACAAACTTTCAAACCCTTATTTTTCGAAATTAATGAACCGATTTTAATGAAATTTTATACGTATAAGCGGGATACAAAGGTCTAACAAGTTAGTAGAGAACATTTTCGAAATGTCTTATTTAAAAAAAGATAACTAGAAATATCTGTTTCTATGGAAAATTTAAAATCGGTCTAATTTGGCTGTAACACTATTTTTCTAAAATGTTCTCTACTACCTTTTTAGACCTTTGTATCCTGCTTATGCGTACGTAGTTTCATTAAAATCGGTTCATTCGTTTCGGAAAATAAGGGCTTGAAAGTTTGTATGAAATGCCGTACGGCGTAAACGCTCATGCGATAAAAAACTAAATGTCTTAAGTTCTCATTACCAAATGATATGCTAAATAAAGTATTATAGTTGAAAGAATCCTGAACAAATTCCCCCTTTTTTTTAAGCTGTACGGTGTCTATCCCTTCTTCCCACTTATGTACCCCAGTCTCTTTGTAATAAGGATGGTAGGGTACAGCAGGCTGGCGGTGCGGAGGGACATCGCTCTGGGTATCTTAGCGTTTCGGGTGCTGCGCGGCTGGCTTCACCACCCCGATCTGTTAGCGGGGCTGGGGCTGCGCGCGCCACCCGGCTGCCGGGGCGCGCGTCGCCCCACGCCAACGCTACTGGAGACATTCTCTAGGACTAACCTGAACAAGTTTGCCCCCTTATCACGCGCCATAAGATTGTTGAATATTATTTCAAATGAGGTAGATATATATCACTGCAGCCTGATGAAGTTCACAGAAGTAGCACTGAAGTGCATTGAAAATGTTGGAAAGTGATTTTAATTGTATTTTAATGGTATTTGTATTTTTAATTGTGTTTTAAATTGTATTTATGGTTGTATTTTTAATTGTAGTTTTGGGGTACCTACTACCTACTCAATGTAAGTTAAATGTATATGTATCTTTGTGGTAGTAACATTGCATTGGCGTTTTAGCTGTTATGGTGTTATTTACAAAAATTTTAATATATAAATAATATAAACACACGTAGTAAAAATGAAATTGTGATACCTTTTAGATTAACAACAAATTGCCAAAGCCAGTTACAGAACTTAGCGAGGAAAGTTCAAAACCCTCATCAAATGTGTCCTTATCAAAAAAGCATATTATAAGATTAAAGAATACTTTGAAGACAAGGTAGTTGGCAATAATTCCTTCTGCACATGTGGCCTCCCTGGCACCTCATTAACATGCCATAACTATGTTAATGTCTATTAACTGCTCTCTAATTACGATGTTTATTTTTAATTTATTTTTGACATAATCTTTTTACTATTTGACATTTTATACAGACAATTCTAATTTTTCACCTCTTTATTAGTGGTTGTAATGGCAATCGTATAACTTGGTTTTAGTAGGTTTTTATATTTTATTTATCCTTCTGATAGATTCTTATTTTGTAAATATGAGGACGTTGTAGGCCACGTAGACTTTAGATCTGTAGACCATTTTTTATTTTATCAAGTACCTGGTAGTTGTTGACAGGCCTACGCTGCCCTCCCATACCTACTGTAATCTGAAAATATTCTATAAGCCAATTATTTTTAAAAAGAGTAACCGTGGAGTTTCTTGTCGGCTCTTCTCCATAGGAAACGACCAATTGGAACCGTGCACCTAGCTTCTGACTGTTCATCTGTTTCATAAGTGCCCATGTATGTAGGCTTATGTGAAATAAAATATTTTGATTTTGATTTTTTAGATGGTCACCCATCTAAGGACCAACGCGGCAAGTGTAGCTTAACCTGATAGATCGACCTCGGCGGCTGTTATTACTAAGCTACAAGCCGCTTACTTACTACAAGTGGTTGCAAAAAAAGAGCCTTAAAGTTCAATGGAGCGCTACTCTCTCTCATAAATAATCAACCAGGTTCACCAGTACTTGCGAACTCACGCATCTACAGTAGGTACTTACTGCGCTTCAACACAAAATATACCACATAATCAATTCCATCCCTTGCCCCACTTTAATAACTTCGAAATATCCTCAGACAATTTGTAGCGAGGTCAGCGGCATCACCAAAATATATGCCGGTGAAAAAACGCAACTATTTGTAAAACTGGTAAACTTTTCCTTGAGTTGTTATCATGAAGGGAGCGTAAGGCCCAGGGGCCTGAAATGAACGATGGTTTAGGCAGTTCTTTTTAAGGAACCCGCTAGCTTGAATTTGCTATTTGTCGAATTACATTCAATACTAGCGGCTTTATTGCATATACTTTTGACGACGTAATAAAATATTATTTTCAAGTACTTGAGTATATCTTTCATTAAATTAATTATTCCATCTTGGTAGGTAATGTTACTGACTAATCCTTACATAGTCGCCGAAATGTCTGTAAGCGCATAACTTCCAAATTGGAAAATTCTATTTTTGCTGTGTTTGGTATTGTTAGGACAAGGTTTGCATGAAAGAAACTTAAGGAAATTCTAAATAAAATTGCACCCATTGCGAAGCTGGGGCCACTAGTAATCTATACATATAATAAAATCGTAGGAAAGTCAAAAATATAGTTTTTAGAATTTCTGTCTGTTTGTCTGTATGTATGTCCGGGCTAAACTCAAAAAGTACTGCACGGATTTACTTCAAATTTTGCATGAATATTAGTAAGACGTCGGGTCAACATATAGGCTGTAGCCTATATGTTGAGATAATAGCATGGCTTACTCAAAAACAACATATATATATGCGTCGTTAGATTACACGCTGTCACAGAATGCGTAAGTAAAATAAAGATTCACAGCTCCTCCCCCGCAGGTGATAGCGTGATAATATACATATTGAGGGTGAACTAACGACGCATATGTATGTTGTTTTTGAGTAAGCCATGCTATTATCTAGCTTTACACTATAAAAACTACGCTATTTAAGTAACTTGGGCAGTGAAACATAGTTTAATGAATGTTAGAAGTATAAAGACAATTTTTTTTTTAAATTGATTTCATAAAAATCAAATCAAGTTACATGTTAACACTTTTGGAAATTAATAATTTAAATTTGATCATGTTGGCGAGGTTAGTAGTTAGTTATTCTTAAAATTCATAGATGGTAATGTGTATTTTCTTCATAAAAGTTGTATCGTATAGTTCGTTTTGACAAATTCAAGTTCCTGCAAAACCCTCAAAATTTTGAGCAGAGTTGAGGAAGACAATTTACCAGCCGCATGCGCCATCTGTTTGCCGTCATCTTGGCGTTTTGTGGAGTCGCGAACCCGGTAGCTTTGTGGGAGAAGTATCGCCATCATCTGTCTGAAGAGTTTCTACGAGCTTTGAGGCGTGCTACTGGAGACGAAGTCCAAGTAACTGATGAACGCAAGCTGAACACCTGTCTCAGTTCATTTCTATCGGCGGCAATCCACTTATCGAATATGGGCTACCAGCTCCCCAATCATCACCGCATCAAGACCGTGGAAATCGGGAGTATAACGCTGAGACAAATTACGATCCGGGCGAAATGACCACCATACGAAATGATCATGTCGCTTTGTTCTCTTCAGAGCAAAAACAAATTTCTGACACCGTCCTTGAAAGCAAAACCAGGGTAAAATGTTGTTCTTGGATGCTCCTTATGGAACAGGAAAAACATTCGTTGCCACTGGCATACTTGCAGACGTCAGGAGGCAAGGCAAAATTGTTATTGCTGTAGCGTCGTGGGGAATCGCTGCCATACTGCTTCCGGGTGGCAAGACAGCACATGCCATGTTTAAAATTCCCATCGAATTAGAGAGCGCCGAAACGCCTGTGGTGTGTCACGTAACAGCGATAAGGGACACGTGCTCAAGGATTGCTCTCTGATCGTATGGGATGAGTGTACGATGGCCAATAGGAAGGCAGTTGAGGCCGTGGACAGAACCCTGCAGTACATCCGCAGGAACGAACATTTTGATGGGTGATGTCACAGTTCTGTTCAGTGGCGATTTCCGGCAAACGCTTCCCGTGGTGACGCGGGGATCGAGGGCTCAAGAATTCTCCAATGTCCTTCTAAGTCTTGGCGAAGGCACTCTACCAGAAGAGAGAGGTGGACGGGTGGTGCTTCCAGAGTCTCTCGGTAAAGTGGTATCCAGCTTAGAAGAACTCATTCCCTGTGTGTACTGGGACATCCGTCGTATACAGCACCAACAGAATTCTTGGGTGTGTGAGCGGGCCATTTTGACGCCCAAAAATAATCAGGCTGCAGCAATTAACGAATGCACTCTCTCGGAAATTGAGGGGAATGAAATTGTCTACACCTCGCTAAATACTGTTGTCGAGCAAGATGACGCCACACATTATTCCGTGGAATTTCTGAACTCCCTGTCAGCAAGTGGACTTCCAAAACCTAACCCTTTGGCCTTGAGCTGGTGTAGTAAGGAGTTTCAATAGAATGCGAGACCAGCTTATACGGGTTTTGTTACCAGTGACATGCAGACTACTGTACGTATATGAAGCATATCGTCCATCTGTAAATCAAGGGTCAATCTTTGGATATGGGTCCACCACAGGGGGTTATTTAATTTTGAGAACTGATAGGACAGAATTAGGTATTAATAGGCGTGCAAAGATAACCGGTTGCCCAGCAAGAGACATCACGCTAAGGAACAACTCTTCGTACCTAATATCCCGATACAATTATTGCAAGTTTCATGACTTTAATTTGTCTTTATCCTTATCTTTGATATTTTTAGAAACGTTAATTATTATTCAAAAAGTATCTATTGATATTTAATTCAGAATCTTGAACCATAATGATGATGGCAAAGCTTGCTCATATCGTTAAAGCTTTCGTCAATCTATTTATATTTTCCGGGCACTTTCTTATGGTAACATCGTTATGTTTGAACCGTATTCCAAAACAGGGCCATATTATATGATCTGGCAGCTTGGCTTTATCCCAGTCCTTTATTAAAACGACCGGGTTCATGCGAGCTCATAAAACGCACAGACACCAACCTACTCGCATCTCGCTCCTACACCCAAAACCGTTTACAAATTTATAAAAGAGAACCCTTTGCAACTCAGATTCAATTACATATAATTTAAATCTTATTATTCCATTTAAAACCTTAGAAACTAAAGTTTAAAGTCTATTTTTGTGTCAAACTTTTTGCTCGGATAGGAGACGATTTGTTTTGTATCCACTGTTCGGAATTTTCTTAGAAAGTATTTGTGATGCGTATTGAAAGCGTGGACTATTATAGGAATACTTGCGTATGAGTGTATCACAGGCAGTAATCAGAAATCCTGGCTTACAGAGTCCCATAGTTCGTGTAACCTACTCGAGTTACTTGATATTACTTGATTAGTAGCATCATTACTATTTCGTTATACCAAATAACGTTGTACCAAAGTCTGAGGTAGAAGTCGAACCCAAACTGTCTCCTGGAAATTCTAATTTTTGAAGACAATGGACACTGGAGTAGAGAAGCAAATGCCGCGAAAAATTGTGTTCCAACTCTGATAAACTCACTTCTGAAAAACCTAGTAATAACACCGCGACATCTACTACGCGTTTCATGTAAAATCAAGGAGAAAATTGCTCATCAAATTGACTATCAGCTATAAAGCAATCTGTTACACAATTCATAACTCCGACTGTACATCGTGTTGCGGTTTTGTTGACAGCACTTGAAAACAATTGAAATCGGTAGAAGGTATATTACCTACCTACTTTACCCTGTAATAAAGCAAGGAGCTTTTAACTAGCTCCCGGTTATAATGAAGCCATGCAATATAATTATGTAGTTTTGTCGAATCGATGATGATTCAGCCGCAAGACGTCCACTGCTGGACATAGGCCTCCCCCGAAACCACGGTGGGGGTTGCCATAATCGCCACGCTTGGCAGGCGGGTTGGCGATCGCAGTATGGTATGGTGGTGGAGTGTATAGAAAACGCTATAGCCCATTCTCCAGTACGACCCTTAGTCGCCTTTTACGACATCCACGGGAAGTAAGGGGTGGTGCTATTCTTTAAGTCCGGCACCACACAGACTTTTGTTGTTTTGTCGAATACATATATATATATTATGTTAGAAATACACTAGGCAGTTTGTTGTGACCGTCGATTACCTGGAATGTGTATCATTTATACAAATACAAGATAATCGATGGGCACAACGATATACTTGGAAGGTGCACAAACGTAATCCTATTTTTGATATCAAATAGAAGGTTAATTTTTGTACTTAAAAACGTTCAAATTCAAGTCACCAATCTCGTCTCAGCGCCAATCAGTGTCAAATACTTGTCAAAAATGTATGAAAATTTCTTGTATTTATCACAGATTGAGACTGAAATTAGAATGCGAACGTTCGATTAAATATGGGAATTACCCCGCTGTGAACAGACTTTAATAGCCGAGTCCTAACTATTACCGAGCAAGGTATCTTGAACTGGCAAGCTTCGACCAATCACACCCCAGCCGCAGCCCTTTATATCCATGCATAATTTCGCAACTTTTCAATTGTGGAAACAATTTTTTATAAGTCATCAAAACTTTATATATATCGATAAACACATATACAAGACGTTTTACGTTGCGTAGATTTCGTTTTATTTTACGAGAAAGATCTTTCGTAACATTTTGATTTACTTGGTTTTAGCCATAGCTTTGTTTGCGTGAATTGTGGAATGTCAATATTATGAAAACGTAAACACTCTTAGGACTGTGTCCACCAGCATTCAAAACACCGGTAAGATATTTAAACAGTTGGTTTATGCAAAAATTCATGATGAAATTTTATATATTGAGCTTATTAAATATCTAAACAGTTGACTTAAATAATGGCAAACACAAGGCTTACTCGAACTAATTCCTATAGAAAACAGTTTTAAAGTCAGTCTTACTATTTGCAGGCAAGCGAATTCTTCTTGTAATTGAGACGTCAGATAGAGCAGGAGTACTATGACAATCGAATGCCAAATAATCGAATATCAATTGATCGACCACTATAAATCGAAACTGTAAATACTCGAACGTTCATTTTGACTTTTGCATTTCATGTTTTTCCGTAAAATATATCCAGCATTTTTTAGCTTGGAATATTAAAAAAGTGTAATTTAAATTAAGATGAAAACATGGAACACAAAGGAACAATAAGTTACGTTTATTTATTTTAAAGATAAAACAAACTTAACACGAGCCTTATAAGAATTTGGCCCTCACAACCTTCTCTCCGTACTCCTCGTACTTATTCTTAAGCACCCACAGCTTAGGGGCATCCGCCATCGCCGCGAACACTGAGCCCCCCATCCATGCCACCGAGTAGGGTTCCGGCCTGTCTACGATATGTACAGGTCGGTGAATTATTTCCTCGATTTCTCGAGCTAACCGCTTGTTGAACCCCGGCATGGTCAGGAGCCCTCCGTGAGTGACAAGGGCATCGTACATTTCAGGCTGAAGTCCTTCATCAACTTTTAAGATCGCAGTCACCATAGCGTCATGTATGGGCAATTTATTCGACTCATATTCCCCCAACACCAGCTCTGGTTGGAAGTACATCTCACCAGCCATGAAAACCTCTTCGCTCACATCTACAACTTGTCCATTTGGCAGCGTGTACTCCTTTTTATATTGCTCTTTTGTTACTGCGCAGTTTTCAGTGATGTACAATAAATTCCAGATTTCGTTGATAACTGACTCGGGATCAGGACCAAGGTCAAGACCTCGCTTTTCCAGGCTGTCTTGTATATACATCTTTATTTCGATTCCAGCGACATTGGTTAGCATATTAGCATAGCTGATGGAGCCTCCTTCGTAGATTGGGTTTATTTCTGTGATATCTTCTCCCAGGTCCACAGAGAGTCCTGTCGTAAACCCTGATCCGAACAGAGCTAAGAAACTCTGTGGTTTCACACACAATGCAGGAACGTTCAGAGTTTCAAAGAAAATCTCGCAGCATTTTACTCTGAAATGTTAAAAAAAAAAATTGACATCGTAAGTGGCTTTCTATCATTTCTCTGTACCCCCATGGGAAGACGGCGTGATTTATATGCACTTATGTAAAAAAACTGTTGTGGTATATGTATTTTTTTATTGCAAAGTCTGAGTGTCGGGCTTTTGACTTATCTTAAAAAGGTCACACAAGGTACGGGACAGCGCATTCAGTTGCGCTTTTGCTGCGTGTGTCTAATAGTAGATTATTCGCCAAGGGAGCAAACAACTATTTTGACGGCGAGGCATTCAAAGTACGTTACTCGAGCTTAAGCTTAAGCTTTGTTGCTCGCGAGGTGGACACTTTACTTTCTATCACCCTCTATGAAAAAATAAGTAGGTGTAATTTATGAATAAGAATAGTACGTTTATTTATTTACATACAATTACTTGAGGAAGACACTCATTTTTTATAAAAAAAAGTAAAATCAAATTTGAGTAATTACGAACAAAGGCAGAATGCTTTTTGTGGATTTTTTATTTTTTCGTAACTCTTTTTTTAGAAAGAAAGAAGAAAGAAAAACTGTTTATTCAAAAAATACAAAATATATAAAATATACACACACAACGTAGTCAAAAGCCTCGTACTCAAGCTTAAAAATGTTGACAATTAATTTTTTAATTTGACTCGCGCGTTTTGCTTTGTCATACAGCACTTACAATATCCACATTCCAAATTCAAATCACTTTTAGTCCCTAGGGATTAAAGAGCTATTTCAGTCCTTGTTTACGAAGAATACACTACCTCTTATTGAATAAATGTGAAATGAAAAAACATTATTTTGACCCTCAACAAAAGAGGCGGTTTTTGTATCTTCATCCTGTTCAAGATTATCAGTGACAGTTCATTTTTGAATATTTAAATACCGAATCCTAGATAATTTACATGTCCTTATTTCCACTGCACACCGATTTCTCTCTACCAGTCTTCAGTAAATCGACTCTCGAAAGAAGACAAAGCGAAGTGTAACTATACAGACTCCAAAGTTTATTAGTAAATTGATTTCTGATTGACTGTTTGTAATAAACAAAATCAAAAGTGACTTCCAGTATCGTCAAGCGTCCTTGTGCACTCACTACCCGTACTTATGTCGGAAAGAATATTATTTTGAAGGCCAATAAATGCAACATATACTAGTGTATTGTTACCTTTAGGTAGTCCTGAAGGTAACAATTTACTAGCATGAAGCGTGATAGTTACCCGTCATGTCGTCCGAGACATGAGTTACTCGGGTAGGTAACGAGCCGATTACCGCCGACAATGCACTCGCTATTAGTCGCTATATACCGGCAATCAAGTTTAGAGACAGCCAATCATATCAGGGCCCTATACCACAATACTTTATAAGACTGCTATTCTACAAATATGTAGAAAAAAAATGCGTAACACAAGTTACAAATATGTAGGGGATATTACAATTTACAATCTGCAATTCTTCAATTCTTTCGCATTTTTAAAAGCATAAGGCAATACTTGAGGGCTATGTATAAATTGTAGACTTGTCACTACAATTTTACTTATTTGTAAGGTTTTTCCGTTACAATTTGTGTAGTTTAGAGTGTTGTGGTGCAGGGACTTATAAAATTTACCAATTTATAAATTGTAACTTGTAAAGTTTTTTGGTGTAAACAGGAGATATAGATCACTTCATATATGTATTTTCTTCAGGTATTTGAAAATGTGTATTATGTAATTTGGACGCTGTTTATTTATTTATTTTTTTATTTAGGGACAACAAACAGTAGTGTAATAATAAGTAAACATAGGTTAAAACTTAATAATAGATGTAACAAATACACTACTCACAACGTTATCCACATATTACTTAACAGATCTACTAGTTGTTAGAAAGAACTATATAATAACAGGCAGAATAAAGTAAACATTACTTAATCAATAGGGTTCTGATCACTTAAAATAGTAACAATTTATTTTCTAAACTAGCTTCCGCCCGCGACTCCGTCCGCGCGGATGTCGGTCTTCGCGTGGATGGTTTATTTCTCCATTTTGAGTAACTCTGACAATGACATCTTATAAATATCTATTGGACCCAAATACGGCTAAGCCTATAATAATTAAGGAGATCCCTCTATTGAACTACTGCTGTTGAGCTCGCGTTCTGTAGTAAGTATTTTTTTTTCATAGTAATATCGACCTTGATAAGTAGCATGTAGCAGTAAATTACTGACAGTGACGAAAAGTTTGCAATAATAAAAACTGGCCAAGTGCGAGTCGGACTCGCACACGAAGGGTTCCGTACCACAAGGCAAAAACGCCGAAAAAAACATGTTTGTTGTATGGGAGCCCCCCTTAAATATTTATTTTATTTTAATTTTATTATTTATTATTAAAGTTAAAATACAACTGAGTATTTTGTGAATATTTCAAGTGCCTACCTGTTGCCATTTTGGATATCGAGCAAAAAAAGGCAAATAAATCGCGTTTGTTGTATGGGAGCCCCCCTTAAATATTTATTTTATTTTGTTTTTAGTATTTGTTGTTATAGCGGCAACAGAAATACATAACTTGTGAAAATTTCAACTGTCTAGCTATCGCGGTTCTTGAGATACAGCCTGGTGACAGACAGACAGACAGACGGACAGACGGACAGACGGACAGACAGCGAAGTCTTAGTAATAGGGTTCCGTTTTTACCCTTTAGGTACGGAACCCTAAAAAGTGATCGTGACAATGCGACAGAAAGTTAATTGAGAGCTTCAGCATACACAACATTGTTAGTGAGCTCGTCCGGAATATGAACATGAAGATTTCTTGGACTGCTCACACGGGAAAGAGCTACGTAAAGTTGCCCGTGTGAAAAACAACTCGCGGTAAGATCTACGCCAGCAACTCCTAGGGTCTGACCTTGAGCCTTATTTATTGTCATGGCGTAACACAAAGCTACAGGAAACTGTATTCTCTTAAATTGAAATGGAAAATTATCCACTGCGGGTAATGCAACGTGTGTTCGCGGTTCTACAGAACAACGTCTATGAATAAAACTGAAAAATAAGATTTTTTTTTCTACGTATTTTTCCAGGATAAAAAGTATCCCATTTTATGCCCAGGATAATAAGGTATAATTATACCAAGTTTCATCGAAATCGAACCGTTAGTTTTCACGTGATGCCTGCATATACAGACAGACAGACAGACAGACAGACAAAAATTTTTTTAATCACATATTTGGGTTTGGTATCGATCCAGCAACACCCCCCGCTATTTATTTTTTCAATATTTTCAATGTACAGAATTGACCCTTCTACAGATTTATTATATGTATAGATATAGCCTTGCTGTGAAACATAATATCAGTTGAGCCAAACTGTCTATTGTAGGTGTCAACTAATCATGTACTCATCAGAACGTTCGGCCAGTCCAGATAGGGAGCTGGCTGCT
Source organism: Mesoligia furuncula (assembly GCA_916614155.1). Taxonomy (NCBI): domain Eukaryota; kingdom Metazoa; phylum Arthropoda; class Insecta; order Lepidoptera; family Noctuidae; genus Mesoligia; species Mesoligia furuncula. The sequence goes on along the minus strand of OU744790.1, from coordinate 1,841,407 downwards.
ACTCCAGTTTTTAGTGACGATTTTGTGACGCATAAAGCTGCCAGCCAAAGAATTTGTGACAAAACAGTTCGAAAGTTAGAAGCATTTATTTATGGCCGAACGACCTGATATCAGAACGTTCGGCCAACCTGAATCTCCATAACTGAGGACCTTAGAGAAACTGTTACTGAATAAAGATTTAGTGACGATTTGGTGACAAACAACCACTGCTTTACTTTTACTCGTAATGCCACCAGTTAAAAGTAAAATTAATTTTAGTTCCTGGAACATCAGAACGTTCGGCCAACGTAATCTCCATAACTGAGGACCTAAGAGAAACCGTTAATGAATAAAGATTTAGTGACGAGACTGAAACGAATGTTTATTGCTTTATTTTTTTTTGTGACGGCCCCTTTAAATGGTAAAATGAAAATAAAAACTTTTTTACAAAAAAAAACAACCGACTTCCAAAAACACTATAAATAAAGAGAAAAATAACTTTAATTTCGGAAGTCGGTGTCTTTGGATTTGTATTTTAGTTTTTGCCACCGACTTCCGAAATTAAAGTTATTTTTCTCTTTATTTATAGTGTTTTTGGAAGTCGGTTGTTTTTTTTTGTAAAAAAGTTTTTATTTTTCACTTTTTAGCGGGTCAGTTTGTAATTTATCTAAGTTATAATAGCCTAATGTCAACTGCTTATCACCTTTTACAAAATATGCTTTTCCCGATGCATGGACGTTAATTGTTGAGGAGTTCTCCTAGTAAGAACCAGGAGAACTGGAGCTGATTGAGAAGTCACCATCAGCTCCACTTCACCATACGCGTTGTAATGAGCATAAATTGCTTAGCAGCCATATTAAAGTAATCGAATCGCAACCCGTGAAATATTTGTCATTGAGTAGTGCCATTTGTGGTCTTCATCATCAGTTCCACTTTACCAAATCATAATTTCCGAGAGCAAATGCTCAAGTTACTTTAATAATAAAAACAAGGCAAGAAAAATTTTGCTAAGGGCCAAGTTTATGTTACGCTTAGTCGTGTAAAGACGCTAGATGGCATTGTATTATGCGACTTGGAACCTACCAAATTGCTAAATAGACCACATGACGAAAAGGCATTGCGTGAAATGCAACGATTGAGGCTTTTATAAATCATCATCAGCCAATTGCAGTTCACTGCTGGACGTAGACCTCCCGAAGTTTGCGCCAACGTTCGCGATCCTCCGCTTCTTTCATCTAGCCACTACCGGCAACCTTTGTTAGGATAATTATACAGAAGAAAAACTCGCAAAAGTATTTCACTTTAAGAAGTATTTATTAGTTTTTAGACTAGATGCTGATAATCCTGGCTGCAGCATCAGGCCAACTTATGTCAACATTGCATTGAACTTAAAATTTAGTCCTGTTTAAAATGAGCCCAAACACGACTAAGGTGCTGTAATTTCAAGGTTTGTATTTTTTCTGATGCTCGACTGGCTTCAGCATCAGGTCTCTATGTACTTCGGTGTTCCTCATTAACAGTACGTTTATCCACACATCGAGCCCTTTTCAATGAGCCTAAACACGATATATCTGCTGTTAGTTGTCGAGGAGTTAGGTACTCTGCAGACTATCCTGACTGCAGCATCAGGTCATAACTTGATGATCATGAGACCAAATGTGGCAAATGCCCTATCAAACATCAAAACAATTTACTAAAACAGTCCTTGCCTGTTCGAGTAACTTCTTACTGTTAAGGAGTTGAACCTTCCATCATCAGCCCAGCTACCTGAGATAGTGACAACCGTACGCAAATACACAAGATACTTCATAAAATATGCGAAAAACAATAAGTGAGCCTATAAAATTTGAGGGTTGCTCTCGATTTCTCTAAGATCCCATCATCAGATCCTAACTTAGTGACAATGGGACCACCTCAGAACTTTCTACTTTCGAACAAAAAAAGAATTTTGAAAATCCGTCGACAATTGGCGGAGTAATCGATGAACAAACATAAAAAAAAAAAAAAAAAAAAAAAAAAAAACATACAAACAGCCGAACATAGTACCTCCTCCTTTTTGTGAAGTCGGTAATTAAACATATAACCTCAAAACATTGGGATTATGGATTCCTCCACAAGGAAGAAACCCAGAGAAACCGATAATCAATAAAGTTTAGTGACGACACTGAAACGAACTTTTATTACTTTATTTTTTTTGTGACGGCCCTTTTTACCGACTTCACAAAAAGGAGGAGGTACTATGTTCGGATGTTTGTATGTTTTTTTTTTTTTGTATGTTTGTTCATCGATTACTCCGCCAATTGCCGACGGATTTTCAAAATTCTTTTTTTGTTCGAAAGTAGATAGTTTTGAGGTGGTCCCACTGTCACTAAGTTAGGATCTGATGATGGGATCTTAGAGAAATCGAGAGCAACCCTCAAATTTTATAGGCTCACTTATTGTTTTTCGCATATTTTATGAAGTATCTTGTGTATTTGCGTACGGTTGTCACCATCTCAGGTAGCTGGGCTGATGATGGAAGGTTCTACTCCTTAAGAGTAAGAAGTTACTCGAACAAGCAAGGACTGAAGTTTTAGTAAATTGTTTTGATGTTTGATAGGGCATTTGCCACATTTGGTCTCATGATCATCAAGTTATGACCTGATGCTGCAATCAGGATAGTCTGCAGAGTACTAACTCCTCGACAACTAACAGCAGATATATCGTGTTTAGGCTCATTGAAAGGGGCTCGATGTGTGGATAAACGTACTGTTCATGAGGAACACCGAAGTACATAGAGACCTGATGCTGAAGCCAGGAGCATCAGAAAAAGTACAAACGTTATTATGTTCGACTTTATATATGTTTTTTTATGTATGTTCACCGATTACTTGAAGACGACTGGACCGATTCCAAAAATTCTTTTTTTGTTTGAAAGGGTATGGTGTCGAGGTGGTCCCATTGTCACCAAGTCGGAATTATATGAAGGGATCTCAAGGAAATCGAGGGAAGCCCTCAAATTTTATAGGCACACCTATAGTGATTTGGATATTTTTTATAGTAACTCGTGCAGTTGCTTTCGGAAAGCACCATTTGGTGAAGTGGAACTGATGATGAAGACCACAGATGGCCATCGGGACTACTCAATAATAAGTATTTCATGGGTTGTGATTCGATAAGCAATTTATGCTCGTCACAATGCGTATGGTGAAGTGGAGCTGATGGTCACTTCTGAGCTCCAGTTCTCCTGGTTCTTATTAGGAGAACTCCTCAACAATTAACGTCCCTGCATCGGGAAAAGCAATATTTTGTAAAAGGTGATGAGCTGTTAACATTATGCTATTGTAACTTAGATAAATTACAAACTGACCCACTAAAAAGTGAAAAATAAAAACTTTTTACAAAAAAAACAACCGACTTCCAAAAACAATACAAAAAAAAACTTTTTACAAAAAAAACAACCGACTTCCAAAAACAATACAAAATGATAAATAACTTTAATTTCGGAAGTCGGTGTCTTTGGTTCCGCATTTTCGTTTATTGACACCGACTTCCGAAATTAAAGTTATTTATCATTTTGTATTGTTTTTGGAAGTCGGTTGTTTTTTTTGTAAAAAGTTTTTATTTTTCACTTTTTAGTGGGTCAGTTTGTAATTTATCTAAGTTACAATAGCATAATGTTAACAGCTCATCACCTTTTACAAAATATTGCTTTTCCCGATGCAGGGACGTTAATTGTTGAGGAGTTCTCCTAATAAGAACCAGGAGAACTGGAGCTCAGAAGTGACCATCAGCTCCACTTCACCATACGCATTGTGACGAGCATAAATTGCTTATCGAATCACAACCCATGAAATACTTATTATTGAGTAGTCCCGATGGCCATCTGTGGTCTTCATCATCAGTTCCACTTCACCAAATGGTGCTTTCCGAAAGCAACTGCACGAGTTACTATAAAAAATATCCAAATCACTATAGGTGTGCCTATAAAATTTGAGGGCTTCCCTCGATTTCCTTGAGATCCCTTCATATAATTCCGACTTGGTGACAATGGGACCACCTCGACACCATACCCTTTCAAACAAAAAAAGAATTTTTGGAATCGGTCCAGTCGTCTTCAAGTAATCGGTGAACATACATAAAAAAACATATATAAAGTCGAACATAATAACGTTTGTACTTTTTCTGATGCTCCTGGCTTCAGCATCAGGTCTCTATGTACTTCGGTGTTCCTCATGAACAGTACGTTTATCCACACATCGAGCCCCTTTCAATGAGCCTAAACACGATATATCTGCTGTTAGTTGTCGAGGAGTTAGTACTCTGCAGACTATCCTGATTGCAGCATCAGGTCATAACTTGATGATCATGAGACCAAATGTGGCAAATGCCCTATCAAACATCAAAACAATTTACTAAAACTTCAGTCCTTGCCTGTTCGAGTAACTTCTTACTCTTAAGGAGTAGAACCTTCCATCATCAGCCCAGCTACCTGAGATGGTGACAACCGTACGCAAATACACAAGATACTTCATAAAATATGCGAAAAACAATAAGTGAGCCTATAAAATTTGAGGGTTGCTCTCGATTTCTCTAAGATCCCATCATCAGATCCTAACTTAGTGACAGTGGGACCACCTCAAAACTATCTACTTTCGAACAAAAAAAGAATTTTGAAAATCCGTCGGCAATTGGCGGAGTAATCGATGAACAAACATACAAAAAAAAAAACATACAAACATCCGAACATAGTACCTCCTCCTTTTTGTGAAGTCGGTAATGATAAATAACTTTAATTTCGGAAGTCGGTGTCAATAAACGAAAATGCGGAACCAAAGACACCGACTTCCGAAATTAAAGTTATTTTTCATTTTGTAGTGTTTTTTTGGAAGTCGGTTGTTTTTTGTAAAAAAAAATTTATATATAGTAAATTGAAAATTTAATATGTAACCTCAAAAGATTGGGATTATCGATTCCTCCAAAACGAAGAAGCCTAGAAGACTCGTAAAACCCTTGATCTGTTATAGGTTTTCAGTACAATGGTGACAGTATTTTTGTTGATTCAAGATTAATCTATAAAAAACACTACAAATTGAAAAATAACTTTAATTTCGGAAGTCGGTGTCTTTGGTTCCGCGTTTTCGTTTATTGACACCGAATTCCGAAATTAAAGTTATTTTTCAATTTGTAGTGTTTTTTTTGAAAGTCGGTTGTTTTTTTTTTTGTAAAAATGTTTTTATTTTTCACTTTTTAGTGGGTCAGTTTGTAATTTATCTAAGTTACAAAAGCCTAATGCCAACTGTTCATCACCTTTTACAAAATATTGCTTTTCCCGATGCTGCTACGTTAATTGTTGAGGAGTTCTCCCGGTAAGAACCAGGAGATCCTCAACAATCACTCGCAATACGCATTGTGACGAGCATAAATTGCTTAACAACCATATTAAAGTAATCGAATCGCAACCCGTGAAATATTTGTCAGTGAGTAGTTCCGATGGCCATCTGTGATCTTCATCATCAGCTCCACTTTACCAAGTGATGATTTCCGAGAGCAAATGCTCAAGTTACTTTAAAAAATATCCAAATCGCTTTAGCTTTGCCTATAAAATTTGAGGGTTTCCCTCGAATTCCATGGAATCCTCTCATCAGATTCCAACTTGATGATAATGGGTGGTCCCATTATCATCAAGTTGAGAGTATACCCTTTCAAATAAAAAAAGTACTTTTGGAATCGGTCCAGCCATCTTCGAGTAATCGGTGAACATACACAAGGTAGCTACTGTAAACTGTTGAGGAGTTCCCTTAACTGTCCTTCGTCTTCATCATCAGACCCCTAATGACAGTCGCAACCCATCTAGGTATAAAGTTCACATCAATACAAATTAATCAAGCCCAAACACAAGGTAACTGCTGTAAATCGTTGAGGAGTCCCCTCGACTGTCTTTCGGCTCCATCATCAGATCGACTCCAGACCTTCATCAAATTGTAGTGCTTTAAAATACTTAATGAAAAAATTAACAAACGCACTAGTCGCTCCTACGATTTTCGAAAGTTCTCCTCGATTTCACTGGGATGCCATCATCAGATCCTGGTTTCCTTATCATGGGACCACCCTTGGCAAATCCCCTTTCCAACAAAAAAATAATAATCAAAATCGGTTCATAAACGACGAAGTTATCCGCGAACAAACATAAATAAAAAAAAATATACATATACAACGTGCCGCTACAATGGCGACATTAATTTAACACACGGGTAGGGCTAGTGCCCATTAACCATATATATAAGTATAGGTTAAAATAATTCGTAAATTGAAAAAAACATTTTTTCAAACAAACTAAATAATATAATAGTAACTAAAATTGGGATCACCCTTGCAAAAATTCATTCATGAAATTACTTACCTACGCTTCGCGCGATCGTACTGGTGGTGATTGGTCCGATTCTTTGTCGGCATTTATCAAGGAAACCGAGCTGCGCGGCGCGGCGCTAGTGGTAGGTACTAGAGCGGAGGTGCTTAGTCTTATAACTATCATCACTCATCACAGTCATCACTAATCACTGCTTTTATTTTGTCTGTTTTGGGTTAGTCTTCGAAATATTGTAGCACATTTTGTCGTGTAGGCGGTCGGTCTGGGCGTAAAGACCTAGGATCCACTGGCCTGTTTTCGTGGATGCGCTGAAGAGGTCCTACAATAATGCGATTAGTAGGGCATTGTTTTGAATCGCCATATCTCTCGCGATGTCCTTATCGCAAGGGGCTGGCACTTTGATGACATTCTCCATAAATTAGGATCATGTAATTACTATTCTTTACACAAAAATAAATAAAACAATAGGTAAGCGTCTTTTTCGCGGAAACATTCACTACAAATCAACAATATTCACGACGTAATTATGCGCACTAGTTTGACGAAGTGTGTCAAGGACACGGGTTCGGCTGACACTGGATTACTAGAAAACCAAAAAAAGAATTCGAGTGCAGTGCGGGGCCGCGGCGGGCGGGAGGGGGCGCGAGCCACCTGCGGCGGCGACTTTTGGCGGCAAGCGACAAAGGCGTCGCAGCGGCGAAAGGAAAGAAATATCCCTTTACGGCGCGCCGACAAAGGGAATGTCTTTCCTTCAATTCGCCTACTCTTTGCATTTGTTTCATCCTAATAGTATTGCTTATTCGTTTTATTTCATTGATGCGTTGTTATGATCCGTGACCCCGGCAAATGACCGCTGCGCGACAGTTCTTTAAGTACAGGTTGCTCTAAAATACTATTTTCTAAAATTTAGAATAAATCGGTAAATAATAACGTCTAATGGAAATATAATTGCTTCATGAAACGAAAATGTGAAAACGTATATGTGTGTTAAATTAATGTCACCATTGAAGCGCCACGTTGTATATATGTTACGGGCAATTTGATAAGTCCGGGCACTATTAATAATGGCCGGTCTGTATTCATAATGCCCGACTCAATTGGGCAATGTGATTAAAACAGCATGATTAATCACTTTTCCCGGCCATTATGAATAATGCCCACCCTATCTTGGGCAAAGTAATAAACTAGGTGAACTGAAGTGTTTTTGTTTATTAATAAAAATGCTATGTACAGTCAATCTCGTACCTACGTGCAGTCGGCTGCCGGCAATACCGACGAGTTCAGTGTGGCTGTAGGCTTGCACCAGGGATCGGCTTTAAGTCCTTACCTCTTCCTATTGATTATGGACGCTCTTACGTCGGACATCCAGGAGGAGGCACCCTGGTGCACGTTGTTTGCCGATGACATTGTCCTTGTCGGTGAAGATTGACCTGAGATCCAGAGCAGATTAGAGAAATGGCAACAGAAGCTGGAGAATGTTGGCTTGAAAATCAGCAGAACCAAAACCGAATATATGTTCTGCGATTTCGGCGGTCTCTCCAGTTCTGGAGCACTTGATGGTGCACTTCTTCCAGTCTGTTCCGACTTTCGGTACCTCGGTTAACTCGTGCAAAGCGATGGCCAAGTAGATCGGACGGTTAAGCACAGAATTAACACTGGATGGATGAAATGGCGGCAGGTCACGGGAACAATCTGTGACTCCCGCATTCCCCTTAAACTTAAGGGGAAATTATATAAAACCATGACCTGCTGTCTTGTATGGATCAGAGTGTTGGGCCACAAATTCAAAGAAATTGATATACTAACTCAGGCAGAGTTAGTATATCAATTTCTTCTCTTTATATTTTAGAAAGTATTTTGTATGTTCGCAAAAACTTAGGACTCTTCAAAATAAGAAGCGATTTCCATAATATAAATACACGCAGTAAAAATGAAATTGTGTTACCTAAATTTAGATTAACTAAAACTAGCAAGTCATTTCTTGTTAACAGCATCCGTTTTTATAACAAGTTGCCAAAGCCGGTTACAGAACTTAGCGATGGAAAGTTCAAACGTGTCCTTATCAAAAAAGCATATTATAAGATTAAAGACTACGTTGAAGACAAGCTAGTCTGGCAATAATTCCTTCTGCACATGTGGCTTCCCTGGCTTCTCATTAACGGCATAACTATGTAAATGTCTATTAACTGCTCTCAAATTACGATGTTTAATTTTTATTTCATTATATTTTATTTTTTTTTACATACTTTTTGACATAATTTCTTTATTATTTGACATTATATACTTTTTGACATAATTTCTTTATTAATTGACATTATATACATACACTTGAAATTTTTCACCTCTTTATTAGTGGTTTTAATGAGAATCATAACACTTGGTTTTAGTAGGTTTTTATTATTATTTTTCTTTTTTTATTATCTATCCTTTTGATAGATTCTTATTTTGTAAATGTGAGGACTTTGTAGGCCTTATAGATTTTAGATCTGTAGACCATTTTCTATTTTATCAAGTAATTGGTACTTGTTGACAGGCCTGCGCTGTCCTCCCATACTTACTGTAATATGGAATCATTGTAAAAGCCAATTATTTTTAAAAAGAGTAACCATGGAGTTTCTTGCCGGTTCTTCTCCATAGGAAACGACCAATTGGAACCGTGCACCTAGCTTCTGACGTTTCATAAGTGCCCATGTAGGTTTATGTGAAATAAAACATTTTGATTTTTAATTTTTTGATTGAAAAGGGATGAATGAAAGGCAATTGCATGCAGCAGAGATGAGAATGCTAAGAAGGATGTGTGGTGTTTTTCACGAATGGATAGAATAACAAGATGAGTACATAAGAGGAAGTTTGAAAGTGGCACCGGTAACTAAAAAGTTGCTTAGGAACCGGTTGTCCTGGTATGGGCATGTGTTACGAAGAAATGAGGAAAATGTCGTGAGGAGAGTTTTGAGTATGGATGTCGATGGCTATAAGAGTAGGGGAAGACCAAAGAAACGATGGATGGAATGTGTGAATGATGATATGGTTAAAGCTACCGAGATGACGACTAATAGAGAAGTATGGAAGAAAAAGACGTGTTGCGCCGACCCCAAATAAATTGGGATAAGGGCAGGAGAATGATTGCTCATATCGGCAGAAGGCTGTTGATCGGCTGCTCGCGGGTTTTCATTTATTATGTCCGCACTCACAGTGGGTTGCTGATTTTCTGGTAGACTATCGGCAGAATGTTGTTCCAGTTCAGAAGAAGGCTGTTGATCGTCTGGTCGAGGGTTATCACATTACCCGGCTACAAGTAGGGAATTATTCATACTGCCTGGTCCAAGTGATAAATTCAAGCTACCTCAAACACTGACTTATTACATGGACCACGGGCCGTCGGGCATTATTAATAATGGCCGGTCAAAGTGATAAATTAATCACTTTGCCCATCGCTCTTGGGCATTATTAATAATGGCCGGTCCTTATTAATAATGCCCAGTTAATCACGTTGCCCGTAACATATATACGGTCGAATTGAGAAACCTCCTCCTTTTTTGAAGTCGGTTAAAAATGCACTATGGCGGATGGCGACTGAAATAGGGTGACCATGTACCTATTCCAACGAAACAAGTATTTATCGAGTAGGTACCTATTTATTACCGACTTCACAAAAAGGAGGAGGTACTATGTTTGTATGTTTTTTTTTTTTTTTTGTATGTTTGTTCATCGATTACTCCGCCAATTGTCGACGGATTTTCAAAATTCTTTTTTTTGTTCGAAAGTAGATAGTTCTGAGGTGGTATCACTGTCACCAAGTTAGGATCTGATGATGGGATATTAGAGAAATCGAGAGCAACCCTCAAATTTTATAGGCTCACTTATTGTTTTTCGCATATTTTATGAAGTATCTTGTGTATTTGCGTACGGTTGTCACCATCTCAGGTAGCTGGGCTGATGATGGAAGGTACAACTCCTTAACAGTAAGAAGTTACTCGAACAGGCAAGGACCGTTTTAGTAAATTGTTTTGATGTTTGATAGGGCATTTGCCACATTTGGTCTCATGATCATCAAGTTATGACCCAGGCAGGTTATGGCAGGATAGTCTGCAGAGTACCTAACTCCTCGACAACTAACAGCAGATATATCGTGTTTAGGCTCATTGAAAAGGGCTCGATGTGTGGATAAACGTACTGTTAATGAGGAACACCGAAATACATAGAGACCTTATGCTGAAGCCAGTCGAGCATCAGAAAAAGTACAAACCTTGAAATTACAGCCCCGTAGTCGTGTATGGGCTCATTTTAAACAGGACTAAATTTAAAGTTCAATGCAATGTTGACATAAGTCTGGCCTGATGCTGCAGCCAGGATTATCAGCATCTAGTCTAAAAACTAATAAATACTTCTTAAAGTGAAATACTTTTGCGAGTTTTCTTCTGTATAATTATCCTAACAAAGGTTGCCGGTAGTGGCTAGATGAGAGAAGCGGAGGATCGTGAACGTTGGCGCAAACTTCGGGAGGTCTACGTCCAGCAGTGAACTGCAATTGGCTGATGATGATTTATAAAAGCCTCAATCGTTGCATTTCTCGCAATGCCTTTTCGTCATGAGGTCTATTTAGCAATTTGGTAGGTTCCAAGTCGCATAATACAAAGTCATCCAGCGACTTTACACGTCTAAGCGTAACATAAACATGGCCCTTAGCAAAATTTTTCTTGCCTAAGTCTATTATTAAAGTAACTTGAGCATTTGCTCTCGGAAATTATGATTTGGTAAAGTGGAGCTGATGATGAAGACCACAAATGGCACTACTCAATGACAAATATTTCACGGGTTGCGATTCGATTACTTTAATATGGCTGCTAAGCAATTTATGCTCATTACAATGCGTATGGTGGAGTGAAGCTGATGATGACTTTTCAATCAGCTCCAGTTCCCCTGGTTCTTACTAGGAGAACTCCTCAACAATTAACGTCCATGCATCGGGAAAAGCAATATTTTGTAAAAGGTGATAAGCAGTTGACATTAGGCTATTATAACTTAGATAAATTACAAACTGACCCGCTAAAAAGTGAAAAATAAAAACTTTTTTACAAAAGTAAAACAACCGACTTCCAAAAACACTATAAATAAAGAGAAAAATAACTTTAATTTCGGAAGTCGGTGGCAAAAAACTAAAATACAAATCCAAAGACACCGACTTCCGAAATTAAAGTTATTTCTCTCTTTATTTATAGTGTTTTTGGAAGTCGGTTGTTTTACTTTTGTAAAAAAGTTTTTTCTACTAAATGAAGCAAAACACGTCGTAATATTAAATTATGTAGATACAAGCAACGTTGAGCTGATGCCTGCATACCAGGGTCCACTTGTGAAGTTTTTGTTATATTAGTCGAGTCTATTTTGGCTAAAAGCAAACGAAAGTGGAAAGGTGACTAACATTGGAGATTGGGAAATTTGAGTAAGTACAAGAATACTTAAATAAATAGGTACACAAATTAAAAATGCTTTATTTGTAATCAATCATCCAAAAAAGCGGTAGGCAGTTAGGTACATAATAATTTGTACTTTATAGAATTACAGTTAAATTGGTTCATCACGAGAGAAGGTAGATTGATTTGACAGCTTCTTGTGTTTATTGCTAGATGATTGACTTGAAACTTGTCAAATTGGATTTCTTTCGGTGATGGCCCGACAATATTATTATTAGTTCGATAAACTGATTTATTTTCGTTGGATCGCACTTTTGAATCCCATTTTTTAGGTGTTAACGATGGGTCCCATTTGCTATTTCCATTGAATCCCATGTTATAATAACATGTGTATTTTTCAGAAGAAAACTGTTTTACCTTTATCAATAGATAACATTTTACAATCAATTAACAGTTCTATAGATAAATCATAGTAAGATTATACAATAACTACACCAAATGAACTCTTAAAAATACTAGTTGACAACATTACCTACCTACGGCTTTTTTTCCGGTAAGGTCAGTCAGAATTTCTATTTCAGCAAAACATTTGGCTAGACAAATTGCTCCTATTGAGCATATTCCTTTTCTCCTTCTCATATTCCTCCGTCCGCATATCTATTTTATTTTGTTGCAATACCTACATCGTCACCTTATTTCAACTATTTCGACGTGTTTTGCTTCATTCAGTAGATAAGTAGGTACCTACTCGATAAATACTTGTTTCGTTGGAATAGGTACATGGTCACCCTATTTCAGTCGCCATCCGCCATAGTGCATTTTTGTAGATTAATCTTGAATCAACAAAAATACTGACACCATTGTACTGAAAACCTATAACAGATCAGGGGTTTTACGAGTCTTCTAGGCTTCTTCGTTGTGGAGGAATCGATAATCCCAATGTTTTGAGATTATATATTAAATTTTCACTTTACAAAATGACCGTCACAAAAAAAATAAAGCAATAAAAGTTCGTTTCAGTGTTGTCACTAAATCTTTATTGATTATCGGTTTCTTTTGGCTTCTTCCTTGTGGAGGAATCCATAATCCCAATGTTTTGTGGTTAGGTATATGTTTAATTTTCATTTTACTATTTAAAGGGGCCGTCACAAAAAAAATAAAGCAATAAACATTCGTTTCAGTCTCGTCACTAAATCTTTATTCATTAACGGTTTCTCTCAGGTCCTCAGTTATGGAGATTATGTTGGGCGAACGTTCTGATGTTCCAGAAACTAAAATTAATTTTACTTTAAACCGGTGGCATTACGAGTAAAAGTAAAGCAGTGGTTGTTTGTCACCAAATCGTCACTAAATCTTTATTCAGTAACAGTTTCTCTAAGGTCCTCAGTTATGGAGATTCAGGTTGGCCGAACGTTCTGATATCAGGTCGTTCGGCCATAAATAAATGCTTCTAACTTTCGAACTGTTTTGTCACAAATTCTTTGGCTGGCAGCTTTATGCGTCACAAAATCGTCACTAAAAACTGGAGTAGCAGCCAGCTCCCTATCTCGACTGGCCGAACGTTCTGATGTACATAACTAATCGATGCAATGGTGAGCGTACGCCTGAGTTAGTTCTACAAAAAGTAGTTGCAAACAAGTGTCTCGAGCGAACTTGTCGACTATGTATTGTACGAGGGATCAGGTAGCACAAATTGTTCACTAGATCAGTACAGTCGATTTTATTACGACATATATAATTAAGTATCTAGTTAATTTAAAACAACTTCATAATCTTTATTCATTGCTAGGTATTGCATTTTATTGTCATGTCATTTATTTGTTATTCATCTACTACTCTACTCCAATCTCTTGACTAATAATCAAAGAAAAAATTAAAAGGCGAATAAAAAAAAAAATAGTAGCAAAATCACAAAACATAAAAATAACAAAAATAAAGTTGTTCCTATCGTACGTTAAAACTCTTATACCTGGACTGGCATGATTAGAACCTGTGCCTGATGATCCTCTCTCCGTGTTCTTCGTACTGCTTCTTATGCACCCACACCTTCCTGGCCTCCACTATTCCTGCGAACACAGCGCCCCCTAACCACGGCAGCGCATACAATTCCGAATTGTCTTTCACCTTGACGGGTCTGTGAGTAATTGCCTCAATTTCTCGAGATATCCGCTTATTCAACCCTCGCATGGTTGCCATTCCTCCGTGAGTCACAATGACATCATACATCTCAGCTTGTAGTCCAGGATCACATTTTAATACCGCAGTCACAAGAGCTTCCTGTATAGGAATTATATCCGTCTTCTTCACCATCACCAACTCTGGTTGGAAATACATCTCACCAGACATGTAAATCTCCTCACTGACATCTATCTCTTCACCGCTTGGCAGCTTGTACTTCGTCAGACATTCCGCACTTGAAACACCTCCATGTTCGGTGACGTAAAGGTAGTTCTGCCTCAAGTCTGCAATGACATCATCCGCGTGGCTGCCGAGATGCAGACCTCGCTTTCCAAAGCTGTTTTTCATGTAATCAGACAGGTCATCCCCCGCTATTTTGGTGGTCATATTAGCGTAGCGCATGGAGCCTCCTTCGTAGATTGGGTTGATGTCCGTGATCTGATGGCCCAGGTCCACAGAGAGCCCGGTAGTGAACCCTGATCCGAACAGAGCTAACACACTTTGTGGTTTCACGCACAATGCAGGAGCATTCAGAGTCTCAAAGAAAATCTCGCAGCATTTTGCTCTGAAATAAAATAATTATATTTTTTAATGTTCTAATTATATAATATCTACCTTATAGAGTATCAGTTGCGGTATAGGTAAGCGTATTATAGTACAGTGTCATTTATATCATATAATAAGTAATAAAAATACATGTGTGTCATTAATATTTTCAAGTCGAAAAGGGCAATGGACCAGAGGGCAGGCCACTTAAGCAGAATCATAAAAGGATAACAGAATGCACAGTTAACTGTTAAGTTAATCGTATCAAATCCCATTGGTTAAGCATTTTTCAGTATTTTTTTTTTGTCCATGCTAATATACCATTTAATCTAATCCAAATCCAATCCCAATCTCTTTGATTGTACCTACGTAGTCCTGCGAAAAAAGAAAAACACGGACTGTGTTCGCCATATTATCATTCATAATGTTATCCTTTTATGATTCTCCAGTGGCCTTTTCAGGCCCCCTGTTGTTAGTAACGATGGTGCCATTTTTTTGGTGACCATTATGAAACTTTAACGACAAGGTAACGTCAAAATAAAATAAATAAAAAGTTATACATAATTACGTTAATAGCCCGAACTGAGTTATTTCAGTTCATAGAGGTTGAATATTGAGCTGTCAGACATCAAGGTGAAATCCAGAACTGCAAGTATTTTGCTCTCCTGCTTGCTTGCGTAAAAATAAAGAAAATTACATTTAAAGAAAGTTTATTACACATAATATTTATTATTTATTTATTTTAACTTTTCAATAAAGTACACAATCGAACTTAATAAAGCCTGATGTAGTTAATTTTGCATTAAAAGTTGATCCTTTTCAGAAACATTTTCACTTAGTGCAATCATACAGGCTTTCGTTTATATAGAGAAAAGCGTCCATATCTAGAACGTGTCTGTAAAAAGTATCATAACTGGAGAAGAAATATACAAACTAAAACTTAAAAACCGCTAAAGAAACTAAAACTTGTTCTTTGCGTGATGTTTACTGTTTACCGCAAATATTCTTGTTTTCTTTCTTTAAATAATAAATTATAATTTCTCGATCTAAGCACCATTGCTTGAGCCAGTAATCGGTCTTTCTAGCAGCGACATTAGTATTCTTAGACCATGCTAGTTAATTCGAGATAGATACGGCCGGAACTCGAACCTAGGTTGGGCCGGGCTATCGG
This sequence comes from Mesoligia furuncula, assembly GCA_916614155.1. Lineage (NCBI taxonomy): Eukaryota > Metazoa > Arthropoda > Insecta > Lepidoptera > Noctuidae > Mesoligia > Mesoligia furuncula. The sequence continues at coordinate 1,825,773 of OU744790.1, read as the reverse complement.
TCCATGATTGATTACTGTGTCTTTTTCGTTGGTGACAATGGGGAGTATTATTGGACGTCCTACTAACCTAAGGATATTATAAAATGTGTATTAATTATTATCACTGAAGTATCGCCGAAATATTGTAAATAGAACTGGGGCCGCATTTATTTATTTTCTTTTTCATCCTGTTTTGTCTCGCTGCTGGCCAAAGGTCTCCCTCACAGTTTTCCGCTCTTCCCTCTATGTTGCCTTCTCCGGCCAATCTCCCGTAAACGCATCTAAAGGTAAACGTGTACTGGTCTGCACTGGCTGCAATGCATCAACGATTTTGCCGATGGTATACGTCCACCGGATATTATCTGTACTTTGCAAAATTGAATAATATCGATATTTCAGCTTTAGATACAAATCTTCAGATATTTCTATTAAGATAGTTAAAATTGAGTCATCCATTTTACAATGGTTTTGTTGAATCTCACCTCAATTATAAAGAAAACAATTTCCGGTAGTGAGCGATGTACTCGGTGAACTAATCCATGTACAATGATCATTATTTTGTCGATGGAGAAGAGATTCGTTCCTTGTGTATCGTTTGCTTTATAATATCGATTTGTGGTCTGTATTCAGAGGCCCTTATTGCATAGATGCTGTGTAGATCAATCCAAAAAAAACAGAGCTACGAGTAGTTTAACTAGCACCTTGGAAGTATTAAGGGTCAGAGACAAATTCGAAAATAACTAAAAGGTATTTACTTTTTTTTTTTTGAGACGTGTTTGTTAGGTTTCCGTAGTCAACAAAGAACCCATAAAGTTTCGCCATGTCCGTCTGTCCGTAAGTCGGCCCGTCTGCAGCTTGGCTCAGAGACTCTTAGTACTAGAAAGCTATAATTTGACGTGGATATACATATTAATCACGACGACAAAGTGAAAATATATAACCTCGAGAAAAACATTTTTTTCGGGTACCTCCTCTCCTCCTTTGGTACACATAAAGTGGGGATGTTCTTTTTTTGCGTCTACCCCATGATGTGGGTATCATTAGATAGTTCATTCAAAAATATTGCGGATTTTGATAACCATTTTTTGATTAAGGGATCCGTTTGTGAAATATTAAGCTTTAAAGTGCTAATTTTTGTTAGAGTCAAGTGTCTCCTCCCTGCCAGCTAAATGGTTGCTTTTGGATATGTGAAAAACTTCACGGCAGTAGTATATAATCGAAATTAAAAGAAAAACTATCACAGCTAAGTAGGCTTTACAAGTTTACGAGTAATAATCGACCAAGTTAAATTTGCAGTTGCAATGTATGGGAGAACTTGATTTTCAACTACAATTTTAAGTTTACTCTTGGGATAAATTCGTTGTTCGTGGTCCACTTGGCCGGTTTTTATTTCTTAGACTTTTAACAAGATCAGCTAAGCATGGTGACCCCCGGACGGCGAGCGATGGGCAGCTCGCATCGCTCGCCCGTCCGAAAAGGACCAGGCCTGGGTCAACGGCGCGTTGTGTTCCACGTGCGCCTTAAAAAGTTGTCAGCACTAACTGACGGGGTCCGCTAGGGCCGATGCCTGCCAGGGTCGCGGGTTGTTCGAAAGAGATATCGTGGACCCTGGCACAGGCAACTGAAGGAACACGGGTGGGTTTTAGTCAGTAAAAGTATATATACACTTGGCTTTATTCAAAGACGATTTTCTCCTTTAGTTTTGAATGAACAAAGTATTTTCGAACCCATAGAGGTCTGTGTAAAGTGTGGCATTTGAACGTTGCATTCATTATTTCACGAAAAAATCGCAATTGTAAGTTGCCAAGTGTTGTCATATTAGTCCTCGTGACTATTACTGTTTTCGATTTTCGTTTACGTTACATGGTTTTAGACATAACTTGTTAACTTTATAATGCACGTCATGTTTTAGACAAGTCGTTTTAAAGCCTTGTTGAAAATAAGTATCACAACTTATGATATAAGTAAATGCGGCGAAGGGAGGCGGGGGGAAAGGGAGAACACCAACCGAAGTACTTAGAAATCGATGAAAATTTTCTTGTCGAAAATCGGTCACCGAGAAATGCGGTCATCTGCTATTTCGCTGAGTCACAGAAGCACATTCCACCACGAGATGTTGATAGATTAGCACCACGTTTGAACATGACAGAGGAAGTCAGCAAAGCTTGTGCAACGACATCCAATTTCCCATTGCGACAGCACCTACTACATACTAGACATCTAGACCGGATAATGAAGCACTAATGATATGCCCCACATAAGTGTCAGGCGGGAAATGGAAGCCTTACAGAGCTGTTTGTTCAACTAATGAACGCTGTCATATTATATTATAACTAGCTTTTGCTCGCGGCTTCGTCCGTATGTAGGTCGGAAATTATTCTACAGAAAGGGACTACTACGTTTAATAGATCATTTGTAAGAGGAATATATTTTTTCATTCTATCAGGCATATTTTTTTTTCAACTACTTCAACAATCATCGTAGTATTTTAGCCAATTTAGACAAAACCATAATGAATTATAAACTTTGTAGCGGTTATTAGTTTTGTAACGCAAACATACAATAATACAAAAAAAATACTAATTGTAAACACTACACATTACACAAGCACATTGCATCATAAACTGACGTAATCATTTCTCGTTTGACATATTGACATGTCAGTTGTCGCAGCGTATTTCCATTCTATACAAGGCCAGAACACAAGGGTGTGAAACTAATCGCGTATGGTTTGGAAATCACTTTTTTACTAAGCCCTTCCAATCTATACAAGAGTAGTACGCAAATACTCGCGTATACTTCGTAGTGACCAACTATATATTCCATAATATACATTATACAGTGCCAGTTACTCATACGGACTAATCGTGTATAAGGATAAGCGCGGCGAACTATTGTATACAATCTATATAGTGTAATCTAATCTATGCAGTTGTGTGCTCGCCATTTTGATTTGTTGACCTCCGTATATATGTACGAATATTATATTATTTACTCCGTATATTATAACCTTCGTAAAAGATTTGGTCATATCAAACATAGTCTAACTTCTTAGTATTTTTTGCGGTAAAAATAAACGGGTTATTATTAATTGCACATCAAATAAATAATCACCTATAAATTTATTTCCATCATTTTTACTTAAGTATACTTATTTTTTTACAATAAAAATACGACAATCATATCATAAATAATGACTGCACAGCAAATTAACCCCGAGCGTAAGCGAGAGGCCACCCATGGATCAAGAACCTAGCTGACACAAAGGAGCGAGCGCAGGATAGCGCGAGCGGTGACATGGCTGACAGACAATGAGAGACAATTCAATTGCAAGCGAAGCGAGCGCGACCGCGACGAGCGGAGCGAAGAGCCAGTACAAAATATTATTTTATTAAACTGCGTTAGTAAAAGCGTAAGTGATGTAGTATAGTTTGGAACCAGGATGCGCCCATACACGTTACACAAGCAGTACGCAAAATTCGAGTATACATTGTAATCGCAGATTTAAAAATAGCAATACAAAGTATACGCAAGCAATTTCCTATGGCTGCGATCTGGCCTTGCATAGAATGGAAAGACGCGCTGTCGCATGACATTTCATTCGTCATAGACAACAAACGAGGAATACAATCAGTATTATAAATATCTATATCAAAAGTATATATTATTTTCACGACAATCATTTATCCATAGGTACTAATATTATAAATGCGTGTCTGTCTGTTACCTCTTCATGCTTAAACCGCTGAACCGATTTAGATGAAATTTAGTATAGAGATAGTTTGAGTCACAGAAAAGGACATAGTATAGTTTTTATCCCGATATTCTTACGGGATCGACACTTATGCGGGTGAAACCGCGGGGCGCTGCTAGTTTACTATATTTGCAACACACAATATTCAAAAACATAATTAACTAAGTATTCTAACAATTATTTACACTCCACTCCAAGTAAGTCAAGTTCACTCATACGTAGGGAAACGGAATGCGCACTAAGCCGTGAAATGGATCACACATGATTATTGGATCTATAATAAAATGCGAAAATTCAAATTCCAACGCCCCTTGGCATTTGGTTCGTTCTTGCTAGAAGGCGAAAGCGCTCTCGTTTCTTTTCCCTCCAAAAATCTAAGACTAGTTATAGAATACGTTTTAATTCTTGCTTTTAAGTCGCGTTATTACCCGACTGCGCCAGAAGGAGATTTATGTTTTTCGAGTGTATGTATGTATATAAGTATGTAATTATGTATGTATATTTCTTCGGCACGCTGTGTAGCCTAAACGGCTTGATCGATTTCAGCATGAGAGGTGCCGTTAGATTCGTATTAATTGTGAGAGTAACACTGGGTATGTCAAAATTGAAAAATAATTAAAATGGCCGATTTTTTGCCCCATATTATGCCTTGAAAAACTTTTTTTCTCTCAAAACCTATCGAGTGGTGGACCTTTATCAAAATAAATGGTTTAAAAAAAAATATATATGTTACCGGCCAAACCCGATTTTAGGATGAACTATAGTTTCGCCTAGGCCAAACCAGTTCTCATTCGCTCGCTCTTGCATCCTATGTCGACAGAGCCCCGCTTTGCGGGGCTCCTATTTCTGTGTAAAGGGTTTAAAGTAACCTAACAAAACCTAACCTCGGGGTGCCCTTCGCTAGCTCTTGCATCCTACGTCGCCTATCGACCGACCGCAACTATGGAACCCGTGTAGAGAGAACTGGTTTGGCCTAGGGCGAAAAAGGCGAAACTAGTTCATCCTAAAATCGGGTTTGACTTTTATGGTTAAAAGTAATAAGTGTTTTTTACGATTTGTCACTTCAAATCGTAAAAAACACTTACGAAGAACTAAATCGTCTACGAAATCTTTTATATTTTATAAACTAAAAGCTGGAAATAAAAAAATGTAATTAAAAAAAAATTAAAAACCCGACTGCGGTAAAAAACTTAATTTTTTTTTTGAAGACTTAATATGGCGCCAAAAATCGGCTGTTTTAATTTTTTTTTTCAATTTTGATATACCTATTGTCACTCTCACAACTAAGACGAATCTAACGGCACCTCTCAATCTGAAATCGATCAAGCCGTTTAGGCTACAGAGCGTGCCAAAGAAATATACATACATACATACATACACTCGAAAAACATAACCCTCCTTCTGGCGCAGTCGGGTAAAAAACTAAAAAGCTAAAAACAAGCCCATTTTAAATTAAATAAAAGTTGGAAGCAGGCGGGACCCATACCATTTTTATTATATTTTTCAAATTCAAATAGGTCCCGCCTAGTTCCAACTTTTATTTAATTTAAAATAGGCTTGTTTTTAGCTTTCAGTTTTTTTTTAAACTTAAGTTGTTTACCGCAGTCCAGTTTTTATTTTTATTTAATTACTTTTTCTTATTTATCCAGTTATTTTTGTCTTCTGTCGTGAGTTGTAAGTTTTATAATATAAAAGTGAGGCTGTGCCGAGGTAGGAATTATCACAGCTTAATATATTATATAAGTATGTTTTTTATTGAATTTACCCTAACAACTAACAACACTTCAACTTATGAACTCAGACCTGCCTCATGAATCACTCCATCCATTGGTGAAAACCGTATGAAAATCCGTTCGGTAGCTTTGAGTTTATCGCGTTCAAACAGCTGTCTGTTACGCGGCTGGAGGGTTAGTTTCATAATATGTAGTTATAGTGATTGTTTACGCAGTAATACTTATTTCTCTCTGTACTGATAGCATAGTAAACCTCGTGATTACTTTACCACTTTAAGGTTTTACTGTCACTTGCAAGGTGTCTATAAGACAGATATTTTCAACCTTAGTAAAATTTCTTGCTGGGAATTGTTGTCTAAAGTGAATGACAGAAGAAAGACAGGCTGTTTTGGATTATTACCGAGGTTGAACGGACAACATTTGAGAAAAACGCTCAAAGGCTTCGCTTGGACGATATCACACTAATATTATAAAATTTGATAAAATTTTGTATGGTGGGAGCTGACACTCGGGATTAACATATAGGCTACATTTTATCCCGATATTCCCACGGGATCGACATTTACGCGGGTGAACATTAAAAAGCAAAAATAAGCAATTAGGACACACATAACTTGCTGAAGCATAACTTTTAAAAGGTATTAAAACTGAATTATTCTTATAAAGATAAAATGGCAAATGCAGAAACCTCCGTCAAAAACGTCCGTCCCCTTATCTTTGGGGTCTTCGATAATGGAGCGAGCAGAACTCTGAGTGAATTCGACATAATTGAACAAATAACTATTGTTAAGTAGAGCCGAGTTTTAAATGGTGTTACAGCAGTTACGTTGATAGCGTAATTTATCCTAGATTGTACAGACAACAGAGCACTGTTGGTTAACATTCTAGGCGACAATTCCAATGCAAATTAAGCTTTAGCTGTGCTAATTACAGTCAGTTGTAACGCAATGTAAACACCCCGCTTGGTGGTAAAACTCACGTGTCTGTTGGGCCAATGTGTTGTATCAAGAATACTTCAATCATTAGGTAGTTCATTGGTTGGAAATTATCGATCAATCACTTTAATACAGTATCAAGGTTGTCTGGAAGAGATCGCAGAAAGCGATAAGGTCGCCCATTGTATATTTTGTAGTGTTTGATGTATTTTTCTCATGTTTTGTATTTTTGTGGTTTACAATAAAGTATAAATAAATAAAATATAAACTAGTACGGGGGTATTGTGACTGTTACTGGCAGCCTTTTATATTGTAATGTCAACGGTACCTAGGTAATAGATTGCGCACAAAAACATAAATAAAAAAACACACAAAAAAATATTTGTAAGGATAGGTATCATTTTAAAAGAGTAACTGCGAAGTTTCTTGCCTATTCTTCTTCATACGAAACTACCTTCAGGAAGAGGCAAATAGAATAAAATCTATTTTCTTGTAATTTTAATTTTCAAAAATAAATGATTTGTCTTTGACCTAACCTACTTCCTACTAATATTGTAAATGTGAAAGTTTGTGAAGATGTCTGGATGTTTCAAAGTCTACAATATATTCTTTTTGGGATGTTTGTTACTTAATCTCGCGTAAATTGTTGAACAGATTTAGATGGAAATTGGCACATAGACAGACCTTCCTGGATTAACACATAGGATACTTTAATCCCGATATTCCCACGGGATCGAAACTTACGCGGGTGAAACCGCGGGGCGCTGCTAGTATATTATATAATAATACAATACCAGCAGTACCTGCGGCTTAGCTCGTGTATGCTTATAAATAAGCGGACTGTGACCCAACACAAAACACAAACACAAAACAAAAACACAACACAAAAGTATAAATATTAAAACCAGCAAAAGCTATCAGTAAATATTTTGCATATTTCAGCTAGGTACCTATCTTCCGTTTATATATTAGGCTTACACAAATGCACAAGCACCAAAACCGGAAACCGAACGTTGAAAACCGACAAAATTAACCATTAAATTTATTTTAAAAATATATAAAAAATCAAACATACGTATGATGACTGATAACTTTAATTGATTAAAAAAACACTTTCACAGGCGGCAGAAATGATAGGTAATAATATTTTAAAACTAGATGAGGTCAGTGTTTCCTATTCTGAGAAAAAACACCGAAACCGACCAGAGCTTAGTTTGTACCTACACAATCAAAATCGGTTCATCGGTTCGGGAGCTACGATGCCACACACACACACACACACACCCAAACACACACACACACACACACACACACACACACAGACACGTCAAACTTATAACATCCCGTCGTTACTGCGTCGGGGTTTAAAAATAATTATATATCATATACAATTTAACTGGGTTAGTAGCGAAGCGGTACAACTAATCGTATGTAAATGTATACCTACAGGTCCGCCAGAAGTATTATACACTTTGTGTAATTTACCGTCTGACGCCGCTCGGTAATCATCATGAAAAAGACAGCTCCCTCTTATATTCACTCGTTATACCATTTTTCAAATAAACTTGCGATAAATGTCATTCAACCACCCTGTACCAAAAAGTCCAAATAACTTACGATAGATATCGTTCGTCATACAAAACTGTCGCTAACATTGCATCGGTTGAGTTTCATAATACCAAACACGGAGTAAGTCAATGTTTTGATCGTGTTACCGACACTGCCCATACATTTTTTTCGTATGGTTTGGAAATATTGAGATACATTAGTAGAAGGAGGTGAACAAACTTTATCGCAAGTTTATTTGAAATGAACTTTAGACACAACTCGAGCATTTATACATTCATTTATTTGTTAGGTATAGTCGAGATCGTAATTGCTTCACAACCCTAAGGTTAAGTGCTTCTTGCACGTCATAAAAAGTCAAAGTTTATATTTCTTTTAAGACCAATCAATCTACCTAGCCTTTTCCCAACGTTGTTGAGCTTGGCTTTCATGACCGGTATCATTCATAGAGTGACTGCTAATCTGACTTCCACAACCCAGTTCCTGGGTAACTTATTACCCCTTGGTAAGACTGGTTGTCGGACTTTCGGGCTTCTGACGACCAGTAACGACTGTCAAATATCTGCGAATGACAGCCGGGACAAAGAGTTAAGGGGCTTACATAACCTAAAGCGCGGTCACTGTCGGACTGCATTGAAAAGAAAGAGAAGCGCGATGATGACACAACGCCGGTAATTTATTGCAAAATATGAAGCAATTATTTAATTACAAAAAATCTGTTGTGTGGACTAAAAAATTAAAACACTTTAGTATGTTGCTTATATAATAATCTGACAACAAATCAGAATGATTGTAAGTATGTGTATTAGTATGATTTTAATTGTAAAATGAAACTTCATGATTTTTTCTATCGTATCAAATTAGTTGTATTATGTTTTCAACACACTATCTACCTAGCATATATCCTGAAGAATGTCATATATTTTTCTGATTTTGTTTACTGTAGTCGATCATATACTTTATACTTACTTTATTGTTTCTAAATCTTGCGTTTAGGTCCTGTAAGCCCCTTAACGTGCTTTCCGAGGCACCACATAAACATCCACAAGCCGACCGCGATGAGCGAAGCTTAACCTTTGATCGACCGTCGTTTTCGCTTTAACCCTTCGTATAGCCGGAACGTGGATCCACGAGTTACACAATGACTTTTTAACTGTTTCTGTAATTACGGCATTCTACCAGTTAAGACCAATATGACAGCTTATATATATATATACAACCCTAAAAGGTTATTTAGTTATTTAGGCGCGCGCTCAAAATCGCGCCCAAAATTTGTCACAGAAATTGTGTTTTTGTCAATACAATGTCTGTGACAATTTCACAAGTGTTTACCAACAACGCCCCGTCAGTGTCATTCAGGCGCCAAAAGGTCTTGTAACACTCTAGTTTCAACCCCAGTGAGGTTTTAATTCACTGCGATTTAGTCGGTTAATAAATACCACGTGTCCTTCATAAACTATACATTTAACGGCACAAAGTTTCAAATTGTGACGTAAGTCTGATCCCGGGTTGTAAGCCCCTGTCCGGCCGCAGTTACACAGATTTGGGGAATAGTCGTGCCGACGCGATACTGTCGTCAAAACGTTATCTTGTTTCAGCCCACGGAGCACTGCTGCTGGAGGCGGCATCGTCATTGTTCTCTCGCACTACGGCACAAAACTCGTATAGAAACTTACGGCTTAGATCTGTGGACTATGTGAACAGCTAGAAGTTGTGTGTTCGGCGGCAGGAATTTTAGTACTCAGTATTACCGTCTCTAGACGCTTCTAGCGGGGCAATTCCAATGATAGGTGTATTGTCAGCTTATCAGAAATTTTAGACAAAATCTTGGGTGGCCGGAGGAATTTAAAAATTTAAATAAAATAAAAAAATTCGGCCTACATTTTCATGCTATCTAGGTAGAAACAAATATCGTTATTTGTTGTAGATTATTGACAGTTGTCACGGGTAGTCAGAAAGAAAACCGAAAGTCTGACAACCAAGTATGGTTGTCAGACTTTCGGTTTTCTACCCGATCACTGGGTGTCACGTGTATCGTGACACCCAGTGATTGGGTTGTGGATGTCAGTTAGGCAGTCACTCAATGAAAGAGTACTGGTATTCAGCTGCATTCGGTGAGACTGGAAGCCGACCCTAACATATTTGGGAAATGGCAGACAGATGATGAGGATACAACACCATATACTTACGCCTATCTGAAACTAAACAAGCTACTTGCAGATGTATGGGAATTCCAATACAAAGTATTATTTTTCTCTGATCACAATCGATCACGATCACTATTAGTATGAAGAAGTCACCGTTTGCCGAGCGAATAATCAAAAGTCCTTTACCAAATCGTGAATATTCTTTTATTGAAAAACCTCACAATACTCAGATCGTGGAGAAAAGTATGAATCCAACCGAGTCCTTTATATCGACGCAGTAAACCATTCTGATAATAAAGTGCTTCGATAGGGCGAAATTGTGAAAAAAGACTTACCTACTGCGATTATCCGGCAGAGAACACCAGTAAATCTTTCTTTACCTGATTTCTTACCCACAAAAGAGCAAATTCTTAAGAATATCAAATGCTAGAATAGAATAATTCCAGCTAGAAGGTAATAAATTAGAAGACATATATATCCCACCGACGACGACGGTAGGTACCTAATTGGTTGAAACTAACACTCACACATTAATCGTCGTCTAACATCGGAAAACTATTTTAGCTTAGTAATACCTATTATGGTAGCTTATAGTTCCAAGAAGGTACCTTCCTGGGGTAGGCACCTTGTTTTAACTTCATAAATATTATATAATCGTCTGTAAAAGTAAGTGATTACCTTGAAATTTATTTTGTGCAGAAATATGAAAATCAAGAATATTTTCCATATTCGTGCAAATACTCAGCTGATTTCCAATTACTACCTACATAGTTTTTGCATTGTCCCGAGGCTTACGTTAGGCAGTTGACTTTCAACTGAAATAATAAATGATGATAATCTACATTTATTATAACTGAAAATACAGGAGGAATCATTCAGTGTCCAGTACGTTATTACTCATAAATATTAACGAACAGCTCGTAATTATTACCGTCGTATTGTAAATAACAAGAATATTATTTGTGTAGCGGCTATGTATGTATGGACTAAGTACATATATATATCTATGTTTGTAGGGAGCTCCAACGGATATTGACGATGTTGGGGTATATGTGTGGCCAACATTTGTCATAAACCGGAAATATTTGTGTTCATAACATAACATGTCACGCATTGCGGTATCGAAAATGTTTTTATAGATGTTCGCAATACTTATTTATCAATTGCTTATTTATTTACCAGAGGACATTTTCAGGCTAGATTACGTAAATTTTTGGATTAAAAGTAATTTCAACAAATCTATATACATATATATAAAACAAAGTTGGGTTAGTTACACCATTTACCTATAACGCAAGGACGACTGGACCGATTGTAATGATCTTTGATGTGTTGGATTTGTCTCCGCCCCGAATAGCAGAATAACGATTAAAACGTGGGAAAAATCCACGAAAACAATAATAACGAATGTATTTCAGTTTCTCATGTGCATTGTATATGGAACGGCAGTTAGTAGCTTATAAATAATGTTATTTTGAATAGCATTAAAATAATCCTTGTTTAAAAAAAAAAAAGTAAAGAGTAAAATTAATCTGATATCTTCTAAGATATTCATTAATTTATTTGGATAAGGACTAATACTGTATTATTTAAATTAACTTGGTAAATAACCCATATTTTTTTAGGGTTCCGTAGCCAAATGGCAAAAACGGAACCTTATAGATTCGTCATGTCTGTAAAAATTTTTTTTTTCGTCAAACCTATACGCGTGAGGTATCTATGGATAGGTCTTCAAAAATAATATTGAGGTTTCTTACACCATTTTTTTCTAAACTGAATAGTTTGCGCGAGAGACACTTCCAAAGTCGTAAAATGTGTGTCCCCCCCCTGTAACTTCTAAAATAAGAGAATGATAAAACTAAAAAAAATATATGATGTGCAATACCATGTAAACTTCCACCGAAAATTGGTTTGAACGAGATCTAGTAAGTAGTTTTTTTTTTAATACGTCATAAATCGTAAACCGCAATTTACCTTTTATTCAACCAACTCAAATATAAAAAAATAAAAAGAAAACATTTAATTTCATAAACATAAACCTTATGCATAAACCCGGATGTTACGGAACCCTCGGTGAGCGAGTCCGACTCGCTCTTGCCCGGTTTTTTATATTGTTGATTATAAATGTTGCCAATTTGATTTGCAAATAATATTACTGTAAAATTACTGTAATTACCTACCCAAAGACAATGTCTGTAAGAAATTTCGGTACCAACATAAAGTCCTTAGTTTATATACCGAAATTCCTTTCCGGCATACGATGTATACAAGAAATGCCACGCTACTGACCCAGCTAGGAGCAAGCGACGTGACGGTACAAGCGCTTACAAAATCACGCCACAACAGGCAGGTTTTCGTGTCGGAACAGAACTCAGAACTCGACTCTCGGCACGAAAAATAGGACTGGTCACGACGTTGTCTAAGTATTGGGTTGAAACAATATACTCGTATATAAGGGTTCCGTAGTTCCTACAAGGAACCCTTAGGTATAGTTTTGTCATGTCCGTCTGTCTGTCTGTCCGAGGTTTTGCTAAGAGACCGTTAGTACTAGAAAGCTGTAATATTGTAGGAGTGCGTATATCAATTACGCCGACAAAGTGGTAAAATAAAATTTTGGAAAATATTTTTTTTTACGAAATATTAAACTTTAAAGTGCAAATTTTTGTTCCAGTAGGGCGTCCCCCCCCCTCTAAAACCTAAACTGCTGGCATGAAAAATTTGGAAAAATTCACGATGATAGTGCATTTCATGAACTTTAATACAAAATCCTTAGCATTAATCCTTTAAGGCTTTGACTGCCAACGCGGTCACCGGTGACCGCGAACAATAGATTTTCTATTGTGTCTGCTGTCTGGCGTTCAACGTGTTAAAGTGACTAAGATGAAGTAGTTGCTTGTTTATAACGGGTAAAGACTTGCATTGAAAAAAAAAATATATTATTTTTTTTTGAATAATTTCAATATGATACGTGTTGTTCGAGAATACATGTTTTATCTATCTACCGAATATATTCATGAGATTTGTTCAGGCCCGTGGAAAAGTGTCAGTAATTTGAGTGGAAATTGGTAGTAAAGTTTTAAAATACACCCTAAAACCTACAAAATAACTTTATTTTGGAATATGACTTATTTTTTGAGGTAAAGCTTCTTCTAGCCACTCTCTACGTGCAATTGATAGCTATAAGCCTATTAAATGTTCCAGTTGTCGCTCTGCCAGTTTATTTATAGATTTCTAACTCACGTGGCTTTTAATACGAAGTATTCCCGTTTGAGCACCTATACATTGAGCACCAAATGTATTCCCGTATGAGCACCAATCAATATTTTACCGTGGTGCTCAAAGGGGAACAATAAAAAATATTCAACTTTATTCCCTTTTGAGCACCTACGGTAACTTCTACTGATGGGGTGTAAAATAAATCACATTGATAAAAATCAGCAGTTTTATTGCAGAATGTTATCATTTAATAAAAACGTAATATCATCATTAACATAAAAGTTTCGCTTTTTAGTGGGGCTGTTTATGATTTAGCTAAGTGACAATAGCCTAATGTCAACTTGTTCATCGCCTTTGGGAATGGGAATACCCCCGACAAAAAGTGTCAGTAGTCCTTACTACTGTTAACTTTTTGTCGGTTAATGAAGCACCATAATAAACCTATTCATCTATTAAAAACATTGACCTTCGAACTTTCTATTCTAGATGTTGAAAACCAAATAAACTTACTTGTCCTCCATGGTGGTAGCAGGGGCACAGGACAACATCACCGCTCGGTCTTCAGGAGCCGCCTTCAACTCTCTGTAAAATACGTGGTGCCACACCCTCTCCATGTTATCCCAATGAGTGATCTTCCCCTTCACGACCGGAAAGTTCAAGTCCAGCTCATCCTTACGCGCGATGGCCTCATCCCCGATATAAACCTCGTAAGGAGTCCTCCCGTAGGTTCCTTGAAGGTACTTTGGTCGTCCAACTGCAGTCCTGAAGATGGACACCGGGTGGTTGTCGCTAGCAAACCCAGCTTTGATGTTGTAGCTACCGTTGTCTATCACCACCACTGGTTTTGTGAAAGGGTCATACATGTTTGATTTTATTTATACTATGGTTCACTATCAAAACTACTTTTTGACGTAATATAATGAATTTGACCCAATTTGACCTCTGTCATGTGCAAATAAAAATAAATGTTATTTGTCCTCATTCCAGACTGCCAGGTACATTTTATGTGACAATATGATAAAGGCAACCACACACTGACATGACCAAGATATTTTCTGTCTCAAACCACAATCTCTAACTCTTCTAAATAATCTGAAGGGTAAAGTTTCTTGAAATCATAAAATTTATAATCTTAGCTTAACCTTAACCGAAGTTAAAACAGAGTTTCGAAGTTAACTTAATACCTTACTTGGAAGTTTGACAAGCCAGATAAAAACAGGGGTGACTTTCATATCACGTGCATAAGTTACATTGAGGCAATAAAGTGGAATTATAAAGTTGTCAGGAATTGTGGTATTATGTAGGTATATGGTATTTCAGTAAGATGATCGATTTATTCCTAATGCCTAGATCAGTCTTATAAGAAACAATAAATAAATTGGAAAACACAAACACGATATTAAGTCAAGCTCATGACGTCATTGAATTAAATTAATTGTCGTGCCATACATAACTATTCATTTATTAGAAATTAAAGACGCTTACCTATTGTGTGTCTAGATGACGGAATTGTTCTTATAAACTCCGCAACGGATTTTGATACGGTTCGCACCACCAATAAGTAAATTGATTCTGAAACGTTTATGTGTCATCATCATCATCTGCCTAGCCTTTTCCCAAATAAGTTGGGGTCGGCTTCAAAAAAAAAAATGTGTAAATAAAATAATAAACGTTTATGTGTTTAATACGATATTAAACTAACATAAATATACATAATAAAGAAGCAGGGGCGGGTCGCTGATTTGGGCTATAAGTAAGCCTAAAAGTATTCAAACAGATTCTATTTTTATATTTTTATCTCCAATATCTAACGGCTTCCTGCAAGGCAAGATAATCAATATAATATAACGTAAACTGTATAACTGTAATATTGGGGTACACTACATAAATACAAAAAACTTTATTCCGACAGTCACAAATACGAATTTCAAAATAGCAATTTTCATAATTCCGAATGGTTCAAAATTCCTAATAATATAACAACTCCGATTTATCATTCATCCTATTTTTATAATTCCGAAATTTCAATATTCCTAACGTTTATAATTACTATTTTCAAAATACCGAGTTTCAATACATCGAATAACAAAAAGTCCGAATTAATGATAACTCGAAACATAAAAAATACGAAATCTGATTAATTAGAATTCCGAAATAAAAACGCCTTGTAAAACTGAATAGCAAGACAAATATACGAGTAGAATACGAAATTTCGACGCACAAAATATCGATAAATGCTAATACGATGCTACGAAATTGCGATGCACGAAACTGCGAAAGACCGGCTCTGCGACGCCACTACACTTCGATGCACGTTACCGCGAAAGATTTTCACTGCGACACTACTAGACTTCGATGCACGGTAAATGTATTTGTATTGTCATTCGCTCGCTCTTGCATCCTATGTCGACGGAGCCCCGCTTCACGAGCCCACTATTTCTGGGTAAAGGGTTTAAAGTAACCTAACCAAACCTAACGTCGCCGCGTCGGGGTGCCCTTCTATCGCTCTTGCATCCTACGTCGCCTATTGCGTTCGTTGTATGATTGTTTACTTTTGATTAAAAATATTTTGTTTCGCTGGTCACAGTTCTAACCTAACCCGAATGATTCACCAACAACAGACGGTAACTAGTTTCGCCTAGGCCAAATCAGTTCCCTATATCGCGGGGCTCCTATTTCTGCGTAAAGGGTTTAAAGTAACCTTACCAACCTAGCCTCGGGGTGCCCTTCGCTCGCTCTTGCATCCTAAGTCACCTATCGACCGACCGCAACCATGCTACCGATGTCACCCGAAGGGTTTGTCCTTTCGCGTCTAGGGAGAACTGTTTTGGCCTGCGCGAAACTAGTTCATCCTAAAATCGTTAAGTGGAAGAAAAAACACAAAGAAATAATATTAATACACAAATATTAATAACAAAGTAGACGTTTTTAAATTACATTAAACTTTACATAAAGATTTTGAATTTATATAGGTACGTAACTGAATATCATACTAATTGAATCAAAATCCTAATTATAGTCGGAAAATTTAAAATCGGAATGTCGTTTTTCGGACCGAGAACCCATCGAACATTTGATTCTTCGAACATGAAAATCGGAAAACAAACGAATCGCATTTATGACTTTAGGCAAAATAAATTTCGTGATTTTTAATAATAGACATTATAATTCTTAGGTACTATGAACTCCGGACTTTTGAGAATCGGAACGAACGAAATTCGGAATAAAATATTTCAGAATATTTGGGTGTTCCCGTAATATTGAGTATTACATACTTTTTTAAATATTTATAACCATTTAAATTGCAATGCCACAGGCAACTAAATTCTAAGAACCTACCTATTGTTAACATCTTAAAAATTATGTACACTTAGTTCGGAATAAAGAATTTGAATTTGAACAACTATAACAGGCAAGATATTCTCACAAATAAATCAAACCGAACGCGATCCAGTATGCAACAACCTTAAAGCGACATGATTAATCACAGCGATTTATTATCGCTTCAAATAGCAATATATCGTATTCCATGCACGGAAGGGCGATATTTTTTCCTTATTTTGCATGTATTTCAGTCATTTCCGTGAAAATATGTGTCAATGCTAAATTGTAACGTAAAGCTGGTTTTGTATATTCATTTAATTTTTAAATATATTTGCACAAATTGTCAAGTCTTGAAAGCTCTATGGAACTTTTTGTTTATATATTATAATAACCTAACAGCTGTGATGCTGTCCCCAGCACGAATGATATTATAAAGCCGGATTCATATTACCGTGTTGTGTCGTGTGCCTTGCCTTCTGACGCAGTGTTAGCCAATCTAAACTCGTTTGTGACTTGATGAATCGTCCTAATCGCTTGATTAGTGTATCTCGAGTCACGACACAACATGACACAGTAATGTGTCTGTGGCTTTAGTTACTTATAATATCATTGCCCAGCACTCAACAAACTCCCGTTTGTTGCGCCACTTCATCTCAGCGAAAGCTCTAGGAAATGGTGAAGGGTGGCCGTTCTGGAGAATTGTCATGTGATTTTGACGTTCGAAAAGTGCTAATTCTCAGCCATCGTTTATTATTTACCAATTCCGGATTCGGTTTTTTTTTAATTGTTACATTAACATATAGTTACACAACATAGGCATACCCAAGTAACGACACACTGCCTCAATAATGCCACACACAATCAAATAGGTAAGCCACCCCAAACAAGTGCAATATCTGTCGGCTTAAAGTAAAAGTAATTCCATTGTTCAACGCGTAATTGAAAATAATGGATTTTGTGTGTTTTGTACAAAGTTATTATTTCAGATTTAACTTTAATACTGTTTCAGCTCACTGACGGTGTGCGAGTCAATTGATAAATGTTTGTAATGTAGGTAGGTATGTGTGGTGGTCTCGTGACGTCACTTATGGGGTCATCGTCATCATTTCATAGATAGATGAGATGTTACACAAAAATACAAACTGACGAACATCTTTAACTATTTAAAATTTTAGTGTCCTATCGGTTGGTAGGTATAGATGATATCAAAAATTCATCGAAACTTAATAACTCGGGACTACAAAGAAAGAAAGTGTTAGTTTTCTTTCATAACCAAACCCCCAAAACCGACTGTATTACACAATGAATGGGATCGGAAGGCCAATTCTCGTAGTGTTCAGCTGGTGTCGCGGCATAGTGGCTGGTCACAAAGTGACTGAAGTGTAAGAGCGTGGGTTCGAATCTCGGCGACACGTAGAGAACTTTTTCTGCCAGGGTCGCGGGTTGTTCGACAGATATACCCTGGACCCTGGCACAGGCAACTGAAGGAACACGGGTGGGTTTTAGTCAGTAAAAGTCTGACACGCCCTCCCGCTCCGCCCAGGGCGGGAGAAGTTGTTTGATAATTTCCCACCCAAAAAAATTCAGTTGCATAAAATAAAGTACAAAATCTAGTTGCAGTCTTACCTCGGTGACAAACAAATGTCAAAAACTTGTCAAAAATGTAGGGAAATTAGAGGTATCTTTGACAGGTTTAGATTAGACTGAGATCAGACTGTGAACTTTCTTAAATAATGAGAATTCCCCCTCAGTTCTCACTGCATGAATATGTTATTGTTTAATACAAAGAACAGAATGCGAGCGAGAACATTCAGCAGTTGCAATAAGTAAACTGAACTTTTCAGGTTATTAGTTACTCACATATTAATCTCTGAAGCTCGGATATAATTTTTAATCAAAGTATTGTTTGCTCTGCAAAATTATTTGTTTCATTAAAATACTGTCGAAACATTTCCCTTTGAAACAAGTTACCAAGATAAATTTTAATTTCAGAAATACTTACGGCCATAATTGCCGTGGAATTTAAAGTTTATTGGCAAAAATTCGTGGAATTACGGAAACCTTTTATTTAATTACGACAAAGGTTGTCATAGAAGTCGTAAGTTATTAATTTTCAAAACACGGTGTAGGTTTAATATTTAATTTTACAGCTTTTTGCTGCCAACAATTTATTGGATAAATGACTAAAATTTCCTAATATAACTGCCTCTCTGTTACTCAAGTCAAGCTAACAACGTGCCCACTTACTGTATCCAGGTAAAATAGAATAGTTATCTAGCATTGCTTAGAAAATCATAAGGATCCTTTTGTGCAAACTAGTGCTGCAACACACTAATCCATAACAATACAATATATCGTATAAACATAATTATGTATAACAGTATAATCGCAGTTTTGCCAAAAAATTAATTAACAATGTAATATTGGTATTTTAAAAATGGAAGGAGACCGTAATTTTATTAATAAGCTAGTCACTCAAGACTAGAAATCCGAATATAGTGAAACCATAATTATGTCACTTTACCATATACGATGTGGCCAATAAAGCATTAATTCTTTCTATATTAATTAAAATAATTTACGTTGGAATGTAGTTCTACATTTTTTATTTAAAAATTCATTATCATTCTCTGCACTTGCGTTAGACAACAGCTGACTACAATAAGATTCAATTTTAATTGCAATCTAAGCGTGAATACGAGTTTAGCAAAAACCAACACGTTTTAGTAATTGCAATGAATGAGAGCGTCTAACTACGCTACACAATAAAACGAAACAGTCCTCAGTTTTGGTAAATTATTTATTTTAATTAACAAAACAATACAGACAGGCATGGACATCGACGCAAGAGGGTTCAGAATCAATCTAATCTATACTTATAATCATATTGAAGGCCACTGAACCTTCTCCTTCTCCTGAACTTTACGTTACAGGTGTTTTAGTTTTCTTTATACTTAACGAAACAGCGTAAACTGTCAAAATCGTGTGAAGGAGACTCGTTATGTCTCTACAATGAAGTGACACTACTGCTGTTAATATTCATGTCACATACGACCAGACAACCAAGTGGGCCAATACCATCGCAACGACACCGTGACTAATAAATAGTATTGTTTGTAGTATGCAAGTTTTCCGAAATTTCGGAGGAACACGCTTCGTGTTTACGCCTTGTATGAGGCCTCCTCCTTCTAAAAGAACTTAGATCGAACCCGATCTGAACCCGAGTCAGCATACTCCTCTTTCGTTAGCCAGAATCCCTTCAAGTTTGGTAAGGTGGCCAGTATTGATCCTCCTGCCCACGCCGCGTTTTGTCTGTTAGACATTGCATCAATATTCACCTTGACGTCAGGCCGTTTCTTCTTCAGGTGTTGGGTCAGCTCATTGGTCGCTCGGTTCACAAGACCTGTCACCATGCTGGACCCCCCAGAGAACACTATGTTGTTATAGAATATAGACCTGTGAAAGAAACAACATCGTGCGAAAATGTTTGACATTTTGCTAATTAAACTTTGTGTGAGGAAAAACATGGGAATAGCCGTCCGTTATTGTAACCAATAGAACAATATACTGCGTAACTATCAACCTGCTTCCCGAGCGCGACTAAGTTTCATCTCTAGCGTAATAATGACATTATAAGATTGACTTAATTCATAATCAGCCTATAATGTTCCCAGTGCCTAGAGTGGATTGGTGGATGTCTGATTTCCTCAAGATGTTTTCCTTCACCCTTTTAAGAGCAGTGGTGAAATTTGGTTTTGAACCCACAAGTCGGACCTATTACCACTGGTCCACCACTCCTCGACTTATGTCAACCTTCGAAGAATTTCGTGTTAAACATTGAACTTACTTACCTATAATCAAGGTCACATAAATCAATGCTGCGGCAAATCACATCGATGAAGCTCCTGCACTTCAGTCCCTCAAGTTCTGGTTTGAATAAGACCTCTGGGCAGAGGAACCGTTCCTCCCCCAAGAGTATATGCTGTCCGTCTGGCAGGTTGTACCTAGCCTTGCTCTCTTCAAACCCTGCAGTTGCGGCCAGCTCGTTGCCATAGTCTTGGGATATGTAACATATGTCTTTCTGAAATTTCAAAAAGCCACTTTTGAAACAAATTCTGAAGCTGTGTGTCAACAAAATAGAAAGAAGAATTGGGATAATATCTGTATGGGAAGTGTTCTATAAACCAATAGCGATACGGTTTCGATACTTGTGGACGGATACCCGTGTGCAGAGGGGCATCAATATCTGACCCGGCTGTTTTGAGAAAAATATACCTTTTCTTACCTTAATTTTGTCTACCAAATCTATCTCAAAAGGAGTAGTGAAGGAATATCCAGCCTTAAGCATCAGATTCTGTAGTCTATCCGTCAGCATCTTTCCAGTTACCGGGGAGGTGACAGTAGCATGCTTTAAAGGAAACCCTTCAAAGACCGGGGCCGCATAGCAACAAGAGTACCCTTGTTCCCAAACGACACCCGAAGTCCTGCCGTACGCGTTCAGAACTAAAGATGGCGACTTTGCGATATACAGCGCGTTTATAGCGAAGGATTCGAAAAAGATTTCCGCCATCCGTTCCCTGATTAGATGAAAAAATATTATGTTAGAAAAATACATTAAAAGGTCTTAAGATGAGGGATCGCAGTGTTCATGTTCTGAGAATCTTTCAGTGGCTTATAGGGAGTCAACCCCTTTTAGCCAAGGATTATTTGCAAAACCAAGCATTTACTTATCACCATCTGGCGCGAGCGGATGCAAGGAATGCATGATCTTAATACTCTCCGGAGGCACACAAAGTTCCTTATAAAAGACGTGGTGCCACAGTTTCTCCATCTCGTCCCAGTTCTGGATCAGACCTTCCTGGACTGGCCACGTCATCTCCGAGATTCCTCGATTCCTGATAGCTTCAGCACCACAGTACACTAGGGGTATACCGTCGAGGAGGCCGCTGCGACGGAATCTGAAAAGAAAAGGTTTTGGAGTAGCTATAACTGGTTGGAGGCTTAGCAACCGCCACCCTAACTGAGAAACATTGCTTTCAATTACAATCCAAATGATTTGAAGGAAATGACTAATCCATTGCTTCATGTTGGAAACATTTATCTGCTCAACAACGTTAATGACGCAATAAATGTTGTTGAGCTGGTAAAAATGAAAGGCATTGCTATTGTAAGTGGGCCACGCAATTACCCCGCTGGCTTCCAAATGGAGCTAGAAGTTCTGCAGAAAATATAACATGAAACTGAAAAATATAAACAGTTTTTCCTTTCCATTTCTCTAGTTGGCAATTTCATTTAAGTTGTCCTTGGGGAGGAAATTAAATGAGGAATTTAAATGAGGTAATAAATAATAAAGGTATAGGTCTTCGACTTCGACCTATACCTTTACAAATTATGCCAACATATTATTTCCTTCCGTCGTCTTTAATTTACCTTTTTAATATCCAATTAGAAGGAACACATTTGTCGTTGCTTCAGTACAGCACAAAGATAATTATGTAGCTACAATAATAATATTATTCGTGAGGCACCGCAGTCAGGGGCTCATTAAAATCGTTATGTTCCGCAATTTCGCCTTTCAGATCAATGCGTTTGCTTCGCTACTATCATAAAAAAAAATATTCTCATTATGTATGAAGCATACTATAACAATTTCACTCGTTCCGTTCAACTGAACGAACCTATATAATATCAGTCATCATTCGCAACCTGCCAGTGTAACGTTAGCTATTTATAATAATGTACCTTGTGCATTTAGCATACTATACTTAAATACAGTCCACTATAGTTTTTTATTTATGTGGTTTTATTACCAGTGCCCGCCACACATTGTTCAAATAATCTATTATAAAACCAGCAGAGAATATTCTCATTGAGTGACATATCCTGGCGGTGATAGAAATTCCTTCGTCAACTTCTATAATACTCAAACGAGGCAAAATGTGACAAAATGTTTCTGACATCATGGAAATACAAAACCAACATTTTCGATACAAATAAATCGAAACACAAAACCAAAACTCGCTCTAATATTCTGCAACATCAAGAACCACAAATTTTAAAGTAAAAAAAAACAATAAAAAATAACAGCCGACAGGCCCACTGTATATAAACAAATAGATGTACTGTGTCGATTGTTTTACTGTGTCGACAGTTGTGTTAGTTAAATAGACAGACAGGGGCTCGAGTGTGATCCTATCCCGGTTAGCTTAGCGGTGCTTCGAGTTGCATTGTACCATGTTTTGTTGTACTTGGAAAGAAGCGGCGTGACAACTTTGAGAGAGGACGTAGTCAGTGAAATTAATTAAATCAGAATCACTTCCTACTTTTACGTTAAGGGCGTTTACGCCGAACGGCATTTCATACAAACTTTCAAGGACACTGAACCGTAAACGTGCTTAGTATATTTCAAAATACTGTGAAAAAGACAATCCGCAATGAAGAGCAAAAATAACATTTCCAAAAATATTCCGGTATCCTACATAATCCTTTTATCAATTTATGCTTGTCAATCACTATCAATAAAATGGGACAGAAAACAAAAATAGAATGTTGTGAATAAAAAATTTCGCCGAAAATTGTTTACGTGTGGCATATGAAAGACCAACACTGAGGCTGCGAACGTTACCGGGGATAAAAAATAGTACAACTATTTTATTGTAGGCTATGACAATGGGTGAACACACTGCTTGTGAAAGGATACCAATTAATTGTTGTTCAAATGTGAATATATGGCCAATGAATGCAAACAGATCTGTGTGGTACTTTCCTCAAAAGACCAATTCAGACACCAATCTACATGGTCTTCACACGATCTGACCAAGATTTTGTCTGGACTTTAAAAGAGACTGTGACCTCTGAGTTTGTTTCGGCATTTCTTCTCAGAATAGTCAGATAGGAAACGCCGACCTCATCTAGTTTAAAAATATGATTGATCTGTAAAGGTGTTTGTACAAACCTACTTACAGAAGATAAATCATAAGTGTCCTCGATAAGGCTTATATTTTGATGAAAATTTTGATGAAACAAAACGATTTTATTGTATATAGTTTAAGTTTTTGCGGTGTGCAGACCTAACATTGTCTTGGAGCCCATTATCTAGTTTATTGTCACGGAACATTTCATAATGCATATTTTCATTCCTTACTGCTGGCGATCCAATCGCATCGATTCCAAGAATAGTTATTTTTACAGCACTACACCTGACAAATCCCGCTTGTTTAGAGAAAAATCCTTACTATAGAGAGTAGGCTATTCTCGTTACTCTTATTTTGATCTACAAACCTTATTACTTACTACCACAGCATAGACAGGTATAAAAAAGATAATAATATATAATACCTACATAACACTACAAAAAACTGCCATATCAAACACTTGCCGCATACTTAGTAAGAAAATTTTTACAACTAGACTAGGATAATAATTTCACTGCAATACAGATTCACCGTCCCAAAATAATAACTAGAATCTCACCTTGGTTCACACCTGTGAGATTCTGAAAATACCAGGGAATAACATGAGAAAATTAAATTTAAAAACCATAATAATCATATTTTTTATTCACAAAACATAAACTTTGACAATAATTTACGTTAACAGAGAGGTAGGCAAATATAAATAGATTTTAGGTCGGATACAAAAGGTAAGGTAGTGGCGTCAAAAGTCCTTTAAGTATTAAGTAACCTGCCCCCCAAACTAGGAAAATCGTGTACCTTGGGAGGCAGTGACTTCGCAGAGCGACTGTTGTGAACATACATGTTATTATTTTATTTATTTATTTATCCTTCCACTTGTATGACATACATCAATAATTACAACAAAGATACGTACTACAAGAATATTTGTCTGTAGTTATTGTATTTGTATTACTGTCAGAACATGAGCTGGTACCGAGCGAGAACACCGCGAGGTCGAGTTGCAGCTAAAGTTGCACACAAAGGGAAGTTAATACAATGCATGCTACACTTTTCTCTCATACAATTGAACCGCTGCCACCACGCTGCTCCTAAGTGTTCACTTGAAGTTGTGATTGTATGGCTAACTTTGAGTTCATTTGAAGTAACATAGTATTAAACTTAGACGTCTTCATCTTATATTTGTTAATAGCATTATTAACGAACTTTGTATTCTGACTTTTAATTAAATCTTTCAGACATTACCTCCCAAGACTCTAGGTGCACGGTTTCAAACATAGTAGAAGCTTCGTCTAATTAATATTGTAACAACACGACTTTAATAAAATAGTAGTTGATATTATATGGTTGCAGTCTCGTCTCAGAAGTTTGATGCATTTGTTGGAAAAAATATATGATGTTCTAGATTGTAACCAACATATGTATCTACCTAAATAGAAGTAGGTACTTATTATGTAGAATTCAACCCGTCGCCGTCATCCAATCTGTAAGAAACTAGTTCTGAGTTCTATTCAACTGGATGTCGTTCGGGCAACTCCAATATTTTCCGGATTTCCATCCGATGCGGTGAAACTTACTCATCGTATTATTAACTAGCTGCAACTTTACACCGAGTCTGTTTCATATGATGTTTGTGTTTGTCTGGAGAATCTAGAACATTCTTCATATGCATAGTGCAGTTTTAAAAGCACATGTTACTATGGAGGAGTTATCAAAATGGAGTTTCTTGCCCATTCTTCTCCATAGAGATCTACGTTTTGGAATGGGCAACTAGCTTTAACTTTCGGACTAACTGACAGACTATTTAATTTTGA
Source organism: Mesoligia furuncula (assembly GCA_916614155.1). Lineage (NCBI taxonomy): Eukaryota > Metazoa > Arthropoda > Insecta > Lepidoptera > Noctuidae > Mesoligia > Mesoligia furuncula. The sequence goes on along the minus strand of OU744790.1, from coordinate 1,800,391 downwards.
CAATTCAAAAGTGCCTGTACAAGGTCTAATTGAAATAAATGCTTTGAATTTGAATTTGAAAAGTTTTATCTTTGTGCAAAATGTATGTTTTAAACAGCTAAATTATATTGCTAATGTATGTATGTTAATTTCTACTGTCCAATCTTGTTACATGTAGGTATAAAATAACTTTTCCAAACTATGTTGAGGTCAGCTTCCAGTCTAACCGGATGAGGCCGAATACTAGTATTTTACATGGAGTGACTGTTTATCTAACCTCCCAAACTCAGTTAGTAGGTAACACGATACCACTTGGTAAGAGTGGTAGTCAGACTTCGGCTCCTGAATACCCGTAACAACTGTCAAAGATCTACGAATGATAGCTGAAACAGCGGCTTAGTTTTTATAGACATTGTTCTATTGTCGCGCTGTCGCGTCACGTCTGCGTACGGGAGCCTAAAAACCAGCTCCGTAACTAATTTAAAAGTTTGTAGGTATGTAAAAGTCGCGGACGAGCCAGTAATAAACAAGGTGGATTTGCATTGTATTGCGGCTTACAAAGAAGCTGACGTAGCTTGAAATTGATATTCTTGGAAAAGTTTTGCTTCCAGGAACGAGGAATACCTACACAGAGTTCTTTTTTAATTATATTTATATCTGGATTTTTCTAACGTTTGCTAGGTAAATTTTTATAGAGTTAATTTTTATCCAACTTGCTACAGTAGGTACTCATATTATTACGAAACAAAAAAGTGAATCTTTTGGGGAGACCAAAGAAAACCTGGACTGGAGATGATTGTGTGAAAGTTGATGTGAGTGAAAGAGAGTGACTACTGAGATGACGGATAAGTTACAACAGAGACGTTAGAGATGTATGGAAGACGACTGGCTACCCCCCATTGGGACAAGGACAAGAGGATGACGATGAAAGTAAATGCAAATCACCTGGCTACTGTCGTAGGTATCATGGCTCTGGGAGACGGTTCACCTGCAAACCCGGCCTTCAGGTTCTGAGAGCCAGCATCCAGAACTATTCCTAATATATCGTTTAAAGACATTTTATTAATTCCTCTTAAATTATATCAATTTTTTTTGGAGCATATGCAAGGCGAGACCTCCGAGATTTCGAATGCGACTGTATACTATTTTTATTTCGGTAATTTCAAAGCAAGGAGGTTCTCTACTTGAACCGCATAAATACTATACAATTAAGGGCTGATTTTTCAATGAGAGGTTTTTCTATTGAGTATTAAAAAAAAAAAATAGTTTCCAAGAACCCTGAAGATGGCGTTGAACTGACTACGGCTACGTTACCAGGTGCCAAAGTCAAAACGTTTGGAAAAAAAAAACATTGCGTCACGTCATACACGCTCGTTGAGTGACAGTTTCGTTTGCTTTCGTTTTACGATCTCAAAATTACATCCAAGTGAATTAATAAAAAAAATATGTGACGTTCCGTTCCTTGCAGTAACTTACCAAGTTCAGCGCCATCTATCCAGCGACTAGGGAAGCGTTAAAAAAAAAAGAAAAAGAAAATCCCTCATTATCTGATTATTTTATTCGAGGAATAATTTTGAAATTTTGACAGTTGTTTCTTTCAAAAACTGTCAAACGTCAATTTCATTCCTCGAACAAAAGTTATCCGGTGATGGAAAAATCGGCCCTTAAGAAAATAAATTAATTAAAAAAAAATTTGGTCTTTTTAGCATGGACTAATCGCAACTGCGGTATACTCGTACGTCTTATCTGTGAAGAAGATCCATGATACTTATTATTATAAATGCGAAAAAAACCTACAGGGGAATTACGTAACACATTATCAGTAGCAGTGGGTTTTGTTTGACAGTTCACCAACTTTCATTGCGTTATTTAAGTTATGGATAGACAAATTTTTGGAAACATATGCAGCAGTGGATTAGCAATATGCCTTCAATATGATTCAAATTGTGATTGATAGTGTGTTACGCAATTAGGGTGCCCGTCTGTCTATCAGTCTGTAACATTGTTTCAAACTTTAAATTTGGATGGATTTCGATTAATTTGGCAGAATGATAGAATATGACATGACATGGGTTACGTGACTGGGTAGTTTTTGTTTCGATAGTACGACACCATGAGAATCATTTCCAAACACCACGCGGGCGAATCCGCAGGAAAATACTAGTATAAAATAAAAGCTTTTTGTGGTAGATTAATAAATAAAATGTCTATAGACGCTACACCGAATCAAATTCAATTTGAATCAAACTCGAATATGTCGGGAGCAAGTCGCGCGTCTCGATAACTAATTCAATTTAGTACTGTAGCAGGTACCTACAAATATCTGGATGGTTATTTTTAGTTGACGCCAAGAATTGTTCGTCTGCCTTTTGTAACTGAATTAGGTTGAGAACATCTTGTTGTTTTCAAAAATAACTTTACAGTGGATTGAATTAGAAATAGAAGGACGTTACAAAAGGAGATGATCATTATTTTTTTTTTAAACTTTGTTTTAAATACTACACGCTCTACAGCTGAGCATGAGGTCTTAAATAATACACGCGCTACAACTGAGCATGAGGTCTTAAATACTACACGCGCTACAGCTGAGCATGACGTCTGAAGTACTACACGCGCTACAGCTGAGCATGAGGTCTTAAATACTACACGCGCTACAGCTGAGCATGAGGTCTTAAATACTACACGCGCTACAGCTGAGCATGAGGTCTTAAATACTACACGCGCTGCAGTTGATCATAAGGTCTTAAATACTACACGCGCTACAGCTGAGCATGAGGTCTTAAATACTACACGCGCTACAGCTGAGCATGAGGTCTTAAGTACTACACGCGCTACAGCTGAGCATGAGGTCATAAGTACTGCACGCGTTACGGCTGAGCATGAGGTCTTAAGTACTACACGCGCTACAGCTGAGCATGAGGTCTTAAGTACTACACGCGCTACAGCTGAGCTTGAGGTCTTAAGTAATACACGCGCTACAGCTGAGCATGAGGTCTTAAGTACTACACGCGCTACAGCTGAGCATGAGGTCTTAAGTACTACACGCGCTACAGCTGAGCATGAGGTCTTAAGTACTACACGCGCTACAGCTGAGCATGAGGTCTTAAATACTACACGCGCTACAGCTAAGCATGAGGTCTTAAATACTACACGCGCTACAGCTGAGCATGAGGTCTTAGATTCGATTCGAGTAAAGCGTTTTTGGGTTTTTCCATCAGATATTTCTCAGCAGCAATCCGGAGTCTGGTTTTGTACTCGGTTGATGGCAATAGGCTCGCCCCCTACTACACAAGACTTAAACATAACTAAGTACTGAAATGTAGGTTTACTATACACCTCTGCCTCAGAGAGCTCATGAAAGGAAAGAAAATTAATCTGGGTCCTGTCGCTGGACACTATGAAGAAGACTTCATTGACTTTGATATCAAGGGTATGGTGAAGTGAATCCGCGGAAAAGACACGCGACTGCGCGCTTCGATTGTTCTCATGAAGTGTGCCTCCACACAAGTCAGGCGGGAGCGAATTGTGTCTCGCATCCCGCGCTAGATTTACCTTAGTCTTGCCAAAGATTAACGATCGCCAGTCTTCATCTTGTCTCCATTAGCTCATTTGATTTTTTTATTCCTCCACAGTTCTGGTCAGCATTCGTGCCGTGCGCTACTCAGAACAAAGACGCGGTGCAGCTGACCCTAGAACAGATCGACGTCATCAAACGCCTCGTGGACAAGTACCCGCAGCACCTGCAATTCGCCACCTCAGTTACAGGTATGTCATTACCAGCCCAGCCTTTTCCCAACTATTTTGGGGTTGGCCACCAATCTAACCAGTCGCAGCTGTATGCCAGTATTTTGCAAGTAGCGGCTGCTTATCCAGCTTCCACAACCCAGTTAACGGATAACACACCCCTTGTTAAGACTGGTTGTCAGACTTTACGCTCCTGACGACTCGAAAGGCTTTGAAAGATCCGACAAAGACAGTTCGAAAGACAGTCCGGACCAACGCCTTGCATGTGAAGATAGGCAGATTAGATGGATCAGTTACGACTTAAAAATAGGGAAATAAGTCATCAGTGGTCATCTAATAAAACATAAACTCACCGTTGAATTTCATGTGGAAGTAAGCACTGGCCTCCCTGCGTTTACACAAATATAAATTGTGATATTTGTTTTCTACAGGTATGTACACAACTTGTATCTACAGCGTGTTTAAGGTGTGTGTGCGTGTTTAAGGTGACATACATATGGTGGCAACTATGTATTTGTTCACCGCATTTACATTTTGCCGATTTATTTTACAAGTTTTGTGTGTCTATAACTGTCTACAAGTTTTGTGTCTGTCTGTGTGAGAGGTTTTCGCAAAACCAAATTCGCGGTTTCTGCAGTGGCGGAGAGTCCTTACTGGGTGTTTTGAGGCATTTTGTGGAGAAGATGGCCAACTAGGTAGCTTGATCGTTCTTTGAGCAACCTGACTCGGACACTTAAGGTGAATGGATAGTCATTAACACTTATCCATAAGAAATTGGTGGTTGGTGGTAGAAATCTAACTTAGACAGACGTATTAGTGATTCTAATGACTATAATTCTCTAAATATGTACCTGTTATTGTCGCGAATCATATTTTGATCAAGACACAACCTGACACTGACCTACAAATTGCAAAAAACGTAAGAAAATTTGAATTTCGCGGTCTCAACAACCCATTCACCTTAATTCGTTGTATATTGCCGGTGTCGATTGTGTGTTTTGTATTACTAACATTTAGTTATTAGGTATTTTTTCACTTCCAAGATGGAATATCTTGTCCAAAACTGAATAAATAAATCAAATATACCACTAGTCCTTATTACTTGTTTTGGGTGTAGGTAAACGAAAAACAAACACAGTACACATAACATGATGTAAACGTAGCTACACAGAAATATACCGCTCAGTTTCACTTCCAGTGACAATGATTTCTGATATTTCAATCCATATATTTGTGGGCATGGAAATATGCAGAATAAATAAACACGGTAAATAAACTGGTTACCTGGTGGAATGCTTCACGAACCATGCATCGGTAACGCGTCAGTTTTGCATAATAATATGAATTAACATTTTCATAATTTCATCTGCGTTCAGTTAATTAAAATGTGATTTATTTCTGGAATTATTACATGGCAAGCGTCATACATTCCACACATCACTGCTCTTTTTTGTATAAATAGATTTAAAAAAAAAATTGAAGTCAAATCAATTATAATCCTTAGCCCGTAGGGTATAGCCAAGGACTGTCCTAGACTTAGCATAACATACTAAGTCTACAAAGTTCCCACTGCTGGGACAGAGACCTCCTCTCTGCGAGAGTTTGTGGGACGTAATCCACCATGCGGCCAAGTAAGAAGACATGCGACATCCACCAACCCGTTGGTTGATGTCGCATGGCTTGATATTTTGCGTTCGTGGCCATGACGGTTTCCTTACGATGTATTCCTTTGCCGTTTTGTGAGCAGCGGCGATGAAATAAATTGTTCGAAGTAAAGAACTCACGACCGTCTCTGCTCTCACCTGACATTACGGTCACATCCCTTAACTTTAGACTACTTTAAGCGCAGTCAGGAGGACGAAATTTTTCACTTTTATTGGCTTTTTTTTTAATAACAAACATTTTATACCGACTTCCAATAATTAAAGCATCAAAACATTTCAATCTTTATCTTTATCTTTTCTCCACTTTGATTCATTTTTATAAATGTCACTTCATTTTTATAACGAGAATGAAAAATTCGGCGCTGTTCACGCCGTGCTTCACCGTTGTTTAAAGCAGTTTAAAATTATGAGAGCAATGTAAAGAGTCTTTTGAAAAGTAAATTAAAATATTCCGAATGAACGGGTTAAGGTAGCATTTAATAAAAACAAGGGGTCGTGAAGTAAGGGGAAGATTCATAGATCGCACGTTGAGTTTACTTTATTGAGGTCTGATTTTTCAATAGTCAAACAACTTTTATCTGAGGAATAATTATTGGCGTTTGACAGCTTTTGTATAGAAAATATGACTAACTTGCAGATTTATTCTTCAGATTAAAGTTATCTGACTACGTCATCATCTGCCTAGCCGTTTCCCAACTATGTTGGGGTCGGCTTCCAGTCTAACCAGATGCAGCTGAGTACCACACCAGTTATCCACCAGTTATCTGACTACGTACCTACATAAATGAACTTTACTAGCAGAAGCTATTAAAGTTCATTTATGCCCGCGATTTGTCTGCATGGACTTCAGAATTAACCAGGATAAGATATAAGTAGGTACCTATCCTATTATGTTAATTCAGTTAACAAAAACAAAATAAAATGTCAAAAAGTGTGTCAAAATTTCATCTAAACCCGTTCATCCGCGTTAGCGTGATTAACAAAGTTCAAACATATAAACTTTCACATCCATACTAATATTATAAATTCGGAAGTAACTCTATCTGTCTGTATGTTACCTTTTCACGCCTGAAAAAAAATTTGGCAGAGAGATAGATTGCATCCCGGAGAAGGACATAGGATAGTTTTATCGACATACCTTGCGGGCGAAACCGCGGGTGGAAGCTAGTTTATAACATTAGGAGGATTCTTATGAAATTATGTTCAAGTTGGTATAAGTGAATATGAGCAAGCGTTTTATTCGAATATAGATTGTAAGAAAGAAAGGTAAATACTGTTTATTTGTCACAGAAACACGTCAACAAGGGACAAGTTAGCTCGAACTCCTACTTAGTAAAACAAAACTAACATAACATGAACATACGAGAAGTCACTCACAGTCCTATTCGACGTTTACTGTACTAAAAGTACATATTGCCAAAGCGCGCTCTGTGAATGTTGCCCGTTTATGTCGGATTTTTGCATCATCATCATCTGCCTAGCCTTTTCCCAACTATGTTAGGGTCGGCTTCCAATCTAACCGGATGTAGCTGAATACCAGTATTTTACATGGAGCGACTGCCTATCTGACCTCCACAATCCAGTAACTCGGTAATACATACCCCTTGCTAAGACTAGTTGTCAGACTTTTGGGCTTCTGACGACTAATAACGATTGTCAAAGATCCACGATTGACAGCCAGACCAATGGCTTAACGTGCTTTCCGAGGCACGGAGGGGTCTTGGTATATAAAGGTGGTCACCCATCCACGGACCAACCTCGGCAAGTGTAGCTTAACCTGATCGATCGACCCGTGCGGCTGTTATTATCTAGCCATAAGCCCCTTGGATTTTTGCATCAATTACAGTAATTCAAGTTTCATTTTGAAAACGCATTTTTTGTAATTTTGTACACCTCTACCCAACCCTTCTGGGTATATAGATGTGTATAGATGTTATATGCCACCGTAAGCGCGCGCCTGCGGGCGGAGAGTAATGGGTAGCTCACCGTCCGATCAGGACCAGGCCCGTGCCGGACGGCGCGTACGTGTTTCACGCGCGCCTCAAAGAGATGTCGGCTTCAAGGTAGGGGCCCCTTAGGGCCGCAATCTTCGGGTCAGCGGGATTGTCGGAAAAGGTTTCGCTGGCCCGGAACATAAAGGGCTTAGGAAGGAACACGGGTGGACACTCCCTTCCGCTCCACCCAGAGCGGGAGGGGTCATTTGATGATTTCCCATCAGCTACAAAAAAAAAACTATGTTAACTATATAGAATGTAAATATACGATAGCTGAACTAAGCTTGGATTTTGTCCATCACAAGAAGCTATTTTATTTACTATCTCCACACTTGTGAGTTTATTTAGTAAAAAAAGGTTAGTGGAGCCAAGTAAATAAGAGTTACAGAGTTCAGTTTAAAGGTGCAAGCAAGTTATAATTGAAAACCTGAATACGGGTCATTGTTCTTATCATTAGTAACAAATTACTCTAAGCTGCTCCATACATTTGGGATTGCATTACTCGACGAAATGTAGCTGACTTTATTTTCGCTAATAATTCATAATTATGATTATTATGACCCCTTATCAAGTTTACTGCAGCATCAGTTTAGCATATTCAGCCTATTAGTAATGTTCCCACTGCTGGGAAACTGGCCTCTTCCCCGTGAAATCCACCACGAGGGCCAAATGCGGGTTGTTTGATGTTATATGTCATCGATTTTTAGGGTTCCGTACTAAAATGGTAAAACGGAACCCTTATGGTAAGATTTAGTCTGTCTGTCTGTCTGTCTCAGCTGGATATCTCAAGAACAGTAGTTCTTGAGATATCCAGCTATCCAGAGAAATCAAGTTGATAGCATTAGTAAATGCTATCAACTTGAAATTTGGTTTTAGATGACGTTTGCTTAACTATTATAAGAAACAAATAAAAATATATGTATATTTTTTGCAACAGGGACTGAAAGGGGGTCTGTAAAATTTAAAGTGGGGCTATTAAGGCATGTGGGGTATCATATGAAAGAGCGTAGTTTGCACAATCTCAAAAAAAAATTTTTTTAGGTTGCTTAATTTTCGACTTTTCATGAAAAATGTTAAAAATTATACAGTTCCCCCCCCTTGTCTCCGATGTTTGCATAGAGAAAAATCTGAAATAATTCTGTGATTGAAGTGTATGTAAAGATTACAGGAAACATAAAAAGAAGTATCTAAATAGCACACTTTTTCAGAAATCATCAACAAAAATTACATTAGTTCCACTATCGGTCAAGAGATGGCGCTGACATAAAACTGCAATATTCTACACCGCAGAGCAGTGTTAAAATTCTCTGACAAATATAGGCCTCGCCGATTAAAATTTAGAACGCAGTTTGCACATTCTCAAACATGTTTTTTTAGGTCGCATATTTTTCGACTTTTGATGAAAAATGTAAAAAAAAAAATACCGTCCCCCCTTATTTCCGAAGTTTGCAAAGACAAAAATCTGAAATTATTCTATGTGATAAAAATGAATGTAAAGATTACAGAAAAATAAAATGAAGTCTCTAAATAGCATACTTTTTCAGAAATCATCAACAAAAGTTACATTAGTTCCGCTATCGGTCAGGAGATGGCGCTGACCTAATACTGCAATACTCCACACCGCAGCGTGCATTGTTAGAATTCTCTGACGAATACAGGCCTCGTCGATGAAATTAAAAAGACATATGATGGTACGGAACCCTCGGTGCGCGAGTCCGACTCGCTCTTGCCCAGTTTTTTTTTTGGTTCTAGGACATGCCGGTTTTCTCACGATGTTTTCCTTCACCGTTTTGAGAGCAGTGGTAATGAAATAATTTACTCAAATTAAAGCGCTTGTCGAACCTACGACCTACAACTCGTAAGCAGCATTGAAAAAAAAAAAATAAAACCACCATTTCGCCGACTCCATTACTTTCTGCGGAGCCGTTCATTAACACATGCAAGCTTTTTTTAAAAACCTAATGAAACCGTTTTGCGTTTCCTTTCTGTGTTCAATTTGCTTTAATGTGCATGTTTAAACACGTTTCTATTCAAATACTCAGTAAATGCGGGTACTATGACATCACAATGAGCTTAACTCTTACTTCACTTCTAGATGAGTGAACACGTTCTATAGGTAAAGTCAGGGTGATTAATTGTTAAGAATATTATAGTCTATCAACTGAAATTGTCCGTAAATTCAAATTACAAAGGTCTTTTTCTGGGGTATCGTATTACCAGTAACTGTGAAGGTCAGAATCAAATAGTCAGTCGGCCCATATAAAATACTGGTAATCAGCTGCATCCGTTAGACTTTAAGCCCTATATCGTTGGGAGCAGGCCGGGCAGATGACGATGATGACGTCTTTTTGTGACAGCTGTCTGAAATGGCTATAACATTAGTCACGACAAATTGGCGAAGTGTCTTTTTTGATCATCTTCTGCCTAGCCTTTTCCTAGCCTAGGCTTCCAGTCTAACCGGATGCAGCTGAATATATTATATTTTACATGGAGCGACTGCCTATCTGACCTCCACAACTCTGTTACTGGGTAATACGATACCCCTTGATAAGACTGGTTGTCAGACTTTCGGGCTTCTGACTACCCGTAACGACTGTCAAAAGATTCACGAATGACAGCCGGGACCAATGACTTAACGTGCTTTCCGAAGCACGAAGGGGTCTCGGTATGTAAAGGTGGTCACCCGTCCATAGACCAACCGCGGCAAGCGTAGCTTAACCTGATCGATCGACCTGTGTGGCTGTTATTATTTAGCTACGGGCCACTCTCCCGAAGTGTCTCTTTTGATAAAGAATTGATTTCCCTGACTGTACACACACACACACACACACATACACATATAAAAAAGTCGCAATAATTATGCACTATTGCTGATGGTCGTATTACAGAGTAGGTAGGTAACCTCCAGAAGACAGACCTTCCGTCGCCGCGTCGTCTTCGTTCATATCACCGTTGGTCAAAAGATACAAATAATAAACTAGCCACATAAAACACATTTACTGGTTGCGAAACATAAAGCATATAACGATAAGTGAACAAAGCGATAAAATAATAAATTGCTCGGAATAAATTTATGTTATCAAGCGCACAGATGTTTGTACGGAAATTGTGCATTTTTTAAATCATTTGAAGCCTTTATGTAACTTAGAACCACGAGTATTCTTGTATTACGAGTATTCTCCGAAAGTGGACTACCAAAGATAAAGTTTGCCAACCTATGTTATTAGCATTTACCGGGAAGTATACCCAAAAGCCCGCTACTGAGAATCCCATTAAAAGGAAACCGTACAATACTATTACGGCTTCAAAATCAAACTCCACTACACTTGCGCAGTAAAGTCAAAGTCTAAGCATTTTTTTCAAACCAGCAGCCCCCCGCGGTTTCACCCGAGTAAGTTTCGATCCCGTGGGAATATCAGGATAAAAACTATCCAATAATAATAATAATAATAATGCTTTATTGAAAACAAAGTAAGTACACAGTTACATAAGCGCACTGCCTCGTTGTTAGCCTGTATCTCAGGAGACAGTTCCCTTCCAGTTTACATAATTACTAGATCCTTACAGCGTTCTCAAGCAGTTGAAGCTAAACACAAAAAGGTAAATTTAAATAAAAGTAAATTAAAAGTTAATTATACAGTGCAAGGTTAATTTAACCGAGTGTGCACGTAGTGTGGTATTCATTGTGGTAAATGATGTATAGTGCCGACCAAAAGTCCATACGCAAGGTCGCACAGTAATCGCTTAAAGGTTAGTTTGACTTATAACCTTTTTCTAATGAATAATTAGACACACACATACTCGCTTAGTAGGTACCTACTCGAATAATCACGCTATTGATAGTTCCGTGTCATGTGCGTCTGGTACGAAGTAACTATTTAGTAATCTGTGATTATACCCACACAAATCTAAATAAATAAATTATAAGGTAGACAGATGCACCATCCACCGCGACTAAATAGAATGTTGTGATTCTTTGTTGGTTGATAATAATTTGATATAATGAGGGTTAGTGAAGTGTGTTTAATCTATTAACGGTGTTGTGCATTGTAAAATGCAAACTTTAAATATTGAGATGAAAGCGGATATTATCGAGCTGCGTAAAAGTGGGCTTAATATTATATCACAAATATTTGATGAAACCGGACTGACTGTGAGTATTATGATTTAATTATTTTATCGAACATTTATGTAATTAAAGATCCTTGATCCATTTATGTAATTAAAGATTCTTGATCTTCTGATCCTTGTAGTTATTTTATTACTTAAACGTTTTATATTTACCATAGGGTCTAAATAAAAAAATAATATTTCCAAAAGTTTATTTATTTACTTTTTGAATGATGAATATAACATTACCTATGTATAAATTATAATATAATTATTTTGTATTAAATCAATTTTCAAAATAATTTTGTTTCAAAATAGTAGGTAAGTAATAATATTTTATAATTTTGCTAGTAGCCTTACAGAATTCCTTTTTTGTTTTAGATAAATTACCTACTGTGAGTCGAAGGGTCAAAAGATATACCTAAAGAAGAAGGTTTTAACAGCAGTTACCAGTTGAAGTTGCATTGCAAGGAAATATGCAGATATAATTATGTTTAAATATTATAGGATCCATACGCCAGCGTTTACTTGATAGTATTGATAATAATGGGGGTTAAGTTATAAATTACAAATAGATTTTTAGTAATATTAAAATAATATTGTGTCATATCCGTAATAAGGATTATTTTGAGGTTTAGTTTCAATCTTCTTTTCATAATGAAAATGAATACTTAAGCTATAACCGCAATTATAGCACAATATTATTTAAAGTCTAATGGTTGTAGTTCACTGATTGTTCTTTATGAGAAAAAAACTGTTTTAACTAGAAGTTTATTTATAAAATTATAACGAATAAAAATCACTTATGTATAAAACATTTTATTTTTAACCCCATATAACATAAACATAACAAAATAATAACAAAAATAAAATACCTAATTATTATTCTCGTATAATTTACTGAATAATAAAAAAACGAGAAAGATAATTGTTGAAAAGTAAATAATATAGTCTAACTCGAGGATGGAACCCAGACCTTTGCGTTTGCTAATCCAATACGTTACGCCACTAGCTATGTCTACTTGCTGTGACAAAGTGAAATTTAGCAATCGTATGAACCCACCAAGGTCATGCGTAATTACGTAGTACGTGTAAAAGCGAGACGGTAAGTTTTTTGTATCGTTCGACGCTAGCCTATTCGAAAACTGCGTGCGAACGTGTGTGCGTTCTGTGTTGATCACTCACACACAGATGTAGGTACGGGCTGGCAGCTGTGCTAAAGCATTTTGACTTCTAATATGCTTATGCAAAATTGATGCGTTACTGTACATGTGTGTGAGGGAGTGTGAAACGGTGCTTGTGTATTGGCACGGTTAATAGGTATGTGTGGATTTGTGATGTTGTAGTGTATGTGTATATATTTATGTATGTATGCATGTATGTGTTTGGTATGTATTTAAAATATGCGTAGGTTTGCGATTATACAGTCAGTTTAGATATTGGTTAAGAGTAGGCGTTCCACTTGCTCATAATCTAGCTTGGTTAGCCAATCGAGAATACTTTTCCCGAAATCATGGTTATTTAAGTTATGACTATCCTTTGCTGTGAGTTTGTTATAAATACGCGGTGCGATTAAGTTATATTGACGTTTTGCGAAAGATTTTACACGGGGTGTTGGACAAATAAAGCGTCTCTTGCTGGTCGGCAGTAGCTGTGGAATTGTAATTCGGGGATATCTACGGAGTACCCAACTTACGTAAAGTTTACGAACCGATAGAACACCAGTGCGATTATATACGTCCGTTGTGGGGTAGCGGTATGGTAGAAACATAAAAACTTTAATAATTGCGCGCTGTGCACGTTCCAGTTCAATCATAGTTGCTTTCGCTGCAGCACCCCAACAACAGATGCCATAACTAAGTATACACTCGCATAATGCCTTGTAGGTTGATATCAGGAGTTTAGGGGGAGCAATGATTCTTAGTTGCTTAAAAATGTAGATCAACTTACGAAGTCGGGAACTAAGACCAGAGATATTCAGATTCCAGTTTAAGTTCTCATCAACTATAATGCCCAAGTATTTTATATAGTTAGACCTAGTGAGAACATCACATGTACATTGCAAACATGCTTCTGGTTGTTGGTTACATGGGAAAGTATGTATTTTAATAATAAGCTCATCAACTTTAGGACGAGATGTGCTAGTTTTTGTGAAGCATATGTACTTTGTCTTGGACGTGTTCAGTGTTAACAAATTATCCTCAAGCCACCGCGTGACTATTGCAAGACCGTTTTAAGTTATCGCCCGTACTTGCCCAAGTACGGTCATGAAATAAAATGACAGTGTCGTCTGCGAACATGATCGTTTCGGCATTGTAGATAGCAAACTCCGCAAGGCTATTTATATATGTCAAGAAAAGAGCCGGGCCAGTCGTACTTCCTTGCGGAATACCGAACGAGCACGTCGCAGCGTCACTTAGGTACTTTTCTACCCTCACTCGTTGCTCCCTGCCGGACCGATAGTCCTGGGACCATTGTAGAACATGTCCTCTGACACCGAGGTTATACAGCTTTGATTAAAGTATAGGAATCGATACGGTATCAAAAGCTTTCTTTAGATCGAGAAAGACACCGATCACTTTCTCTCCTGCTTCAACATGCTCGGTAATAGTCGATGTCAGCTTTAATAGTCCTAATCCTGAGTTGATATTCCTTTTCGGAATCCATATTAGCAGTCAGTTAATAACTTGTTCTTCTCCAGATAGTTTGTGAGTTTCTTTGTCACCAGTTTCTCAAGGATTTTCGACAAACATGAGATCAGCGAGATGGGTCTATAGTTTGAGGGCGTCTGCTTGTCATCTGCCTTGTGTATCCTATGTCCTTTCCCGGGACTCAAACTATATCTACGGGTATCAAATTTCATATAAATAGGTTCAGCGATTTAAGCGTGAAGAGATTAGTATATTACCATGATAAAATGAATAAATAAATAAAGTTATAGATATTAATTACAGAATGTCAAAAAAATATAAATTTTACGATTTAAGCAACCAGTAAGATTTTGTCTGTAACTACGATTATATCTAATCGCAGTTACTGACTACGATTATATCCAATCGCAGTCACTGCGCAATCAATTATAATTGGGATAGAAATCTCTTTCAAATCCGCAACAAGTAGGTAACGCACGTGGCACGTGCTTACTAAAGTGTAATTTCCAAAGCCTTCGCTTGGCTAACATAAAAACAAAGAATGTAAACAAAACGAAAGCCATCTTTCACAAATGAGCAAAAACTCATAAAATATGTAAACTCTTTAAAAGAAAACCGTTTTTGTTGTAAACGATACCCCGAGTCGTCGTAGGTATTACTACGCCCCGCCGCGCCGTCTCGTATCGACTAAACTAATTTGTAAGTTTAAAACCGACTCGAGGCGGATATAGCCGGATTTGTCGTGTTCCGTTCTTGTAATTTATACCGTTTAGTGTTTTTCTTTGTAAGTATATTTTCTTTTACTTTTGATTTATTTGCATTGTGTAATTGTATGGGTATTTTTCGTAATCGCCATTCTTTCTGAAAATCTCATAATGTGGACACAAGAATCTTACTCCTTTTTAGAATGTTCATATTACCTAATTAACATACTAAAGTGACTTCCTTACATTATTATATTTCCTGACTAGTCTTAACCAGTCGCCAGGTTATGAACCTTTTCTTTAATATCTTTTTAACTTCTTGAAATATACTCACGTAACACAAATGTGTGTACAAATCACATTCAAGACGTGTGTGTATGCTGTGAAAATCTACATTTAACTTTTGTTCGTACATATTTTAATATCTATCTCTGCACTAAGTTAAAAGGAGATACTTAATGTATATTAAAAAGTGAAAATGTGGAAGAATTTTTAAAACATTGTGAGGAAATCTTAGTTACAGCATTCTCATTATTATCCGCTTTGAGCAAACGTGGTGTTCAATGTTCGTGCCTTCTCTGTATGAGAAGGGGCCTCTGCCCTGCATTGGGACAAAACAAAACAGTGGCTCTCGGGGAGTGTCGACAAAAGTGAAACAAAACACAATTCAGAATATAATAAAAATTCGGCTAGAAATTCGGAGACACTATAAAGCATATTATAGTGTCTCCGAATTCCTAGCCGAAACAGTTTTTGATTAAATAATTTTGACTTCTTCATGACACTAATATTAAATTTATATGACCACGGCTGTAATTTTTACATAATTCCTGTAATTTTTGACATTAATCTTGTAGTGTTGACTTCTGTCTTGTAAATTTGACATAAATATTTTAATGACAGACATGTAGTAACTTTGACATTATTCTTGTATTTGATTGACATTAAAGTTTTTGCCTTTTATTATATTTTTACATTAAAGCATAAAAATAATTCTAATTTGTAAAGTTTCTAAATTAAAACTTTGTAATTGCATTTTTCGATTTTTAGTATTGTTAATTCTTTTCATTGTTATGGAAACATTTGTACGCCGACACTTAAACATGATTGGACTCAAACTATGGTAATATCTTGAATGCTCTTGCATGTATACAATGTTTAACAAATAAAGAAATCTTATCTTATCTTAATACTTTGGCATCACTCACTGACATATCGGATATACATTAAAACCGAGTACATCCCGAGGACATCCGAACACATCCAAAGCGGGTATTTTTTTAATCGTCTTATAAACAAAACACGCGCGGTGTTGCTTACTGTAACAGTGGCGCGAGTTCAATGGTTTTTTTTCCCATCTCAAAAAATGCCTAAAGAAGTTTTCACTTCAATAATAGTACTATCATGATTTAAGCATGTGCAAAGTAGATAATATTGCGCATACCGTATCCACAAGCTATCCGATACGATGTGGATACGGTATGCGCAATATTACCTACTTTAAGTCTCATAATATAGCCCTGTGTATGAGATTTAACTAAAATTACTACCTCTCTAATACTATTTGAAGTATCTTTCTGGTTGGTCTATCGGCTTGTGACGAATGCCAGCATTATTGACGCAAAAGCCAAGCTTTGAAAGCCGAAATCCTAATCAGCTGTCAAGCGTCAAACTCACAAAATATGCCTATGTCCAGGGGGCATAAAGACTACTTTGGTAGAATCATAAAACGGTAACATAATGGACAGTTAACTATTAAGTTAAACGTATCAAATCCCATGGTGAAGCATTTTTCAGTTATTATTTTTTTGTTAGTGCTAAAATACCAATCAATCCCATCCAAATCCAATCCCAATCTCTTTGATTGTAACCTACGTAGTGCAGCGAAAAAAAGACACACACGGACTGTCTTCGCCATATTATAATTCATAATGTTATCCTTTTATGATTCTCCAAAGTGGCTTTTTTAGGCCCCCAGCTCAGGTGAGGTCAGAAATACGCGTAAATTACTTTGGATTCGTATTGTGATTATAAAAGCGTTTGAAAAATACACTTTGATTACTCGAGTGTTTTATTCCGAAAACAAAAATGAAGTTGTAATTTGACGAATATTTTATATTTGTATTGTTATGGGTATACTTCCATATTTTTGCCAAACAGATTTAATATCGATGATGAAATAAATCCGAAAATTCTCCATGATTGGTTTGATTCCTTGTCATACTTTCTTTTTTTTAATATTTATTTTTTTTAAATATAAATTTATGTATTTTTGTCCATTAAGGATATGTCAACACCATCATACCTTATAACAAAGTAAATCAACTTAGTAATATAATACACACGAAAAAAAAACCTAAAATTATAGTAATACTAAAAGAGTGTACGACTAAACGCCGACAGACACTACGCCGACAGACTGAACACCGACAAGACTTTATTTCGACGGGACTCTTCGCCGACAGGACACTTTGCCGACTGGACTCTTCGCCGACAGGCTCATCAGCGACGCAACTTATCTCCGATAATATAATCAGATACTTGCTTTGTAAATCGATTATGCTTTTCTTGTAATTATACAATTTATAAAAAATAAAGATCTTGCATTGGTTTTTAGTATAATAATATTAATACTTTATGTGACATTTCAACATTGTAACGTATATTAAGGTGCCTAATCCTCAAACATTAACTACCTATTTTAAGATGCGGATTTGAAGGTATTCATAAAATATTTAGTTCACTAGTTGAAATGTTATTCTTACGGATACTTTTGCATTATAGTTCAGTACGAACACAGCCTGTGTGGTGCCGGACTTAAAGAATACCACCACCCCTTACTTCCCGTGGGTGTCGTAAAAGGCGACTAAGGATCGTACCGGAGAATGGGCAGCAGCGTTCTCTATGTATTCCACCATCATACCATATAGCGAGCGCCAACCCGCCTGCCAAGCGTGGTGATTATGGCAAACCCTCCCAAAATTGAGGGAGGCCTATGTCCAGCAGTGGACGTCTACCGGCTGAAACGACGACGACGACGAATTTTAGTTAAATCTCATACCCTGTGTATGAGATTTAACTAAAATTACTGCCTCTCTAATACTACTTGAAGTATCTCTCTGTTTGGTCTATCGGTTTGTGACGAATGCCAGCATTATTGACGCAAAAGCCAAGCTTTGAAAGCATAATCAGCTGTCAAGCGTCAAACTCACAGAATATTCCTATGTCCCGGTGAGGTCAGAAATAAGCTTAGATTACTTTGGATTCCTATTCTGTTTAAAAAAGCGTTTGAAAAATACACTTTGATTACTGCTCGAGTGTTTTATTCCGAAAACAAAAATGAAGTTGTAATTTGACGAATATTTTATATTTGTATTGTAATGGGTATACCTCCATATTTTTGCCAAACAGATTTAATATCGATGATGAAATAAATCCGGAAATTTTCCATGATTGGTTTGATTCCTTGTCATACTTTTTTTTACCTTTATTTTTTTAATATAAATTTATGGGTATTTGTCCATTAAATATATGTCAACACCATCATAACAGTAACATAAGTAAATCCACTTAGTAATATAAAACACACGAAAAAAAAAACCTAAAATTATAGTAATACTAAAAAGCTGCTGCTCACTGCTGAACGACTAATACTAAACTAGATAATTTTTTAGCTGCCTCCGATTTAGGGTTTGCTAAAATGCTTTGAATCAGACCTACATCCAGCCTATTTAACTTTAATTCGTTCAGTAGCAAGTCGCGTTTATCTTTCACTCCATCAGCAAATGCTGAATCTTTAATTTTATTACAAAATAAACAATTGGGAGAGTTAGACTTTTTCATTAAGCAAGCAAAGTTTCCTGATGGATAGTGTCCGGATCTAAGTCTCAAGGCTGTTTTAACACATTTTCTACTCAAGTTAATGCCATCAAACCAAGGGACACGAGGAAGCTCATCCTGTATGGTCTTATACCATATGCCTTTGTCTACTTATAGATTTACTATCAAATTCCTTGTCATATTTATTTTCAATTTAGTATTCAAACTTAATTGCACAAACATGTTTTTGTAACCTACTTCGTGGTGAACCGTACTTTGTCAAAGTTTTTGTTAATTCATCCAATTACTTATCTTTACTTCAGGGGAGTCACGGTATATTACCCCCAAAATACAAGCCTAGGCCTAGTTTGAGGGTTGGGACCAATTCTTTGTACTTAATCCATTCATATTGTAAGACTGTGACTTTGAGTGTCTGTCATATTTTTAATGTACTCGTATTAAAAATACAAGCCTAGGCCTAGTTTGGAGGTGGGACCAATTCTTTATACTTAATCCATTCATATTGTAAGACTGTGACTTTGAGTGTCTGTCATATTTTTAATGTACTCGTATTAAAAATACAAGCCTAGGCCTAGTTTGGAGGTGGGACCAATTCTTTATACTTAATCCATTCATATTGTAAGACTGTGACTTTGAGTGTCTGTCATATTTTTAATGTATATGTTGAGTGTACGACTAAACGCCGACAGACACTACGCCGACAGACTGAACACCGACAAGACTACTTCGACGGGACTCTTCGCCGACAGGACACTTTGCCGATAGGACTCTTCGCCGACAGGCTCATCAGCGACGCAACTTATCTCCGATAATCAGATACTTGCTTTGTAAATCGATTATGCTTTTCTTGTAATTAAAAGCCGAAGTGCGGCTACACTTAGTTTTAGCCGGGTACCTACAACTAGGTGCATTCTGTGTAAAGGGTTTAAAGTAACCTAACCAAACCTAACCTCGGGGTGCCTTGCGCTCACTCTTGCATCCTACGTCGCCTATCGACCGACCGCACAAGCATGCAACCGATGTCACCCGAAGTACACACGAACCGCATGTGGCCGGCTGCACCTAGTTGTATCCGGATAAAACTAGGTGTAGCCGCACTTCGGCTATTAGCCGTGACATATATAAACGTTTTTTTTATTTTTATTTATTACTAGCTGCGCACCGCGGTATCTCCCGCATAAGTGTCGATTCCGTGGGAATATCGGGATAAAAAGTAGCCTACATGTTAATACAGGGTGTAAGCTACCTCCATACAAAATTTTATCAATATTGGTCCAGCCGTTTGAGCGTGAAGAAGTAACAAACATATAAACACACACACACACACACACTCACAAACTTTCGCCTTTATAATATTAGTGTGATATGATTTACCGGTTTGCCTACCACAACTTCTTTGTGAAATGATTTATGGACGATGTAGATATGAAAAAACTACATCTAACAATACTTAAGCCACGGACTACATTACTCAGATACGTTTGAACACTTCATCAGCAAAAGCTGGTCTGCCAACCCTTTTGCAAAAGATCATAAATAAAACATTTCTCGAAGTTAGCCCTTACTTTCCCTTCAACATAGTAAAGACAATAGAAAACTTGCCAAGTATTTGCCAGACAATAGAAGCTACCCTAAACTAACGGCTTTGAAATATTCATACCCACTCAAAAGCGTTGACATTAATTCATTTAGCGCCTCCTGCGTCATACGTCAACCTCTTGCGTCAAAATTGCAATATTCATCCAAAAATAAAATGGGCTAATTGCTTGCGTACATAAACTGTTTTATAGAGTTTTGTATGCTGCGTCTACGTTTTGATTGAGTTTGCAAAGAAACAAACAATAGTAGCGGTTACAAAATATTCACAAGTTTTGAAGACACCATTTACGCAATCGTGTATAAAATTTTAAAACGAATGTATTTAGGAAGCATCTTATTTCTTTTCAGATATCCTGGAGGCCCACAGCGCACGCCCTCGCAAGATCGCCTCACTCATCGGCATCGAGGGAGGCCACTCCATCGCCAACTCATTGGGAGTCCTGCGGTCCTACTACCAACTGGGCGTCCGGTACATGACCCTCACCCATACCTGCAACACCCCATGGTAAGTGCAACTGAGCGACTCAAACATCAGCCAAATTTTGGAACATACAAACTGAAGAAGACGAAAATGTTTTAACATTCATAATATCGACATAAAGTTATTTCTAAGGCTTATTCCCCGCCCTCTTTGTTTAAGCAGTACAAAAGATTTGTGATCATAAATATCTTTTCGTGTTTCCACAAAAAGTGTCTGATAAATTATTCATGAACAGTCGCCGACTCCAGTTTGTATGTACTATGCCGCAGATTGCAAAGTTCGCAACTAAAACTGCAATTAATTGTGCCCGAAATCGCGTATCGGAAAACGCCGTTTCTGCTGTAAAGATTTCAATGCAATTCTGTTTGTTCGCAAATTAGTGCAACTTGACTTAGAACTATTTGTGAAACTAATTAGTGACTTGTTTTGTTGTCAATTAAATTAAACCAAAAACTGAATTGAATGAATTGATTTTTTTATAGTTTTTTATTTTATTTTAAATAACGTTTTCAAACTAAATTAATTCGTAACATCGTTTTCCGTATTTTCGCAAATAATTCGTTTGATTGGTGTTTTATTGTTGTTTTCCACGTGCGCGATGAAATGAGAAAACCGAAGTGTAATAAATATTCCCTTTAATATTGTTTGAAAGAAAGATCCAAGCGATTATAGGCCTGAATCAATACGCAGATTTACAGTTTGTTATTTCATCGAATTTGATCGTGTTTATTTCAAGGTGCTAATGTTCTAGAGTGAGAGAGAGGAAGACTAAACTAAGCTTCAGAACTTTAACTTCACAAAGTAAGAAAATTGCCATAACTTTGCGTAACATTATCCATTGTGAGTAAGACAATATTGCTGTCGGCCTGGAGGAGCAGGTTCTCATGAAGAAGACGTAGACACGTTTTGTGTCCTAAAGTGAGGACAAATAATGGGGTGGAAAAAACAAATTGAATACCGTTCTGTTCGTATTCTTAAATTAAAATCCCTCTATAATATCATAATTTATATGCTGGCATATAAATTAAGCAACAAATAATAATAAATAGAATATCGAATATTTGCCTCACACTACCTCAACTCAAAGTAGACTACAAGTACTAGTACCTACTACCTCTTAGTATCGCTAAACGCGTCAATTGTTCGAGTGCGCGTAACTCAAGCATGCCGTGTTGAACTGTCGACTGAAATGGCGTCACAAGTGGTACGATGTTCTTAAAAGTTGAAAGTGACTGTAGCGTGACTGAGGAAGCACGATTTCACGCCCTTCGAAATAATAAAAAACTGGCCAAGTGCGAGTCGGACTCGCACACGAAGGGTTCCGTACCACAAGGCAAAAACGCCGAAAAAAACATGTTTGTTGTATGGGAGCCCCCCTTAAATATTTATTTTATTTTTATTATTAAAGTTAAAATACAACTGAGTATTTTGTGAATATTTCAAGTGCCTACCTGTTGCCATTTTTGATATCGAACAAAAAAGGGCAAGAAAATCGCGTTTGTTGTATGGGAGCCCCCCTTAAATATTTATTTTATTTTGTTTTTAGTATTTGTTGTTATAGCGGCAACAGAAATACCTACTTACATAATTTGTGAAAATTTCAACTGTCTAGCTATCGCGGTTCTTGAGATACAGCCTGGTGACAGACAGACAGACAGACGGACAGACGGACAGACGGGCACACGGACAGACGGACAGACAGCGAAGTCTTAGTAATAGGGTTACGTTTTTACCCTTTGGGTACGGAACCCTAAAATGATGACTTCTTAAATTATGTTCCTGTTACGATTACCCCAGATACTGTGTGTGTTTTTATGGAACAGAAGTCAATAGAATAAAAACTTTTTAGACCTATAAATCGGCAAATAGAAGTACCAGTATTGCCTGAACAAAAGGAAGTGCTCGTAGCGTAATGGCTACGAAGGTCTACGAACCGTAGCTCCGAGGCTAAGACGGACTTGTTTGCTTCTAAAACTAAGAATAGATACTAAGACACTGGACACTAATAATCACTGCCTTTGTTGAATGTCTCAGTTACACTGGAGGTAGACATCGATTCAGAAGCAAAAACTTTGAACTCGCCTGGGAATGTAACTCGATATCTGCGTCTCACTGATCAAAAACGCAAACATATTCAATTTTCAGCATGTGGATCACCACAAAACTATTACTAGATATAATAGGTATACTGTAGGTACAGTCAACAGCAAAAGTAGATGATCAAAATCAGAAATTCAATACTAATGAACGGAGTTCGCGTCAGAACTGTGTGGCGTCGAACTGATTCAAACCACTCAACGCCACATCAACGCCACACAGAAATCACTCCGTTCATTAGTATTGAATTTCTGATTTTGATCATCTACTTTTGCTGTTGACTGTACTACAGAAACCTAGACAGCCCATAAAACAGTGTACGGATGACAGACTAAATGCAACGTCATCACAAATTAGTGACGACTAATGCGTCATGTCATGTCTATGTCTATTTCTAGTCGAGCGTACAGTGGTATCGTTTAACTTTAAAAAACTCACCGTACCACCAGGGGTACGGCCAGGGGTACGGTGGGTCTGCAGTGCGACAATCCCGCTCTAATTCTACAAAAAAACAATTTTAGTGAGGTTAATTACCTAACTAGAGATTGTGTCACTATGTGAACAACTGTTCACATTCATTTCGCCGAATTTATACTCTTGCGACCATAGCGACTTCTAATTCGATCCCAACGCCATCTACCGAGTTCGAAGGAAGCTTTATTTGGGGTGAAGCCGCGAAGAGGGTGGCTCCCTCTTAAGTCCAAATAGCAATCTGAAGTGTTATGAGACCCTCCCGGTTGGTTCCCGCATTGTCGAGGTAGGGGGGGGTCATTAGCCGTGGTTTGGTCACCCACCCGTAGAGGGGCCGCTCGTCAGGGCTTTTGCCAATAAGCCGACGACGTACCAGCCAACAAGTAGGTTGCGGTGCCGCTTGGGCGACATCGCAACTGAGGCGGGTATGGGAGGCATCGCGGCTGAGGGTTGGAGGCCGCGGCGGGAGAGGAGTGCTGGTATTGCGGTGCGCCGCTCTCTCTACCTTCCGCGGCCTTGACGGGGTCGCCACCGTCCGATGGCGGATGCGGTGGGACCGCAGGGGAGGAGGAGTGTTGGTATGACGTTGGCCGCTCTCCCTATCCTCTGCGGCCGAAAATTGGCAGGCGGCGGGGCCAATGACCTGACCCATCGCAGGGGGACCAATTGTGCCCAGACACGCGGTCTTCTAGCGCCCATGTGCTGGTTTGGTCCCTGAGGTCACAGCGTGCTATGTGTTCTGGTGCGCCGGTGATGGGGAGTACTCCCCAGAGGAGGGTCCGGTGACGGACAGCCGCGGCGGGTTCACGGATGAGTGTCAACGCGTGCCCGTGTTCCCGTCGTAAACGGCGGAGGAGGACACCGTGGAGTTTTAGTGGGTTAGAATCCCATATAACTACACTATCTCCCCGTGGTAGTGCAGAATGCATGAGCATTTTTCCACGTTAAAAAAAAAAGTGTTATGAGATGATAATTGAAAAGGTGTGAATGAATTGGAACATGTTATTTTATCAAATTATTTCGGCGTGTACACATCTGCTTACACGTCAGTGCCTCACAAAGCGATAACGTTGAACTAGCGGACCTGGCAAAGTTAGTACCGCCCATCTGCATTTCTTTTATTGTATTAGTAATTCTGCTATTCGGGGCGGAGACCTAACTAAGAAATCAAAGATCATAAAAATCGGTTCAGCCGTTCTAGAGTGCAATGGTGCAACTGACCCAACTATATTTTATTTATATACATATAGATTTAGCGCCAAACGAATAATTAAACCCATAACTATAATATCATTGAATGTTAGTTCCCGTCGTGTTTATTGGAACACACTAATATTTAACAAGTTTAGCTAATTGTAGCTAACTCACTCATGTTAATCCCGCTAATACAGTGCGTGTTTGTAATTACATATTAAGCGGAGACACAGAGCAGAGATAATACTGTAACTTTAATATTATTATAGGTAATTAATAGTAGATATTTCACTAAGGGGATAAAGCAGTTGCGGGCGCTATTTTGAATCCTGAACGCTACGAAGGAATTTAGGGCTTCCGAGGCAGTGAGGGAGCTGAGTTAACTCCTGAGTGCAGCGAGGGATTCATGCTCGCCTAAGACGAAGACAACTTTATCCCCGTGGAGATTACTCTACTTTTCACACCTACTGCGAGGTATGATTAAAACCAATTCGAATATCGAATTAGTAGTTTATGAAACTGCTAAATAACCGGAGTCATGTGTTGTGTGTCATACACTATTTACCCAACTATGTGACAGCAAAGACAGAGTTATGTTTTTATGCGTACAGTCACGAGCACTAATATGTCATCACTTGGCTACTTTCAATTGCGCAAAGTTGAAATATGGCACTTTACATAAACCTATTATAGGTTCGAAAATACTATGTTAGTAATAACATAAAATTTCATTCAAAAATAAAGGAGAAAATCGCCTTTGAATAAAGCCAAGTGTATACATATTTATGCTCGTGACTGTACGTATCTTTGTATGTGGAATTTTTTATAGCATTCTAACGGCCGGATGGATTTAATACATGAGGTGTCTATCGACTCGTCTGGATCGCGCGAAAACACAATAAATAATATTATTATCCTCAATAGGGCCGTCCGCGTGAGTCAAAATCGATGATCGTTGATATACGATTTTCGCAGTTGAGGTTCCAAATTCAAATCACATTAATGAACAGCGGGTCATAATGAAATTCAGTATAATATTAATGCTACATACAAGTAGCTTGCTTTAGGTTAGTTTTGTATGATATATCATTAGATGTTAGCGAGCAGGTGGTGTAACAATATAATTATTTATAGGTGGCTCGTGGTTAAATAATAATAGCTGCACGGGTCCGTCGAAGGTTAAGCTACGCTTGCCGTTGTCGATACGTGGATGGGTAACCATCCAATAAATATTGAGACCCCTTCCTGGCTCGGGAAGCACGATAAGCCATTGGTCCCGGCTGTCATTCGTCGATCTTTGACAGGCAGTCGCTTCATATAAAATACTGATATTCAGCTTCATCCAGTAAGACTAGAAGCTGACCCCAACACCATTAGGGAAACGCTAGGCAGACCAATATAATTATTTTTTATATTTAATTTCCACTAATGTTAGCCACTGCTCCACAGATTTTTAACCGACTTCAAGAAAGGAGGAGGTCTCTCAATTCGACCGTATATATTTTTGTTTGATCGAGAGTACCCTTGCCAACATGCACGCTCGCTTGCAGGGAAAGGCACGGTTACCTCGTAACAGACCATAGACATATATAAATTTAAAAAAACTGCGTATCCCATAAAATTTTAAGTACCTATATTAGAGGACGTCGTAAGGACATCGCTTTCTATTTCTACGAAGAATAGACTCAGCTCTTTCTATACAAAATGACATTTCGTTTCTCCATTTTTGACATCGCACCGTAGAAATCCTTCTGTCACTCTGTCTTTCGTTTCTAACGATCTTTGTCTAGGTCCTTTTTTATGTAGACTTTTTCAGAAGAAAGTTTTCTATCCCAAAGTGTCAAAATCACACTGACAACTGATAGTTGTCTAAGGTAGTGAAGAGATTTTGTAATCGCGAAAGACTGTAGAAAACTTTCTACTCGACGGCCACAAAATATGTACGGTTATCTAAAAAATTCCGTAACGACTGTCAAACTGTCAAAGATCCACGAATGACAGCCGGGACCAATGGCTTAACGTGCTTTCCGAGGCACGAAGAGGTCTCGGTATGTAAAGATGGTCACCCATCCACGGACCAACCGCGGCAAGCGTAGCTTACCTTGATCGATCAACCTGTGCGGCTGTTATTATTAAGCCACGGACCCCTCCTTATAATGTGACTTAATATCAGTAAAAATCAAGAATCAAAAAGAAATAGAAATCCTATGACAAAACAAAGAATTCTGAGTCGAATTATGTAAAAGAGTGAATTTCGTAAAAAGTGCAGTTGACTCTTTCTACTTTGCTGCCGTCGTACTGTCTACACGGAACGTCATCTTTGTCTACTCTTCCGTCAACAATTACAGAACAGATACCATCATCCTAACGAAGGCACGATATTGTTAGTTATCGGGTAGAACTCCGGCGTCAGTCCACCTTGTACTAATTTTTTTTCTTCCACTAAGTAACCAAACTTATTACTCCATCTTGTTGCCAGCTGTGTAGGTACTCAGTATTGAAGTTTGGTGGCTGGCATCTGGCTGTTTGCTATGCATATTTCGTGAACTGAATTCGAGTGGTCATCAACCATCCAATCAACGATGTTGCAACTAGAAAAACAAGCCAAGTACGTATCGCACACTAGTGTGATTTGCATTTGGCCGGTTTTTCTTATAAACTGTTGGTGGAATTGATCCTTAGTGCACTACACAGTGTTACCTCTGCGGTTAAAACCTTCTTTTCTATTTTTTTTTTCAAAATCATTTATTTGCTAATATGGGTAATTACATAGAGTTGTTAGAAAAAAATAAAGCATAGTTCAACCATATTACGCCTTGAGGCATGTAAATCTCAATCTTTTACTGGATCACATTCACAGCATGCATTGTTATACAGGTACTTGCAACAAAATTTAATAAATATTGACACAACTTTGGTAATTTCACCGTGGCAAATAACTATAAAATATTAGCAAATATTTATGTCACAAGAATAAATCCAAATTAAAATGTCATGTATTAAGTGAGAATATCAAGATATATTTGTAATTAATGTTAAAGTAATAATAATAGATAATTAATTAGAGCATAGCATAGCATAGTCACATGTCACATCAACAACAATATTTCTGAGAACAATATGTCCTTACATCCTCTGTTAAATAATCCTGAATACTATAATAACATTTTCAACACACTTGCTCGTAAAGTGGCTCTTATTGAACCGCTTTTAGGTCCATAATGCAGTGTATTAAAAACGCGTGCTTTTTCTTTACTTTAATCCACATGTGCTTTATTTCCACAGGTAACTATTTACTAGTCGGAGATGCGCGCTTTTTTAATCTTATCAATTCACTTTTTTTTTTAATAGTCTGTATTGTCCTTGGTCCCAAAATTAACTAATATTTATTTACCTTAAGGTGAATGCGCAGGGACCTCGGACAATTTAAGGTGAATGCGCAGTGGTCTACCACTGCGCATTCACCTTAAATTGTCTTAATTTGCAATTTTCAGGTCAGTGTCAGGTTTGTATCTTGATCAAAATATGATTTGCGACTCTAACAGGTACCTACATCTTTACAGAATTATAATCATTCGAATCATTAATACATCTTTCTTATGGAAAAGTTCTTAGGGAAAAAATCTAACTAGAAAGATTCTATTCTAATGACTATAATTCTGTAAATACATATACAGAGCGTTAGGTTAAACGAGGGACATACTTTGAGGGGAGTTAGTACTCATGAAAATGAGCAACTTTTACTATGGGGCCGACCCTGACATCGCAAAAAAAAAAATCAGCTGTTCAGTACATTTTGACGAGCTATGCGAACATAAATGTAGGAAACGGCTGATTTTTTTGCGCGATTTCAGATTTTCTTATTATTTCCCATATTAAAAGTTGTTCATTTTCATGAGTACTAACTCCCCTCAAAGTATGTCCCTCGTTTAACCTAACGCTCTCTATATTATAGTCGCGAATCATATTTGATCAAGATGCAACCTGATACTGACATGCAAATTACAAAAAACGTAAGAAAATTTTAATTATCCACCTAAAATTGTCCGTGGTCCCTACCCGAAACCAAACGGAAAAGACCCTGACTGGCGTTCTATCATTGCGGATTTTCACTGAACTAATGTAGGTATATTTCTCTATGCCAATAGTACTTTCTAATTCCATACTAACTAAACTACAATTGTTTTTTTTTTACAATTGTTTTTACATGCTCTGTGGTCAGTGCTTTTATTTACACTTGCGCGCGCATTGCTAGTACTGGCTATACGGAAAGACAAAACCAGCGCGCAATTTTCCATACAAGTTAATATTTAACAATACAAGTCTGTTTTTTCCCTCGCAAGTGTGTTGAAAAACGTCGTATGAAACGCGTGTGCATCGATCATTAGACTCTCGGCTTTCTTATCGCACTCGCCTGCGGCTCGCGCGAATAATACCGCCTCGAGCATAATGATCAACATAGCACACATGTATCATAATGTACTATTATATAGCAAGAATCTTTTTAATATCTTTTTAATTTCATCGATGGATGGAGTTTATAGTATAGACTTTGGTAAGTGATTGTATATACGTGGTGCCATACTGAAAATACTTCTGGCATATAAGGCCGTCTTGTTAGATTTGCAACAAATTTTATCACTTTGCCGCTTACTTCTGTACTTATCAAAAAGATGTTTGTTAGTTCTTGCGAAGCTAGCAACCTCATAAATGTAGACACACGACAATGTTAAAATATTATATTTGATAAAATATGGTCTGCAGCTATCAGTCTGGTGGATATTAAACATACCCGTAATACACCGCTTTTGCGCCTTGAATGCAATTTCCTTATTCGTGGAATGACCCCAGAATATTATTATATTACCATACTTTATCAAGGATCCCACGTAGCCATGGTATGCTGCAAGTACAGCAGAAGGGTCTACCGTTTTTGCCAGCATATGTAGGGCGTATGATTGCTTATTTAATTTTTGATTTAAAGTATCAACATGTGTCTTCCAGTTCAAATTATAATCAATTGACATGCCTAAGAATTTTGTAGTTGCAATCTCATTTATTTTGTTCCCTGTATAATTTATGTAAATGTCAGTAAATTGGGCTTTACGATTGCGAAATATCATAATTTTAGTTTTGTCAAAGTTCATTTTTAAATTATTATTAGTTAGCCATTTTATAATATCACTAATAGTGCTGTTTATATCTTGTTCAAGGGATAACTTGTCCTTACTTGTAAAAACGACAGTACTAATTAATATGTCTGGTCATTAAACTTTTTTAAACGGAATTCTAATTTTGACATGACAAGCAAGATAAAAAAAATCTGTAGTTACTGAACAATCGAGCAGGAGATATAGACGAATAAAATGGAATCCTAGTACGAATTTATTTCCAAAGCTACATTAGTTTGTTGTTGAAAATTATACAAGTTTGCACTGATTCCCGCCAGCGTGCGAAATCCTTGGTGTAACTTCGCATCATAACTCGATTACGTCACCACACCAATTGATATATCGAGGGCGAAGTGCCAATACCTCCTAACTGACATTTTTTGAGAAGATCACTTTTTTATCGTTTTGAATTTAAAAGTGTTATTCGCATGTTTTAGTGAATCGCCTAAGTGTATTTTTAATTGCAACAGCATTCAATTAAAATGTTGAAATATGTATCTCCCAACTAAACCAACGCAATGTGTCTATTTTTGAAGGTTTTTTTCAGTTTGTGTAAATTTTTGACTTTGTCAGTTAGGAGGTACTTCGTCGCCGATTTGAGTTTCTTCGAGTCTGGTGTAGAGCCAGTCAAAAATAACTGTTCTGGCCCTTTTCCCGGATACCGGATCATCTATCAGGCTTGCGGGTGTGGTGTTGGTTTCGCCAGGCTGGAAGCAGAGTATTCCTGTGCTTCGAGACCGGCACGACTTTTTATTCCACGTCGTTTGGTCGTCGAATTACCAGCGGTTCTGTTGAAGGCTGCTGAACTTCGAGGCCATCTTTGCCAGAGTCCAGGAAACTGGTATATTTATCTAATACTAGCTGACCCGGCAAACGTTGTTTTGCCATATAAATTATTTCTAGCTGCCCAGCGCTACTTCGTTTGCGTGGTGTCCTACCCGTTGCCCTACCCTACTCCTACCCTACTCCTACCCTACTCGTACCCTACTCCTACCCTACTCGTACACTGCTCCTATCCTACTCCTACCCTACTTCTAAACTACTTCTACCCTACTCCTACCCTACTTCTAACCTACTCCTACCCAACTCCTAACCTACTCCTACACTACTCCTACCCTACTCCTATCCTACTCCTACACTGCTCCTACCCTACCCCTACCCTACTTCTAACCTACTCCTACCCTACTTCTACCCTACTCCCATAGATATATTAAATTTATCTCTGCGTAAGAACCATCCTAGTACTTCAAGGAATATTCTAAAAAATGAATTAGCGAAATCTGTTTAGCTGTTCTCGAGACTTGCGCTTAGCAACACATTCAGCGATTCATTTTTATATTATAGATTATCTAATATTAACACTTACACGCACACTTTATTTTTATTTTCGGGAAAACTTAGTTAATCTGCTTAAGATTGAATTATTCTTAAAACCTGTGCAAATTGGTGGTAACGAGCCTAAAACCCGATTGTAATCGATTAGCTAGTTCGTGAACCAGCGTCATAAAATTTTACCCTAGAAAATACTCGAAAATTGTTACGCTCTATTGTTTTCTCGTGTTCCTATTATATTTTATATTTTACTAGCTTCAATATTGTTCGGTAAACGTTTTATATTTAGATATTTCCACATTTTATATTATATGGTTTTATTTCTTTATGCTGTGAAGTGCCGGTTTTACTTTTATACAACTACCATTAACCCTTCGCATGTCGCGGGTACAGGGTATGTACCGATAACAATAGAATTTCTATTGTGTCTGCTAATTGGACTTGCGACGGGTCAGTTCCACCAACAGTTTACTAAATAAAAAAAATAACACAAAAAAATGTATAATTATAATTTTTTTTATTACATTTGATTATTTGATTCTCGACCAGGCCCTGCGTCACACGGTTTTTACCTTTCCTTATTATGTCTAAGTTAACTATGGATTTATTATACACGTAGACCTTCCGGAATAAATTCTTTAAATGATATCGAAAACCACATCAGAATTGGTTGCGTAGTTTAAAAGAACAACGCAGTCCCACAGACCAACATGAAAAGTGACTTCAATTTATATTAAGTATAAATATAGATGATAGAGGCTAAAGTAACACGAATTTCGTGACAGCTGTCTTCCCGGTAGGTATAGTGTCAAAGATACAGCCCCGTGAAATATCAACAGACAGCAGTCGGCGTAGCCTTATATGCTTTGTAATAAGGTCATGATTTAGGTAATTAGTACCTAATTACAAGCAGGTAATTGGGTAAACTAGACGGTTAAGATACATGTAATTTCTAGATAGAAACAGAGCAGTATTTTTCAATAACAATTATTTTTTAAGAAGTTCATAAAAACTCTAAAGTTGCTAGAAAACTTCTTGAGTCTAATCGATTGAGGTTGATTAGCAGTATAACACTAACCTTACTCGAGCTACTTGTGAAACGTTGCCTGTAGACATATCATAGATGGTAAATGCAGGCGGTAATTAAGTCCTCACTAATAGGACGCAGTTATTAACTGCTTACGTGTCAGGGCGGTTATGTACGGAACTCGGTAGACATCTTGATGTCTAGGCTGACATAGTGGCTAGGGGATGGTTTATTAGGCTACTACTGGCTAAATGATAAATTATTTTATTTCTGTTAGTATTTTTGTACAAACACTTTTACACGTCATAAATAAGTTATGTTTTAAAATTAGATGAGTTCGGTGTTTCACTCTTTTAAATTCCAAACATTCTTGGTCAGATTATGTGAGGACCATGTAGTATCTGAATTGGATCTGTGCAGCCATTTGTCACGCATTTGTTAGTAATCATGTAGCTTAACTCAGAACTTAATGAGCTTATCGTTGTTAGCGTTTGTCTCAATAAATCTTTTTAGCGTTTATCCTTCCGATGTTAAACTAATTGATCTGAAAAGGTTTCCCTTTGTGATACTTTAATGTTAGTAGTAAGTAGTAGTCCTCAGGATGTCATATCAGAATCAGGCAACCTCAAACTTAGTAGTTCGGTAGGGCCTGACCACATTCTTGCAGAAATTATGAAAATATGTAAAAACATTAATATTGCGTACCTTTGTTTAAATTTCTAACCTATCCTTGAAAACAGGAATAATATCCATCACAACGGAAGATTTCAAGGGTGAGTCCTATTCCCAAGTATGAATAAAACATAAGTAGAAGAATTCCGTCCCATTGCCCTTTTGTCATCACTAGCTAAACTTTTTGAGTATAAAATATACTATCTTTATTCACTGGTTGAAAAGTATCTGTGTAACGAACAAAATGGTTTCAGAGAAAAAAGATCAGTAAATAGTGTTACGAGCTTCGGGTAGTGACACTTTAATCAACAACACTAATTACAACTCAAACACACTAATTATGAAACACAATCGCACTACTGATCGCTCTAAGTCGCACTTGAAGATCGCTTCGATGTGTTCGTTTGTGTCGCTGTATCCAAACTGTCCCGCTCGCGGCCCACACTGGCCTTATATAGTGCCGCAGATAGTTCTAGAACCTTCCATTATAGAAACATCTAGAATGTTCGAGTATATACAGGCTCCGACCGACCAGATGTTGATAGTTCTAGAAAGTTCTAGAAAGTTCACGCATCGAAATTTCTAGAAGCATCTTAACTATTAGTTCCGCTACTCGATACTGGATGGCGCTAGTGGTAACTAAGGTCCCCATGTACCAGGAATTAATTGTGGCGCGCAACAATACCTTCTAACCTTCTCACCCTAGCAGACTATAATTATATCAATCGGACCGCGGAGGCCAGGCACCCTTGTACTTGATGGACTTCCGGAAAGCGTTTGATAGGGGCTTTATTTATTCTGCTGGCAAATCTAAGTGCCATAGGATTTCTGCCAGGTCTCCTACGGCTCCTCGCGGACTACACCGCGATCGTCAGCAGTTTGTCAGACAGTGTCTTTATGAATCCCAGGCCTATCATACGCGTTCCGGAGAATCAAGGATCAACTCTCCAATAATTTAAACTAACTGAGAAAGATATAATTATAATACTAAAGGACTAACTCTATAAAGTCAAAAAAGCTTATATATTTATGAAATATATGTATGAAAGCTATCGTTTAGCTTTCATACATATTTAGTAGTAGGAACTTTTTGTGGTATTTTAAGTTACAGATTAAAAATAAATCAAGTCTTTATCTATACTTATTTAAAATACACCAACTCTATAAGACAATGTTACTCAAACATTGAAAACATTAACCATCATTTGGAAATCATCCCCATCCAACCAAATAATTGTACAAAAGTTACTTAAACTAATCGCGAAGTAGTTAGTAGGTACAAACACTTGGAAGCTTGTTAAGCGTGTTCGAGATAGCAACGAACATAAACTAACGTTGTTTTAATGAACGAACGCTCAAAGTGTAACACTGTGTAAGCTTCCCATACCTGCGGTAACTCCTTGGATTTACTGATAAGCTTATTGTCAAACTAACTACAGCTGCCGGTCGATTCTGTAAAAATCCCACTGTGAAAACTTAGCTGAAGTGAGTATAGAGGTGTGAGGAACAGGGTGTTAAAGTTCACTCATCTTCAGAAAAGGGAGGGTCCTCTGATCAGACGGGTGTCGCGTCTGGCGGGCAACTGCCCGATGATCCGTGTCGGGCCGTTGTATAAATTCTAGCTGCGCGGTAAACTCTGCTTGCGAGATGCAGGATTTTGTGTGACGTCAGTATGACGCAGGTTTTGCATGTGGCGTTGTAGATACTGCTACAGAGTTATCATTTCAGCTAATCTCACTCACTCACTTCACCTAAGTTTTCAGGGTGAGATTGTTACAGAATATCTCGGCTATACATGTACCATGTGGGACGCCTAACTTAAAGCGTCTTAAACATATTATGTAGGTGGGTATTAGTTCTGAAGATTTTCTGCCGACGGCCGATTACGGTTTATTTTGTATACTAGCTTTTGCCCGTGGCTTCGCCCGCGCGGAAGTCGGAAATCATTTCACGGGAACCCGTACTACCGGGATAAAAAGTATCTTAAGTACTAACACAGGTGATGGTCTATCCGTGTGTCTCGAAATACTTTCAACCGGAAAAGGTCGACAACCCGACAGACAGAGTTACTTTCGCATTTATAACATTAGTATGGATTAAAGACAGGCTGATAATAAACAAAACTAATGATACACTTAAGAGAAAAAAAATATTTTATTAATTTCTTAGACGCCCTTTGACCCATATCTTACCAGACGGCAAGCAAGCGGGGCTTATAAAGCAATTTGAAATAGCTTTGAAGTTGCTATCGTACTTGTCTTGTAAAGCAATCAACCCAAAAGGTGAGCGCGTCCCTTGAGAAAAGTCTCTGACACCTAGTTTAAAATAAATCCAAACTTTTCTTGTACCGACTGGGATTTTATTAGAAGTAACCGAATTAGGCTGTTAGAAGTCTGGTTTAGAATATCCTAAAGTCAAAAGGATAACGTAAGTAGGCCGTTTCTTTAATTTGTCGTTTGTTTGATTTAAAATTTTCAAGTAAAATGAATTCTCTGTTGAGATGAGCTGCGATCCAGCCACTGACCTCTATAACACACTTGTATTATAGAGGTCAGTGGATTCAGAACTTGAAGACCGTTGTGCGTTCTTCTACCCACGCGGCTACCGCGGAGGCCATAGAGGTGGCAATAGAGGTGGCTGCTAACTACAGAAGAATATGGCTTTCATGGTTGCATTCCGTGCAGTTGTTCTTAGCATGATACATGCCTATCTGAACCACGAGGAGCATGGCCATGAGGGACATCCTAAAATCGTGCCATACGATTTCTTGCGTATTCGCTCCAAGTGCTTCTCGTGGGAATATGACCAGAAGTTCCTCTTCCACAACCCCCATTTCAACGTAGCAGCGTTGCCTTGCCAGCGGCTATGAGGATTAATATTATAAAAATGTTACTTCAATCATGCAAACCAGGCTTAGTTACAAATTATATTGTATTATTGTGCTAAACATAGACGACTCACGTCAACAACATTCTAAGAAAATAAATATACCCGGTTAAAACAACAGCAATTTATAATTGCTTCTGAGAATGGAAAAAAAGAGATGTACTGAGAATAGACAACATTATTATTTCAAGCCTGTGTTGTCCCAATCAGGGCAAAGGCCTCCATGTTCGTTCCATTCTTCTTGGTTTTTACCCGACTGCGTCAGAAGGAGGGTTATGTTTTTCGAGTGTATGTATGTATGTATATTTCTTTGGCACGCTCTGTAGCCTAAACGGCTTGATCGATTTCAGCTTGAGAGGTGCCGTTAGATTCGTCTTAATTGTGAGTGACACTGGGTAAGTATATCAAAATTGAAAAAAAGTGGCCGATTTTTGGCGATATACGTCTTCAAAAAAAAAATTTTTTTTTCTCAAAATCTATCGAGTGGCGTATCAAAATAAAGGGTTTTAAAAGGTGGTTACAAAAATATATATAACTTATATGGGTAAAAGTAATTCGAAGTGACAAATCGTAAAAAACACGTACCAAGAACTAAATCGTTTGCGAAATGTTTCCCATTTGTAAACTAAAAAGATGGAAATAAAAAAAGTTATTAAAAAAATAAAAAAACCCGACTGCGAAACTGAAAAGCTAAAAACAAGCCCATTTTAAATTAAATAAAAGTTGGAAGCAGGCGGGACCCATACCATTTTTATTATATTTTCAAATCCAAATGGGTCCCGCCTGCTTCCAACTTTTATTTAATTTAAAATGGGCTTGTTTTTAGCTTTTCAGTTTCGCAGTCGGGTTTTTTTTATTTTTTAAATTACTTTTTTGGCAAGTGTGAACTAGTCTTGTCTGTAGTGTTCGAGCTCGTCCCGCCATCTTTGCTGGGGTATACTGCGGTGTCGCTGCATGCTGACCGTGACCCGACGTTGTTGTTGTTGTTGTTGATTTAGTGCTAGCGTGAATTCATTCGGCATGCGGCAAATGTGGTCGCCGATTTTTGGGTGACATCAGCGATTAGTGTCATAGTCATAGTCCATTTATTTGTCAGAATATTGTTACAGATTTGTTACATACTTTTAAAAGTTCATAATATTCTGCCGTTTCCGGCGTATAAATACAATTTCAGGGTTTTGGTTATTTTGTTAGATATAATAACATTGAATTAAATAAATTAGAATAACATTCAAATTGCAAATTAGTCAAATATTAGGAATGGAAATGTCAAAAAGATTAAATTAAGTCAAAGAGATAATAAGAACAGAATATGATTATTCTAATATTTAAGTCAACTTTTCATTTCATTCATAAAATCATTAGTCGAGTAATAGCATTTACATAAGAGATAATTGAATAATTTAGATTTAAATGTCCTAAAGTTCAGAGCTTTAAAACAGTCTGGTTGTTTATTATAAACTTTGGTCGCCATACAAAATACATTATTAGAAAATAGGTAGTTTAATATTTCGTCTAGGTACACGAAGCATGTGGATTTTGCTTTGCGAATTCAACATTTTGCGAATTCAACATTTTGCAAATTCAACATTGTAGTCCAGAAGGTTAAATTCATGCTTATTTTGGTACACAAAAATACAAATTTCAAAAATATATAGTGCTGGGAGTGGTAATATTTTTAATTTTTTGAATAATGAAACACAGCTGTCCAGTGGGTGCGCTCCACATACTGTGCAAATGCATTTCTTTTGAGCTCAAAACACCGTTAAGTTCTACAGAATTACCCCATATTATAATGCCATAACGCAAAATTGATGAGACATAGCCATGATATGCACATAGTGCCGCATCAACACTAGCCACACGTGTTAATCTGTATAGAACGAATACGAATCTATCTACCTTTGTGCAGAGTTCATCAATATGAGATTTCCAGTTACAGAATTTGGTACTTTTGTGTTGCATTTTTATTTGGGACGCTTACTGTTATATGTTTGGAACTGTATCATTTTGGTTTTGCTAATATATGTATGTATGTGTTGGAGAATCAATCATTACGATTAAATTAACTACTTTCACATTCACATTCACGATATTGTGGATTGCTATCATTCTCAAATAACGAGAACTTTAACCCTTCGATCAAGGAACCACGCGCGACTCGATGGCTTTTTAATTGTTTCTGTTACGGCATTCGACCGGTTAAACCAATTGTCAAACAGCGACAATCGTCACGCATTCATTTCTACTCCCTGTCCACGTGAATGTTTCTGACACTATAAAGGTTCCAACAAGGACAGTTGAAGCACAGCCGTTGGCAAGCCCCCTCACGTCAGCCGCTTGTTACATCGCCCACCGGTCAGCTTCCGCGCAGGAAATGGATTCACTGGCGGTACCTGTACATCATCGCATAGTAGCTGCAAAAGCGACTGTCACACGTGAAGGTAAAGCTTCGATTTCCGGCTATGGTTATCTTGAAGTAAACTGGATTTTGTGCAATACATTCGCACTTTAAATGCTAGGTAATATAATATTCTGTTTGGAGCTTTTCAGGAGAAGCCCAGGGCTTAATGTTTTCCAATAGGCTTAATATAATATATACGAAACTTTAAGGGGATTATGGTGTACTCTTACCTGCAGTGAGTAGTTTTTGAACATGACTAGCGGTCTCCTCGCTAGCTACATTTAGTGACAAATTCTGGGAAATTTGCAAAAATACATAAAAATTGTGTTTTCTCGATTCCCATGAATTTTTACCTAAGCATTATAGAGTGCTTAATTGTTGCAAATGGGTCACTCTTTCAGGTCCTTGAAGGAATACCTAAGTCAAATACCAAGTCACCCTGAATATCCAACGGTGATATTTTCCCTGTTATTTCCACGCCCTATCAATGACACATGTTTCAACTTGTAATATTAGCATGACAAATGACCATTAGGCTGTTGACACTAATAGGCACATTAGTACTACCTGATCCGAAATCAATCACTGCGTTGAATTGCTTTTTGACGTCTCAACGCCCCCAATTAATAACGAGATTATCCTAATTAATGGCAGGTACACAATGCAGGGATCGATTAGGAATTAGCGTGGCAGTTAATAATGTATCGGTAAATTAGTAAACTAAGGTAGGTTAGTCATTGCAACCAGAGATTTCTCGCCACCCGTCGCTAGTGCTTTCGCCGGGAAGAAGTGGCGCAACAAACTCCCAGCAGCACAGCTCAGTTCCGATAGATAAACTTGCTTCTATACATAGTAGGTATAAGTATCCCCTTGACAATTTAAAAGTGCCATGGAATTGATTTATTTTTATATAAGTTGCTTTGAGTTGCTTTGATTGTGATTTTTTTTTGCGCGTTTTTTTAGATCGTCCTTTGCCGATCTGTTTACCGGATGAAAATTATTTTTCACTATCTGACCCGACAGACGCGTAGACGTTGTCCTGTCGTCTTGACTTCATACAAAAATTCCAGAGATAAAATGACGTTCAGTATTTCCCAGATTATTGCAATTTTTCTTTCCATAAAAACCTAAATATTACAAAATATAAACATTAAAAAACAAGGAAAAACAAACCAGTCCAGCAGTTCTCAAGTAATGTGCTTACCAACGACAAGAATTTCAATTTTATATACTGTAACGTGGCAACACCACCAAGCAGTAGGCGTGGCCATCGATCGCGTCATCGAGTCTCAAGAGGTGGCGAGTTGATAAAACGAGCTGCGCAAGAACATTCTGCCCTTTTTTACCTGGACGGTCGGAGCGTACGGTTGTGCTAGGGTTT
Organism: Mesoligia furuncula; assembly: GCA_916614155.1. Taxonomy (NCBI): domain Eukaryota; kingdom Metazoa; phylum Arthropoda; class Insecta; order Lepidoptera; family Noctuidae; genus Mesoligia; species Mesoligia furuncula. Next base: position 1,760,990 of record OU744790.1, on the reverse strand, counting down.
AGGAACTATTTCTGATATTTCTCATTTTATTTTGCTATTGTGCTTGTAATTATTTACTTATTAAAATACATAAGTGTTGTTTTTGTGTTGTGTATATTTTTTTTTATTTAAATTCACTTCAGATCGCTAATATCAGAAGTGGGATAGTGCCTCATTTTGCCTACCCGCTTTTGTTATTCCTGATCGACATTTTATTAAGAAAATAAGTGTCTTGTTGATTTTAAAATCATTTTATAGTAGTTTTCATTTCATCAGGTAGAAGCTTAGTGAAGTCGAATAATGTCCGAACATAAATCTCGCTCTCGTAAACGCAAGCGTGATTCGAGTAAGGATGCGCTGGATGCTATCCTTGCCAGATTAAATACACTTGAGGAACGTTTTGCTACGCCGCCGCCGTCCAGGTTTCCTTTACAGGTTCCGTCGACATCGCCGCAACCGGTCCTACCCGCGTTAGCAAATAGTGCAGTCACCGGTGATGTGCGCGATGACGACTCGACAATCGATCACGTACCACCCTCAATATCTCGGGAAAGTACCTCAACCGGCGGAGATACAACTGGCAGAATCGTTGAGGCTATCAATTCATTGGTTAAAGTGCGGTCTAATAATTATTTTATTTCTAACTTTGATCCACATGTTCACAATATAGACGTTTGGTGCAAGGAAGTAGATAGGGCTAAAGAAATTAACGGATGGGACGATAACGAGTGTTTGTCGCGAATTGGAAACTGTTTAAAGGGAGACGCGCGTGTTTGGTTGGACGAGTGGTCTAGCACCGATCGTTCATGGACCTCATTCAAAAGGGAGTTTAAAACATTGTGCCCGCGAACCGTCGATATTGCGACCATTCTTTACGAAGTGATGACCAAAGATTCTAAAAGTTATGCTACTTATGCCGAATACGCTAGGCGTTCGTTATTGAGGTTGGGACTGGTTAAGGGATTGTCTGACGAGTTAATCGTTGCCATAGTGTTAAGGGGTGTTACTGATCCGCATATTAAGGCCGCAGCCACTAATGCTAAATTACAATCCGGTGATCTAGTACAATTTCTGTCAATGTATGTAAAACCAAAAAATGATTTTCGGTCTACCCGCGATAGTTCTCGCGCATCACGCCCTGGTTCTAGTTCTTCCACCGTCCGGCATAATGAAAATAAGAAAGGGGTTAGCAACTTAAAATGTCATTTTTGCGGAAAGATTGGACACAAACGTATAGACTGTTACAGTGCTAAGAGAGTGCGGTCTAACAACGGATCGGAGTCAAAACCGTCTGAAACACAGACACCGTCACCTTCAACGAAAACATGTTCATTTTGTAAAAAAATTGGCCACGTAGTCAATGATTGTTTTGCCAAACAGCGTTCCGAATCAACCAAACTTAACTCGCATAGTGTAAATTTTTGATAGAAAATCGGATGATAGTGCCTCGAAATCAACGACAGATGTTACAAGCGCTGTAATCGAAGGGGTACCGGTAGATGTGTTAGTAGATAGTGGTTCTTGCATCTCACTCATATCGAAGTCGTTGTTGAAATATTTTAAGGCTAACCAGAAACCGACCCATCGTGTTTTACGGGGTATAGGAAGTCAGCTAGTCGAATGTACCTCCTATGTGACGCTAATTATTGAACTACCCCACATGTCTATCGAAGCCGATCTTTACGTAGTCCCACATAGTTGCATCAGCACACCGGTTATAATAGGTACCGATATATTGAATCGCGCGGGTGTCACGTATATTCGACGGAACGGTGTTCAGCTGTTAACGCGTTCAGATATGCCTGTATCTGTGAACAATATCACTGATAAATCTGATAATAGTAAAGTGAACACGCCTCTTGAAGGTGAACAAAAGGAATTACTTTTGTCGGTTATACGTGATTTTTCGAATTACTTTATATCGGGCACGGCTACGTCTACAGTTACGTCAGGTAGTATGAAAATAGAAGTTTCCAATACTGAACCAGTATGTTACAGACCGTATAAATTGTCGTATGATGAGAGACTTCGCGTTCGCAATATTATTAATGATTTAATGAGCAAGGGCATTATACGGGAATCTGAATCTCCATACGCGAGCCCCGTGATATTAGTTAAAAAGAAAGACGGCACTGATAGAATGTGCGTGGATTATAGGGTCTTGAATTCACGTACTGTTAAAAATAAGTTTCCTTTGCCCCTCATAGAGGATCACATTGACAGGTTAGGGTCAAGTAAATTCTTCACGAGTTTAGATATGGCGACAGGTTTTCACCAAATTAGTATGGAGGAAGACTCAATCGCCAAAACCGCGTTCGTAACCCCAGAAGGCCACTTTGAATATTTAAAGATGCCGTACGGTCTTACCAATGCACCAGTCGTATATCAGAAAATAATTTCAAAAACTCTCAAGCCGCTCATTGATTCGGGAAAGGTTCTGGTATATATCGATGACGTGCTGCTAATGTCCAACACGGTACACGAAGGGTTATTTTTATTGCGACAAGTCCTAGAAACGCTTACTTCGTCAGGGTTCTCGATAAATCTAAAGAAATGTACGTTCCTCAGCACTGAAATAGAGTATCTGGGAAGGGTAATTCATAATGGTCAGGTCAGGCCGAGCACGCGTAAAGTACAAGCACTAGTCGAGTCAAAAAAACCTAGTAATGTTAAACAAATTCGACAATTTCTTGGCCTTGCGGGCTATTTTAGAAGGTACATTCCAAATTACGCACGACGAACTGCATGTATTTCACGCCTAACCAAAAAAAACATTCCGTTTGAGTGGGGAGTTGAACAAGACAATGCCCGTAAGTACATTATCGATTGCTTAACAAACGAACCCGTTCTCGCTATTTACGACCCTCAATTAGCGACTGAAGTACATACCGACGCAAGCGCAATCGGTTATGGCGCAGTCTTGATACAAATTCATGAGGGAGGACTTAGGCGCGCCGTAGCGTATTTTAGCAAATCAACTCAGGGCGCGGAGTCTAAATACCACTCATACGAATTAGAAACGTTGGCTGTGGTAAAGGCCCTTCAACATTTTAGGAAATACTTGTTAGGGATTTCTTTCAAGATCGTTACGGACTGTAATGCTTTAAAGTTAACTGAGCGAAAGAAAGATTTACTTCCACGCGTAGCTAGGTGGTGGCTTATCATGCAGGACTTTCATTATACTTTTGAATATCGGAAAGGGTCTTTAATGTCTCATGCTGACTATTTAAGTAGGAACCCTATAGATGTATGTCACATTCAAAACCCCAAAAATTGGGCTAAGTTAGCTCAATCCGCTGATGAGGAGACACTTAAACTTATCGATAAACTCAATAATGGTCAATTAGATTCTACCCGATACGTCATAAAGAATGGTCTCTTATATGTTAAGTACTCTCCCATCGGCGAAGAATCTCGCTTATTATGTTATATTCCTAAGGGGTACAGATTGAGTTTACTTCATGTATTTCATGATGATCAAGATCATATTGGGTATGATAAGACGGTAGAACTCATTTTGCGGCATTTCTGGTTCCCTGGTTTACGATCATTTGTTAGAAAATATCTCAAACACTGTATTGTATGCCTATCCCACAAACGAGTGCCACGTGCGCCTCATCAACCCATAGAATCATGGTCTAAACCGGACGCTCCATTTTCGATTATACACATGGATGTACTTGGTCCCCTGCCCGAATCTCAAGGCTTTAAGTACGTATTAATTATAATTGATGCATTTACAAAATATTGTCTTTTGTACTCTCTCCATCGTCAAGACACAAACGAGTTGAAACGAGCATTTACGGACGCGATCTCATTATTTGGTTGTCCGAGACTTCTAGTCACGGATAGGGGGCGGATGTTTGAGAGCGCTACCTTTCAAGACATGATCAGGTCTTTTGGCAGTGACGTCCATTTCATTACGCCAGGTATGCACCATGAAAATGGGCAGGCTGAGCGTTATTGTCGAACTCTGCTAAACCTGCTCCGCATTGAAGTTAACCATAAAGGTCAGGATTGGTCAGATGTGTTGTGGAAAACCCAACTTATTTTAAATAGTACGAAACACAGTACGACCTGTATGTCCCCCCTCCAACTGCTTATTGGCAGTGACTCTGCCACTCCCATCATACGTGCTCTTGTCCGTGATGTTGCGGTAAATATCGCTACTCCGAACCGTGAAGCGACTATGGCGCTGCGAAGACAACGTGTCTCGTCACTACTATCAAGTAACCAGCAAAAGCAAGACGATTATGTGAACAAAGGTCGCAAATCACCTCGTGTGTTTAATGTTAACGATAAGGTGTTTGTTATTAAAACTTCACAGGCTGTAGGAAAATTAGATTCCTGCATGCGTGGGCCCTACAAGGTAATGAAACAACTTCCACATCATCGGTATGCACTGGAGTTATTGGCTGGCTCGTACGGAAAGTGTACAGAGGCTGCAGCTGAAAACATGGTAGCATGGGCAGGAGAGTGGACTCCCGAGACATGCGCAGCATTTTTTGATTGTGAGTTGCTTATACTGATTGTCTTATGTCTTACTGTTGCTTACTCATTTAAAGTACTGTCTATGTTCACGTTGACATTGAGATGTGTTCTCTGTCACGGCAGATGGATTACTCATTTGGAGTACTTCCATATCCACGTTGACATTGAGATGTGTTCTCTGTCACGGCAGATGGATTACTCATTTGGAGTACTTCCATATTCACGTTGACATGGAGATGTGTTCTCTGTCACGGCAGATGGATTACTCATTTGGAGTACTTCCATATCCACGTTGACATGGAGATGTGTTCTCTGTCACGGCAGATGGATTACTCATTTGGAGTACTTCCATATTCACGTTGACATGTGAGATGTGTTCTCTGTCACGGTTAATGAATTGCTTAATTGAAGTAATTTCTATGTTCACTTTACCAGTGGTATTGAGTGTGATTCTCTACCAACAGTGGTTTAGTAAAAATGAATGGGGGCCCTCAAGAGATTGATCTGTATGAACGAATTTGAACGATTTGCGTAAGAAATGAGTATACGATATGATTGTATGAATAATGTGTGAAAGACATGTTTTTGAAAGGTGTGTGTATTTGTTTAAAGTATAAACAAATTCTAATTAGCCCAATGTATTTGTGTATTACAGCGGAGTCGGACGACTCGTTGCAAGATGTATCGGCGGAGCCTCGGGCGAGGACAAGATGCGAAGACATTGGCGTAGCGGACGAGGACGACCGCCCGTCAGGAGAGGCCGTGTAACGTGGCAACACCACCAAGCAGTAGGCGTGGCCATCGATCGCGTCATCGAGTCTCAAGAGGTGGCGAGTTGATAAAACGAGCTGCGCAAGAACATTCTGCCCTTTTTTACCTGGACGGTCGGAGCGTACGGTTGTGCTAGGGTTTAGGAACTATTTCTGATATTTCTCATTTTATTTTGCTATTGTGCTTGTAATTATTTACTTATTAAAATACATAAGTGTTGTTTTTGTGTTGTGTATATTTTTTTTTATTTAAATTCACTTCTGATCGCTAATAATACATATAGAAGATCAAAAATATATCCGTGTCTCGGAAAGCACGTTAAACCGTTGGTCCCGGCTGTCATTCGTGGAACTTTGACAGGCGTTACAGGTAGTCAGAAGCCCGAAAGTCTGACAACCAGTCTTGCTAACGGGTATCGTATTACCCAATAACTGGGTCGTGGAGGTCAGATAGGCAGTCGCTCCATGTAAAATATTGGTATTCAGCTGCATCCGGTTAGACTGGAAGCCGACCCCAACATAGTTGGGAAGAGGCTAGACAGATGATGAGGCACTTTTGAATTGTCATGAAGTCGGTCAGTCAGAAAATAAGAAGCTAGTTGCCCATTCCAAAGCGTAGTAGGATTCTATGGAGAAGAACGGACAAGAAACACCAGACTCTTTTAAATAAAATTTACCTATACCTATTGCGAATAAAAATTAAATGATGATTATTAATTTGAATCAAATTCATTTGGTAAACCAGATAGTGAAATATATAAAAAAAAATTAAGTACTTACTTACATTATTTTTAATAAAATACATAATGTTCTTCGTCGTTCCCTCAATGCGGATCACGACCACACAGCGCGTCTCCAATCGTTTGGAAAATGCTGCCTCCAACAGGCTTCTTGATCCCGTCTGACCATCGTGACGGTCTTGAGCGCGTTCTTAACCGCATTCTGCCACCCAGCCCAGAATCATCAATGAGGAGAGAAATTCGAAAGCAACTCTGTCTGTATGTTACATTTTCACACCTAAACTACTGAACAGATTTCGATAAAAATTGGCAAGGCCATAGATGGCATCCTGGAGAAGAACATAGATTATTTTTTATATATAACTTCCGAAATCCACGCGAACGAAGCAGCGGGCACAAGCTATAAAAGTATAACATATTCAGTGACGCGCAGATATCACGTTCTAAGGCATGTTCAATGTTATCGCTTTTGGTTCCTGGGCACCACCTCTTGTTTATGCACTAAATGAAACTTTTTGAATAAACTATCGTTCCCCCGTCTTCTTCACCTCGCATTCTTATCTATAAATACCCAAAGAAGCCGTGGAACTTAGAAATTTTTGATTAACAGTCGACCTCGAACGGCGATCATGAAAATCTACATAACACAAACAAGAGGTCGCGCCGTTTCCTTTTTGAATAACCTCCAAATAGGTACAACAATATGGACATTGGCATGTTTCGGGCATCATAAATAAAATGTCAAACTCAGCGTTGTACATGTATAATTAAATCTGCAACATTAATTATTATAATGGTAACGAGAAACAGTTTTACATAACATTTTGTACTGGAAGTAAGTAATGAATTTATGTCTGGTATATTTCAGTAAATAAATAATAAAACTAAAAACTAAAACCCTACTATGACAAAAAGTCACCTAAAAAGTTATAAACTAGACATCGTAACAAAATAATCTGTAAGATTTATTTATTACATGACATTTGTATTTAGTAATTATTAGTGATTGTAAAATGCTATATTGTTGTGCATCCAATAAATAAGTAAAAATTAAATCAATCTCTAAATAATAATGTAAGACTTAAACACGTCTCATAGAAACAATGACTTGAGAAAATCGAAACATAAAAATAACAATTTTTTACGACTTACAGCGCTTATCGAATACTTTCTGAAATAATTCTACAAGCGCATACCTACAATGCTCAAGTTAGACCTAACATTTTGTTTCTCAACATATTATTTTAGTTTGTTCATCAAACAAACTGCCGGACAACCTACTGGGGTCAGCGATAATCAGTTAAATCATACCCATCTAAGAGTCATCCATGGACAAGATATCGAGAACGGCAAGTATCCATATGCTGTAGTATTGTTTGAGTTCGATAACACTTGCAAATATGGCGTCTGCAGATTCTGCACGGCATCCATGATAACGGAGAGCTGGGTGATCACCGCCGCACACTGCGCTGATTATAGTCTGCAAGTCAGCAAATCCTATGTTTGGTACGGTAACTATACTGTACCGCCATCCGAATCTAAATTGTTTTCTTTAGTATTAGAAATATTCGTACATCCAGGCTACCGCTCCCTGAACTTCGATTTGTTCAATGCGTTCGTAGATAACGATATAAGTTTACTCCGTGTGCATCCCATCAGTCTGCGGCGTTACGGACGACTTTCTTCGGTTGACCGCACCACGTTGATAGGGCTCCCAGTGACGTACGTGGGGGCTGGCGCCACCGACAAGTTGGGGGACGACGACACGCGGCTGCTGCAGCTCGGGGAAGGGGCCGTCGTCTCATGTGATGGGGAATTGAGGGACATGAACAGATATTTGATTTGCATTTCGCCCAAGTGTTCGAACAGACTTAACAGACCAGACAGCGGGGACTCTGGGGGGCCCTTGTTGTACGACGGACACATTGTCGGCGTGCTGTGTTGTATAACGGACTCCGATATGCTTGTGATTGCTGGCTTTACACCAGTCAGCCCCTACATAGACTGGATTTATGAAGTGACTCATCGAAAATAATAATGTTTAGAAATTATTTATTTAAAATGAAATGGACGGCAGAATAAAGAGCTTGGATGGAACTAGTTTCGTACTTGTAGATGTGAAACAAAGAGTATTCGCGATTGATTTCGATGCAATGAACTGTTTTCAATGAACACTTACCAAAGTGCCGTGTCCCGGTAATTCAAGTCGCGTAATTCAAGACGGAGTTAGACTAATTTATGGACAATAAATTATGAACCTTTAGTTATTATTTTATTTTAACTTTCTCTAAATTTGAGTGTAACCCTCTGATTCCAAAAGTGATTTTGATCGTAGATATTAAAAAATCTAAATTATTCTCATAATAAAGTACAGCGACACGAAGAAGAAAATGAAGAATACTAAACTTATACAGTTACCAGAACTATCCTCAACTGTACCTTAGAGCGTCAATCAGGCAAATTAATTGTTAAGTAAATTGATATCCTACGTCAATATGCCGTGTTATAACCGTTTCATACAACTGACAAAAAATGACAGTTGCGAGTTTAATACACGCACAATTTAAGTTACTACCTACTCAATTTTTGACTACTCAATTTACTAAGCAATTTATTTTACCAACATTATAACATTGTTACAGAGAGCAACATCGTTTTGTGCTGCTTGAAACATATTTCTCATTGTCACACTCAAACTGTAGGAAAGTGTACTAAACTAAAGTTGTTTTTTTGTCGAGTTACTTAACATGAATACAAGGCGAATGTCCGCTAGCACTAGGCATTTATTTAGGTTTCGCCAGTTTAAGTAAAAACAGACATCAGTCCTCTGTAAAGTTAAAATCATTTATTTCAATAAGGCACATAAAAGGTACTTTTGAACGTCAAAATTTACTAGAAAATAGAATTGATTCTAGTTAACCTTCGTGTGGAGAAGAAACTCCATCTCCAGTCCATATTTTGTTTACATGAATAAAATAAGTAAGATTGAAGTACTAGAATATCCTTAACACGTTCTCAGTGACCGCATAAATACATCTCAACAGACAGACGATACTCAATGGGCCTGACCCACGTGGTTTTAACTTTAAAATCTGTTGCAACACAGCAGTGATAATGCCGTTATGACACCTCAATCTGACTAGTCTTTTCCCTACTATGTTGGAGTAGGCTGTCAGTCTAACCGAATGCAGCTAAATATCAGTATTTTACATGGAGCGACTGACAACAACATGTGACCTCCACAACCCAGTAAGCCACAACACAACCCTTGGTAAGACTAGTTGCAGACTTTTGGGCTTCTGACTACCCGTTACGACTGTCAAAGATCTACGAATTGTATTACTAGACAACAAAGTATTGTTTACCGCAAAAAAACGTATTTTCTTTCTTCTTTTCTTTCTATTACTTTGAAATAAAATAATAATATTACAAATTAGGTCAAAAATTGCACCTACAGTTGAAACTCCCAAACGGAGTTTAGTAGGTACTTTAAACAAAACAATAAAGCAATTTATAGAATCGGATACTTACACAATAGTTCATTCTGTAGACTGAACCATCAGAAAGGTCACATCCATCTTTTACCGAACACAAGCAAGAAGCAAGAAGCAATCTCTCCATCTGACTCTACTGCATTTACCTTTATCTGAAATGTGCCTGCAATTTCGAGAATGAAAATAAAGTGTGCAATTGCTTGTCAATTCTCATTGTAAAAGTCAGTACCGTGTCCAGTGAATTAGCCGGCTTTTTCACTCTGATAGACACTTCAAAACTAGTTAGCTGTGGTGCGCATAAGTGGTCCAATTGGATTGTCATTCGGTGTGCAACGGGTAGATAATGGTTTTAACTTTTGAAACGATAAAAAAATTGACGCCGCTTTAAATGACGTTACAAAGTGAAAGCACCCTGTTAATGTGCTAGTAAACACAGTAAAGATCGGTGGCTATTTTAAGAGCGTTTACGCCGTACGGCATTTCATACAAACTTTCAAGCCCTTGTTTTTCGAAATGAATGAACCGATTTAAATGAAACTTCATACGCATAAGCAGGATACAAAGGTCTAAAATGTTATTTAAGAAATGTATAATACTTTCGAAATTTCTTATTTAAAAAAAGATAATTATAATCTCCGTTTCAATGGAAAATTTGGCTGCAACACTATTTTTCGAAAATGTTCTTAAGTAACTTTTAGCATATGAAGTTTCATTAAAATCGGTTTATTCATTTAGAAAAACAAGGGCTTAAAATGTCGTAGATTCCTTGTATTTTCGGACCAAGTATGCTCATTGAAGACAGTGATGAAAATAGTATGATCAGATACCTTTGAAACAGGGTCATCATTCATCTTTTTCGCGGCCTTATCCCGATTTATTTGAAGTCGGCGCAGCATATCTTTTTCTTTCATACTTCTATATTAGTCTTCATCTCGGTACTCACCCCCTTTCTAACCATATCATCATTCACACAGTCCATCCGTCGTTTTTTAGGGTTCCGTACCCAAAGGGTAAAAACGGGACCCTATTACTAAGACTTCGCTGTCTGTCAGTCCGTCTGTCCGTCCGTCCTTCTGTCTGTCACCAGGCTGTATCTCAAGAACCACGATAGCTAGACAGTTGAAATTTTCACAAATTATGTATTTCTGTTGCCGCTACAACAAAAAATACTAAAAACAAAATAAAATAAATATTTAAGGGGGGCTCCCATACAACAAACGTGTTTTTTTTCAGCGTTTTTGCCTTGTGGTACGGAACCCTTCGTGTGCGAGTCCGACTCGCACTTGGCCAGTGTTTTGGTCTTACCCTACTCTTTGCTTTAAAAATAAGGTATTGTGAAATATTTTTTGCAATCGCTAAAATCTCATCGCGTTCACAACTTTAATAGTGAACCTTATCAGCACTGTATCTCTACGTCCTTATAGGTGTGTAGGGGGTGTACGGCGAGCCTAAGTCAGCGTAACATAATGCTCAAAGCCGAGTTACTGCCGCTAGGGAGCTACATACCATGAGAGTAAAAAAACAATTTGAACGCTTAGCCTGCGCGGGATCGGGATAAAAACTCTTTTAGTAACAAACTGGAGGTACCTACCTGCAGGTACTGACTTTGTGATAGTATTCATGAATTCATGATAACGTTCTCATTCCGTTGAGGAAATTATAGTGCTTATTTTTTTCACTTTTACTTACAGGGGGCCCGTGGCTAAATAATAACAGCCACACAGGTCGATAGATCAGGTTAAGCTACGCGTGCCATGCTTGGTCTGTGGATGGATGACCATCTTTACATACCGTGACCCCTCCGTGCCGCGGAAAGAACGTTAAGCCGATGCAATGGTCCCGGCTGTCATTTGTGGATCTTTGACAGTCGTTACGGGTAGTCAGAAGCCCGAATGTCTGACAACCAGTCTTACCAAGGGGTATCGTGTTACCCAGTAATTAAGTTGTGGAGGTCAGATAGGCAGTCGCTCCATGTAAAATACTGGTATTCAGCTGCATCCGGTTAGACTGGAAGACGACCCAAACATAGTTGGGAAAAGTCTAGGCAGATGATGACTTACTATTATACAAACCGTAAAGGATAAAAGGAAAGCAATCTGAGAAAACCAGCATGTCCTAAATCCAAAAATTCGAAGTCGTGTGACATCTACCAACTCGCACTGGGCCTGCGTGGTAGATTACGGCCCGTTCCCTCTCACAGGGAGGAGGCCTGTGTCGTGGGAACGTTATAGACTGATTACGTATGCTCATGGTATTGCAGTATAAATCATTTTAGCTTCTACTTGATAATCATGTTCAACAATAATTATGATCACACCTTTACACAACGAAGGTGTCGACAGAGGCGTATTATTAATTAAGTTCCATCCGTAGACCAAGGAGACAGGAGAGACTTTGGCTTGTTTAATTATTATATTTTTCCGTAACCTTTCATTGACATCTTTCATTTTAATTCTCTCCGAGGAAGATAATCTTCAGACATAATTAACAAGCACATTAATGTCAAAACATTTAAAACATCTGTCCACGTAAACAGAAGGACTTAGATTAAACCAATTTCCTTGAACTCAAACGTAATAAGTAAATGAAACGCTGAACAAATCTCCGGACTCCTTATCCAGCGTTTGTTAATTACGTTAAATCCTTGCTAAGCGTCGGCGCCAGAGTCCGCGGGCCGTCGGCGACGTGACGGGCTGAGCGCGACTAATGTCACGGTGAAGCCGTGAAACGGACACACACGAGCGGAGCGGGCCACTGAGGCCTATTTAAATAAAACTGGCCAAGTGCGAGTCGGACTCGCACACGAAAGGTTCCGTACCACAAGGCAAAAACGCCGAAAAAACATGTTTGTTGTATGGGAGCCCCCCTTAAATATTTATTTTATTTTAATTTTATTATTTATTATTAAAGTTAAAGTACAACTGATTATTTTGTGAATATTTCAAGTGCCTACCTGTTGCCATTTTTGATATCGAGCAAAAAAGGGCAAAAAAATCGCGTTTGTTGAATGGGAGCCCCCCTTAAATATTTATTTTGTTTTTAGTATTTGTTGTTATAGCGGCAACAGAAATACATCATCTGTGAAAATTTCAAATGTCTAGCTATTGCGATTCTTGAGATACAGCCTGGTGACAGACAGACGGACAGACGGACAGACAGCGAAGTCTTAGTAATAGGGTTCCGTTTTGTACCCTTTGGGTACGGAACCCTAAAAAACCAACAGGTGACAGGCAATCCGACAATTTTACATCCTTATCATAGTGTCAAAATTGTCAATGTTGTTTTTTTATGTCGCATTTAAATAGACCTCGGTTAGGAAAATAGGATTTGATAGCTTTTAACAGTTACAAAAAAACAACTCCAAAATTCAAAGTCCACCACTTTTTAGTCTTTTTAGTGTTAAACAAGTTTAACAATATAAGCAAAACAGGATCAATGTTTCTCCGGATCATCCATATCCTTTAAAATACCCAGATGATGATGATGATTAATTGTTAGCAAAACGAATTTGAAACATTTTAATTCCCGGGACCCGAAATTGATCATGAATTATAATTAAGTATTTTCTTAGGATTCTAAATAATAAATATACTATTATTAAAATTTCAGTTGGTTTGTAAAATCACATGAGCGAAGCCCGCGAGTATAAAAATATAAAATGCAGTACCTACTAACATGGCTTTCTGGTTTGGGTACAGACACCAGCACTTCAAGCTACTAAGTACAGTCTGTCAAATTTCTTTAATAGATTTTCAACTTTATTGCTACATCATAAGGTTCAGAGTTAAGTTGGGAAAATTTGACAGTTTCGGGTAGCTTGATGTGCTGGCGTTTGTACATAAGAAAAAAGTTTTTGCAGTCTTTTTCTGTGATTTAAGCCTCGTCCCCACTACTATTTCACTACTCTTCATCGACTGTGCGACAAGGAACAGTTTCAACAATGTCGCGGCGATGTCGTCCGACGTCGCCCGACATCGCCCGATGTCTCCGGGGACACATGTCGCTCGACAAATGTTTCTAGTGGGGACGAGGCTTTACAGTTGCACCCGCGACATCGCATCACCCAGTCCCGCCCTCACGTAGACACAGGTAAGGGCGAGACTTAGTCTGTACAAACGACGTGGCATTTGTAACGTCCCCCCGCACTAAATACTTTGAATTCTAACATCAAATGTGCTGCCTAATGGACGAACATTAGTCTCCGGTAAAGGACGGAGATGGCACGTGACACTTGCGGTACATGCGAGGAGGTGAGTGGGACATGACGCTGTGGTGATACTGTTAAGTCGACTCACTGAAATTGCTTTTTGGTGAAATTGTCACTTGGGCTCGTGAGTGTTGGTAGTTACGTTTTTTTTGTGGGTTATAGTTTGCCTTGGGATCGAGCAGTTGTGAATTAGGTATCAAACAATAACATAACATCATGCCCATCTGAGGGTTAGTCAGTGGTGTGTCACACTACACCAGCATTTCACCAGTTATATTTTAGTCACATGTAATAAGGGGCGAGCCTACCAACCAGGCATAAATTCCGACTCCGGGTAGCAGCCCGAAGTCGGAGAAATTCCCGATAGAAAAACTCAGTTACAATTTCAGTGTGATTCAAACTTTGGTCAAAAGTGATAGTGATGAGTTGAGTGACTGGAATTACTTTTCTGAGAAATTGTTGCTTGAATACCCTTGGGTGTTGGTAGATACGTATTTTTACTAAAATTTGCCTTAGGATGGAACAGTCGCTAACTTACAAAAATAAAAGATAATAATCAGAAAGTTATAGCACCACAAACAGTTAAATGTATTTGTCAATGTTTTCACCTACTTATTCAGCCTGTAACCTCCCAATCCTGAGTGTAAGTCCGCTCTATGGGACGTCATATCTCGGGGTGAGGGTCTATGAGTAAAACCAATGGTTATTATAGCGTGAAACCGGCTCGTTTCAAGTCTGTCTCGGCCTTTAAACTTTGTTTTCGTGATCACGAACGGAATCAACAAAAAGCAACGTTCAGAGATCTCGGTTGAGCTCTTTGATTTGCATTAAGTATGTCTCTGCTAAGACTGATTTTTATAATAATGATATACCGTTCGTTGTTATAAATAGAAATATGTTTTTAAAACGTGTTGTTTTTTATTCACATTTATTATATTTGTCATAATTCTGATTAAAATATTTATTTTTTATGAAATATCAACATTTATGTTGATTATTTATTATAATACCTAGTTTGTAAAGCTCTTACGGTACCTAATACATAGAATGAGCACTTTTCGTTTCCAAATATAAAGAACACGAACTCGTTACTTTTCATCAATCTTTAAATAATTACGTTACAAGAAAAACACTCGATCCTCAAAAGTCGATTACAAAAAGTCCTAATCCGTGGAATATTACGTCCACGAAGACAGGCGGTTACCGCGTTGTTTCTTATTTCTTACACAAAACTCGGCGAATAGGAAATTGAAGAAAATTCAATTGTTCTTCAACAAAAGAAGGTGCACAGTTAAAACTGAAAATTGTAAAAGAAATTCACTTTAAAGTTAACAACGTAAATATCTGGATGTAAGAGAGAAGCCGGCGGCGGCGACTCACCTGCTTGTTTCTAAGATTGGACGTAAAGATCGCGGGGATAAGACTTTGTTAACAATTACGTTGAATGTCTTGCCAGATTTTAGTGCCAATATCAAGCGCTGAAAACATTTTTATTCCGTTTTAAAAGTATTTTGTATTAGTTAAATATTTGTGTTAGTTTTTAAGCTTTAAATTGTTTCTGTTAACGATTGTTAACAGAAACAATTTAAAGCTTAAAAACTAACGTCACTAAAGTCTAAAAAACTAACATAACTAAAGTATTGCGTGCTTCATCGTAAACGTGAACATATTAACATCGATTCTATTTTAATGTTGGTGGAGACTGCCGCCTCTCCATCTGATCCCCTAATCGCTTCTTACGGCACACATGGGAAAAGTTGGCGACACCCTAAAATCACGAGACAAATTCCCTTTCATTCGTGTAAGAAGGGCTCTCGATGAAGTATTAGTAAAGGCAGGTTTATCCCGCAATCTGGCTGATTCATTTTTACCAATCAACGACAACCTCGTACCTGCGTGAGAAAAAGTTGATCCTGACTAAAAGCTGCTATTTTAGGAGGTTATGTTTTGTCGTTTTTGGAACCTAATAAAAAAAAATATTCAACGGCAAAAATACATTATTATGAATTTGAGAACTTAGGATACAAGAGCGAGCGAAGCGAGCTCGGGACTTGGGGCACCCCGACTATATCTTAAAATAAGCAAGAATAAAACTAAGTAGACACACGATGTTAAACTCAGTAGCGTGTTGAGTATCAATCAATGGCATAACGGCTATGTCCCGGGCCCGTGCAATTCACTATCCTTAAAGAATTATCCCTTTTACAGGGATATCCTTTTACCCGCGCCTCCGTCCGTCACTTTGTGAAAAGACTGGCTTGTGTTGTGGCGGCTCCCTGTGGTGGATATTTTCTACTTTTTCAACTGTTGTTCCATTTTGCCAACAGTTCGTGAGAGCCGAAAAACTTTTTCTATCTTTTTATTTGCTAGTTGTCAGGAGTGATGTTTTGTCGGTAGTTTTACCCTATTTTTGGTGTCTGTATCCTCACCTATTACTTGTCTGGTTTAATAATTCTGAAGGTTTTATGCATAAGTCGCCAAAGTAACTTTTTTGTCTGAATCAATGGTCGAAAGATAACAGATGTTAATGGTATGGTTTTTCTCTATTTATACATGATCTTATTTCACTTGAATATAATCATATCGAAGCAATCCGACAACCGTGTTGCGTACACGTAACATGTATTGTTTTCCGTTGTCGTCCGACACATCACCGCGTGTCTGATCTGCGCGTTGATCGACGGGTTACAAGCTTCACGAACAGATGGCATGACACAATGAGAGATACACTGAACATGGGTCATTTGTTGGAACATGTCGTCCTCAATCTGTTGACAGACAGACTATTAACTGTGTTTATATGTAGCTGTATGTAGGGATAGTCGAAAATACATACGCTAGGTTTGTGACTTTCGAATTCTTGACTACACGATGTGATATCAAAGCAAATAACTATATAAATTGACCTACATTAGTCAATCCTGCGATAATCATTACACTCTGTCAGTTTCAAATATTTTCCTTCAGTACATTCTGACAATTTCGGACACCCGCCGAGTTCCACACATTCTATTTTATTGCAATAAATTATTCTTCGTTCCGTTTCCCCCTATTTCCTTAAACATATATGTCAGTACAATACATATTTTCCTCACCAACTTCCTCCTTTCCCTTTTGACAAATGAGGTGTTATACCATTCATACGAAAAAGGTACGATATTACAATATTACTTTTGTGTGCTGTTCGCGTACTCTGTACAAGGACGATGGATTGAAAAAATATATCTCCGTGTCTTCTGAGCGCCTGGTATCGATACTTGTTGCTTTAAATTTTGGGAGAATAATCAACATGTTTTCATTTTCATGTACTCGGTCCCACTAAAGTTTGTTGGGTTAGTTTCTAGATGCCACTTAATAACTTGTTAAAATACAATTTCCTCAAGGTTCAAACTTAGGAGCTCCTTTCAATTTCAAACTATCCAATCAGACGTAGTAGATATTTATATTTTAGCCCGTCTAGACATGTTTCTCTCGAACTTTGCCGCGAAAATCGAAATGGGTGATCGCAACATTACTAGAACTACGTTCAAGTTTAATTATCTCATTGGTCCAATATTAAGCATTCAAATAATTTATATAGATTAAATCATCGCTGAAAAGTGTTAATATTAATATATTAGTGGAAGTCGCAATCGTCATTATAATATCTGAGAACGTTCCTTAGAAGAAATATCCAATTTCTCAATTTTTGATAAGTTTACACTTAAATCTTTACAAAACTTTAGGACCTATGACAGTAAACCGGTCTTGATGACCCGGAATACGAATGAATTGGAACTCAGAATATATTTCCCAAATCCAGGCATGTACTTAGTAGTAGTTACGTATACAGAGGGATCGCGGTTTCTAATTAACGCAGTGATTTACTGGCAAGTGTCTTGGATTGCTTTACTAATGTACCACGAGCCAGCACTTAATGTGATCAGCCTCTCATCTCCTTATACAAAGCTAAGGGGCTGTTACCATCCCGAAATAGTAAGTTTATCGTAGATAAAAGGTTCAAATATAAAAATAAACCAATAGAAAACATTTCAACTGCAAAGATTTCGTTTTGGATGTAACAGTGTTTCAGTAAATCCAATTGAACTTGACTTGTAAATCGTACGCTGGGTCAAGGTCCTCTCACCCGAGCTAGTCCACTGGGTGTGTGGTAACAAGGACACCGCCACGCTTATCATGTCTCTACGGGATAGACCTGTAAATGGTTAATTGAAACTTGAAAGCAAAATGGTGCGTACCGGATATGAGAAATATGAGGATATGGCGGGTGAGGGTACACAATAATGTGCACACTTGTGACAGAATTAACACATTGAAGGACACTGAACGAGACACAATAGAAGTTTTATTGTTATTACGTCGAGAGGCGTTAAGTGTCCCGCGAAGTGTTAAACAGGGCCACACGCGTTAAAATCGCTGCGTGACATAAGGTTACAAAGGCACCGCAAGTCGCGCAACGAGCGGTGCCTTTGTGTCGCGCGCGATTTGCGTGGCGCGTCGCGGCTGCCATGTTTGCAGAAGCCTTAACCCAGTCAGAACACAGTCTATTGAAACGTTGGAGTTTATTTTCAAACAAGATATTTACCTAATCTATAATATAACAGTCTCAAAATGTAAATAATGTACAGTCACGAGCATAAATACCTTATACTTACGCAAAATTTAGAAAATTCATTCGCATCGCTGTCAACAGTAAAAAAAATTTCAGCAATGTTGTTTTTTAGCCGAAAAATAGACGAAGAGAACCAGTAAATAATTTTTAAGTGAAAGCTTCTTTAAGCGCGTTGGGCATTTTTTGAGATGGGAAAAAACTATTGAACTCGCGACCCTGTTACCGTAACCGACACCGCGCGTGTTTTGTTTATAAGACGATAAAAAAAATACACATTGTTCAAGTTTTCACTTCTGTCTTCACTCCCGGAGTGCCACTGTTTTTTTTTTAACCAATTTTTGAAAACCAATAAAGAACGCCTTTACTACGGTGGAACAATAAACCACTCCATAGCACTACATATTTTTCAAGCAAAGTGCATTTAAAGCTACCAATTGGATAAGGGGCTGCCAAAAAAGGTGTAAAATTGAGGCAATCAGTGCGCTCCGCATGGCTGAGTGACGTGCAGCCAATCATTCAATAAGGCGGATCACACACTCTAACGCGCCAGGCGACGGTGCGCGGGAAACGGAGACAATATCCACGCGCGTTTTTATTAAATTTGTATGTAAAAAATCACCAATCTCCGCGGGCTCCTTGGTATATCTAAATCACAACTGTCATTCTTTGTCAGTCGTGTGAAATGTCTATAACACGAATTAACTAATGCAGTATGTCAGTCTGCCAAACAATTAATTCCTGACTGTACATGGCTTCTTCTGAGTTACCCAAAAATATTGTAGCTTGTTGTACAATAAAATTGTTTTTTTCTGTCCTTTTATGATGCCATAGTTCCACTACATTATCTTTTAATCTGACCTGTTTTCACTCTAAATCTTTTCCCCTCTTCTTTGCCATACCAACATTTCTATTACCCGACGCCGTCTTGTCCCTCGTACACTACAGTGGCAATTAATTCTCCGTCCGCCACTCGAGCACTCCGCTATACGATACTTTTTAGATTGAATAAGTAACACGCTTCAGGAACGCCACGAATTTCAGATAGAAATATTCCTCCTCGTTAAAATTAAATTCTTATTAAATGGCTTTATGAAAATTGGGTGTCAGGTGGTTTGTTACCTACTTGGTATCTGTTGGACAAAAAGAATCGTTTCAATTATAGTCGGTTCATCAATAGTGTTTATTGAGTCTAAAAGACTTACTTACACACTGGTTTTGTTAGAAATGTCTGCATCACGTCCTTCTAGATTAATTTAAAATTATCCTGGGAAGTTTCTACATTGTTTCTCACGACTTAATCACAATGACATGTTTATCTCCTTCAGGGCTGATTTTACCAAAGTCTAAAGGGCATTTCCGTCATTAAAAACATTCAAAATCTAGTCGAAATCTCATCTCAGCGACAATCTTTGTCAAAAACTTGTCAAAAATGTAAGGATTTTAGAAGTATTTTTGACAGACTGCGAATGTCAAAATTCGATACCTATGATTTATTTGCAAATATGGGTAAACAAAATGTGATTTTATACAATCATGTAAAAATAGCATAATAACAAAACATAAAAAATTGATAGTTAAACAGAATAAAATTAAAAACAGATATCAAGTTACCACAGTCATTAGAATAAAAAAAAAAAATTATCCTGCAAATAGTCAGACACATTATATCGGGATAGTCCAGTGTTTCTATTATTCAATCACGTCCGAAGCTTGATGGCTCCAGCTCCAGCTGAATTAATTGAACAGCCAGACCTAGCCTCGGGCACAACTTACCTGTCCTGTCTGTTGTTCGTGGGTCGGACGCACCGGAGTAATATCGATGTCAATTATAGTATCAAATGCAAAAGGGACATACATGTAACTTGAACAGGGTTTGTTTACACTTTCATTAGATACTTTATAAACCGACTATAGGTACAAATAACTGCACATCTATTGCTACAAATTGCCATAGACAGCGGCTCGAAGTCATAGCTGTGTGGGCTATTTTCGTAGTTCAATGTTGTTACCTCCGTTGTTGACTACCTACATGCATTTATAATGCGCTTAGCTATTTGGTCTGTCGGGGACTTTGAACTCTTGTTATTACACTGTTTGTCAATTTCTGGATAAATATCAGTTTCAGCAAGCTACCCTTTGGTATTCTAAGATATTACATAGCATATCTGATAGTCAACTGCCACGTTTAGCTATTTTCAATCTGACAAAATGAGGCTGAGACATAATTATCATATCGTTATTTTGAGGGGCCCCTGGCTAAATAATAACAGCCGCACAGGTCGATCAATCAGGTTAAGCTACGCTTGCCGCGGTTGTTCTGTGGATGGGTGATCTTTACATATCGTGATCCCTCCTTGCGTGATCCCTCCACATATCGTGATCCCTCCTCAAAGGCAAGGAGGGATCACGATAATCAAAGATCCACGAATGACAGCCGGGACCAACGGGTCCCGGCTATCATTCGTGGATCTTTGACAGTCGATACGGCTAGTCAGAAGCCCGAAAGTCTGACAACCAGTACAGTCTGACAACAAGGGGTATCGTATTACCCCGTAATTGGGTTGTGGAGGTCAGATAGATATAAAATACTGGAATTCAGCTGCATCCGGTTGCACATAGTTAGGAAAAGGCTAGACAGATGATGATGATGATCGTTATTTTATACGCAGTTACGTCAAACCAAATCTTCTCCTCCCACACGTCGTAGCATAGACAAATATCAGCCCACAGTAATAACAAGATCTTTAGTAACCCTACACCCTTAAAAAACAAGCGCGCACAGACAAAAACAATTGTCACCTCCTTGCGGATCACAGCGACAGTAAATCTGCGATCTAAATCATCTGATTACGTGACCACGTGTCGTAGGTAGCAGGGGGGCAGGTCTGGGGCAGGGGGACGGGGGGGTACACAGTGTACGAGCCACTCCAACAAAGATAAGAGATAGTTTTCCAACGTACACGATTGTGTCGTAGAACTGTTTGCTAGTACGTGTTTATGAGATAGTTTTTGACGATAACTGTTCAGCTCATGTCTGCAGCTAGCGTTGAGAAGAAAGTGCAGTGATTAGAGATAGCTAGTGACTTCGAGCCCCGCTTTTTGTTCTCTGTAAACAAAGAGTATCAACTTTAATCGAACGAACCTAGGGGCAGTCAGGGGCCCAACTAACTAATCTTTCCACCACGATTTGAACTACTGTTAACTTGAAACTTCACACTCATTAAAATACTATTTCCTATCCAACGCGCTTTCAAACAACTACCTACTAATGCTATACTACCGCAGAGCACCGAGATGCCTCGGCGGCCGCTGCTGGAGGCGGCATTGTCAACACTTTCCATACTAGCGTGTCACCGTTTACTCGCACTACGACGCTAATGACGTATATAAACCGACCGTGACAGAAGTTGTGCGCTCAACGCATTTTCAGCGTCACGAATTAGTGTCGTCTCTTACGCTTCCAGTCGGTTGCTATTATAAGGCCATTTTGTCTATGTTAATAAAAACAAGCCTTCTCTTCCCCGTTATTCCCTAACGGCTGCAGTGTACAATGTCCTGCGCTGCTGTCATGGCGTCACATAAATTGCATTGTCTCGAAACAAACTCCACGACCAAATGGTCGTGGAGTTTGTGAAAGAGAATTCTTTCGATACAAAAGGTGAGAAAATTTTGTTTGTCTCCGGAATATTATGTAACGTGATAAAGGCTTGTATTTTGCTACCATGTTTCTCTTGGTGTATTGAAATGTAATGAGCTAAAGGAAATTCATGCTTGACCGGCTAGAATATTCATAGTTATTAAAACGTGGAGTTACAAGTACCCGTGGATCTTTTAATTACGCCATTTTAGGCAAGCATCCTTCTGGATGCTTTTTTGAACAAAGCAAAGTGTTTCTATAATACTTTATAGAAACACTTTGTTCAAAAAACTAATAAGCCTCAGGATACAGTTGTTACTTAAAGACTTCTGAAAACACAGCAACTGGAAAATAAATCAGTTTGTCAAAATACATAGGTAGATACCGAACTATTTGTTTGACTTCAAAGCGACGAAACTGATAGAAATTGTTTTGTTCCCAACCAAACTCTAACGAATCTGTCGGTGATCAAACCACGCCACGGTCCCAGATAAACATGTTACTCTTCGTCACCCACCCTTCATGCGTCGTCTAGTGTTACCTGGTCCTAATAACTGTGAGTTCAAACTAAGAATCACTCCATTTGAACTTTGGATCAAATGGCTAACTTAATAAACTTCTACAATAGTGTTTCTGGCTGGTGTTTATACAGCGGTAAATTGGGTTACAATACCAAGTCACTCTGCCTAAGGCATCTGGCAAACCTCGTCGAATAAATGGGATCAGTAATCCGTTCATCGTGATCTGGGATAAACATGAAACCTATCTTCAGCATGACATGGTAGAAAGCACAGAAACGAAACGACAAATATTAATTCATTGACTAATCAAGTCAATCACGTAGCTCGGCTTCCGTATATGTCAGAGCTTGCACCAATATTCCCCTCCAGCGACACGTCAAAATCACGTTGATTTAAATTCGACATACATCACACGTTTGGTTGGTGTTGACGCGGTAGCTATGACTAGATTGTCGTCTATGTGGTCGATCAAAGCGATCAGCTCTAGGCAAATTAATTTACGACGGAATAGATTGGATTTTCTGGGTTAGTTTCAGGTTTTGCGTCCGAATATTTGAGCCGTGAATACCGTCGGTAGCGGCAACAAACGAAGTCGAATTCAATTGGGAAGCCGGTTTATGTAGCCAATGAAAGCGTCGGATAGCCTGGGCTTGATCCTACGACGGGAAAGTGCGTGTGATTGGATTTTTGTGACTCGTAATAAAACCGAAGGCCAATTTTTGATCCGTTCAGTTGAAGCATCCTGCCCCGGGTCCAGGGTCCTTGGGGCGACAGAGCAAGATTAGAAAAGCGACCTTGCATTGTTCATTTTCTTTCTGTCACCGAAATTATTATAATTATATCGTGTTAATTTTAACACAATCGCCATTTTATAAGCCAAACGGGGTGAATAGGGATGCAGGGGTGAATTGGGACAAAATTTTAAAATGGATTTTAGCGTTGAAATAATACAGTTTGTTGCCGAAAAGGACACTAAATCGTTAATTATAATACAATAAACACATTAGACTCATTTTTGGCACAAACTATATTATTTCAATGTTAAAATCGCTTCTAAAGTTTCGTCTCGATTCACCCCTGCATCCCTATTCACCCCGTTTGACGGTATTACTTTTCAAGAACATTTAAAAACTGAACATGTGACGTGTCTCACGGCCGAACCAAATAACCAATTGAGAGATCGCGTCTGATGGTAGCCAGTACAAATTATAACTGCCAGTATAATATAATCAATCATACAAATCGCTACTGATATTGATTATTGGGACGTTAAAACCAAAGATAGAGAGGTTTTTCTATCTCCAGTATGCCAAAACTGATGTTAGATAGGTAATTGGGTTCGGCCGTTACAGGAATCTGTTAGTCTGATAGATAGATATAATGATTCTTACTGGCCTCCCCTCGAGTGTGGAACCTAAGATAGAAACACGCTTGTACGATACAACTACATACAGAAAGCAAAGCTCATAGAAATCTCTATTCGTAGACAGCACGTTTCGCCGAAAACTTTGTTGATAGAAAACATTGTTCGTAGATATCTCGGTCCATAGGAAGCACCGTTGACAGAGATCTCTGTTCATAGATAGCACTTCTTGCCGTAAACTTTTTTCATAGAAACCATTGTTTCCAGATACCTTGGTTTACAGAAACCCCGCCACCCCTCGGGGACAGTGGAAATTATTTTTTAAAGTTGTGATCTTGTCCACCCGGGTGGACAAGCAGGGGATGGACAGTGGTAATAATCGGATTTTTAACGCACGGTTGGCGCAGTGGTTAAGTGATTGACTGCTGCGCTGCGTGTCGCGGGTTCGATTCCCGCACGGAACGAATATTTGTACGACCTACAAGTAGTTGTTCCGGGTCAGGCTGTTTGTGTATGTGAGTTTAAATGTTCGTAAGCGCACCCACAATACAGGAGACATTCCTAGTGTGGAGCAACGTTTTAAATTTAAAAAAATTAAAATAATTGTTATGTGTCGATATCCGTGGGCTACCCATTGCCACAATATTTTGAAACATAGACTGCAGTCAATTAAATGAATTCTTGTACACCTACATCTATTTGAGGCTGACAGTACCTGTCTCACTCAATACCGACCACGAACTACTACTAAGTCCCCACAAAGTGTACAAACGAAGTTCGTATTTTCCTAATTCCCGGCTGCAGGCTCCAACTATAACAACAACAAAACTTTAACTTTGATTTTACCTGCCGTAATGAAATATAGCTTAGGTTTATATTATAGGTATCTACTCTATACCCACAACTTTGTGTAAATTATTTCATCACCACTGCTCTCAAAACGGTGAAGAAAAACATCGTGAGGAAACCGGCGTGTCCAAACCATGCACGTGAACCAAAAATTCGCAGACATGTGACATCTACCAACCCGCACTGGGCCCGCGTGGTAGATTACGGCCCACTCCCTCTCACAAAAAGGAGGCCAGAGAGACATTATAGTCTGATTTTACTAAACATACCGCTTGGATCTTTAATAAAATTAATATTTATGTTTTTTTTTCATGAATACACTCGGTCTTCTTCTTTCCAGGAACGTAAAGTACAAAAAGTCTATGTTAATTTAAAAAGACATTAGTCCAACGGACAAGGCTTTGGCTGGTGATCAAAAAAGCCCCTTCCTCAATGCTAAATTACATAGACAGGCCTTCAAAATATAATGTTTCTGCGCACACGAGGTTGAAGCACAGCGTTGAGCAAACAAACTCCCCAATAATATCACAACATTAAAATGAACCGATAATTTTCAATGAATAGAATGACATCGTCTACCCTTCCTGTCAATTAGCTAACGCTAAAGATATTAACTCTACGTAATCAATGTTGCAAGCGTCGCGTCATACCCGGAGGTGCCGATCACATCCGAGCGCACTTCTCTTCTGTACATATTTAACGCTGCCACTCAATGAAGTTCAGTGTTACAAATTTATTAAAATAAAAACACGGACTGTCTTCGCCATATTATGACTCACAATGTTATCCTTTTATGATTCTGCCAAAGTGGTCTTTTTAGGTCCCCTGGTTCTTGTTTTGCTTTTGCTTAGTGATCTGAGAAATTGATAATTTTGAAGATTTAAACCAGCATAATATCCCAGAACCAA
Source organism: Mesoligia furuncula (assembly GCA_916614155.1). Lineage (NCBI taxonomy): Eukaryota > Metazoa > Arthropoda > Insecta > Lepidoptera > Noctuidae > Mesoligia > Mesoligia furuncula. The sequence goes on along the minus strand of OU744790.1, from coordinate 1,735,419 downwards.
GAATTTAATGACATGTGACTTTTGTCAGCCATTCCCTCTCACAGAGAGGAGGCTAGACTCCCAACAGTGGAAACATTACATAATATATTTGATTCAGTAGTATTATACCCTCCTTTTTACCGGTTTTATAATATGTTTTATATGGACAGTAAAGAGTATCCAGCACAGTCTACTGAGCACGCACGCCATAAAAGTTAATTGGGGGCAGCACAATACAGAGAAACAAAATACCAGAATAATTTCCCTTGAACATTTGACTGAACTCGTGCATGCATGCGCGGACGAAGCATTTCCCTATTCTTAGCGGAACAGCCAACTATTTTGAGGAGCCTAGCCATTTGACTAATGCTCTATAACATAAAGAAAAAGAACAGAAGTTTAAATGAAGACAGTGCTATAACAACCTCCCGCACAAAATACAATGTGTCAAAAGAAAATATGAACCGCTTGCAGTTGCGAGCAGTCCCGATTAGCACTCTAATTGCTTAACACACTACTCCATTGCTGTATATTGTGTTCGAAAAAATTGTCTGCTCAACAACATTTATAACTCAATTAATGTTGTTGAACCGTCAAAATTAAATCCATTACTATATTGTTAGTGTGTTAAGCAATTGCTTAACACGGAACTACGCGGAACTACTGCGGGGTAATTAACCCGCAGTAGTTCCGTGTAGTTCCGAGTGCGCGACTGTGATTGATATTACTGCTATTTATGTGTGAATGAACCTGTTATCTGCACCACCTGGTCCTTCTGCACTTGACGACTGCCAAAGAAAGCATTGCGAATGAACAATGGCGAACGTATCTTTTTTGTACATAATATATGTATATTTTTGTTGTACATTTGTTTTCCTTTTTGCGTCATTTATTCCTTCCTTTCAGGGCCGACTCATCGAACGAAGCGCCCGTGGCCAATGGACTGACCGAATTTGGAGAGGTAAGCGAATTTCAACCTTATTGTTTGTGTTTTAACAGCTATGCGAATATCTGCTTGCAAGGCCACTGTTAATAAGGGAGGATGAAAATGTCGATTTGTTTTGTAAGGAATGTTGGAATTATGTCTGGAGTAGGTTGGGTAGAAAAGATGCGTGGTAGCCCTGTGAAGTTATTGATCGAGGCAGCCCTAGCAGCCATACTGCTTCATTAGCCTTCAAAGGGTACTTAGAGACCACGAGAATATTTATTATTATTTATTTTCTAACATCGCGTCATAATTTTAGTGATAATATGTAGATACCGAACTTTTATTAACCAGAGCTTAATAGAGTTATTTTTTTAGGCTTTTCTGTTTTTGTTTGAATATTGTGTCTACTTGAGACAGAATCTTAAAAAAAATAATTGGTGTTTATCTTTGAATCATGTGTAGACACAGCAGTAGTAGCACACTAATGATAATACCCTGGAGTTATTCTTCAACAATGAATAAGTACATTTTTACTTTACAATTGTAAGTACATTGAGTCTAAGCGCCTCATTACTTAAAGAAAACCACAGATCGTACTACATTATGCACAGGTATTACCACAACGAATTAATTAAAACAAGTAATACATAGTTTGAATACGACGACAAGCTAAATTCTATGATAGTTTTATGAAAAGGCTCTAACACGGCTAATTGATGAAGTGTGACAATTTGATAATAATTAATTTCGCCGTAGATGGTCACTAAAATTTAAATCAAAACACTATCCTCAATCCTTTTTCAAGTAATAGTAGCTATACCTACCTGACTGACGGAAAACGTCAAAATATTTTCTACACGAAGGAAATCGAATGAAGAAATAACTTTACAAAACATGATTATGATAAAACGTAAAGTTAAACCTCAACTAAGCTTTACTTTATCCTCAATTGAACTAACATAATTAACCAATGCAAATCAACCAACTTAACCTAAGTTAACGAGAAAAAGAACAAACAGTACCTACAGACCTACATCTTAAATAAGAATTGCTAGAGGCTCGTTTATATCTACGAGCTAATTCGAACGGCTTCCATTTCCAATGGCTGAAACTAGTTGAAACTAATTATTTGATTTCTATTTTCATTACCACTGTCGCCCACTGCGGCTGCTGGGGACTGTGCAATCGAATTTAGAACGATTATTCACGTGGTTGGATATTGTGGGTAGTTTCAGTTAGCAGGAAATTATATCAATTTTAATATAGCAGGAATTTCATAACTTAAATAACAATATATGACTATCATAGTGAGTTTTTTGGCTACACATGTTTCCGTAACAGTTCCAAATTCCATTTGACTTGACGTTTGGTGGGTAACTCCTGCAACAAAACTATTGAACAAGCACTCATTAAATAACTTGACTGCAAATCGTCTTGCAAGCCGCAAAGGAATTAGTTAGAACGAGTAACCAAAGTAGACCATAATAAAGTGAGACATCAAACAAACAAAACATTTTAATCTAAAGTAGAGCATACAATAGACCATTTATACGTACATTCACTACACTAAAAGAAATTAGCAGTAAATACAAATGAAAAAACATTGATCTGAATGCTTTAAACAGTTTCATATGATCCTAATGTTCAAAACAGGGTTTTTTACGGATCAGAAAACAGTTACTTAAAGCTTGAAGCAAAATGAAACCGTCATGAGAGTAAACTTTAGCTACTAGGTCACAAAATGAACAGTTTTATTCATTTGGTGATATCGTTCAAACCATTGAAATTTACTTACATGACAGTAATGGTTGTTTCCCTTTTTTTTGTTTTTTTTTTTCAGTAAATAGTATGTTCAATCATTAAAAGTTACTGTTTTGTACAAACATTTCTTCTTACTGTAAAAAGTCAGTAAGTTTTAATGAAATCGCTTTAATGTGGTGTAGTAAGAAATTACTTTTTTCAGTGTAACTATTCCGGACTCAAAAACAAAGAAAATCAGATAATAAGACGGTCATTCATAAAACAGTTTGTAGCATCATAATAACGATAAATAAGTACCTAGTAACGAATCACATGAACCTCTTAATAATACCAACTGTCTGCTCAACAAACAAGATAACAACGCCACTTCAAATCTAGTAACATTCGAGAACTCTCCGAATTTCCTCGCTTCCTCCCTTCTGACGACGGTAGACACCGCTTAGAGCTTAGATATCCGAGCTTAGAGCCACCATTTTGGTGAAATCTTCAGAAATTGAAATAAAATCACTGACTCATCAGCTCGCTTCTCATTAGCATGTTATTAAATTGTCTTGGAGACATCTCTGAAGTACAATGAATGGTCCTTCAGCCACTTTTGGTCTCTCGGCCCACGCTGTGACCTCTCGCCATGTTTTTGTGTCGTTCGTGTAAGCTCGGCATTACATAGTTGATTTAGGCGGTCGTTTGTGTAATTAGAACGGAATCCTCTTGTTTCTTATTGCTGTTATTGTACTAGGGTTGGCAAGAGTGAGCTCCATGTGACACGGTGCTATTCACATGCTCCAGATTTTAGATGGTGAGGGTTTTGTTAAATTATTAAATGAATAGGTGAATACCTAATAATAATAATACCTACAGGAAGTTGTTTTGTTGTTGACAAATTAGTGTCGAAAATTTTATTTTATGAAAAGTATAACTTTATTAGAACTAACTACAATTAAGTATGTAGCGTTCATTTGCCCAGATATAGATGCAATTTCATAATAAAATACAATATTAATCAAACAATCAAATATACGAGAGCGTTTGCCAGCCCTATGTTAGAATTTAGGAAGATGAATGTGTCGGCGAGACAGTAGTAGTGATGAATGGCATCAATTAAGTTGATAGTTAATCGATGATCTCCATACGTACCTACAAGCAGTACTACGATGCTATATTAATATCATGTTGGGGCTATTAACAGTGTCTTTGCAGCTAACTAAAGTGTCTCGATACAATTGTATGCTTACGAAATTATAATGCGAATGAATATATTAGATCAATGGAATAATACCCGTAGCCAAATGTTGGGAAGATGAGAATAGATAACATTTCATTTAAGTTAATATTGACATAATACAAGCTTAAAATGATAATAATAATATGTACAATGTACGTATATAAAAATAACTTTTAATAAACACATTTGCTATTGATATTAATAAATAAATAATAAAATAAAAATCTTTTATTTACAGACTACATTGTGTTAGTGTCTAAAATTATCTTTTAAACTATGTTATATACTTAGGACTTTAAACTATGGTATATACTTAGGAAACAAAAAGGTGATAATATAACGACCACAGACAGTTTCGTCAAGCCCCATGAGCTCGATAAATCCTACCCTTAATAGTCAAATGATGAATACAATAATATCCCAAGAGAATCATAAATACAGTATTTAGTAGGTACTATAAAAGGAGGAATCGAGTTGTATTAGCTTACTAGACAAAGTCAAAACAATTAGTTCATTTGAATAAATGCCAACAATTTAAATGCAAACAATTAGGTAACCGATGTGACAGTCGGACTGCATAAAGACTAAATTAAATTATCATTTAGAATAGTCTGCACAACTGTGCTCCGGAACATTCCATAACATTTTATCTACAAATTGTGTAAAGATGCGACGTTTTGTCTACTTGCTTGCTAGTATTTACTTAGTTGTTTGAGACAGGGTGTTATGCACATTCATGTTTAAATCTTTTGAAGTATAAATGTTGTATCTTGTATAAACAAACAATAAAAGCACGTAGATAGATGGTACATTGAAGTGTTAGAAAACCCTCGTAGAAGAAAACATAGTGCGGAAACCTGGTCTTATAGTTAATATGGTCTTATGCAAGCGTGGTGATCAATGCTCGTGCCTTCTCTGTATGAGAAGATGCCTTTGCCCAGCAGAGGGTCAACAATAGGCTGGATTATTTTATTGTGTATGCGCTTAATAATAGTTAAAACGTAAGAATAAATCTACATTTCTTGCAGCAGCTGCACTACAAACTACAATTAAGAATGTCTAGGAGGTACGAAGCCCGCTTATTGTAAAAGAACTCGATTGAGAATATTGAAATCGCGAAAAATTTAAGTGTAGGAGTTATTCGGCAATAATAGGAATTGCTCACTTTTCCAGGATTTATCGTACCGCTATGAAATTGTAATAAAATTCAAGAATATTTTTATTTATCTCGCGTAGCTACGACTAAGAAAAGTTATTTTTTTTATTAGCATATTATAAAAGCATGACGCTTGCTTAAATAAATTATAAAAAAATATTTTAGTTGGTAGAACATGATTTGCATAATAATAGTTATGAATAGTAAAGAGAAGAAAATAATTGAAATGGGAAGCATATTGCGCGGTTTGAAAACAATGCTGTTTATATCAGCTGTAAATGATATTTGTTTTGTAAATTGGCTAAAACTAACACTTTTATACATCTATTGGTCGGTGTTTTCTAGCCGACTTCTCTGAGATGAAAAATCAAAACAAACTCAGAAGTCAGTCTCTTTAAAAGACTATACAATTGCTTGTAATGGTCAAATCATTATGTAGATGATAAACCGTGCTGGCATGGTGGCTATGTAAAGATAATATTATACGTACATATTTTCACGTTACTATGTAGTAAGCCATATTTACTCAGAAGAAGTAATATCAAGTAGCTAAGGAAACGAATTTCCGACTTCTCGAATAAATATACAAACTTTAACTGAAGTCAATGAGTTCAAAAATGTAAAAGCAGTAAATAATAATATTCTGCAGTGATGTCGCAGGGGTAGTTTAAAAAGTCAAATGTTAATATTGAAACAGCTGAAAACAGAAACGTCCAAGGAACACTTGCTTTAAAATTTTCATAGAGCTCTTGAAGAGGCGCGTGCTGAATAGAAAACTTTAAATAATTGCACTCTCCGTACATCTGTACACTTTACAGGCCCTGCATTCATTCCGGAAAATTGAAAACGTTTTCCGAAGGAAAATTATTTTCGTATTTAATTTCTTACTGTGGAGAAAGGCGGGCGCGTGACTGAATAAAAATATTAATTAATAGTCGCTCTCGCTCACACCATTGACCGTGCAAGAAGTACATAACGATGATTTAGAACGCAATTTAAATGTGACTAGAACGGGGTTTTAAAATGGCGGCCGAATATTTAAGCGGGAAGGTTCCATCTAAAGGTGCGCTGTATGAAATACGGACGTAACACCGGAATGAGGATTTATATTTGTAAACGTGTATTTTGTTTTGCTTTTTGACAGCTCCGAGTAAGCACACAGTTTATATGGTGAACACTAATATTTGCAACCGGTAAACGAAAAATTCTTCTCTCGTTTATGATTTACCAGCAGTGCCCCGTGGTTTCCCCGCATAAGTGTCGATCCCGTGAGAATATCGGGATAAAAACTATCCTATGTCCTTTCCTGGGACTCAAACTATCTCTATACCAAATTTCATCTAAATCGATTCAGCGGTTTAAGCGTGAAGAAGACATACAGATATCCATACTAATATTATAAATTCGTAAGTAACTCTGTCTGTCTGTATCGTTTTCACGCCTAAACCACTGAACGGATTTCGATAAAATTTGGCAGAGAGATAGATTGCATCCCCGGAAAGGACATAGGATAGTTTTCATCCCGATATTCTCACGGGATCGACACTTATGCGGGTGAAACCGCGGGGCGAGGTATATAGTATATTATAAGCCCTGGTTATCACGCTTAGGTATACCTACCCAGATATATGTAAGTTTCCGTCCTCACGAGACAAATCACAGAGAGCAATTTACATGGAATTTACAACTACTGAAAATCTGGTCTTAAGATATAGCCAACCGGCAGTACGGCAGTTCCTACCTTTTATACAGCTACGATGAAAAGGCGCCATCAATGTGAAATTGGATGTGGTGAATTAAACTAACTAACTAACTCTGGTGTGCGGTTGCCATAACTGTTGCATATTATGTGAACCTGGTGCAACTTTTCAATCTGTTATTACTGTTACAAATTACAACGATTTAATAACCTGTAAGCCAACCCTTTTAAATAAACCAGAACACTCATTATTCTCGGATTTATATTTTGAATTATACATGACAGATTGGAACGTTATTAAACTGGTTATTAAAATTTTGTTTAATCATCCAAACGAAATTCATCGATGCGAAAGTATTGAAGAGTATAAATGTATAAAGGTCGTTTCACACGGGCTGAGTTTCGTGCCAACACCAACCTGAACTTGCTTATATACCTAATCCAATCTGATTCGAGATTCATTGCAGCCGCATGAATAACATCGCCTCTGAAATTGCCATTTGTAGATTTAATATCGTATTGTGTGAATCGACCTCATATATGGCGTGCCTGTAATTTTATGAATATAAGGTTTTTTTCTTATTTGTTTTTTTTTGTAAACTGGGGCTGAAGTCACAATAAATATTGTGTTGACGTCTTTATAATCTTGCAGTCATTTTAGAAGTATAATTAGTTTATTCAGTATCGAATAGTCAATTACTATTTACATCAGTAATTTTACGTTAATTTGGAATTAGCAAAATGCATGAACCTCTTCATTCGAAGCTATGGATATACACTAAACTAATATTCATAAATCACGTATCAACACGTACCTAATGCAAATAACAAGTGAACCCGTCGCAAATAATACAAGCAAACATTTTCGAAATGCTGGCGGCTAGCGTTACTCCATCGTAAGATAATAGGTATAGCCAATCGGTTCTGTAAAAAACTCACACTGAAATCTTAGGTGATGTCCGTTTGAAGTGAGCTGTTATTCTACCTAATGCTAGGGATGGATACTATTGGCAGTTCCCTTCAAGCTTGCTTCATCGGTGCGGTTTTTATTATAGATTAGATTGCCAGGTCTGTAACCTACCTATCCTTGTCTACAGAAAGTGGTGCGCGAAATGAACCGCCTGGGCATGATCGTGGATCTCTCCCACGTGGGAGAGAATACCACCAGAGCCGCCATCCGGATCTCCCGGGCACCCGTGGTGTTCAGCCACTCCTCGGTCTACAGCCTCTGCAACCACAAGCGGAACGTACCCGACGATATCATTCACTCACTGGTTTGTATTTGCACTACACAGATTTAATATGTTATGAAAGCACAATCTAGCGGAATGGGGGATTTAAGACCCCACCAACTCCCAGTGCGAATGCGATGCTGACCAAACCGAGTCCCATTGGAGGGGTATGCCCTTCTGACGAAAAACGGCACTGATGCCGTGATTAACGGCACAGATTTTTAATCGAGACTGTATATTTATTTACAGTTTGGCAAACTTAATGTGAATTAATGTTAATACATTGGGCCTAAAAAGACCACTTTGGCAGAATCATAAAATGATAACATAATGGACAGTTAACTGTTAAGTTAATCGTATCAAATCGTATTGGTGAAGCATTTTTCAGTATTTTTTTTTGTCTGTGCTAAAATACCAATCAATCCAGTCGAAATCCAATCCCAATCTCTTTGATTGTACCTACGTAGTGCAGCGAAAAAAAGAAAAACACGGACTGTCTTCCCCATATTATAATTCACAATGTTATCCTTTTACGATTCTCCAAAGTGACCTTTTTAGGCCCCCAGATTTGGAACAAATAAATAAAAACATGATTATGTCACGGCGAGACTATGCCGCGCAACTCTCACTCGTGTAGATAGCGCTTAAACTTTTAAACTTGCAGGTAAACGATAACGTTATCAAAACTGATATTGATGTTTGTGTGCAGAAAGAAAATGGCGGTATTATCATGGTGAACTTCTTCCCCGACTTCGTGAAGTGCGCTCCTAATGCTACCATCTCGGACGTCGCTGGTAAGTGGCTGGGCTCAAGTAGAATTTTATTTAATGTGCTGCTGGTGTACTAATTATAAGGGAGGGGCTTCCAAGAGCAACTATTATCTCAGCAAATAATTTGTCTCTCACATCAAGTCTACGGGTTTGTATGAAAGTGCACGCATGTAGCGACGCGACAAAGACAGCACTTTCATACAAATCCATAGACTTGATGTAAGAGACAAATTAGTTGCAGACAAAAGTTGCTCGTGGACGCCCTTCCTAAAACAGACTCAGAAACGTATAAAACTGGCCAAGTGCGAGTCGGACTCGCACACGAAGGGTTCCGCACCACAAGGCAAAAACGCCGAAAAAACACGTTTGTTGTATGGGAGCGCCCTTAAATATTATATTCATTTTATTTTGTTTTTAGTATTTGTTGTTATAGCGGCAACAGAGATACATAATTATATCATTATATCATAGCCTAGCAAGGAGAGCAGCACGTCACCCACTTGATTGCCAGAAATTTAATACTACCCACATTGTTAAAACTGTTACATGTACTATAATCTGTTTTTTTTATATAAATAAAGATTATTATTATTATAATTTGTGAAAATTTCAGCTGTCGAGCTATCGCGGTTCTTGAGATACGTTTGGTGACAGACAGACGGACGGACGGACAGACAGACGGACAGACAGCGAAGTCTTAGTAACAGGGTCCCGTTTTTACCCTTTGGGTACGGAACCCTAATAAAAGAACTACTACTGATTCGAAAATAAGAAGAAGGTATTAAGTAAACAAACATCCATAGCAATATTATAAATGTGAAAGTAACTCTCTCTCTATCTGCTATTTTCACTCACTACTTAACGGCTTATCGGATTTGGATGTTTGGCTCACGGATAGACCACGACCTGACACGTTTTTATTTTATCCCAGAAGTAGATAAGTTCCCGTAGGAAAATTTCTGACCTCTACACGGGCAAAGCCGCGGGTATAAAGAAATAAGTGCATGTACTTTTATAGTGTGCAAACTTGTCAGAAAAACTTGTTACAATCAATACAATCACAGTCAGTTATTTAAAAGGGCTGTGATAAATACACTCGAGAGCAATGAATCCGGGTCACTTAAAGAATCCTAAAAATCTCGGAAACTAAAAATGCTAGGTTAATGCAATAAATTGTATTTAATAGACAATGTAATACTCCTTAAATGAAGGTATTAAAACTTCTTAGTTATTGTAAAGTTATATCATAAAAAAATCAAATTTGAAAAAGGGCCACTTTCGAAGATGGAACTACGAAATTACAGCATTTGGTTTTGCTTTTGTTTGTAATCTGTCATTTATGTGGGTACATAAACCATGTTGATAGTGCTCATTGTTCATTATTCAAGCTGAAATTATGTCGCTTACGCCTGAAGAATGCACCAGAATACTTACAATGCTGGAAACCGGCCGGAGTCAGCGCGATACAGCCAGGACTGTCGGTGTGTCGCTGTCAACAGTACAAAGAGTTCTCCGACGTTACGAAGAAACTGGTTCTAACCTACGCAGACCAGGAACGGGCAGAACCAGGTGTACCACAGCACGAGAAGACCGATACTTGGTGAACACCATGCTTCGAAATCGCTTTCTCACAGGAACTGAACTCACAAATCAGTTTCGACGCCTCGGAGGAAGTAACCCAAGTGCATGGACAGTAAGACGTCGGCTTGCTGAATCTAACTTAAAACCCCTTAGACCTGCAAACGGCCCTAAACTGGAGCGTGGGCATCGTATTTCAAGACTAAGATATGCCCAGAGCCACGTAAATTGGAGTATTGAAGATTGGTCAAAAGTTATGTTCTCTGACGAATCAAAATTTATGCTCTACAAGCACGATGGAAGACACAGAGTGTATCGAAGACCAGGGGAAAGATTCAAGCAAGCATGCATCGAAGAAAAAGTAGCCTACGGTGGTGGGTCTGTACTTGTGTGGGCCGGAATTTCTTCTTAAAGTCGCACAGAGCTGGTGATCATAGAAAACGGCTCTTTAACTAGCGTAAGATATGTGGAAGAAATCCTCAATGATCACGTTGGTCCATTTATGGTCAATTTAGGTGAGGATGCTATATTTATGCATGACAATGCCCGACCTCATCCAGGTAGGATTGTGAATGACTACCTTCAAGAGATGAACATTACTCGTATGGAGTGGCCAGCGCGCAGCCCGGATATCAACCCGATCGAGCATGCTTGGGACGAGCTAGGCAGATGCGTAAAACAACGAAACCCTCCCCCAATCACGCTTCGTGAGCTGAAAATTGCTCTCACAGAGGAATGGGAGAATATTCCCCAAAATTGTATAAGGAACTTGGTGTACAGCATGCCAAACCGCGTAAACGCAGTAATGGAAGCACGAGGAGGCAATACGAAGTATTAAAATTCAAGAAAATCGTAATAAAGTTCAAAAATTTCATGTTTCCTATTTTTGTTTTAAGGAGAGATCAGCAGTTTTTTTCTTTATGTAATTTTGTGTTAATAAAATGTATGGTGACTCATATTTTTTTACTTTCATTTAAGGAGTATTACAATTTTATTATTATTATTAAGGTCTATTAAATACAATTTATTGCATTAACCTATCATTTTTAGTTTCCGAGATTTTTAACATTCTTTAAGTGACCCGGATTCATTGCTCTCGAGTGTAGTTAAGTAAGTGCTTAAACTGATAAAATTACAGCAACGAAAGCAAAAAAGTGCTTCCATTGTACCCGCCGATATTAATTAAAAACTGGCCAAGTGCGAGTCGGACTCGCACACGAAGGGTTCCGTACCACAAGGCAAAAAAACACGATTGTTGTATGGGAGCCCCCCCTAAATATTTATTTTATTCTGTTTTTAGTTTTTATGTGTTTATATTTGTTCTTACAGCGGCAATAGAAATACTTCATCTATGAAAATTTCAACTGTCTGGCTATCGCGGTTCTTGAGATACAGCCTGGTGACAGACAGACGGACGGACAGACAGCGAAGTCTTAGTAATAGAGTCCCGTTCTTACCCTTTGGGTACAGAACCCTAAAAAGCAGCACTCGTAGGCTGGTTTTAGAGACGCGCTGACCGCACGCTGACCGTCGGCGCTGACAGCTTGAAACGTACGAACTTCTAGGAAGCGTTTTAGAATAACGCGTAGCTATCAGCGCGTGCGTTTCATACGTTTCGGCTGTCAGCGCCGACGGTCAGCGTGCGGTCAGCGCTACTCTAAAACCAGCCATAGATACGAGTAGGAGCCAGTAAAGCGGATACTACAATATTAATATCAGTAAATAAGATTTTATCATCTCACCCGTAAACCCCGGTCGAACTTGGGCTAAACTTGAACTTTACCACAAAACCAACACTGCAGAAGTTTTAGTCATTAAAAAATCAGTAGCCCTCCGAGAGTGCCGACCGAAGTGAAAACATAACACAAACAGAATACTTTGCCATCAATCACTGACATATGGGATTTAAAACCGAGTACATCCCAAGGACAGCCTAACACATCCGAATGTAGCGCGGTCTCGGTAACAGTATCGCGAGTTCAATGGTAATTTTCCCATCTCAAAAAATGCCCAACGCGCCTAAAGAAGTTTTCACTTCAAAGATAACTTCACAGCGTATCAAAGATAACTTCACAGCGTATCAAAGATAACTGCACAGCGTATCCAAGATAACTGCACAGCGTATCAAAGATAACTGCACAGCGTATCAAAGATAACTTCACAGCGTATCAAAGATAACTGCACAGCGTATCCAAGATAACTGCACAGCGTATCAAAGATAACTGCACAGCGTATCAAAGATAACTGCACAGCGTATCAAAGATAACTGCACAGCGTATCAAAGATAACTGCACAGCGTATCAAAGCCAACTGATTATTATTTATCTATGTTTTATATTAGAACAATATCCATCGGTACTAATAACGTTCTCAGAGCCGTAGTGGCCCAGACGTATCGGCCCCGACTTACGAGTTGCAGGTCGTAGGTTCGAAGAATAAAAAAAATATATATATAGTGGATGGGCTCACCCCTCTCACAGCTAGACGGTCTAGGTCCGAGCAGTGGAAGCGTTTTAAGCTGACTATTCTTCTGTTTTGCTATGGAGAATTTGAATAAAACATCCATAGAAAGATCAGGATCTTCAGCGTCGTAAAAGGCGACTAAGGGTCGTAGCGGAGAATGGGCAGCAGCGTTCTCTATGCATTCCACCACCATACCATACTGCGTTCGCCAACCCGCCTGCCAAGCGTGGCGATTATGGCAAACCCCCCCCCCCCCCCATTTGGAGGAGGCCTATGTCCAGCAGTGGACGTCTTTCGGCTGAAATACTAGTAATAGTAGTAGAAAGATCAGGGGTCACTATTCCTTAGTAATAAGTAATGTACTCGGTAATAACTAAATGAATATAAGAATTGAGTGACTGTAATATTGATTCTTGCCTCGCAGTGACATCTCTTTTTTTTTTGATGGGCCCGTGACTAAATATTAACAGCCGCACAGATCGATCGATCAGGTTAAGCTACGCTTGCCGCGGTTAGTCTGTGTATGGGTGACCATCTTTGCATAACAGACCCCAGATACAGGTAGTTAGAAGCCCGAAACTCTGACAACCAGTCTTTCTAAGGGGTATCGTTTTACCCAGTAACTGGGTTGTGGAGGTCAGATAGGCAGTCGCTCCATGTAAAATACTGGTCTTCTATAATACTAAGCTGCATCTGGTTAGACTGGAAGCCGACCCCAACATAGTTGAGAAAAGGCTAGGCAGATGACTCTCATCTCTTTTTTTATTGATTTTATTACGGACTTTTATTTTATAATCGCAATACGTATGATATCCCCTAATGCTACAGATTATATTCATTTGAGCCATAAACCTGAACATACTTATCATCATTTAGTTGAGACAGAATTTTATGGACATCTCTTTTTGATTCGAGTTACTTTGAACCAAGTCACCCTTCAGAACTACTGTTTGTTTTGTGATATTTTGACCTTTTGTACCAACTTTGTGATACAAACTAGCTCTTAACTTTACCACTAAGTGATACATATAAGTTTGGGTTTTAAACTGAGTTTCAAACTGAAATTGAAACTGACACAGACCAATCGTGGCTGTTTTTCGTTGCATAGAATTTAGTGAAGATAAACAATTAATTGGGCTATTTCGGGAATTGCTATTTTATCTATATGTTTAGGAATCTGTAAATATGGCAGGTGGATGACTCCGTGTGCTAATATAAGCGACCGTTCATTTTATTCGGCGAACCTGAACACGTCGCCGCGATGACTGACGCGCCTTTCGGTTTTCCGAACAAATGAGTGACAAATGATGCGACGATCGCTCATTCGGGCAACGATCGCTTATATATTGGACAAAGATAACATAAAATATAACACACGTTGCAAAAAATTCGCCCAGTCGTTGTATGACATTTCATGTTACATTGCATATATTAGGACTTCTAAATTGTAACAGCAATCTGTACCTGGCATTACAGGACACAACCTGCCGCATGTGGCTAACAGCTTATTACCATATTCGTTACAGTACACAGTAATGAAGTAATGAGAACAAATTTTATAGTTCAAAACCATAATGCAATGTCGACTGTCGGTATATTTCCATTAATGTTACCTGCGGTTCTAGTTACTGACATGGGGGCCTAAAAAGGCCATTTTGGCAGAATCATGAAAGAATAATATTATGAATCATAATGGACAGTTAACTGTTAAGTTAATCGTATCAAATCCCATTGGTGAAGAATTTTCCAGATTTTTTTTTGTCTGTGCTAAAATACCAATCAACCCAATCCCAATCTCTTTGATTATACCTACGTAGTGCAGCGAAAAAAAGCAAAATACCGACTGTCTTCTCCTTATTATGATTCATAATGTTATCCTTTTATGATTCTACCAAACTGCTGGTCTTTTAGGCCCCATGGTTTGAATGCCATATTGAGTTAGTATTGTGAGAGCCTGTTGAGTTAATAGTATGAAGCCATATTGGCGTTTTATTAGAATAGCTTTCACATAGAGATTTCATTCATTGCATCATGATTCCAATACAGTTTTGTATCTGCCTCTGAGCACACTTACTGTAAATTCATATTTTGTGTTTCCCGTTCTTATAGTGAACCAGAGAAAAAGACATAACTTGGTTTTTTACGTTCTATTACTGTTTTTTACGTAGCTATGATACTAATGCAAAAAAGCTAAACCCTGAATGAGTCTAACTATATATTAAAATGTATTTTGTAACTAGTTTCGTATATCAAATCTGCCGTTTCTTCCGAATTACAGAACATTCTATAATAACAGCTCCCTGGTGACACGTGGCACAAGGAGGCCAACAAACGTGAACTTTTGAAAGGTTTCATTTCAATACCGATAATATAACTCGGTGTATATATGGTTCCTCACGTGTTAGGTTCAATATCGGGATAAACAATTGGTTTGTTTTACTTACAATTCGAGTTGATAGGTATAAACTGAAAATCGAATTGTACGAATCCTGTTCAGAAAACTGTATGGCTTTAAATTCTTTCGTTAAAAGTGTACTTTTATTATTTTTTAATATAAATTTGTGTCATGAATGGATTACTACGAAGACGGATATAAGCCACATGTGAGCAACGATGTAGGTAACACGTATCGCCACATGTTGACAAAGTTGTTACGTAGTACGTGAACGCCTCCATGATCGCATCCGGAACGAACCGACTTCCTCAAGCTCGTGTGAGCCAGCTGTCATAATTCAGATGCAACAATAATCACATATTGACAGACTGTGTACTGATTACAATAGCATGATCCAATTGCTGTTAATTATTACTAGGATTAACACACGGTCATTAAATTGATTGATAGTGTCGTTAGATTATGCATAGCTGTAGAATGGAGCGCTTTCAGCGGCCACGTCAAGCGGCTTAATTGTGCCAATAAAATTACTATTAATATAATAGGGGTTAATCCGGGAGTCTTAGTGTGTTCACTGCCAATACATGTCAGTTTGAATGTATATTCATGATGACCGAGCTAAACTATTTGAAAGATGGTGACAACCTACCGTCAAACGGTATGGGTGAATCGGGACGATTTTAACATTGAAATGATATAGTTTGTTGCCAAAAAGGAGTCTAATGTGTTTATTGAATTATAAATAACGATTGTGTCCTTTTCGGCAACAAACTGTATTATTTCAACGCTAAAATCCATTTTAAAGTTTTGTCCCAATTCACCCCTGCATCCCTGTTCACCTCGTTTACTTGGTAAATGTTATGTGGCATTCTAGTCTTCAATCTTTAGATCAAATATATTTTATGTTATTGAAAGCTAGTATTTTAAGGAATGAAAACCAACGAATCATTTTCAACTTGTAAAAGAATTATCAGAAGGAAAACCGGCCAAGTGCGTGTCGGGCCACGCACAGTGTAGGGTTCCGTAGTAGCCCGTTATTACAATTTAGTACTATTCTGTTTTTCTTTATTCTAAATACTTAAAGGTAAAAAAAAACAAAAAAAATAATTAAAATTTTTCATATTTTGTTTTTCAATGCAAGTCTTTACCAGTTATAAACAAGCAACCACTTCATCTTAGTCACTTTAAAGGATTAATGCTGAGGATTTTGTATTTGGTACAAAATTATCCAACACCCAAGTTCAACGACTATTACCGCTAAACTAATAAAGTTATCTTAACCGCTATAATTTTCCTTTAAAGTTCATTAAATGCACTATCATCGTGAATTTTTCCAGATTTTTCAAGCCAGCAGTTTAGGTTTTAGAGAGGGGGGGGGGACGCCCTACCCTAAAAAAAATATTTTCCAAAATTTTATTTTACCACTTTGTCGGCGTAATTGATATACGCACTCCTACAAAATTTCAGTTTTCTAGTGCTAACGGTCACAGAGATTAAGCGAGGACGGACAGACGGACGGACAGACATGGCGAAACTATAAGGGTTCCTAGTTGACTACGGAACGCTAAAAACGAATATAAGTGCCATCAGATCTGTGAGAAATCTCCAAAGTTTAAGCATAATACGCAGATACATCATTGTTAGTATACATGTATAATGCATACAGATTTAAAGAGCCCTCGTCTGCAGGACATGTTGGGATATCTCTTATGATTTATTTCGCCGGCCGTCTACTGAAGCCGGAACTAGCTACTACATCAATATAATTACGATTCTTGTATAGAAAGAGTAGCAAGTCTGTTCGTTATTCCTATTCTTGAAGTTGTTAGGATTATGCTCATAGAGTGGTGCTACTTTACAAAGAATACATTCTTCAGAGTTTGTTGAGTTACCATATCCTAATTATAAGACCTATTGTATCGCCAAAACACACTAATAAATACTTTGACTTTTTGACTTTGACTTTTCATGCAACGTAATGGCCTGCTACAGAAACACTTTTGAATTTGTGTAATTTATCACCTAATTGTAACGTAGGTAATAACAAAAACATAAAATTGAAGGCAAGGCAAGGATTATGGCATGTTTTCACTGGTATATCATAATTTACAAAACACAATTAAATTTTCTTCACTACTTTCTAGGCACTTTAATTTGCTTTCCCAACAAAAATCTAAGTATAATTCGGAAGCAAAGCCACGGTATTAGGTAGCATGTGATGTTTATGTTGCTACTGATTTATTAGCATGATCCCTATCGGACCGAGGCGGAATACAAACTTCCGACAATCTTTGCAAGTTCTGGATCAGCGGCCAGCGAGCCTGCTTGATATTCATAAATATTTCGAGATATCCCGATCGCTAGTTGGAAAATTAGCTAATTAATGGAAAATAAAAACCCCAGCAATAACGTTGGAATTGTTCATTCAAACAAAGCCATTAATTTGCCTGTTGAATGCAATTATAAGTTGAAGCAACAATTAAAGCCATGGTGGCGTCTAAAGAGTGTTTGGATCACGGAACTTTTAATTTCAGTTATTATTAGTCATAGGGAAACATAAGTGCTTGGTAAAGATCCTTCTGTATTGTTGCTAATATTATTATTCTTTTTGTTTAAATTCTATTTTGCTCTACTGCTGGGCAAAAGTCTCACCCATACTTTCCAATCGTTTTTGTTAATTGGTTTCTTCGGCCAATGGCTCACGAACCAGTCCAAATCGTCAGGCCGGCGTGTCTTTGGCCTGCCTCGGTGACGACTCCCATCCGTCCTGTGATTATGGCATATCCGGCCAGACGGCAGCTCATCCGGTACAAACTTGAAACTTACGCGCTTATACCGGCCGGCTTGAGTGCTCCGTCACAGGATACGATCCAATTTGGGACAGGAAACGGTTGTTTTTGGTTTACAACCCGAGTTTGTGCTCATTTGAAAAGCATGTCTGTAGGTAACTTATCTATATGCTGCCACGTGATGGAGTAGCTGATTTTGCAAACTTTTTCAAACTTTCAGGGAGTATTTACCTATTCTTGTTAGTAAGCAATCAGCATCGAACTGCTTGACTTCCAAATTACACCATAACTGACATGAGGGGAAACAACGTGCCTACCGGTTGACTACCGAGCAAGGAAAATGTTGCGAAATGCTTTTGCCAAGTTTTCGCCATCAAGTTTCATGCATGCGCGTTTACGAAGCCTTATCGCGTCTTTTTAAGAATAAAAAGTAGTCGCGGACGCAACGGCCATCATTCTGTATCGGTCATCTGACAGTCGTTGACTGCCACTTGTAATCTCCAAGTCAATATAAACCAACAGGGCACAAGTCTCATCGCAGAGTTGATTCTGTGCGGTCGACTGCTGCGAGTCCTGTCTGTACTGTTCATTTGTAAGAGCTCCAGGGTTTTAGCAACTTTGGCTGCCAACACTACTCAAGATTACTAGCATGTCGTCAGAAACGCAAGCTTCATCCACAACTTCGTATCTCTTCAAAAACCAAAACAAGAGACAGTCATTTTCGAAAACGCATTTATTTAAATGCTAGAAATATGTTGCCGTTTTTTTTATATTTAAAAACGGCAAAGTTTTTAAATATAAAAAAACAGCAACATATTTTTAGCATTTAAATAAATGCGTTTGCCGTTTTAATAGCAAGCTCTTCCTTTTGATTCTCTATCCGTTCGAGACTTCAAATAAAAGCATTTCAGCTGCAAAAGATGTAAACTGAGAGTGGATTTTGCATAGTTTGTTTGCCAATTTAAAATGTTTGCTTGTTCGCAGAGCACTTCCACTACATCAAACGTATGATTGGCGCTGACTACGTCGGCATCGGTGGAGACTTCGACGGCGTGAACAGGTGAACTTACCTTATTGATTACTTCAACTTTACTTTCACTAGTACAGTGTAACCTGGAAAAGTGGGACCTTGGATTATTTTGCCCGCTTTTCATCTATAGAGGTGTAAGCATAGATATAAGAAAGAAGGGTGTACTCGACCTGTCCAGACAAATATTAAAAAACAAAAAATTTTAGTTGTCTTACTACAGTCAATTATACTTCAAAGTCGAGAATAGAATAGAGTACAGAAGTAAATAGGTATCGAAATCACAAATGCATTTTTAGTTATAAAGGTTTAATTATTTTCCAGTAACAGAGGTATACCAATGCAAAAAGGTTGAGACCTCATTGTAATTATCAGTAGTAGAGGCTTCTCACACATCCAAGGCCCACACTTAACCAGGTTATACTGTACTTCATAACGGGATACTAGTTTTCCTGTCATTATCTATTAAAATTGCTAGGAAACTTCCTCCTTCTTCCTCTTTCTGCGCTTGTCCCACGTGACTTGGAGTCCACGCATAGTTATTCTTTCTTCTATTCTTCCCTGTTTTCTGCCGCGTTACGATTACATACATGTCATCTCTTATACAATCCTAAATGACTTGTGACAATTGATCTTTTCTTTAGTCTTTCTCTTCCCCTCGAGCTATTGACACATATATTCATCACTATCTTAGTCATATGACCGTGATTCATCCCTCCTCATCATAGACAACTTTCAATAGGATTATTTCTCATGCTAAGCCCAAAGTATTCGAACTATGTCTTATATTATTATGAGAAGCAAGACTGCAAATGGTGAAATGAAAAATATTTCGCTAAAGAAATTCCTGCGAACGAAATTCACAACATCGAAAATATTTAAATGTAAGATGCCCGCAGGCAGGCAGCTTTAGCCGTTACCATTACATGACAACATATTCATTTGTAACGTACCTTTACAAAATATTATATCACACCAAATAAAACAGTAGGTTCTTTATACGAATACTATCGTGGCCCTGGAATCCCATTATCAGCCAGTAGAGCAGTCTATTGCTGGACGAAGTCCTCATCAACCACATGCCAAATAATTTGATGTTCGCCTGCTCGTCTGTCGTTGTCTGATTGTGTTTGTTGTTGCCTCTGCTACCAGCCACCCTGCGGAGGTCGTCGCTGTACCGTCACCTGTGGGCGTACTATTGACTATCTGACTTCCTATTACCATTTCTAGGGTTACATCTTTACATAATATATCCTCCTGATCGAATTCCGGCCATGGCCGCCAATCTCAACGGAGACTAGCCAAGTACGTAGGAAATATCATAGTGCACAAGAGTATGCAAATACAGGTGCAGTCTCTGTTACTCTGCTCTCATAATCTGATGAGACGGTAACGCGACACGCCCGGAGAGATATCAAGCAACGTCAACGGGGCAGTCAAATATGATAATAACCATAAAATTCAACTTCTAGGGTTCCTCGTGGTTTGGAGGACGTGTCCAGATACCCGGAACTGTTTGCTGAGCTGCTTCGTTCCGGCCAGTGGAATGTGCAGGAGCTTAAGAACCTTGCTGGGCTTAACATGCTGCGCGTAATGCGCCAAGTTGAAAAGGTGGGTCTTCACGGTTAACTTGGTCCTTACGCTTTTTGCCTTATAGAGCATGATAATTATACACACATAACAGCAGTACAATATCTACTGGTAACAAAGTCCTATGTCCTATTTTTTTTAAGCTGACTGATCCATACCTGACCTCATGTATATATATATTTGACTAATTTTATCACAAATCTGAAGTATGGGTCGTTATCACATTATTTAATTGCTGGATATTCAATAATAGTATGTTAAGGAGGATAATTTACAGCGGGTAACGGATGGTAAATTTAATGGTAACATAGTTATTTGGTACAATCAATTATTATTACTGATAGTGTCTGAACATGATATGAGCTACCTAAAGGCAACTAAAGTGCCGACGATGCAGCGAACATTGTTATAGTGTTCATAAATTATTGGCTTTGGTCGTATTACATAGGAGGAGCAGGCGCCGCTAGCGAACTTAATAGATTAGAAGCACTAAATATTGATATCATGGAAACAAAATATGAAGTTTAAATTACTTATTCTATAACAGAGTTAGGTATGAGCGAAGATAAAAGAAAAGAGCTTTGATAGAAAACACTGACTAATTATAAAGACAACACTCGTAAAAAATATCTATTACCTTATATTTTTTAAATTAAGGACTGCAAGTAGTGCTAACACCTAGCAAGCAGCTAAAGTGTGACTTGTCGCTGTAATCATTCAGCTTTGCAGAGTTCACGGATGAATATTATCAAAATAACAACCAAGTTTGTCTCTTTCAATTTCTAGCTCCAAACTGTGTGCAAAGCAAGCTATGTGCTCTACTGCTTCCATGTCAATAGTATTGAATCTAATCCAACAGAATATTCACTCAGCCCCGACGGTAACGTGTGAATATTCTGTATAGACCCAATTTACTGCGGCGAGACCTCACTGAATACAATAGCTACAAGTCAGCCCGAGGTTCTCTATACAGATCCGGTTTATCACAATGTTGCAGCGCACAATTTGGGCAAACTTAGTTGCTTCTCCCGCGTCTCAAGCCGCACTGCTAACGAGGCATAAATCATGTTTATTTGCGCAGGTCCGTGATGAGATGCGCACGAACGGCGTCGAGCCCGAGGAGCACCCCGACTCGCCCAACGACAACGGAAATTGCACCAGCAACGCGTTCTACACCGAATACGTGTAGATTGCCACTAACTCGTAACACGCGACTGCAAATTTGAACTTTATTTCTATTTCTTAGGGTATGTATTTGAATGGAATAGTGACACGTCAATCAAACGGGACTGGCTTCGAAATATAGGATAAACGATAAGTAATATTTTAAATGAATAATTGAATGGTGTCTCGAGCTCTTGAGTTAAAATGTTAGTTTCAATTCTTTGAGTCATCAACTTATTAATCATTAAATAGAGGTAGAATTTGTCTAGTAACATTCAAATACAGAACAATCAAAACCATATCTTTAAAGTGACATTAATCGAATTGAGCAAAGACAAGGAACAAAACCTACTGTATTTGAGACTATCCTGTGTAACATCACATCAACAGCACCATGACTGATTCAACATACGTGTTATCGTCGCTATTCAGTAGCTGCAGCCTCCCGTTACACCTCCCAATATGCCACCATGAGTGACTACTTCATACAATATTTGTTCTGTATTTACAACATCCCAATATGCCTGTACATCATTTGGATACATTTCTGGGCTTTGTCCCCGCAAATTGGTTCTAATACCAATATAATGGTTAGTTCTAATACCGAAAATCCTGATGTGACTACAGCCTCTAAAATTCTATTTTATACTATCGTAATCAGTGCCAATAGAAACGCCAAACTAATTCAATAGCTCACACTGAGTCTAATTAGTATTCCAGACGCGGGAGTTGAAATCATATGCATATCATTAACACATTTTACGTCGACTACTATCTGCATTATACAGTCTGCCACGAGTCACGAGCCCCAGTGCTCAGTAGCACGGATCATAACATCAAACTATTTGTGCTCTAAAATGCTCGATCAATACACCTAAACTTTTGAATAAACTCGGCTAATATGAAGTGGCCATATACTCTAAAATTCTGTTTTCACAATTACCAAAACACATTGAACATAATTATCCCGGGATCACGTTTGGTAAACCCGATACTAGTATTCACTACGATTATGTAGTCTCCCATTCGATTGGATAACACAACTCCTCGATAATTATATGAAAACTCGAGGAGCGAATGCAACTGGCGAGTCTCTCGTTTACACGTCCCGTTTGATGTGTCACTGTAAATATTTGAACGTCCGTTCAAATTGATTGACAAAGTTATGGTTGTTGGGAAAAGGCCGAAATATTAATTTTCGTTCGGAATATAGAAATGTATATTGAATGGGCAGTCGCGTCCAGCGATACCGACAGCGGACCGAGACTTCAATCCGACAGTTTGATTCCAATTGATGCGTGTTTAACATGATAAATGTCTGTGTACCAATAAGTGACGCTCCACACTTGCTCCGTTGTTCACTTTCATATTATCCATGCTTTGCAGAATTCTATTTTGTATTACAGTAAAATTGAAATCAAAACAATAATAGATATTTTGCTAATTGAAACCGAAAGGATTTCGAAACCTCAATTAATGGACCTTACATAATGAATTAATGATTATTTATTAAAACTGTTTGTTAGCTTATCATCGAAACAGTTCGTGCACATTTGAACAAAATAATTACTTTGTATATAATAATTATGGCTGCATAAATTCATGTTAAATTAATTTATTGTAATGTAATTTTATGCAAAACGGAACAAGTGTGAAGGGTCTATAACCGATGACGTAATCTCGTCGATATATATCTGTTTAGTTATTATTCAAGATAGCTACTGTCATATTTCATAAGCTTTGGGATTTGGTATGGAAATGGAATATAACATTAACATTATTATAACATTTAGCATGAATATTGTCTTTCTCATTATGTGAATGAAAGGTCCAACCATTTGACCGTCCTCGATTATGCAATTTCAAATGTAATACAATCTGTTAAATGACACGCATAACGTCGCTCCTGAAAGTTTTAAACAAGACCGCTCGAGCTCACAGCTCACAGTTCAAGTTCATAAATTCATCGGAGCAATTCGTTCTGAACTCAGAGAAAGATCTCTTTATTATGGCAGCTGCGACGTTTAAGACAATTAGTCGAATTAACTGCAAGTAAGACCTTACCGATTGCATTTAACCGGGTTTTATATTTTTATTTTTAAACTTTAATCTACAGAGGTTTCAAACGAAGCCACTGTTCAATATTGAAGAACATTTTAAAATGTTCTTTGAAATGAACGGTTTGTTTGGTATTCACATGCATATTAAAACCTGTATCAATATAAATACAGGCTTCGGTCAACTTTTAGTAATAGCCACAATAATTCCTGCACCAGATCTGTTGCAGTAAGCCGTAGGTACAGTTTCCAATTTCAGTGGATTCAATTATTCGAAATCAAAGCGATCGGTGAGCGAGAGGCAATTTATTAATAAACTAGTTGCAACTTGGCGTACTTAGTGCAACATTTAAGCAGATTTGGGTATTTCCAACCATGTTGTATAGGATTGGAAATTGCTATTATTAAGGTTAATCCGAACGAGAGTATCGTGTTTGGATCTGTTGTCATTGGTTCTAAAATCAATGACAGCCATTAAACTTCACTGTTTATTGGATGCAGCATTTTGTGGTCACCATGATTTAAATCAGCCATCGATTGTTTCCGCTGCACTATCAAGTGACTTGTTTCGAACAACAATCTCATTCCGCAATTTTAATTGAAGCAAATGATAAAAGTTTAAAGCTGAGAACGTAACTTTGTCTTCGGCGACACGTTTACTGCTGCAATATCAGTCGCTGCCAAATAAGTTCACGCGGGTTTAACAAGCTCGCGAGAGGACGTCTTTGTTACTTCGGTGTACTGTGGCTCCATCTTGCCATCGTGTAAGGGATACAAGCTAATTCTAGGGACACCAAGACACCTGACAGTATTCAACATCCTTGCGGATATGGCAGGTTTGAAACATCGACAACACTTGTGAAATATGACGGTAGTTTGTATGTGGTAACTGTTAGATAATCAAAATATATGTAATAAATGTTGTAGCTGCATGGTAGGTGTATCATTGTGAACTATGCACTTCTTCCTTCTTGACAACCGAGTAGATTACGTTCACATATCACTCACTCCTTACAACTCCACTCTTACTGATAATACGACTTCTGTCTCTTCATCGTTCTCACTCACTTTTCCCAAGGTTGCATTATCAGGAGAGTATTAGATAGAGAACTCAAAATTGGAATTAAATGGAAGGCTCTAGTGCGAGAGAAAGTAAAATTAACTGGGTAAATAGAGAAAAAATAACAAAAATATTTTATTTTACTATTGTAATTTAAAATAAAAAAATAAAAGGTTCGATCTAGGGACGTAGGTAGAGAATAAATTTGTAAAAAAGACGTTATACTAAATTAAAAACATTGTTTCAAAGTTATGATATTTGGATTCCTATTGTTTGATGTTAAATTACATGTAAGGAATTGAAAGCTGTTTGTATGTAAATGGAAACATACGGGTTGGCGTTTCGTCATGTTTTTTGACGCCGTATGTTTTCACTAGGGGTTCGTTAAACTTCACTGCTTGTAGTCATTTTTGTCGTTACTCTATTTTGTACCATTATTAAATAAGTTAACATCTGTTTACATGTATTGTATGTGAAAATGTTATGTCGTTTTGTTACTTTATTTTCTACTTAAATCGGACTAGAGTAAACGAGGCTTTAACTGAAGCAAGTAATGAGCGAAGTGAGCGGGGTGCAAAGACCGCAAGTATTGTGATGAGACCATCTTCTGTTATGTTGACTTCGTTCATCATTGGGCTTTCAAGTTTGCAAGCATTAAATGCGAGCGGAGCTGAGCTGAGCTAGGAATGAGAGCAACAAAGCCTCGAGTCGCCGGACAGAGCCGGAGGACCCGCCTGTCCGGCACTGTCCGACTATGTAAGCTAAAAGCTAGTATACAATGTAGCGTAAGGTCTAAACTTGTGATGGAGATCGTTGTGCCAAAATGACCTAAACTTTTTATAACTTCTTATACAGTTTGATATTAAAACTGCTACTTTTACTTTTCGTTTTTTTACAAAAAGGCTTTCAATGCCTCGAGGAGGGAGAAATGAAAATGTATGAAACCCGTAATTTCAGTTTTGTCATACAGACAATAATACCATCCACTCTAAAAAAAATGAAATGCTGTGAATTTCTTAATGTATATTTAAATATAACTTTAATAATATATAATGTGAAAGAACGACTATTTCTTATAAATTGTGACTGAACGATTTTTGAACCTATACTCAACTATAAACTAAGGATTTTCTTCTAAAATCTGGTTGTTATTTTGTGGTTCTTTTGTCTGTTTTACGTACAAACATGTAGCTTCTGTCGAGCGCACTGTCGGTTTAAAACGTCTATTTACTGCTGTTGTACTGTTGTACTCAGGGTTGATGATACTACAGGAAACTTACTTAGTAATGTTGTGACAATGCATCGTTTAACAAACCGGGGTGACCGCAATGTGACACGAGCGAGGCATCGTGACCACAACGTTTGGTCACAGTGCGGCCACTACCGTCGAAACGAGGTATAATTTTCATTCCGCATTTAATTTGGGCATTAAAGAAAACCATTCAACGAAAGTTTATTATGCTCTAACGGGTTCACTTTAAGATCGAAGTACTTAAACTTTTGCTTACTATACCGTAACAATCTGACGACTTACTTTCTAAATTATTTATATACTAACTTTAATGTTACCAAAATGTATAAATTGTTACGACTTTAGTGGTTTATTTAATGTCCATTACCCTAAAATGATGAGCTTGAAACCGAATTTCCGACGTGCGCTTGTGCCGAGTTGTGTGGCGCGTTGCTGCGTATAGCTCATGATAACGTTATCACTGATCCTCACTTCTATGTAACTTCGTCCCTCGGAAGGTTGTATTTCTTCGGAGGGACTGTCACTCCCCTCACTGTCTTCCCCGTCTAGCAAAGCGCCAGGCAACTGTATACTGGACTATTTATATATGTATTACACTTGGTAACCAATAAACACGTTTGCTGTAATGTAGAACTTATTTTATTTTAATTACCCTTTCCAATTTTGTTATACAAACCAGATCTTTTTGATGTGAACAACAAAGGACTCGTTTATTTGGACTCAAACGTACCAAATAAATACGAATGTATTTGGTAATGCTGTCTGGCGTGTTTAATATAATTAAATACACTTCAAAAGGATCGTTCAAACATAGCAAAACAATAATGAAAAAGAGAGAAGCAGCTAGCATACAAACAACAAGCCCTTTGTCCGACCGCTAACACACAATAGATTAAAAAAACGAGTGCGAGTATATCACGTAGGGAGCTTATCACGACCACTGACACGTGGTCAGGACAACAGACTGACATTTATTCACTAAATTGAACAGCGCGTTGATGTAATTTCACGCTCAAATTAAATTATACAACTAAATGCATTTCACTGAGTTAACCCTGTTAACGTTTGCCGCGTTTCAAATCAAAGTTAACACATTTGCTGAATCTAAAACTTTGGCTATTGAATTATAATTAGTCTAAGGCTGGTTTTAGAGTCGCGCTGACCGCACGCTCACCGTCGGCGCTGACAGCCGAAACGTATGAAACGCACGCGCTGATAGCTACGCGTTATTCTAAAACGCTTCCTAGAAGTTCATACGTTTCAAGCTGTCAGCGCCGACGGTCAGCATGCGGTCAGCGCGTTAAACCAGCCTAAAAGTACCAGTAGGTACTAAAGAAAACAAAATTATGGTGCGCTGTAGGTGTTTGGACATAAAAAATACTGCATGTGTTTTAGTTAAAATCACAGAACATAATGTCCCGTGGTAAACAATTCACAACTTTCGAACAAAAACAAAAAAGTGCGGCCGCACAGTGTCGACTGGGTTCAGCCACTGTTTGTACAGGGAGCCACCAGAAGTTTATGTTGAAAAATAAATGGACCCTACCGCAACCACACTCACACAGTCAGCGGCCAATTTGTTATTTGAAGAGTTGTTTAACTAATTGCCGAACAACTAGTGACTGTTACTAGTGTTGCTGTTGTAACAGACACATGAGACATTTAAGCTTTGCTTCTGGGATAGCAACGCATTGCAGTTGTCAATAGACGGTAGTGAATACTTACCACCAGGGCTCAGACCAAATAAAAAACCAACCAACAGTAAAGTGAGGCCGGTTTCGTAAACATGTGTGCACATAGTGAGGTGTAGTTTGATTGTAAAGAGGGACTCGTGGCTAAACAGGGGCCCCGTGGCTAAAGAGGGGCCCGTGGCTAAAGAGAGGCCTGTGTCTAAAGAGGGGCCCTTGGCTAAATAATAACAGCCGCACAGGTCGATCGATCAGGTTAAGCTACGCTTGCCACGGTGACCATCTTTACATGCCAAGGAGGGGTCGTGCCTCGGAAAGCACGTTGGTCCCGGCTGTCATTCGTGGACTTTTGAAAGTCCACGAATGACAGCCGGGACCAACAAAAAAGTTTTAGAAGCCCAAAAGTCTGAGAACCAGTCTTACCAAGGGGTATCGTATTACCCAGTAACTGGGTTATGGAGGTCAGATAGGCTGTCGCTCCATGTAAAATACTGGTATTCAGCTGCATCCGGTTAGACTGGAAGCTGACCCCAACATAGTTGGGGAAAAGCTAGGCAGATGATGAGTTTGATTTTAAATGGATGTAGGTAAATGTGTGCGTGTGAGCGTGTATGCACAGAGCGGAGGTGTAGTTTTTGCATGCTTCATTGTATTGTTCGCAGAGCTATGTCTTGATTTTTTATTTGGTCTGAGCACCAGGGGCCATTGGTTTGTTTTCCATCCAATTACATGAAAAAACTCACTGTGACAGTAGTCGTCGTATGTAAGTAATTAAGTTTGTAACTGTTCCAATATGATCACGTTTCACCCCAACATAATTGACGAATTTATCGACTCTTCAGTCAAATTAAATATTCGAACACGATCAGTGTTTCATTTAATTGTGTACATGATGTGTTGTGGGGCAGCAGCAATTTGTTTACAAGTTGCTGATTAAAATCACAATAGCTGAATTAAGTAATCCCATCAGTAATAAATGTGTAAATATAACATTTTTAATTACACAGAGTGATTACATTCGGTAGACCTGTTGTTAGTAAAGCCCTCCCCTGTTGATTTTCAATTGAAAGGATTTACAAGTTCTACTGTAGTTACTGCTGAGAGGCTTGTGGCTCAGTAATAAACAGGCGCACGGGCCGATTGATCAGGTTAAGCTACGCTTGCCGCGGCTGGTCCGTGGATGGGTGACCATCTTTACATATCAAGGCCTCTTCATGCCTCGGAAAACATGTAAAGCCGTTGGTCAAGGCTGTCATTCGTAGATCTTTGACAGTCGTTACGGGTCATCAGAAGCCCGAAACTGACAGTCTTTCCAAGGGCTATCGTATTACCTAGTAATTGGGTTGTGATGGTCAGGTAGGCAATCGCTCCATGTAAAATATTATGTATAATGTATATATTATTCAGCTGCATCCGGTTCAAAATCAAAATGTTTTATTTCACATAAACCTACATAGGCACTTACGTCAGAAGCTAGGTACACGGTTCCAATTGGTCGTTTCCTATGGAGAAGAACCGGTAAGAAACTCCACGGTTACTCTTTTTAAAAATAATTGGCATTTTACAATGTTTCCAGATTACAGTAGGTACGGGAGGACAGCGCAGGCCTGTCAACAAGTACCAAGTACTTGATAAAATAGAACATGGTCTACAGATCTAAAGTCTATAAGGCCAACAAAGTCCTCACATCTCGTACAAAATAAGAATATATCTAAAGGATAAATAAAAAATAAAATAAAATAAAAACCTACTAAAACCAAGTGTTATGATTCCCATTAAAACCACTAATAAAGAGGTGAAAATTTTGAATTGTCTGTATATAATGTCAAATAATAAAGAAATGATGTCAAAAGTATATAATGTCAAATAATAAAGAAATTATGTCAAAAAGTAAATGATGTCAAATAATAAAGAAATAATGTCAAAAAGTATGTAAAAAAACTGTTATGGTTAGACTGGAAGCCGACCCCAATATACTTAGGAAAAGGCTAGGCAGATGATGATTGTAGGCACTGCTGACTAAAGGTACATCCGCAATAAATACGTTCCTACACTGTCCAACGCAAATGCTTATTTAAAGAAGCGCATTCATTATAATAGTGTGTCCAATAATATTTTTGGTAAACAAAATAAGAATTATTTCAGGCTCAATTAAATACATGCCTGCTTATCCTCATTCTCATTTTAGTTACCAAACAGAACTAAGTACACAATGAAAAACGGTGGCATGCGAAATCAGTATCAACCATCCATATTGTCGTCATCGTTTGATTTTACAAAATAAAGCTGCTATGCAATATTGAGCTGGACAATATAATCACGATCCCATCCCGTTGAGAGGCGGTGGTCACGGCGATCAAACGCCTAAATTGACAGATCTCTGAGGCGATGGGCGAACTGCATTTACTCCGCAAAATGTTAATGGAACTTGGTTATATTTAGGCAACATCAGATATCTGGGAGCCTAAAAAGGCCACTTTGGCAGAATCTAGCTCGGCTTCGGCAGGTAAACCTCCACGCTACCACCAACCGACTAGCTAGTATAGCTCGGCTTCGGCAGGTAAACAACCACACTACCACCAACCGACTAGCTAGTATAGCTCGGCTTCGGCAGGTAAACAACCACACTACCACCAACCGACTAGCTAGTATAGCTCGGCTTCGGCAGGTAAACAACCACACTACCACCAACCGACTAGCTAGTATAGCTCGGCTTCGGCAGGTAAACAACCACACTACCACCAACCGACTAGCTAGTATAGCTCGGCTTCGGCAGGTAAACAACCACACTACCACCAACCGACTAGCTAGTATAGCTCGGCTTCGGCAGGTAAACAACCACACTACCACCAACCGACTAGCTAGTATAGCTCGGCTTCGGCAGGTAAACAACCACACTACCACCAACCGACTAGCTAGTATAGCTCGGCTTCGGCAGGTAAACAACCACGCTACCACCAACCGACTAGCTAGTATAGCTCGGCTTCGGCAGGTAAACAACCACACTACCACCAACCGACTAGCTAGTATAGCTCGGCTTCGGCAGGTAAACAACCACACTACCACCAACCGACTAGCTAGTATAGCTCGGCTTCGGCAGGTAAACAACCACGCTACCACCAACCGACTAGCTAGTATAGCCCGACTTCGGCAGGTAAACAACCACGCTACCACCAACCGACTAGCTAGTATAGCTCGGCTTCGGCAGGTAAACAACCACGCTACCACCAACCGACTAGCTAGTATAGCTAGGCTTCGGCAGGTAAACAACCACGCTACCACCAACCGACTAGCTAGTATAGCTCGACTTCGGCAGGTAAACAACCACGCTACCACCAACCGACTAGCTAGTATAGCTCGACTTCGGCAGGTAAACAACCACGCTACCACCAACCGACTAGCTAGTATAGCTCGGCTTCGGCAGGTAAACAACCACGCTACCACCAACCGACTAGCTAGTATAGCCCGACTTCGGCAGGTAAACAACCACGCTACCACCAACCGACTAGCTAGTATAGCTCGGCTTCGGCAGGTAAACAACCACGCTACCACCAACCGACTAGCTAGTATAGCTAGGCTTCGGCAGGTAAACAACCACGCTACCACCAACCGACTAGCTAGTATAGCTCGACTTCGGCAGGTAAACAACCACGCTACCACCAACCGACTAGCTAGTATAGCTCGGCTTCGGCAGGTAAACAACCACGCTACCACCAACCGACTAGCTAGTATAGCTCGGCTTCGGCAGGTAAACAACCACGCTACCACCAACCGACTAGCTAGTATAGCTCGGCTTCGGCAGGTAAACAACCACGCTACCACCAACCGACTAGCTAGTATAGCTCGGCTTCGGCAGGTAAACAACCACGCTACCACCAACCGACTAGCTAGTATAGCTCGGCTTCGGCAGGTAAGCAACCACGCTACCACCAACTGACTAGCTAGTATTTTCCCCAAGTTCTAACAAAATACCTTGGGATATATTGCAATTAAATAAAAGAAAACTGAAACTCAGAATAAAAGTACAGTCAACAAAAGAAATAAGAATGCAGGACCGTCGGATATACTTGAAGTTTAGTAATAAACCCAATGGATGTTCTCGAATAAAATTTTATTTTATTAATAGAAAACAAACAGCTCAATTATCAAATTAAATTTCAGTCGACAATACTTGGGAAGGAAAAAGCAACAAGGGAAGGAAGGGAAGGAGGGAGGGTAAGGGGCGACTAGAATCAATTCGATTTTATTGTAAATTTTGTCGTTCAAAAGTGCCATTTATGTGCCCATTTGAAACAAATGCTTTGATTTTAACTTTGACCCACGACGTGAGCTAATCTCGTACAGCTTGTGTCGATACGAGAGGGGCGCGCCGCGGGGTTCGGACATTTCCATCCATTACCAAATTAGGACTGATTGCTTGATTGAATCCTGTCATTATTGGAAGATTGATAACGACTGTTAGAAAAACTATCGGACTGCTGATTTCATACTTTAATACCACATTACACATTCGCAAACTCGATAAAAACATGACCGCCGTGACGTCATCGCAATCAACCAATCAATCAATCTTTATTTGTGAACATAGGTATACATAAAAGGTCTTAAATATACATATTATTGTAGTCGAGCTCTACGTTCTACCAATAAAATTGGTGTACAAATAGTATTTTTTTTTTGTTATATCGTAAAAGAAAAAACCAGATTAATCAGTAATTAAAAAAGTAGTAAATAAGTGTCAATTAAATGAATAAATGTCAATTAAATTAATAAAATGTCAATTAAATTAAATTTTACATGCATGTCAAAGGAAGATAATATTACATATAGGAATTATATCATAGTTTGTCATTTAAAAAATCTTCAATAGAGTAATATTTATATTTTTTCATTTCGTCTTGTCAACTAGAAATAAAAACAAATTACTTTTAAATTTGTGGACATTTTCTTCACTTCTTATACATTTTGGTAACTTATTATATAACCTTGGAGCCATTGCAAAAACACTGTTCCTAAATAGTGCAGTTTCAGACCCAACTGATGCGATGCACACATTGACTCATCTCACGGTCTTGTCTTGTCTTGTATGAGTGTGTGTGTGTGTGTGTGTGTGTAATAAGATGACTCGGCACTATTACGAGGGGTTGAAGATACGACCCTAATTATTTATTCTTCGTCTTTTTTTGAGGCTAAATTTTACACGATATCATATACATTGTACAAGTAGAAAACCCTCCAGTAGTGTTTTCCTAGCCGAAAATGACGCTGTGCATATTTACGATTTCATTTTATGTCCTATCTACTCAACTAAAATCACAGAAAACTAAGACAATACTAATAGGTATCCCAATTAATGCAAATACACCAGGAATCAAATCTTACACGCACTTGAATAACCTGCTTAAGAGAAGGACGCCATATATACATACAAGGTCAAGAATACATACAATTTTAGTCATACAAACATTGTATCCTATTGGTCCCTCCCTAAAACCCCACTTTGAAGTTGACGGTACAAAATACACGGTAGGAATGTCTTAGAGAGCTGTGCGGATTAAGGTATACGATATATTGAGGTTAGAACAGATAACTGTATAAATTGGACGTTCTTCAGCATGATACATAATAGTATATCAGGACTTCAGTTATTTTACCATACAAAGGAAGCTGTAGTAAAAACGATTCGACCTTTGCATTGTCTGTATATCCTCGAAACTGTAAAGTTTCTTAAAGCGAATCCCAAATTATTTCCACGCTTACAGGACGCTGGCCCACGTAACAGACGGGATATGAGCATACTTCGCGTATATCCTGCTAAAACTGCACTCATGCGCAAAAGTATCATCTGCATAACTCCAACTATATTTAACAAACCACCTAAGCATTGGAAGGAGCTAAGTATCAATTCGTTCAAACGTCAGTTGATGGTGTTTTTATAGCAAAAAGCATATTAAGTGTCTGAATTTTTGGTCGAAAAACTTGTCTGACATTTTTTTTATTATAATGTTTATTGATTTCTATTTATTAAACCAGTAATGTGACTAGAATATTTGTACGCCAATATATTATAAGGCTAAACATGATCGGACTACCTATAATGTAATTTATTATCATCTTGCATGCTCTTGTATGTATACCATGTTTATAAATAAATCTTATCTTATCTTATCTTTGAAAGCGTAGAGGCGTAGCGACGGAGCGGTCGTAGCTCGTAGCGCGCTACGACGTAGCACGTAGCGTGTAGTGAAATCTACTTGCGACGTGACTATGATTTGTTTGTTGTCTAAAGTAAGTGATAAATAGTATAATTGCTATTCTATTTTCATTTGTATTGCTTTGTTAAGCAACTTGTGCAATGTACAGCCACAAGCATAATTTAAAAAGTAATGAACTAAAACGCAATTTAATAAAAACAAATTTAAATTACTTAATACAACTTTAGAAGAGGACACAAAGTTATAATATGATATCAAAGCGCTCCGTAAGTACCTCGCAAGCCTTGCTGAAGTTGTGGAGGAGCTGCGTGAGGCGACTCGCTCTAAACTTGAACACACGGAGTTAACTAGTCCATCAGTTGAGCGAGCAAATGTACTTTGTGATATGACCATACTTCCACACCTAATGTACTACTATTATAAATAAGAAAGTAACTCTGTCTGTTACGGTTTCTTACCTTCACTGCTAAATGGATTTGGATGAAATTTTCCGCACAGGTAGACTATGGGCGGGGTTAGGACGTAGAATACTTTATCCTGGTAAAAGAACCGCTGTTTCATACTAATGTGTAATATCTACACGGTCAAAATTTAAGAACCAGATGATTTTAATGACGATCTAAAAATTTCAACATAGGTTTGTGCGCCGACGTCCCTTGCATCGTGTATAATAATGTCGCTTCACACAATCTGTCACCGCAAAGAAGTACATCGTCTGAAATATATAAGAGCCTTATCTTAAACAGTTATCAGCGTAGCGGTGAGGGTATGTCGGCTAAGTAAGTAAGTCGTCTGCAATCTCAACAGTTGGCGGGGACTGCACACGTTGTAACTTGAACTTATAGTGAATTCAAACTCGCGACAACATTCAGAACATAAATCGTCTAGAGAAGCGGCAGAATGTAATATTCATTACCGAGGAGAGGTGCAATTGGGGAGGCCTATATTCAGGAACACAACTACAACAACAACACAACAACTTACGTAGTCGTATTTTTTGTTGACTCAAAAGGAGGTATACATCGACTAGAATTTATTTGATTGTCTACAGTTACAACTATTGTATAGCTACAGTTAATCTAGTACCCAATTTGTAGTATGTTTACACATTGATACAATATTATAGAACTAAGATTCTAGACAGTTCAATTAATTCTTGTCGATTAACTAACACAATCAAGAAGAGAAAAACCTAAATAAGAGCATCTAACAGCAATAAATTCAAGTTGATAAAACACTATTGATCCGTATCAAGTTTGTATGGGATTCGACACACACGATAAAAGATTCATTCAACATCAGGCGCTATTCACCCGGCTCAGCACGGCGCCGAAGCGTCTGATTACAAGTGGCCAGCAGTGGTGTACCACCCGTCTACACAGTGGAGTATACCTGCATACATAGTGGACACGAGAATATTGGCAGCATTGAAAGGACGATTATTCTATGATGGGAGGTTTTATTTAAATGCTCATGCATTTTTATAAGCTATGTATTTCCATCAAACAAAAATGAATTAACGGTTTGTGTATTATTTTGGAATGATTGGTTTGAAACTTTGCAAACATGTACGTGTTGTTTTATAATTTATGAATTTCGGTGCGCATGTCGATATTCAAATGCATTTAGGTATCGGACGTGGAAGTGTTATGATAAGTTACACTAAGCGGCAATCACTTGCGCAGTACTTATTATACGCTTTAGTTTATTGTAGTTGTAAGTAAACACTTGCTCTCCTATGATAAACTATTACATAGCAATCTTCGAAACATTGCATACTCTCGAATGCTTTCAATTTCATCCGTTGTGTGCCACTAACTTCTGGACATGTTCAAACTTGGCCATCAGTCGTGTGGTGATGTCACTGTTGCCAGCCGCAACATGTTCGGAAACTTGATCGCAACTACACGAACATGGTTAAGAGCCCATACTACCTCAGCTAAAGTTCATTCTTTATCTCGCTCGCACGATACTGCTCGCGGACTGTGTGAGAGCGAGACAGACTGCGGTGCTGCCAATAGTTTAGGTATTTGCTTTAAACGGTGAAAATAAAGGTTTTTAAAAAAAATAACAAACACAAGACCTGCTTTATAGTCAGTTCAGTCAGTATACAAAGTTTCATGATCTAATTTGAAGTATTTTTTGAATACCAGCGGTTTATTGTTCAGTTTGTTGGTGACTTTGAATTTTTTCTTTATCGAGAAAATTTTATGTAATCGTGATTTGGTCTAACATAGTACTTAACATTAATCCTCAACTTTACCATATATTTATTTCAAAAATAATGCTGCGGTATTTACGACATGAAGAAGAGTGAGGATGAGGATCCATGAGGATCATGCTAAGCCATTTGAGGTACTATAGGCTGATTTCGACTTGTGTTTCAATATGAAAAATTCGTCATACTTGTGTTTTCAATTTAAAATAATTATTAAAGTCATTTTTGCATATACGTTTGGTCACTTTTATTCATGTTGGCCTATTACATACAGTCCACTGCTGGACATAGGTTTCGCCCAAGTTACGGCACAACTCTCGGTTTTCGGTAACATCTAACCATCCTTTTCGAAACTTACTTAAATAAATTGGAAATTAATACTTTCATCTTCAAAGTCAAAGTCAAAGCATTTATTTCAAATAGGCACTTAACAGGCACTTTTGAACGTCAAAAATTACTAAAATAGAATTGATTCTAGTCGCCCATTCCAAAAGGTAGTTTTCGTATGGAGAAGAATGGGCAAGAAACTCCACCGTTACTCTTTTAAAATGTTTTACAATATTTTGCATGTACATTAATTATATAATATATATGTGAAGACGATGCACCTAAAATAAAATTATTCAAAAGATCTCGATAACATAGATCCATCTATGTTATCGAGCTCTTTTGAAGCCAACTTATTAAAAAGTTCTTTATGTCCTATTATTCTATAATGTTAAGCGGTTTGTGTGTTAAATGATAAGTTTTACTACCAACTTAAATCATCCGTTTATTCAAGTCATTACTGATCGCGACGATAGGTAGTGGTGGAGCAAAATGAAAGTGATAGCGGACTGTATTACTAATATAACTATAATATATAAATAGTATATATAAATAGTTATATATATACGAGTATATAACAGGCATACTGTAGAAAAAGATGAAATAACAATGTTGTCTATCAATTAAATACAAACAATAAAATACGAACTCTAAAAAAACGCACAGACCTCTGTGGAGGTGTGCAACAGCTGACTGAGATGGCGCGGGTTCCGCGCTCGGCCATTCGGCTGCTGACTCCCCGCTGTCCCCGCACCTCTCATTTACTGCCGCCAGCGTGCGGCGATGTTGAGAGGAGCGCGGTGTCAACATTTACTGTCATTCTTTTATGAAATGGCTATAATAAATGGACGTCAGTTCGCCCAACAATTAATTTCCTTGACAGTATCATTATAAACGTTACAGACACATATATCACGTATATAAACACCTAGAACTAATATCTGTAGGCCGTTGTGCAAATATTTGTTCCTTGCGCAGACAGTCAACAGTCGGTGAGCAAACAGTAAGTATGTCATGTCCTCTCACTATGTTATGAGTACCAGGAAATAAGAAAGCTACTCACCCAATGAAGATCTAGAACTTCTAGAAATTCTTTGTTTCAGTGGCCGCACGCGTGAGATTCGGGCAATTTGTTTTTAGGAAATTCTGAGTATTAATAGTTTTTGCATTAGGCGACATTACATGATAGACTTTTAAAACATAACTAGCGGATCGTTGTTGTAAAATAACTACAAACACACACGTTTGGATAGTTATCGTCTTACCGACACATGGATTCTTGACCAGTTGATGACAACAGGCTTGCCTCCGCGAAATTTTTCTAAACTTAACTGATTGGTGTAAAATAAACTATATCTTTAGGGGCTGATTTTTCCAACGCCAGGTAATTTTACCCAGGGAATAACTTTGAATTTTTGACAGTTTTTCCATACAAAATCTGTCAGACGTCAATATTATTCTACGAATAGAAATTATCTGTCGATTGAAAAATCAGCCCTAAGGGCGATTTTGCTAACGCCAGATAACTTTATTCGAGAAATAATTTTGAATTTTTGACAATTCTTCCCTAAAAAAACTGTCAGACGTCAATTTTATTCCCCGAATAAAAATTACCTGTCGATTGAAAAATGAGCTCTAAAAGGAACTTTTTGATCGTGAACAAAATCAGAACGAACGTGTTGTTTCCTCAATAAGTTTCACAAAACAATTGCACAAAGCGGCCGCGACTTACGAGTTGTAGGCCGCGGGTTCGTACCCAAGCAGGCACTTGACTTGTGTAAATTATTCCATAATAGTAAGCCGGCAACTCCTAAAACCAAAAAAAAATTAAGATATGTGACATGTGACATCTACCAACCCGCACTGGGCACGCCCATTCCCTCGCAGAGAAAGAAGAGACCTGAGTCCCAGGAGTGGGAACATTTAGTTATTTATTTATTTTTAGGGTTCCGTATAAAAACGGATTCCTATTACTAAGACTTCGCTGTCTGTCCGTCTGTCCGTCTGTCCGTCTGTCCGTATGTCCGTCTGTCCGTCTGTCCGTCTGTCCGTCTGTCTGTCTGTCACCAGGCTGTATCTCAAGAACCGCGATAGCTAGACAGTTGAAATTTTCACAAATTATTTATTTCTGTTGCCGCTATAACAACAAATACTAAAAACAAAATAAATTCAATATTTAAGGGGGGCTCCCATACAACAAACGCGATTTTTTTGCCCTTTTTTGCTCGATATCAAAAATGGCAACAGGTAGGCACTTGAAATATTCACAAAATATTCAATTGTATTTTAACTTTAATAATAAATAATAAAATTAAAATAAAATAAATATTTAAGGGGGGCTCCCATACAACAAACATGTTTTTTTCGGCGTTTTTGCCTTGTGGTACGGAACCCTTCGTGTGCGAGTCCGACTCGCACTTGTTATTTATCCATTTACATGTTCTGTTGTGCTTACTAACAGCGCCCCCCTGCCAACTTCATTTGAACGCCAATAGATCCTTGTAGCAATATATAAATACACACGTTTGATTAACATAGTCCGGTTGATGACGACATGCTTGCCCCCTGTTACTTGAGAGACTTTTAAAACATACCTGTAGAAAAGTTGGTGTAAAATCGACTGCAAACACACAAATTTCATTATCTATCGACACATGAGCTGTCCCAATTAGCGACATCTGTCAGTCTATTGACGACACACGAGCTGTCCCAATTAGCGACACCTGTCAGTCTACTGACGCATGCCTACCACTGCCTCCTGCCCTCTGCCCGGTTCACCACGCTGTTACCTTTCACTAGTTATTGTCCGTTCTCCCGACTGACGGCACCATTGTTTGACGAAATAATGACAAGGCCAGACCACGTCAAACAGTTATTATGTTGTTGCGTTCAATATTGCGATAAAAGATTTGATGATCGATTCGGATACGAGTCTTTGGGCTATTATTACTATTTGGGCGTTATTATGAGAGCTTTACAAAGTGACTATCACACAGGTTACAAATGGTGATGGTAACTACGCTCTACAACGCGGGTTTATTCCGAAACTTGATGGCTATTTAGTAAGTAGTGCAATTTGTTACCTAGGCACATTTACACTAAAATGTATCACAATGAAGTAGATTCAGACTCCAAAGTAAAGCCCAGGATTCAAACCGTAAAGCGAAGGTAATGAAACTCGAACCCTACCGACAGAATGATGCAAAGCACCTTAACAACAAAGTATGGAGTTACTACAATTTACCCATTTCTAAGTAGTGCACAACGCATGAACTAGATTAGTCTCACACTCGTACACATGGCATTACATTTCTCACATATTGAAACTAGAACAATACCTGCCCGACTTGTGCGAACTGAGCTTTAATCTTTATATCTGTGTGTTCCATGCTTTAGTAATTATACTCTTTTGTTTCAACAATGTTTCGTTGAAATATAACGCTGGTGGCAGGCGAGAGGCAAATTGTTTGTAACATTATAGTTAAATTACCCTAGGTTAGTTAAACAAACAGTCCCGGGACAATAGTGAATTAATTAACTGTAACTTAGTCGACGCTTCAAAACATTGTCAGACAGAACCGTTTCTGAATCCAAAGTGCATTTGTTAACGGAAAAGTGTGCAATCCGTCATTCTATACAATTCCTAGGAAATGTGTACAATTCCTAAAATAGATAGGAAATCTATTATATATTTTTAATATGCACTTTTCCTAGGAAATCTATACATTTCCTAAATAGCAATCGGAAATCTTAAAAATTCAATATGTTGTGCTACAAGACGACGTGGATGCAAGCGCGAGCGAAGGGCACCCCGAGGTTCGGTTTGGTTAGGTTCCTTTAAACCCTGCAGACCCTGCCCCGCGCAGCGGGGCTCCGTCGACCTGACGTCGACGTCGACGACAACGTCGTTAGAAATAAAACATGCAGCATGCTAATTTTATGCTTTAGAATGTTATGTTTAATCATTATTATGATTAGAGAAATTTACAAACGTGTTTTATTTCGTGTAGTCACAGAAAACATTACTTTTTATATATTTCTTAGTTGATCTTGGAAATGCATACAATTCCTGAATCCAATTAAAGATTCTTTGAAAGATTATATTACACGTTTCCTAAGTAGGCTCGGAATTGCATATATTTCCTAGGAATTGTATAAAATTCCTAGGTTTCATACATTTCCGGTAACACATTCACAAAAAATGAAAACCCGTTCATTAAAACTGTGAAAAACAATGTCCAACAGCCTTTTTAGAGTTCCGTACCAAAATGGTACAACGGTACCCTTATAGTGAGACTAAGTCTGTCTGTCTGTCCGTCTGTCTGTCTGACTGTCTGTCTGTCACAGCTGGATATCTCAAGAACTACTAATGCTATCAACTTGAAACTTGGAATAGTTTTAGACGACGATTGCCCAACTATTTTGCAAATAAGAAAGAAATAAAAATATATGTATATTTTTTGCAACAGGGACTGAAAGAGGGTCTGAAAATTCGAAGTGGGGCTACTAGGGCATGTGGGGGGTATCATGTGAAAGAGCGCAGTTTGCATATTCTCAATTTCTTTTTTTTTGGGCCGTATAGCTTTCGATTATTGATGAAAAATGTAAAAAAAAAATACCGCACCCGCTTATCTCCGAAGTTTGCAAAGACAAAAATCAAAAAAAATTCTATGTGATAGAAATTTATGAAAGATTACAGGAAAAATAAAACGATGTCTCTAAATAGCACACTCTTTCAGAAATCATCAAGAAAAGTTACACTAGTTCCTCTATCGGTCAAGAGATGGGGCTGACATAAAACTGCAATATTCTACACCGCAGTGCAGTGTTAAAATTCTCTAACGAACATAGACCTCGCCGATGAAAATTTAAAAACATATGATGGCACAGAACCCTCGGTGCGCGAGTCCGACTCGCTCTTGCCCGGTTTTTTTTACATTTTGGGCAGCAATTACTCTACTGTTTCACACTGATTTTATTTTATCTTTTTACACGTCGAAAACTCTTTGCCTGAAAATTAGCAACTGCATTAAAAAAAGTACTCCTTGGGCTTTGACGCCACATGGACAAATAGTGTACACGTGCGAATGAAACAGGGCGAAGTTTCTTTAAAAACAGACAAGCGAAACCGATAATCCTGTATTTTTTTTAATCTTTACTCACCCCACACCTCACCATCCGCACCAGCGAGTCTATCCTACGCGAGCTCAGAATAAAGACCAGACTCTCTACGACCTGTTTCCGCAGAGTTTTGGAATTCTTCGGCCATATAGCGGGAAAAGATGGCAATAACCTTGAACAACTAATGGTTACGGCAAGGTGGATGGTAAACGTCCAAGAGGTCCCAGCCTTTTGCGATGGTCCGACCAGATAAACTTCTTCTCTTGACACGAAATTTCATGATGCGCTTCACCTGGCCAAGGATAGACACACAGAGATGGCGAAACATCGTCAGGGAAAAGATGTTTTCAAGGGAGGATCACGACCCTCAGTAATGAGGAGTACGAATTGAGGAGGAGGACACCCCACACCTACACACTTACGAAATAAACATTTAGTGTAATGGTTTTTTTTTTTATGAAAAAATTCAGTTTCGCCATAAAAGCATTTCAATTTCTGCTAAAAAAAATTGCAGTTTGTAACCGGCCAAGGGTGTGTTGTAAACACCACAAACCTCAATGAAAAAAAGGGTTGTTTGATAACAATATATGCCATGGAAAAAGCTGAAGTATTTTAACTGGCTTCTTGTGTTGCTTAATCATTAATATGATATAGCCTTGTGACACACAGACAGGCGGCGTTGGCATAACAATAGGTTCCCATTAGCACTTGGCACCCTTCATGTACGGAACCCCGAAAGCTTCGGGTCTGCCAATACCGCGGTGGCTTATTCAAAATTGGAGGCGGAAAATGCGCTCAATGGGCTCAAAGTGATGCAGTTTCCAATTAGATACAATCACGTTCCAACCAAAGTGAAAAAACTACAAGCAAATCACCAAAAACTGTTTTTTTTTTCAATTTTAGAATAAATTACGTGGTGCTGTCGCCCTGAGACATTTCTGGCTAACAACTGGCATGGCGGCGGTGTGTTATGAGCAAAAATAATGGTGATTGGTCAATTGGTTTCCGAGGTAAGGCAGGTACCCTGTCTTACCCGCTACCCCATCTTGCCCCTCCTTCCCTCAGCATAAAAACATACATACGGTGCAAACGATGTTCAATTATTCGAAATTGAATGTAAGTACCGTTACGGACGATTTCCTTTTATTCCGGACGGCATTATGTGATTTTAATTGGATGAATATGTAATGTGGTTTGGTCGTAGATATATTTTTTTATGTTATTGAGGTAACGTGAGTACGGCTTCCCGCAGGAGCTATTGGAGAAATATATACGTAACATAAGAACAACACAAAAGGTTGTGAAAAATTACTTTAAGTAAATGTGAATAACTAATTAGGTGGAAATTACTGTAGAAATAATAAAATTCTGTTCTATTTATAACAGCTTGTTTACATAATATCTAAAATAGAAACATGGTGGGTATTTCCACTGAAGTCTTTTAACGGCTTTGCAATAATTTTATGGAAATACAATGTACACATCCTAACATAAAAGAGAAGTAAGGGACTAAGTACCAATCTATCACTACAGGGACACACTACGATACTAATGACAATATTGTTCTGATATTTACAGTTGGAACTACTCAGCCGCACAGGTCGATCGATCAGGTTAAGCTACGCTTGCCGCGGTTGGTCTGTGGATGAGTGACCATCTTTACATACCGACACCCCTCCGTGCCTCGGAAAGCACGTTAAGCCGTTGGTCCCGGCTGTCATTCGTAGATCTTTGACATTACGGGTAGTCAGAAGCCCGAAAGTCTAACAACGAGTCTTACTAAGGGGTATCGTATTACCCAGCAACTGGGTTGTGGAGGTAATACGATACCCCTTGGTAAGACTGGTTGTCAGACTATCGACTTTCGGGCTTCTGACTACCCGTAACGACTGTGACAGCCGGCACCAACGACTTAACGTGGTTTCCGGGGCACGGAGGGGTCACGGTATGTAAAGAAGGTCACCTATCCACAGACCATCCGCGGCAAGCGTAGCTTAACCTGATCGATCGAACTGTGCGGCTGTTATTATTTAGATACATTTTATGGAAATCACTTTCATCATAACAGGTGGAACAAGGCGCTGGACAAAACCTTTCCATAAGCATCGCTATAATGACTAGGCCTTTGTATGGCTCGGCAGAGACACATTCCTATATTTTTGTATGTTAAAGGTTCTTTTTTAAAAGCAACCGCTTCGTTTGTACCTTTTAACATGTTCACACAGTTCCACTAACGTGCACGAAGCCCTTAAAAAGATTTTTCTTACCAAAGCATGACCACAAATAGCCATTTAGGCTTCCCGGCCATTCAATATTAATCAAACATATAACATCAGAAAAAAAGGCCTGTTGGGAAACTAGGCGCGATATTAAAACAATAATAATAATAATAATAATGAACCATTTATTTTCAGGTAACAAAGACCCATAGATACCTTAACCTAAGTATATATAATAATATAGTAACAATTTTGTTAGTAAATAAAACTTAATAACTATGTTAGTATCACTTAGTTGCACTAAGTCTTTGTGCGTTCTGGTGGCACTTGTCCGCGAAAGCGGCGGAATACCACATCCTGCGGCCAAAAGCTTTCTTCCATCACCAGGTGCAGGTAGCATGTTGGTATGCGCACCACGAACGCCTTGAAGTTGACGTTGCGGTGCGACTCCAGCAACTGCACCCTCGGCGTGTACCTCGTCTTCTGGCGCACGTACTCCACGGTGTACTCCGCCTTAGTGGTGTAGTGTAGGCGGGAGATGTGCACCAGTGTGTTCGGCTGCGGCACGCAAGCTGACTTCGGGCTCCGTAGGAGCTTTACCGCAACGGTTCATGTTTGTTCGCGACCGGCGCTTCCACCGCTTCGTTTATTATGTGGCGAAGGGTAGGGCAGAGGTAGTTTAAGTCCCATGAATTAGGAGGCAAACCTATTGCCATCAACCGGGCACTAATCGAAACTCGGGGCTGCCACTGAGAAAATCCAGATAGAAAAATTCAATAACACATTGCCCGACCTGGGAGTCGAAACCAGAACCTTATATTTAACAGTAGCGCTTGCAACCGCTAGCCCAACTAGACAGAAAATACATTATAAAACTAGCTGGCCCGGCGCACTTCGTACCGCCCCGCCAGCCGCTCTGCCCCTGATATCTTCTAAAGCCTCCTGTACACGTCGTCAGATTCATCAGCAGATGGCCATCTGCGAATGCCTCCGCAGACGTGTAGACGGGGTAATT
The DNA here is from genome assembly GCA_916614155.1 of Mesoligia furuncula. NCBI lineage: Eukaryota > Metazoa > Arthropoda > Insecta > Lepidoptera > Noctuidae > Mesoligia > Mesoligia furuncula. The sequence goes on along the minus strand of OU744790.1, from coordinate 1,690,494 downwards.
TGCTAGTCTGTGGTAGGTATTCAGCCTCTGTCGACGTCAAATACCTACCACAGACTAGCAAATTACCCCGTCAACACGTCGGCGGAAGCATTCGCAGATGGCCATCTGCTGATGAATCTGACGACGTGTAGGGGAGGCCTTAGAGGAGGCTTCCGATATTAATTTTAATGATAGCTGTAAAGGGCAATTTTGATCTACATGTAATGCACAACGTATCTAATCTATTTCATTGAATAAGGAATAATACTTACTGTAGGTATTGTTTAAAATAGTTTGATAAATAACTCATATTTTTTGTAATAATAATACTTATGTAAAAGATAAAAATGGTTACTGTGGGTTATCCTGAGATAATCATATACCATTGAGTACTTTTTATCGATCTTTTTAAGATATAGAATTTCGTAGTACATTAATTTTATCTACATAACTCGTAACGTTTAGCCAGCGTTTACAATTGCAATGTAAGCGCACAAAAATATGTTTCTTAGGACATCTCATTACAAATCTTTAAATTTCTCGGCTTTTCTCTATTATAATATGCATGTATTATGGGTTCCCTATACGAGTTCGAAATACTATTCCGCGACAATTGTTACATCGATGATTATACATCGATGCCTTGATAATACGAAGTTATGTTTGTACTACAGCTTTTTTGTTCGCTGTTTCTTAATATCGATAACCTTACATTGAATCCTTGTTTCTTCGACGTTTGTTTATTCTATGTAACGTTACTTCGAATAAACCTTCCTCTTGAATCACTCTATCTAAATTACATTAAAATACGTTGCGTAGTTTAAAAGATCTAAGCTTACAGACAGCGGGAGCGAGTTTGTTTTATATTATGTAAAGATAAAGATACTGAATAAACACGACACCTAAAACAAGAACATTTTTATTAACCGCTATTAACATGGTGGGTGCCTGTCCCGCCAATATTTACTTGCGCCGTCAAGTTTTCCAATTTTAGATAGGATACGCCGCTTCGATTCCCTGTCAGGGAACTTTTCAATTTTCATTAGCTTGCTATCAGTAGGGTTGATGGGAAAATAAGTTGCTTTGGCGGGTCGGCTTTGGAATTCAATTATGTAAGTTGGATAATGTTGTGTTCTAAAAGCAAGCAAAAGTTGTTTAAGCATTCTCTATGTGATAATAGATTTTCGGGAATACAATTTTGGTGAATTTGAACTTGAATCTACCTAAATAAATAAAATGATTAAAAATTGTAGACAGACGACCCGTCACAAGGGGCGTTAAAGAAAATAAAAGATCAAAGTGTGCTAATGTAATGTAGGTAGCTTTAAAACATTAACAAATTATTGACTGCTGCCTTCCAAGAAAAAAGATTATTTAATACTCAATACATTTATTTGCATTCGACAATGTGAACTTAGGTGGTAGGTACATTATAAAATATACATAGTTATAAATCATTGTGGACCCTGTCGGGCACACAGCAAGGTAGAATAGAGGATAAGGGCTATTATTATATAATTATTATTAGAGTACCGCAATGACTTTTACTATTAATTAAGACAATTTTATTAATTTACCTTACAGTATTAAAATAATATGTACAAGTATATAAAAAGGAATAATAATATACAGGGTGTCCGGTAATTAATAGTTAACCTCTTCAGGGGTCATTGTACTCATCATTATGAACAACTATTACTATGAGACCAAACCTGAAATCGCGAGAAAAGAATCAGTAGTTCCCTACATTTTGACGAGTTATGCGAACATAAATGTAGGGAACAGCTGATTTTTTTCGCGATTTCATGTTTGGTCCCGCAGTAAAAGTTGTTCATAATAATAAGTACAATGACCCCTTAATAGGTTATCCATTAATTACCGGACACCCAGTATAATAATTATCTGAAAAATTATAATATTCACACACTTCGACTTTGATTTTATTTTTAGCATCCATTTTTAAGTATTCATTTTATTTATCATTAAAATATTCATTAATATTATAATAGCTTTTATGGATTAGGTATTGTTTAAGTTTATTTATAAATGTATTCAATTTTTGTTCATTTTTAATTGCTTCTGGTAATTGGTTATATATTTTAACTGACATTACTAAAGTGCTTGTTGAGTGCATTTTCAGCTTAGAGCCGCCAGGTAGGTTTAGCCTATTTTTGTGTCGTAGTGTATATTTAGTTTGTATGTTTTCTCGTGTAGTGAATAGTTGTTGGTTGTTTCTAACAAATTTGCATATTTCTAGTATGTATATACAGGGAAGTGTTAAAAGTTTGTGTTCTTGAAAATGTGGTTTGCAGCTGTCTGTGTCTTCTATGTTAACTAGGATTCTGACTAGACGTTTTTGTAGTGTGAAAAGTGTAGATGCATGTGTACTGTTTCCCCATAATATTACGCCATAGCTTAACCATGCGTATGCATAGGCATAATACGTAACCAGGGCTGTCTGAATGTTTGTAGTTTTTTTTGTTTCGCGGAGGGCATAAGCAAATTTGGATAATTTTGACCGAACTTTTTTTATGTGTGATTTCCAATTTAAATTTGTATCTATGGATAGACCGAGTAGGGTGAATTCTTGTACTGTTTCTATTTTTATGTCATTGTAAATAAAATTTATATCCAGGGGCGCTTTTTGGCGTGGGTGGAAGGCCATGATTTTAGTTTTATTAAAATTAATCTCGAGGTTGTGTTCTGTCATCCATGTTGTTATTTTGTAGAGTGCGTTTGTAAGTGTTTCAGTTAGGTTGCTATTGTTTTGACATGAAGTTAGTACTGAGATGTCGTCAGCAAACAGAACACATGACTCGTTTATGATTCTTGGGAGGTCGTTTATATAAATCTATACATATAATAAAATCGTAGGAAAGTCAAAACTGTACATTGAATATTTTTTTAAAAGAATACTTGGGGCGTGATCTACAATCGATACTGAAGCCAAAAATATAGTTTATAGAATTTTTGTCTGTTTATCTGTTTGTCTGTATGTATGTCCGGGATAAACTCAAAAAGTACTGCATGGATTTACTTCAAAATTTGCATGAATATTACTAAGAGGTCGGGTCAACATATAGGCTACATATTATCACGCTATCACCTACGGGGGAGGAGCTGTGAATCTTTATTTTTCTTACGCATTCTGTGACAGCGTGTAATCTAACGACGCATATTTAAATGTTGTTTTTGAGTAAGCCATGCTATTATCTAGCTTTACACTATAAAAACTACGCCATTTAAGTAACTTGGACAGAGAAACATAGTTTAATGAATGTTAGTAGTATAAAGACAATTTTGAAGCAGCGCTATCTATGAGATTTCATAAAAATCAAATTAAGTTACCTACATGTTAACACTTTTTGGAAATTAATAATTTAAATTTGATCATGTTGGCGAGGTTAGTACCTAGTTAGTTATTCTTAAAATTCATAGATGGTAATGTGCATTTTCTTCATAAAAGTTGTATCGTATAAGTAGTTCGTTTTGACAATTTCAAGTTCCAACAAAACTTACACCGCATTATATTGTAGTCTTTGAACAAAACCCTCAAAATCTTGAGCAGAGTTGAGGAAGACAATTTAAGAAAAATGCGGTGGTAAGTATTACAAAAAGTTATGTTCATTGATGATGATCATTTCTTCATCAATTTCATGTTGTTAGTACAAAATAAACATTGACTGTTCATACTTTTGTTCGGTATTTATCTGTGTGATTGCTTGGCAAATAATATATTTTCATGTAGTATACCTAACTAGCTGCTGCCTGCGACGTCGTCTGCGTGAAGGCTCTACAGCTCCAAAAATACCTAAGATACCAGTGTCGCTAAAGCATTATAAGTAAACAACTTTTAAAATAGCATTATAGCACGTCACCTTCTCAACGGTGACCAAAATTGGGATGAAACCCTCGCGGAGGCGAGCGTCAGTGACAGTCCCAGCCGCATGCGTCATCTGTTTGCCGTCATCTTGGTGCATTGTGGAGTCGCGAACCCGGTTTCCAGTTCAAGCGCGTACAGTTCCCCGTGAGTGTTTGCTTTGCGATGATTATCAATGAGTCGCAGGGGCAGACACTGAGGGCAGCGGGTGTCGACCTCAGGACGAGTTGCTTCTCACACGGGCAACTGTACGTGGCTTGCTCCCGCGTCACCAGTCCTGACTCTCTTTACATTTTGGCTCCTGGCAGCATAACTACCAACGTAGTTTACAGGGAAGTGCTGTAAGGTATGATACCTTTTGTGTCCTGGAATGTATTTCTGCATTATTTTCTCTATTTCCTTCAGTCACATCTTATGACTGAACTCAGCAGGATTCCCGTATAACTTTTTTCACTTGCTTCGCTTGCAAAAAAAAATATATTTTAATGCTATTTTAAAAGTTGTTAACTTATAATGCTATAGCGACACTAGCATCTTAGGTATTTTTATTGCTGTAGAGCCTTCACGCAGACGACGTCGCGGGCAGCAGCTAGTTATAAATAAAAGGCATCCAGTTACACTCCCCTGGGGTATTGAGACATTAATTTTATTGCTGTCCGATCGAATGTGTTGTATTTGGTTAGTATGTTCATTATAGTATTCGACTTCAACTTGGTGTTCTCTATTTTCCAAGTATGATTTAAACCACTTATGAGTTCTCCCGCGGATCCCTATTCCTTGTAACTTATTGAGTAAGATTTTGTATTGCACTTTATCGTAGGCCTTGGTCATATCTAACAGTACACCCACAGCGTACTTTTTCTTATTAATTATGTTAATAGCTTCCTGGATAAATTTATATACCGCTAGAACTGTAGAGCGGTTTTTACGGAAACCGTTTTGGGATTCATTAAAGATGTTTATTTTTCGCAAAAAGAATAAACGCGATTACACATCGCTTTCTCAAATATCTTCGATGCTGTAGGTAAAAGAGCTATAGGCCGGTAGTTAGTGGGATCGGTTTTAGAATCTTTTTTGTGAACTGGTTTTATTATAGCTTTCTTTAGGTAGTTTGGAAACTTTCCTTCTTCAAAGGACTGATGGACAAGCAGGTAAAATGGCAGGGTAAGTTCATTAGCGCACTGTTTTATTAGGGTTGGTGGTAGTTCATATATTCCGTAGCTGTTTTTGTTTTTTAGGCTTTTTAACAATACATTTATTTCACCAGGATCTACTGGGCTTAGGAGTATAGTGTTTTCTATGGGGTGAAGTACCGAGGTGCCGCACGGCTCTTTGTCGGGGGGTTGGGTACGCCCCGCTCCGATAGATGCAAAGAAGTTGTTAAATATATTTGCAATTTGTTTAGGTTCCGTGACAACTTTGTTATTAATTTGTAGTGTTATGTTGCTTTTGACTTTTTTAACGTTTTTGTTCGTTCTTTCATTTATTATTTTCCACATAGTTTTCACTTTATTACTAGATTTTATTAATTTATTTATATACTGCAGTTTTTTTGCTTTGTTTACAATTCTTTTTAAAGTCTTTTCATAAATTTTATAATTTTGTTTAATTAATGGGTTATTAGTTTTAGTTGCAAGTATTTTTTCTAGTCTTTTATTATTGCACGAAGTTTTGATACCTATATTAAGCCAATATTTTTTGTAATTTGTTTTTATCTTTAGTTTTGTTTTTGGTATAGGTACATTGGTTTAGCAAGTTTGTAAGTGCATTACTAAATAATTTGTAGTTCTCATTTATGTCTTTATCAGGTTTGAATATGTCGTTCCATTTTATTTCACTCAATTTGGATTTGAACTGTTGTATGTTTTTGTTGTTAAACAGCCTTTTTTCAACATACCAAACAATTTGTTTAATACGTTGGGGTACAGTCAAGTGTATAGTTGTACTACAATGATCAGAGAACCCCAAATCTTCTACTGATGTGCGCGATTTAGTATTGAAATTAGTGAATATTAAATCGAGGCACGTTGAAGTGGTGTGGGTTATTCGCGTTGGTACTTGTATGTGCTGCTTAAACTTATATTCTAACATGAGATCTAAAAATTGGTTACTTTTTAAAGTATTATCTAATATATTTATATTAAAATCTCCTCCTATAACAATGTTTAGTTTGTAGTCTTTTTTATTAATGTAATCTAATATTTCTTTTAATCGATTAAAAAAAATATAGCCTCCTCTCTCCTATTCCAGTAAATAATAATTAACAGTAAATTTTCAATTTTTAACTCTATTGCACTCACTTCTATAACATACTCAATTGACATGTCTGTTATATCGTTTCTCTGTAAACATTCAATATGGTCTTGTAGAAGAATGCAGACGCCGCCACCTGTACGGGTTTTCCGACAGAATGAAGCTGCAACCTTATAGCCACCAAAATGTATTAGATCCAGTCTTTGTTGTGATTGCCAGGTTTCTGATACACATATAGCGTTATATTTCGGTGTTTCTTGAAGGAAAGCTTCTAGGATGTGTTGTTTGTTTGAGAGCTATGATAGATTTAATTATCCCTGAGCTAAATATTTTTTTCATTCTTGCTCTTTATAATTTTTCATTGGGCAACTCTACGGCCAAGTTTCTTCGTAAAACACTCCGACACAAAGTTACCAACTTAAAATACTAGCTTTAATATTCGTAAGCTAAATTTCGCATTCAGCCTCCCGTTTTAAGTTAATTAAGTGTTGGTAACTCCAAAACTGTGAGTTCATTCCAACTGGTTATCTAAAGGCAGTAGTTGTCAGCCTTTGAAACAACAACGTAACATCACGCCTGTTTACCTCGAAGGGTAAGGCAGAGCTGTACAGAAAATCCACGTCTCGCCAGTTATGTTTTGCCACGTAAAGCTCTGGGGGCCTAAAAAGGCCACTTTGGAGAATCATAAAAGATTGACATTATGAATTATAAAATGGCGAAGACAGTCCGTGTTTTTCTTTTCTTCGCTGCACTACGCAGGTACAATCAAAGGGATTGGGATTGCATTGATTGGTATTTCAGCACAAATAAAAAAATTACTGTAAAAATGCTTCACCAATGGGATTTGATACGATTAACTTAACAGTTAACTGTCCATTCTGTTATCCTTTTATGATTCTGCCAAAGTGACCTTTTTAGGCCCCCTGGCCACACTGAGGTGAAACCCACACGGGAAGCGGGACGTGACTTCGCGCGTCAATTGTTTTAATGATTAAGAAGTCACGCAAATATTTGAGCTGGTTTAAAAAGGAGGGCGAGCGAATTTCGTCTGGCATGGAGCACTGGATTTGCCCTAGCAACAGTATCTTTCCATTCCAGACTTACAGCACTCCTGCATCCTCATCTAATGCATATCCTGATCTATTATAACGCATTTCAAAAATTACACATCATGACTTTCAAATCGCCCTGAGTATCGTGGGTATCTGTAGGTAACGACATATAACCACATAATGTCAAGCTGTACTGTCATAGAGAATAAACATTGTTGTTTACGACAGCAACCACTAGAATATTCATCTCATTAGTTAAAAGCTACTGCCATCAGGATGCTGCAGTAAGGGAGAACTACTTAATAAAACAGTAAATAGCCAGAGCTACGGATTATAAGAGGCTTAATGTAATATTCTTACGCGGAATCAAGGTTGTGTGCGCTATTTGGAATTTCGCCAAGCGGAATACAACACAAATAAAGAGTGTGGGAAATGGATAGCAGTCGAAGTTATAGAATACCGGCGGGGAGAGAGAACCACAGAATATGAACGAAGTGAAACCAGTGGGAAACAATTACTTGGTCTAGTGGTTACAAGCGCTACTGGTGAGGTCGTAGGTTCGATTAACAAGTTTCAAGGTGTTATTGGGTTTTTCTTTAAGGAATTTGTCAGAAGCAGCCCCGAGTTCGGATTTGTGCGCGGTTAATGGCAACAGGCTCGACTGGTATTCTGAAGGCTGTTGTTGTTTCAGCGGGATTGTCCGAAAGGGTTACCGCTGGCCCGGAACATAAAAGGCTAAGGAAGGAACACGGGTGGGTTTTAGTCAGTAAGAGTCTGACACTCCCTTCCGCTCCACCCAGAGCGGGAGGAGTCATTTGATGATTTCACATCCGCAAAAAAAAAAAAAGGCTGTTGTTGTTGGCCTATTTTGAAAAAAAAACCAGCCAAATGCGAGTTGTACTCTCACACCAAGGGTTCCGTACCGTAGGTGTGTAAATAGTTTATCACGGGAAAAACTTTTTTTTCGATAATATAACTACAAATTTACGGTTTTCGGGTTTTTTCCTTTAATTGTGCTACATGACATTGCTCCTTGCCAAATTTCATGACTCTAGGTCGACGGGAAGTATCCAACAGGTTTGGATTCTCTTGCGAGTCATAATATGCGGCGTAAACGGAACATAAACGCCCGTATCTTTTGATCACCTAGACTTAGAAGTTTGATTTTTTTCTCTGCTTCAAAGGATTGCAGCCTTGAGTATTTGATATTAATTTCAACTTGATAACTCTACGCGTTCCTGTGAAAAAGGGTCTTGACATACGGACAGACAGACAGGCAACAAAGTAATCTTATAAGGGTTCAGTTTTTCTTTAGAGGTACGGAACCCTAAAAATTACTTTTACCGCAAAGGGTTAGGTAGCACCTTGCTTACCTTTCGTAGACAGGCGTCATATTATCTCAAACGTCTGACAGTTTATAGTATCGCCATCAACTGAAAGTGACTAGTGATTAACATATTAATTACAAATGAGGCCGCGATTAGCAAAGAAATATCCAAAACCCGGCAAAAGACACCGAAAATCCTCGACCATTTACCATTATTATGTCTTCGAATTTGACTAAGAATTTAAGTAAATAACCATTACATCTAGCTGTCGATAACCCTCGTTCAGGTAGTTTCTTTAACTAAACAATAATTTCGCCCCAATACATCGAACAACAGTAGCCTTGGGCGCTCGGCTGTATGTGTGTGTGTATGTATACTCAACAAATCACTTGCAGTCACGTGTGAACAGACTTAGCTCGGAGCGATTTGTTCTAGGAATGGTAAATGATCAATAGAACCTGATGTCGATTTATGCCTGCCAACTTGATTTGTGTGACAGCGTTTATATAGGATTTGTGTGTGTAATGTGCTTGAATGCATGCCTCTAGGCCACTTTCCTTTGAAGCACTACTAAGACGTGCTTGCATCACAAATAATCAAATGCGTATGGTTTCCTAGAATAGCGCTGGCCGCCACATAAGAATTTGCGATGTCTAAAAAGACTCTCTAAGAAAACACGCAAACTTACATTCATAAATGTAAAGAGTCAATGTATGGGTAATGAGAAATCTACCCCTTTGTACGCTCCTCCCCCCTCTCGTTGGAACACGTTTAACTCTAATTTGAGAGACCCCCCCATCTGATGTAGGTAGTAATGCACAGAAGACATTTCCTTCGAAATTCCTCAGGTAGCAGGAATCTGTGACCACAATGCATAACGTTCAGTTTCCGCATACATAACCAACGAACAATCCTCCATCGTCGGCGTCGCGTGAATACCACGTCAATGAGAATTTTGCTCGTAAACGACTAAATATTCATCTCTCCATCCACGACATAACATCACGCCTGTATTCCCCAAGGAGGTTAGCAGAGATGTATGGATACTACTTACACACATATTTAGCCAGCTATGTTTTACTGTAAGTACGAGTATATGTAATAGGTAAAGAGCGAATCCAGAGTCCAGGCTGTAACTAAGAAACTCCTTATGGTAAAACTTATTAACACATTTACCCGACCTGGGGCTTGAACCCAGGGCCCTTCAGCCAGCAGTTGCACTTGCGACCACTAGACCAACGACTAAAGAAAGCGCCTAGACAAGCGACAATCGCTTTCAAAGCGTTTCGTATTGACATATGTAAGCTTTTCGGTAGTTTAAAAAAGTGAGTCCCATACATTGATCTATGATTGGGTCTCATAATATTATAATTCAACTTTTCCATTACCGTTATCGCTGATAGAATATCACTCTGTTTAGACCCTGAGGTCTGCTCTACGCCAACGTCCCAACCGCGATGCTCACAACTTGAACCAAGCACCAAGAATCAAAGCCAGAGGGGACAACACAAAATGTTTTCCATAGCCATCATTATGTGGCTGTAAATACATCTGGAGATGCTCAGAGCGAGACAGACAAGAAAACACAAGAAAAAAAGAAAATACAAAGACAGGAAAAGAAATAGAGAGAATCTTCTCTAAGGAGAAGATTCTTTTCTCTTCTTTTCCTTACCCACATTATGGAGCAGACGTTTTTAGTGAAATGGGTATCCTTAAAAATGATTGGCTACTAGCTGGTCGTTATGATGTAATTCATCAAACAGCGTTAAAACTGAAGTCATCAGCAGTGGATGAGTGGATACATTTGACAGGTTGATACGCGCAGTCTAAGGATTACCGCGTTGGACTGTTTGCACTACGCGTTGTGGTTTCAATTCCCTTGAACAGTTATTTTATTCTGCCACCTTTATGAAGGTTTAGGTTACAGGCATAACTTTACTCCACATTTATATGCATTTATACTTTACTCCGCATTTATACTCCGCAAGCATATGAATTGATGCCTGTTAATTAAAGAATTCGTTCCTAAAATTAAAGGAGAAAAGAAGGAAAATATTTACAAAAACTTATTTTGATATGCCAAGTAATTTGTAGCCCAGTCAAAAGTAAACTGGTTGTGTATAGTCATGATAATAACGTAGTTAGTGGCAACAGCCACAAGTTGTTACTAGAGTGTGGTATATTAATTCACTTAATTAATATTTACGACGTAGTTAGTTCCAGTTAGTAGTTTACTCTGTTCAACTATTTCGGTATTCCGACTTCGGTTAATATACAGTTACACCTTGATATTATAAAGTGGAGTAATAGCTTCACCGCCAGGCAAACGTAACAACTACTAAGGTCGTCGTTTCAGCCGATAGACGTCCACTGCTGGACATAGGCCTCCCCCAATTTTGGGGAGGTTTGCCATAATCGCCACGCTTGGCAGGCGGGTTTGCGATCGCAGTATGGTATGATGGTGGAATAAATAGAGAACGCTGCTGCCCATTCTCCGGTAAGACCCTTAGTCGCCTTTTACGACACCCACGGGAAGTAAGGGGTGGTGCAATTCTTTAAGTCCGGCACCACACAGACCTTTGTGTAGTAGTATTTCCTTATTTTACCTAAAAATAAGGAAATACTACTACACAAAGACGTTTTCTTCCAGCTATAGATAGCCTACTCCTTCAAACCGCATTCTATAAAAAAAGCATACAATTTTTATATTTATAATGGCTTTCAGTTTACCCGGGAACCTGGCATACCTAAATATATAACCCTGAAAGCCTTCCAAACACTAAAAATCTCTCCTTGTAATTTATTTTTTTGACTATAGAAGTAAACAGGAAATAGGTAGGTAGGTACATTCTCTCTTCGATAGGTAACTAGGTACATTCACAAAATCCTCAGCGCCTCATTCATTACAAAACTGTGTTATCCGGGAAAATATCACCCCTAAATAATTTACGAGTTCGTGAGAAGGGGGGCCTAAGTCCGGGTTAATAAACTGTGTATTGCAAGTCATGCTTCAGAAGGAAAGCGGGGAACTTGCTGACTTTAGCTATTTACATGAGGAATGATTGCTAGCCACCAAATTAACTATGAAAATGACGTACGGTCACCAAAGGAGATAAGTAACATCATGACGGTTCCTTGTCAATATATATATGAAAACGTTATGTACGTTCGAAAAAATCTACATCTTTTTAGTAAGATAAGTGACAGGCATAATTTTAACACTAGAAATAGGGACAAATTAGATCAACCGCGTTTCAGATTGTCTAAAGTAAAAACTTCTTTTATGGGTTACTGTGTAAAATGTTATAATAAAATACCACTCGATATTCTTCAATTAAATGAGAAGAAATTTAAAACATGCATTAAACGCACACTATGTAAACAAGCATATTACAAGTTGGATGATTATATCGTAGATAAAAATGCTTGGCTTAATGCTGGTCCTGCTCCACAGGCACTTGGGCTCACTAGATAAAATTTCAATATTTGGAAGAGGTGCTTACCTTTTTCTTTTTCAATAATTCTGACATTACGAACATAACTTTTTTATTTTATTCAATCCAGTTTTAATTGTTGAATACTGCAATATTAAATACCTCTTCCTGTTTGGTAGTAAATTATATTAACATCTTAAATAAATTGCAAACTATAGTTTTGTATAATTTAGAAGCTTTTTTTTTTTAAATTTTGTAAATGTAAGAACCATGTTTCCGTTTATTATGATTTTTTTCTTTTTTTTGATGTTGACTTGAAAGAGCATGGCAGTTGAGAACGTGTCATGCTCACTTAAATGTCTCACCGATGGTGGCGCGTGTGTTGGATTATTCGGTTCCCTACAAAATGGTTGAGCTGGATGGTGCTGATCTACGCGTCATGTTCGTGAACGGGTGCCGTCGGTTGAGACTGGGCATCTCTTAACTGCCAAGGCTTATTTTTAATCTTATATTTTGAATTGTTTCTTCATTTGTCTTTTTTTTTTACATTGTTCTCACATATAGAAGCAACAAGAATAATGTACCCAGGATTTTGTAATAACTTGATTTAAAAGAGTGTCCATGGAGTTTCTTGCCCGTTCTTCTCCATAGAGATCTACGTTTTGGAATGGGCAACTAGCTTCAACTTTCTGACTAACTGACAGACTATTTAATTTTGACAATTCAAAAGTGCCTGTACAAGGTTTAATTGAAATAAATGCTTTCGGCCTTATTACAAAACATGGTTTATCTCTAGACCCATGTTTAAACCATCCAGCCATTTTTAAATTTCGAACTATAATCCAACGAAGCTAAAGTTCTTATTACAAAAACTGACTTTAAACCCGAGTCTAACTTGTCAATTTTGCATTAAGAACTTCACAGTTGTCGGAATAAAGTTCAAAATTTAAAAATGGCTGGATGGTTTAAACCTGGGTCTAAAGATAAATCTTGTTTTGTAATAAGGCCGTTTGAGTTTGAGTTTGAGTTTGAGTAACTAGGGTCGTCGGATATTGTTGAAGTTTAGTAAGAAACCGATGGATGTTTTCGAATAACGTTGAATTGTAATTAACCTTTTGATCGCCACACTGTACTGACTGTACAAGAGCTGACAAAACACTATCATGGGGTAAAAACAAATACGAATGTTCGTGATAAGGTCATGGCTTGAATAACTAATGCCCATTGTCCCTAACACTAGGTGATGCTTTAATAAAATCGTGCTGTTGGAATTTCAACGCTCGTCTTCGATCCGAGAGATCAGATCCAAAAGTTAGGTAGTGTCAGTAAACACTGGCCTGAATAATATTTTTGTATTGGTGTAACAATACTTTCGTTCAACTCCAATTTTAACCTGGACATACTCACTACACTACTCACATAATTCATGGTTCTCTGAGCGTCGCCACGGCACGGCGTCCTGGGCCTTGATGTTCAATGATTTTGCCGATATTTCGGCCATTCCGCCCCGTTCCTCCTCTGCTGCTTTCTGTAGGTCCTTCTTTGAACCTATGTACTTGCCCGTTGTCACCGACCGTCCTCTCCCTCTTCGCGAAGTACCGTCAAAAACCGGTGCTGCCTCTTCGCCCGAGGTGGAATCTGACCCCAGGCACTTCGCCTTTCCACGTGTGCGCTTGCGCCAGAGGTTGCCCTTGCACATCACACTACTTCCAACACTTTCTACGCTTCCGAAGCTCTTCACCGATGTGGCGTCAGCCTCTGACGCAACATCTATGTACCTCTTTATCTAATTTACTTTAATTTTTTAAGAGTTTGGGGGATCTAAAAAGTACACCTAGGGGCACCCCCTGTTCCTAGGTAAATGTACATTTATAACCCGACCAGGGCCTCCACTTGTACCCTGACTGGAGGTGTGCTAGTAACTGATGCACCATATATCAGTTGGAGATGTCACACTCAGCCATGCATACCCTCGCCGCGCTCTAAACTTGTTATTAGAAGTAATTTTTGAAGAGCTTGTCTTTCTCATGGTCCGGGCGGTAAAGGCCGGGATCCTCGTCCAGTTCCAAGTCATGAAACATGACCATGATTCTCTTCTCGGATAACAAGTTCGACGGGTGCAGTCGATGAAACCACTGCGTGCGAATTGGCAGTATAACTGCACAACAAGCGCCATCCTTGCTTCTTCACCAACATCAACAAAAAGGAGACAGATGGAAAATGGCTCCACCTTTGTCGTTTTGTTCCAAGTTTGTGTGTTTGTGTTTTTCGTTTTGTCTGAGTGACCCATTCTGGGTGCGAGTCCACCTTGAACTTCAGCGCAAAATTCTCCTTTTTAGCCCCATCATAATCAGCCCATGTTCCCATGTTCCCACTGCCGGGACACTGGCCATCTCTCGGTGAGAGGGAGTGGGCCGTAACCCACCACGCGGGCCCTGTGCGGGTTGGCAGATGTCACATGTCTTTGAATATCTGGTTCTAAGACATACCGGTTTCCTCACGATGTTTTCCTTCGCCATTTTGAGAGCAGTGGTGACGAAATAATTTACACAAAATAAAACGCCTGTCTGGGTTCAAACCCAGTAGAACAATCTCAAAATATTCAAATTCGTTTACTAATCAACTACTTGTTCAGTGCGAAAACAAGCGTCGTTTATGTTTCATTCATGATTCTAAAAATAACTTACAACTCGAAGCCGCAAGTTGTTTTTCAATCGTCTTCTTACCGACAACACGCGGTGCAAAATCGAAGAGAAGTTCCATCTGTGCAATGTGACGCGTGTTCACAAATAACAACGAATACTTGGAAATCCAATCTTGAATTTTTATTGCAACAACGTAAAAGGCTTTAATTCAAAGCGTACATAAAGCACTGAACAGATTTTGCTAGCACTATGCAGATGCACTATCGGACATGTTAACAGGTGCTTCGTGAACATGTACAGGTCTTTCAAGCCCATTCACACAGTGTAATCTTTTAAGCCTTACACTACGCTCATGAAATAAAGTTGGTTGCCTCATTTGACACACGCTTTGACATAGACGATCACGATATTATATTATTTTCTCGTGCTCATCACTTAGCTGCGTGGGCTTATTTTAATTGTTTTAATTTTGGATTGTTGTTTTTGTTGCTATTTGTTGTATTCTGGACGCTTTTAACGCGTACGTCTTTTTTATTTTTTACATCGTTCTCACATTATATAATCATAAATTCAAAAGTAATGATTTAACAAATATTTTTGTAAAATGTAATTAAAAAAAAGAGTGTCCATGGAGTTTCTTGCCCGTTCTTCTCCATAGGTACCTACGCTTTGGAATGGGCAACTAGCTTCATATTTTCTGACTGACTGACTTCTTGACAATTCAAAAGTGCCTGTTAATGGTTTAATTGAAATAAATGATTTGAGTTTGAGTTTTTGAGTTTGAAAAGAATGAACGAAATATCAGCCAGTGGAAGTATCTTCTCTGGAAGTGAAATATGCAAGAGTCACATTCTTTGAACGCTACATTTTAAGGATTTCATAAGCCTGTTTTTGTCAACGACATGGTATCTGAAATTTTCGACAGCGAGTCGTAATGATTACGACCTTCCATATAGAAAATACATAATCAGCCATGTTCCCCTGCCATGTTCCCACTGCTGGGACACAGGCCTCTTCTCTTCGAGAGGGAGTGGGCTATAATCTACCACGCGGGCCCAGTACGGGTTGATAGTCGTCACATGCCCACGAATTTTTGTTTCTAGGACATGTCGGTTTCCTCATTATGTTTTCCTTCACCTTTTTGAGAGCAGTGGTGATGAAATTATTTACAAACAGTATAGCGCCTGCCTGGGTTCGAACCGACGACCTACAACTCGTGAACTTTTCTAAATCTTGATTCTTGAAGTAAGCATAATATATACGATTGGGGAAAAAAAAGGAAAAAAAAGTTCTGTTCGTCAACACTGTGGACGAACGGAACTTTTTTCCCGATTGTAAACAGTGTTAAGGACAGTGGTGTTACTGATCGGGAATTATCGAAAGGAATTCCCGTTCGTCCACACTGTGAACGAACGAAACTTTTTTTTTCCGATCGTCAACAGTGTGGACGACGGGGTTCTGACCGGACTGATCGGGAATATTCGATTATTTTGATTTGAATTAAATTAAAAAGTACGGTGCTGAACCCACGTCTAAACCGAATCGAACCATAATTGAGTTACTGTGAGGTTCTGCGTGAGACAGGTTTCAGTTGATTTACTTCAATCGTAAATCAATTTACTGAAAAAGTAATTGAATATTAGAAAGACATTTTACGCGAGGCGTAAAAATCTACGATTCACCGCGACATCGACATAACTGATTAGACCTATTGCAATCCACTTTTATCCACAAAGGTCTTTTTACCCTAAAAAGTAACGCTTTTTCATGTGCCTCTTGACTGAAAAAAATCCTTTATTAATGTAATGCGCATGTTCACTATAATTATGGTTATACCACCCATGGACTCCACGAGACAGGCTCGACCTAGTGTGGAGTTCATAAGCAACATCCTTCCTTTGCGTCTTAGTTTTTTTTTTCTTGTAAACCTAGCTATTAAAGTAGACTATAAGAAAATGTAAAAACTGTTTTTGGAAAATAAACATTATTATTATCTTTGTTTCCCAAGTTGTATTGTTACCACATACATCATCATCACGCCTGGAATCTTCGAAGGGTACGGCAGAGGTGTACCTACAGTACCCAGATTAAGCCAGTTTTGTATTATAAGTCCCATTATATGGGACGAGCCTATTTCTATTAGCCGGGCACAAATCCAGATTCCGGGCTGCTACTGAGAAATTCCTTATGGGGAAAATCCAATAACACTTTGCCTGACCAGGGAATCGAACCCGGGCACTCATGCTCTGCAGTAGTGGTTAGGATCACTAGACCAGAGAGGCAGGCAGTACACCACACACAGTCACCTCTAAAATTAAATATTATCAGCCTGTAGAACCTGTAGATGTCCACTGCCTGTGGATAGGTTCATACTTACAGTATTTTCCATAATCAGCGAAAACAAAATCATTTTTTTTTATAGAGGTATATATCACAGTACTTTATTCACATTACAATCTAGCCTATTAGACACTTTGTAATTTAAATATAATGTAAACTGCTAAGTAACTATATTATTAAGAAATCATCCAATAACGTTAATTCATAAGACACTTGATTCATGTGTGTGTTGTGTGTGTTGAAACTACGTAGTTTTAGAAAACAACAACACAACGTGCAGAATGTGGGTGTAAGTACAATAGGTGAACTGTAGGTGAACAGTGTTCAGTAAGGGAAGGAAGGGATACCCTAGTTGAACACCTATGTCTTACCCTTCTGGGACAACAGGGGTGAAGTTATATTATTGATAAATAAGGTCTATTAGATAAAATAATGGATATCTGAAACACTGCCAAAGGAAACTACAAATGCGCGGTGACTTGTTCTTCTTTTATAACAAGTTGCCAAAGCCGGTTACAGAACTTAGCGATGGAAAGTTCAAAACTCATCAAACGTGTCCTCATCAAAAAAGCATATTATAAGATTAAAGACTACGTTGAAGACAAGGTACACTGGCAATAATTCCTTCTGCACATGTGGCTTCCCTGGCTTCTCATCAACGGCATAACTATGTAAATGTCTATTAACTGCTCTCAAATTACGATGTTTAATTTTTATTTAATTTTTTTTTTACATACTTTTTGACATAATTTCTTTATTATGTGACATTAGGTATATACTTTTTGACATAATTTCTTTATTATTTGACATTATATACAGACAATTGAAATTTTTCACCTCTTTATTAGTGGTTTTAATGGGAATCATAACACTTGGTTTTAGTAGGTTTTTATTATTATTTTTCTTTTTTTATTATTTATCCTTTTGATAGATTCTTATTTTGTAAATGTGAGGACTCTGTAGGCCTTATAGACTTTAGATCTGTAGACCATTTTCTATTTTATCAAGTACTTGGTACTTGTTGACATTCCTGCGCTCTCCTCCCATACCTACTGCAATCTGGAAACATTGTAAAAGTCAATTATTTTTAAAAAGAGTAACCATGGAGTTTCTTGCCGGTTCTTCTCCATAGGAAACGACCAATTGGAACCGTGCACCTAGCTTCTCACGTTTCATAAGTGCCCATGTAGGTTTATGTGAAATAAAACATTTTGATTTTGATTTTGATGTTTACCGGTTCATACTTATCCTTAATAAATCTTCGTCCTTTACTATTTCACAAGTATATTACGACGTCAACGCGTGCACAGCTGCCCACAGCGCTCTTTTCATCAGATGATGAAAAGAGCGCTGTGGTGAATACCAGTATTTTACATGGAGCGACTGCCTATCTGACCTCCACAACCCAATTACGGGGTAATACGATACCCCTTGATAAGATTGGTTGTCAGACTTTCGGGCTTCTGACTACCCGTAACGACTGTCAAAGATCCACGAATGACAGCCGGGACAAACGGCTTAACGTGCTTTCCGAAGCACGGACCCCTCCGTGCCTCGGAAAGTTCACAGTATGTAAAGATGGTCATCCATCCACAGATCAACCGCGGCAAGCGTAGCTTAACCTGATCGATCGACCTGTGCGGCTGTTATTATTTAGCCACGGGCCCACAGCGCTCTTTTGTCCCTTGGAAATGGAAACCTTCAGGAGCCAAAACATTTGCACTGTATTTACAATAATTAATCTTGACTGCCACACGACGCGACGGCTGGAAGTCCCCACAGTAATGTGCGGCCCCGGCCACGTCACGGCATCACACACACATGGAAGTAAATGTATGGAAAGTATGAAGACGCTTTAAATTTTCGTCCACAATAATGTTACCTATAACGTGCACGAATTTTTTTTATTTTTATATATATTTTTTTCTATTCATGTTAAGGACGTGGACATCCACGATGATATCGTGATGTTAGAAATTATGACGAATGACGCCATATTTGTTTTGCAGTGCAAGAGCACATACAATACACTGCAATTATTGGTCCCGTGTAATACATCTATGACGACTCCCTACCTTGCTGGAGAACATTCAGTTGGTCTGAACCGTGACCTTCAAAAGCATGAATTTAAATTATTAGAATCATCCGGTACTTGCCCGTGGTCCCCCATTCTAGTCCGCCTTGGGGTACCACGAACAAATATTTTTGCCGGTGGGGGACAAAGTGGTATCATGGGCAAATTGTTTGGCCTGTGGTATCTAGCTTCAACTTTCTGACTAACTGACAGACTATTTAATTTTGACAATTCAAAAGTGCCTGTACAAGGTTTAATTGAAATAAATGCTTTGAGTTTGAGTTTTGTACCCCCGCTAATCGAAAGACAATGCAAATACAATCTATTTGCTCTATTAAGCAAACGTTTCTCAAATTGTGGATCTGAAAAGAGAAACTTTTGATGATAATAACTTTAGGGGAATATATAAACGCAATTTAAAAATAATGTTTCACACTTTGTTTAAGCTTAGCTTTAAAATTAATTGTATGAACTATAAAAATAAGGTTTTTATAAGCGATCCCGGGACTCGGGGCACCCCGATTTAGGTTAGGTTAGGTTCCTCTAAGCCCTGTAGACAGAAATAGGGTTAGCGGGGCCCCGTCGACTACGTCTTATTATTATTGCTTATAAACCAACTTAGACCCGCCAAGTGATCTTCCCCACGTCAACAACAGTGTCAACATTATTTCTTATTGAAAAATCTCATATGAAGTGGGAGAACTATTTAGTTGTGCTTATTTTTTCATTTGTCAAGCAACAGCTCGTTTTTAGGGTTCCGTACCCAAAGGGTAAAAACGGAACCCTATTACTAAGACTTCGCTGTCTGTCCGTCTGTCCGTCTGGCCGTCTGTCCGTCTGTCCGTCTGTCTGTCACCAGGCTGTATCTCAAGAACCGCGATAGCTAGACAGTTGACATTTTCACAAATTATGTATTTCTGTTGCCGCTATAACAACAAATACTAAAAACAAAATAAATTAAATATTTAAGGGGGCTCCCATACAACAAACGCGATTTTTTGCCCTTTTTTGCTCGATATCAAAAATGGCAACAGGTAGGCACTTGAAATATTCACAAAATACTCAGTTGTATTTTACCTTTAATAATAAAATAAAATTAAAATAAATATTTAAGGGAGTTCCCATACAACAAACATGTTTTTTTTTGGTGTTTTTGCCTTGTGGTACGGAACCCTTCGTGTGCGAATCCGACTCGCACTTGGCCAGTTTTTTTTATATATTGTTTATGTCAAATTGAAATGTTTGAGATTGGGTACCACGGCAATACAAATATATAAAAACAAATCAATAAATGACTGAAAAGAGCTATCCAAAAAGTTGACTCCCTCGACCCAGTGATTTGTATGTTGCAATTATTTTACATCTAAATTTCAAATAGAACGTTTTGTATCTTGATTATAAAATCTTTGGAGGCGAAATATTGTTTAAAAAAAACAATAAATGACTGAAGAATGCTGTCATTGAAAGCGCTGAAAAGCTTTTTATTTGATTTCTTTGTGTGTGTGACCCAGTTTACCGGCTGCTAACAACGCCAAGTCAACAACCACCAGGCTAGAAAATTGCGAAGACACTGTGTTTGTAGATGATATGTAAATAATATAATGTTAATGTGGATCCAGTTTATTTGTTCGCTAATCTTCTCGCCATACTTAACTAAACGACCAAATCTTCCGTGACTATAAGAATAGTCTCAGAGCATCTTGCATTTTCTTATAACATATTCAAGCTTAGTTCCCTGATGGGTTGAATAGAGGTACACCTCTGAATACACATATAGCACACCATATTTCGACGATTATGTTTTAGTCCCATGTAATAGGAGGCAAGTCTATTACCACCAACCAGGACAAAATCCAGACTTTGGGCTGCTGTAACACTTTGCCCGGCCTGAGAATCCAACCCAGGACCTTCTGCCAAGCTGTAGCACTTGTGACAATTAGAGCAACGAGGGCGTCTTATATCATCCTGTTGTTAGTAAAAAGCATCGATGAAAGATGGTGCACATTCGATTTTAAAGATTTATCGGTTGCTTTTTTTTTTACTGTAAGCTCAATATTATGGACATTATCTAATTTCCTCTCAGTTTAAAACAAAATTCTACTCCAACAGTAGCGAACTAAATTCATAACGTTTATAATTGACACAAAGTTAGTCGATCGTGATTGCCGACTCATATAATTTAATCGAGTTACAAAGCTTTTAACTTTGCCTTAGTGCTTCAGACGTGATGTTTTTTAGATTTGCGTGGTAGTTGAATATTTGGGTAACGCTGTGGTGGACTGTAGGATAAACATTCCGGGCCCCCCGGAAACATACCAATACCCACAACAGATCCAATCAAAAGATGATACAGTGCTACAAGGAACTTTGGGTGCTTGAATAATATTGACGGGGGGACGTTATTGGTAAACATTGTGAAACAAATTGTGTTGAAAAAACAAGATGGCGGTGTCAGTTCCGAATTTGGTCACGTCTCAAAAGATTCTTGGACAACCATTAATACTCATATTGATAAGCGGCTTCCTGCAGTGCGATTCTGTAACCATCTCACCGTGAAAACTTAGGTGAAGTGAGCGTGGAGTGAGCTGTCAGTCTCATGACACCTTATACTAGGGATTGACCAAGCATACATTTACAATCATAATCGAGATTTTAATCATATTTTATATGCTAATTCTACTAATAGATCATTTTATATTATAAACTAGTATTTTAGTTGCCAAAACATTACTATTTTAGGGAGATTTTAAATAAAATAGCAAAACAGAAACTTAGTCAGAAACTCAATGTTGTTTTTTTTTCTTTTTTCCCTAAACTAGTCCTATTATAGCCTCCTAAGGCGCGAGCGCGTAACGCACGAACAGTAAATAAAATAAAACATTCACGTATAGGACAGCTAGACTGATGAAAATACGCATCGACATTGTTTGTTTGTTATTATGAGCGATTGTAGATCGAGTCTAGTAAAGACTGCGTTTACTTTTTCGATAAAACGAATACGTAAACAAAAAAAAATAAAGACTAGTTTATTTGATTTTTAGACTGTTAGCTTTTAAATTCTGTGAATGTTATCTTAGAAATTGAAAAACATAATGTTGAGGCTTACATATTATGTATAAACTATATAAATATATTTTTATGAACGGCTTTAAAATCTTAATTTATCTTAAATAATGTTATGTATGCGAAAGCGATTTGGTTTTTTTGTTTTTTTTTATGCACGAAAGGACGTGACTGACGTTGACATTGGCACTTGGGTACACCACGAACCTGGTTCGGACCATATTATGATACTTTTGATTTCGGTAGTTTTGTTCATGACACATTAGTAACCTAACAAAAAGTGCTTGAATGGATTCACGGTAGTATTTCGATCATTAGTATTATGCTATTTATAATATTTGGATGGGCACACCGATTGTTTATTGTTTCTTTTTTTGTTAATGGGCTATGCTTGGAGTTTCCCTGCGTGATCGAATCAGAAATGAGGAGATCCGCAAGAGAAGCAAGGTAACCGTCACAGCCCGAAGAATTGCCAAACTTAAGCGGCAGTGGGCAGGGCACTTTGCTCGGAGAACAGATGGCCGATGGGGCCGAAAGGTTCTGTAGTGGCGACCACGTACCGGAAAACGTTGCGTTGAAAGGCTTCCCAAAAGGTGGACCGACGACGTTGTGGAGGCCGCAGGAACCGTCACCACCGGTCGAAGTGGAGGTGTTAGCAGTGGACATCCTTCGGCTGAAATGATGATGATGACGTTTTTTGTAACGGTTCTTACGTATCACAATCACAACAAAAACGTTCGGGTTAGCTTCATAAAGTTACTGAAAATCTTGAATGCGTCTCGACGTTCTCTCTGCTCAAGTAATGTCATAATACTTATTTTTTATGGAGCTACTTCAACAACAGCATTAAGCTGTGTAGTGGCTACAGTGTCTTTGATATTGTAGCTCTTATTATGTAAATCTAGACAGGTTTCAAAATTGAAACACAAAGTCACTGTCACTTTGGCTAAATAAAAACAGCCGCACGGGTCGATCTTGAAGGTAAAGCAACGCTTGCCGAGGGCGGTCGGTGGATGGGTGCCCATGTAATACTTACTGAGATCCCTCCACGCCGTACAAAGCACATAAGATGTTGATCCCTGATGTCATCCGTTAATCTTTGACAGTCGTTACGGGTAGTCAGCAGCCCGAAAGTCTGACAATCAGTCTTGTCAGACTTTCATCTATGAAAGCAACATGATACCTCATGTTACCCAGTAACTGGGTTGTGGAAGGCAAACAGGGAGTTCCTCCATGTGAAATACTGTGATTCAGCATCCTGTTAGACTGGAAGCCCCAACTTAGTTGGGAAAAGCACCCTGTATGCTCGTCGTAGATTGTATAATGTCGTACAAGACAAGCTTGTATTTGGCACAGCCGTCTAATGATGGTAATTTAGAGACATGTTTTTAAGTCATTAGTAAGGCTCGCTTCTTATTTGTACAACAAGAGCTTTAAATTCATTAATTTGTACAAAGACAACATTGTGGAATAGTCTGATAATGTAATCATAATATTTTCTAAATGAATTGATACGAGTAGGTATATTTAACTGCAACATATTATTTATAAAATAGCTGAAAGTGTTCTCAACCACTTTAATGTTTCCAAAATGTCGGTATCTCATATTTTTATCAGTCCAAATTAATAGCGCTGCATTTTACACATGGCGCGTTAGTTTTTAATTACCTCGTTGAAATACTAAATGGGACGCCAAACTTGAGATAGTTGGAGCAATGTTAGAGACGAGAATAATCCGTATCTCTCTAGACTGGGGGTTTAGGCATGAATGAGCCGATTCATAATTAATCTATAAGTAAAGTATGTTTTTTTTTCGTTATCGGCTTAGTAGATTCGGAAATAAAGTGGGGAAATGGTACATTTTCATAAATTTTCTTAAATAAGATTAAAAGTATCTATTTTAAAATTATAAATATGAGGGAAAATGTACGTGTATCTCGTTATTATCAGCCATATTTTAATTACTGTGGGGGTACTATGGGTAGTGTTGGTTATTGCGCCAAAGAATTAGCATTGTCATTCAACGTGGCAATGCTGCCAGTCTTCTGGGCACGTTTCCGGATGACAGTGATGCGGGCGAGTACTTCGACGCCTAAGTGTCCTTTGTTTTTGTATTTATTTGTATAGTAAGTTAGTAAGTCATTTAATTTAGTATCACTAGATACTACTATTTACACTGGTAAATAGTTTAGTTAAATAAAGTGATTTATATTATTCCTTATCTAAATAAATACTAGCTCGTTCATTTAATATGTACAGTTAGCAAAACTTATTTTTTTATTTTCCTCTTTTCCCCCAAAAGTAACTACCTTATTCAAAATTCATTGATATTAACTTGACGTGACAATAAAACCACGAGCGTCGACGAGAAGTATTTGGATACTTTTGTTTTCTTTACTAAAGGTTTATTAGCTATTTATTACGAATGGAAGTCCAGGGTAAGATCTATTTCCCGCTCGTCAATTGTTTTTATATGAATGAACGAAGAGCCTTTGACGCAATGATACTGTCATATACAGAGACCCAATCACACGAGATGTCTTCCCATTAGCTTTCCTTCATTCCCACAAGATCTTAATCTTAATTGCAATCCAGTTTCATAACCGAATATCGGAAGATTGTATTGTGAAAGGAAAATAAACAAGTACTCGACTAACATCTTTATATGGCTTTGCTTGCATCATTTAAGCTTTTTCATGGCCCGTAATTTTGTCACTGAAATATCATAAGAAATAAGCAGTAAGTATCTTTGATGTATTAAAGTATTTACGTGTATAATACAGTATATACACTGGCTCTTCTGATACAGGAACTCCTAGTACAAGAGCCAGGGCTACATTGGTGTTTGTGTCTTGAACTGACAATAAATAAATAATTAAAAATTATTAATTTAGAAAAGTAGTATTGTATAAAGAGAAACTAGAATTCGTCGATAAAACTGTTTTCCTCTCACTTTCACGCTCGACGCAAGGCAATGGGGTCCTCATTTAAGATCCCTTCCAGGGCGGATTACAGATTTTTCTGACAGTATATGCTGATGAACTTAGCCGAAGTTCATCAGCACGTACTGTCAGAAAAATCCGTTAATTTACTGGGTTCATTCTACAAATCCCGTATTATAGATTCCACTTATCCCCCTCAGAGGGACTGTCAGGGGGATTTGTGGAATAAGCCACCGCGAGGCTCATGTCTTATGGTGCTTAACTTGGGCGACAGGCTGCAGACATCGAGTCTATTTTGATTCTGCAGAAAAGAGTCATCAGAGCCATATGTAATCTCCGCAGGCGTGAATCGCCAAGAGAACTGCTTAAGGATATTAACATCATGACGGCACCTACCTTGTCATTATGTCTATAAAAAGGTCATTACGTATGTCAGTGCAGCGATCCAGCAGAATATCAGAGTCGGGTACATTTGCCTGACAAATGTCAGCATTTGTGTGGACTCCCATTTGGACGCACACCGTACTTTATATATTCGTTATTTTGATTTAAAGTATCCCATAGTGTAAGAGCATGGGTGGCCCAGTGGTATCGGAGGCAACTTACGAGTAGTACCCACGACCTACATGTCGTAGGTTCGAATCCACACAGGCGTTTAATTTGCGTAAATTATTTCATCACCACTGCCCTTAAAACGGTGAAGGAATATATCGTGAGAAAACCGGCATGTCGATTATTTGTATGAAAGCATTGCAAGTGTCCACCCTTTACACATACATAGGGATCTCCAAATTTCGGCAGAGGCAATAGTCGCGCAAAATGTTATGAGCATCATTAATTAGGAGCGACGTATCACGGCATTTGGAACGCATTCAAGAGCTCTGCTTGCATAGGACAATCATTCCACACGGTGTTTACAAACATACATATCGTGTTTTCGTGACTAACGCGAAGAATTTTTAATATTAGGCTGCCTTGTTTCATAGTGTCCGGATAGCCACTATTCATCAGAAATTGGTAAATAATTTGTGTGAAATTACTTGAAAATTCCCTATTCGGAAATGTTACTTAGATTGCTTGAATTTTAATGAAATTAATTAACTTTAATTTAACTTTTATTTGTTGACTTTGGTTTCTAGTTAAATGTCGCTGATACTCGTAAGTAACGACTTTACAGAAAGGCTTACAGCACACAGTAGCAGATAATACTCGACCTCTCTGATATTGTCTCCGGATTGCATGAATTTATCTGCCTATCTGGCAGTTAACTGCAATTTATCTAGAGGTGGAGAAAAACTAGCAAGAAGTTAGGCATAAGCAATGTAACCTATACGGGACCACCGTCACCGGTTACACAGGAACACCATAAAAATATTTTTTTAAGCAGGATACTAAGGTCTAAAAAGTTACTTAAGAACATTTTTGTAAAATAATGTTACAGAAAAATTAGACCGATTTTAATTTTTCTATATGTCGGAAACGTCATTAGTACGGGAGCTGACTTGACAACCGGAATCGGAACGCTAGCGCCATCTGGTGGCGTTGACAGAGTCTGGCCTGAGTTCGTGGGGGGTCGACGCTGGAAGGCAGCGCGAGAAGAACGGTGGAGCTCTCTTGGACATTGGACATCGTACGAACAACATGTGCTCAGAAACTGTCGGCGATCCGTATCTGGTTGTGTCGTGTACCTACCTAGTGTGTAATTTGCTAGCGTGATTAAATTGTTTGTGAAATTATAATCTCATTTGAACTGCAAACCGTTTTTCTATTGCGCATTATCCAACACACAACCCACTGTAGCCCACTGTAGCCCACTCTAATTCAAATATGGCTGATAATAACGAGACACACTATACTTTCTCCCTCATCAGAAGTGGGATTAGTGTTGGTTCATGCGCAAAATCAGAACGCTTAAAATTAAAGTGACCGTTGCCATTTGATAAACAAAGTGCAAATAAGCGTTCGCATGCGCTTATTAAATAATCGTGTGGATCTGTCCAAGTTCGACCCAGACAAACCAGATACGGATGCGCGATCATAGTACATGTTGTTTTGGGCATAGGCTGTATGCAGAAATACCTTTGCACAGTGACGCGCCAGTTGCGCCCTACCGCCATGTTAAAAAAAAAAAAGAAAAAAGTGTGTCTGTAACCGGCGTTTGAGTCCGTCGTATCCTGTTTTCGTATTAAGAACACACGGTAGGACGCGTCGTGTGCAAACGTAACAGCACACAGTACGACAGCCGATTTGTGTTTTGCTGAAAATTCACTGCAAGGAGGTCAACTTGTTGTGGCCGTCATTAAGGCGCACAAAAGGAGTCAAAGACGTGGCGTGGAGCTACCAGTGACATGGAGTGACAAGCCAAGCAGCCTGCAGCCGTCGGTGAAGCCCTTCGTGTGCTGCAGTGAGGGAATCCAGGACATGTCGCGACATGTCATGGGCCGCGGCCCGGTGCACGAGCAGTGGCAGCCAGGCGGATGGTGGAGGTGGACCGCGTGCTGCAAGCAGCAGTGGCGAGTGGACGTTTGCAATGCGTCGTACAGCTACTCTCAGGCACGTTAGAAAATAAAGGTGAGCTGTATTGTTTTGTTTACGATTCTGGTGCTGAATGCTCGTTAGTAAAAGTGAGTTGTGCAGCCAAATTAAGTGGCATACGAGTTAATAACGTTGTTGCATTGACTAGTATTGGTCAAACGCGTGTATTCAGCACAGAACAAATCATATGTAGCGTTTTGCAATTAGCGAGCAAAGACTTGAGATTTTATTACATTTCTAACCGACATTTACTGGCAAAGTAATATTATGATAGGACAATTAAAGTAACATGTTGAACAGACCTAGTTTAAGTTTATTTTGATAAAGGCTCGTAGGCTTGTGGCTCGTTTGAGTAGTGTGTAACCGGATGGAGGTTACATGTGGAGGTGACCGGATAGAGGTTGCCTGTTGTGTTAGTAACCGGATGGAGGTTACGTGTTGAAGACCGGATGGAGGTCGTTTGGTTTGATGCTTATGACTGGATGGAAGTCTTAAGTGTGTGATGATGTAGACCGGATGGAGGTCGTTTGGTTTGATGCTTATGACTGGATGGAAGTCTTAAGTGTGTGATGATGTAGACCGGATGGAGGTCGTTTGGTTTGATGCTTATGACTGGATGGAAGTCTTAAGTGTGTGATGATGTAGACCGGATGGAGGTCGTTTGGTTTGATGCTTATGACTGGATGGAAGTCTTAAGTGTGTGATGATGTAGACCGGATGGAGGTCGTTTGGTTTGATGCTTATGACTGGATGGAAGTCTTAAGTGTGTGATGATGAAGACCGGATGGAGGTCGTTTGGTTTGATGCTTATGACTGGATGGAAGTCTTAAGAGTGATGATGAAGACCTGATGGAGGTCAGAGCATGAGCGCTGCAATATTTTAATGAGCTTTCTATTATTTGAATGAGTATGGGTGTTGTTCAACATGTCGCTTTGAGAGAAAGAGTTGGTAATGATTTTCATTAAAAGTAATTAATAAAAATTAAATTCTTTATTGCGAGTAACCATGAGACCCATACAGTGTTAGTAACAATAAACTAAACTTACAGCTACAGTTAGTGATACAATTACAACAATTTTCGCTTTGATTAGATAATCAAAGTTTGTTTACATGGTTCTGGTCATTGGATTTTTTGCTATGATTAATCAAAGTTTGTTTAGTTAATTTAGAGGTATTGTTTTGTAAAAACAATGAGGCCGTTTTCATTTTGTTTTGACTCTGGTACTGAGTGCTTCCCTGGTAGATAACAGTAAAAATGGTTACATTGTTGGGTGTAGCCCAATCTAATTTACAATGCAATTTTAAATACGCTCACGTTAGTTTAAGAATGATGTCAGTAGGTCATGTACCAGTCGAAGTAGATAGTGATCACAGTGGTGATGAGCAATGAACAAGCCTATGTAGTGGGAGCCACGCGAGTAGGTGTTCTCTAACGGGCGTAGTAAAGTTGTGTGTAGTCGTAGTAAAGATGTGGATCCATACGCTGGATGTGTGAGAGCAATGTGGATTGCTGGTCGGCCGGAGCGTCGTGGCGTTAGAGTGGTTTACTCGTGTGTGGGTTTCCAGGTGCCTAAGGCTCTTAGTGAAAAAGATTATGGTTGTAATGTGGATAACGATGGTACATGGCTGTGGTTGATGTTTTTTTATTATGATTGATTACAGTTTGATTACATGGATCTGGTTGAATCAAGTACGCTCATGAGGCTAAGGCACATGCCATGGCACAGGCCAAGGGATCAGAGTATTACTGACGAATTTGAGGAAAGCCAAGTAAAAGTCTTGTTGATGAAACAGAGCAGAGATTAAGTCGTGTGTGTGTGTGTGTGTGTATGTGTGTGTGTATGTGTGTGTTGTGTAGGGTTTTGTGAGAAACCACAAAGTCCGTGAGTGACTTGGCGATCCGAGGGGATGCGCAAATGAATGGTTGAGTAACAGGAGGTTACTTGATAGTATGAGACACATGCACCTTAGTTGATTATTTAGTTTGTGATCTTGAGATTTGTTAATCAAATAATGAGTAATGCTCTGAACTCTGCAATTTTTTAGGTTGTTCGAATTTTCATTGTGTTTTTGCCTGTACCATATTGGTCAGGAGTGACCGAGCTATGTGATACTTTGCGGGGATGTTTGTTTACAGATTAACACACGAGGACGTGTGTATCGCAGGATGACCGTGTCGGAAACGTCATTAGTACGGGAGCTGACTTGACAACCGGAATCGGAACGCTAGCGCCATCTGGTGGCGTTGACAGAGTCTGGCCTGAGTTCGTGGGGGGTCGACGCTGGAAGGCAGCGCGAGAAGAACGGTGGAGCTCTCTTGGACATTGGACATCGTACGAACAACATGTGCTCAGAAACTGTCGGCGATCCGTATCTGGTTGTGTCGTGTACCTACCTAGTGTGTAATTTGCTAGCGTGATTAAATTGTTTGTGAAATTATAATCTCATTTGAACTGCAAACCGTTTTTCTATTGCGCATTATCCAACACACAACCCACTGTAGCCCACTGTAGCCCACTCTAATTCAAATATGGCTGATAATAACGAGACACACTATACTTTCTCCGTCATATAGAAACAGAGATTTCTAGTAATCTTTTTTTATATAAGACATTTCGAAAATGTTCTTAAGTAACTTTTTAGACCTTTGTATCCTGCTTATGCGTATGAAGTTTCATTAAAATCGGTTCATTCGTTTCGAAAAACAAGGGCTTGAAAATTTGTATGAAATGCCGTCCGGCGTAAACGCTCTTAAGAAACTGGTTCTTTTTAAAAAAGGATTTTTTTTTAATTTAGTGCTGTGTTGACCCGACCACCTAGGGTACATCTGCAGTACCTACTTCGGAATCGTTTCACGTACAAGCTACGTGCAAAGGTCTGTCAAGGCTGTATCGATAGAACATTAATGTGTGTAACATCGGACACGGAGGCAGAATTCTATTCAGAATCTAAATGATAAATGATTTTATTTTTGTAAGTAGGTTTGTACAAACACTTTTACACGTCAATCATGGTTTTTTAAAACTAGATGAGGTCGGCGTTTCCTATCTGACTACTCTGAGAAGAAAGGCCGAAACAAACTCAGAGGTCACAGTCTCTTTTAAAGTCCAGACATAATCTTGGTCAGGTTATATGAAGACCATGTAGATCGATGTCTGAGACGGTCTTTTGAAGAAAGAACCACACAGATTGAGAGGACCTGTCCAGTCAGTGCACGCATTTGTCAGAAATCGTGCAGCTAATCTAGGTCAGTTTCACCATGTTTGTTCTGGCCACTGTCTCCAGAAACACTAGCGAGGGTGTATAAACACTGTATCCGCTTCCGATGTGTACCCAAGCCTTGCCTCCGTGGTCTGTTGACTCCTGGGCCGCTGGGGCTAGCAACTGTACCCAATTTTTTTTTTAATTTCTATTTTAAGGGAATAAAAAAACTCCAGCAGTAAGTTTGAATAATGACCGTTCTAAAGTTTTGACAGAACGATCGCTTTTCCTTGATAAGTATCTTATGGCGAGCTTTTGAGAGTAAAATTATATTTTGCGGCATCTGTATGTATTGTTGTACAGAAGGAAACATAAAAATATGAAAAATACTCACAGGAAATGTTGCTGCTGGTTTTCAAAAAAGTTTGCTGAAGTTTTTGTGAAATTATTTTCTAGTAATTTATTACAGCATGATTTTATGGCGTAATTTTGCAAACAGTACAATATTGAACAAGGTGTTAAGCCGATAGATCTATGGCATTTCATTTAGGGCTGATTTTTCCAACGACAGTTATTTTTATCGCAAGAATAATTTTGAAATTTTCACAGTTTTTCCATACAAAAACTGTAAGACGTCATTGTATTTGAATTGTATTCCACGAATAAAAATGATCCGGAATGATTAAAAAATCAGCCCGTACACAAACATATTTTTCAAATATTTCGTGAAGTTTAAGCAGATGTAAACACATGAAAAATATTTTAAATTGTTTCTAAATGGTTCAGACTCAACCATGGCGCTAAACAATGCGCGCGTGTTCTATTGTTTTTGGTAAAGCATTCTTTATTCAAAAGTAGGTCAACGTGTACAAGGTTGCGTGGTATGACTGCCATCTTCATGGAATTCAGCTGTTTATAAACAGTTTGTTTGAGTTACATTTATCTGGGGGCACGGGAGTGCCCCCACCAAGTCGAGCAAAAAGGGGCACGGCCGTACCATCCTTTTCTCGAAGTAGTTCAGGCCATTTTCGACACCCTATAACTTCGTTGTGGATAAAACTAGAGACCTGAATTTTCAGTAATCAAGCAGGCATTGTATAAACACGGTATATTTCAAATTTCATTCAATTTGAACCAGTAGTTTTAAAAACTATAACTAGTCAAAGTTTCTTAATTTTGTCACTCACTCACTGACTGGCTGACCGATCATCAAAACTCTAAGGCACTTCTAAAAGACATAGAAGCTTCAAAAGAATACAATTAGTGTTTAGTGTATATATCAAGGAAAAACTAAAATATTTTGCAATTTCGTTCCACTTTTCTAGATACTGCATAAATAACTTTGTAATCCTATGTAAATATGTAGTATTACAAAGTTACATTTGCAGTTAATGAATCAGTGTACCTGTTTATCAATGCATAGTATAAAACAAAGTAGCTTCCCGCTGTCTGTCTGTCCGCATGTATGCTTACATCTTTAAAACTGCGCAACGGATTTTGATGCGATTTTATATGTATAATACATGCAGAGTATAGTAGAGAAACACTGATAATTTTAGAGGTTTCTATGTGATGTCGTAAATAAACACATTTTTTGCGCTTATATTGCAAAAGCTAGCTGAACCCTACGAGATAGATCAAAATAATGTACTACAAGTATTGTACACCTTGAAAAGGTCTACAAAAAAGTCCGCGATGGTATATGTCTATCTCTTAGGGATAACCCACAATAACCATTTTTATCCTTTACTTTTTACGAGAAATAATGGCTTATTTACGAAGCGATTTTAAGCAATCGCACTGTGAGGTACATTGTGTTTTCATGCGATGGCCAAGTCAATATATTTATTTTCAACATAAAAAATTTTAGTATTGATAAGGTCACTACAAGATGTTGTTAGGTTAGCTAATTACGTAATAACTTAAGACAGAAGGTCCCTTAAGTAGGGACTGAATAAATTAACCGACTTGGTGGGTGCGACATGGATCTCACAACTTTTTATGATTTAGAAGAACTGAGTTGCGAGAATTGGCTTTTTTCACCGGCCGTGTTTCTGTCAGCCTGGTTTTACGATTAATCTCGAGAATTACTTACGTATTCGATACACCTACGTTTTTTTTAATGTTAAAGCATGTAGTCGGATATCTATCTTTTTTTTATGTGTGTATGTAGTCGGATTCCTGTTTTTTTTAATGTACAGACTGCAGCACATCAATGTAAACTCTATACATATCTATAACTACGACGCGCTGTATAGTGTTAGAAAGAAAGTATCCTTGGTGTGATTGGTGGAGTTTTCAACGTTTCTAAAATCAGCCAATCGCAACCATACTAATAATTGGCAGCCAATTATCATGTTCACGACTACTAAAAAAAAAACCAAGGCGAGGGTGGATGAATAAAAAGAAATATCGCGCATCAGTAACATTTTAAAGTTGTCTACTGTTAATATCTAAATTCCATGATTCATTATCTAAATAGCTGGTTGTGATTGTGCGATAATGAACTTTATGAAAATGTGCCATATGGTTTAAATTCTTTAGAATATTGCGCGTATCACCCCAACTAAGGTCGAATTTCAAAACATATTACAAGAGTTGGGTTGGTCTCATGGTCACTAAGGCAGCTCGATATTAATCGTTATCTGCGTTCGAAACCAGGAGAAACATAGATACAGCTTTTTGTTAGCAATGTTTTGTTTTTAATTAAATATTATTATGTTTTTTTTTTCTTTTTTTTTAACGAACGTAGTCGGGAAATATCTTTTTAAATGGGTAGTTTGTATAGAAATGAAACAAAATCATTGCAAGTAATAAAAATGTTTATTATTTCATTAAAGTAAGATAAAGTAAGTAAATGCTCATAGTTCAAAATTATTACATTTTATAATATCATATCCAAACCTAACCATTTACTTATAAACATTTAAAAAATGTCATTGCTAATGCTTGGAAGTTTGTTATCGATTGTTGTTGTTGTTATGTTTTACAGATTTATAGCTAAGTATAATTATGTGTAGTGAATCAACATGTTATTTAAATAGAAAAATGCATTTCCATTTATAACAATAACATCACCACATAATCTGCAACATTAGCCATTAATGGTTTAACATTCATTCAATTGAGCATTTACTTACATAGTGTGTTTTAAAATACTTATAAGTAGATTAGTTAGTAGCGGAGTGGCGCACCGTCTTCTTCTTTAGCTTGTGTAAGCGGCTACGCATACCGCACACCATGTTCCAACACAAATCTTTTCCTCTCATGTGCTCCCATGTCGATGACACTATCTCAGCCAAATTGTTTTTATTTCGCACTTCGGATTTTTCCCAATTTAAAAAGATTTGACCCCATAGGTTTTCTATAAGTATGGTTCAAATCGGGAGTTTTAGATGGCCAGTAAATAATAGTTAAACCTTCTTGAGCACTAACCAATTCTTCACAATGCCTGCACGGTGGATCGGGCAGTTATCTTGCACGAAGTAAACATCAGTGTTAGGATAGATAAGCAATTCGCACAGTCGGCAGCATGACGTCACGCAGAATCTCCAAATACTGACTAATATTATAGACAACATCCAGCCAGCAATGTTTTGTATAGTCATTAAGTTGCGACATGACGCTTTGATTTCACCAAATTCATTAAAAATGCTTTTCACGATTTACTTCAAACGTTTTAGAAATGTTTGTGCGCCGCAGTCGCTGTTTAGGCGTAGGTAGACTGACTTTTGTCACTTAGATCAATTTAATATCCAACTACCCCACGAAGTAAACTTTTACTTCGACCTACTCATTTGAGGACTTATATTTTTTTTTTTATTTACCCACTTGTTTTTGCCGTGTTACTTAAAAGCTTTTCAACTTTAACGACAAGAAGATAATGACTAAAATGGCTTAACAAGATATGCCGACTTGACTAAGACAATGTTGGTCACCGACTATACGCACTGCAGCACGAAACATTACAAGTAAGGACAGACAAAAAGCTATATATCTCTTTCGCACGATTCTCGCTGTTGTTGCTCATAACGCGTTCAAGGTCAAAGTGGGGTAAGTTGATGTGCTGGCAACTGTACAATAAGTATATAGTCGGATATCTATGTTTTTTTTAGTGTAAAATATGTAGTCGGACATCTATGTTTTTTTTTAATGTAAAGTATGTACCTCGTCGGTTATCTATGTTTTTTTTTTAATGTAGAGCGTGTAGTCGGATATTTATGTTATGTAGTTATAATGTTCTCTGTCTTACTCTGTGGGTACTTATTTACAGGCCTACACTATGGTTCGATACTTATTAACACTGTAATTTGAAAACAGTAAGTATAAAAACCAATTATTTAAAAAAAAAAAGGTAACCGTGGAGTTTCTTGCCGGCTCTTCTCTATAGAAAACGAGCACTTGGAACCGTGCACCTAGCTTCTGACGTCTCATGGGTGCCCAAGTAGGTTTGTGAAATAAAATATTTTAATTTGTATTGAATTGAATAAATTTGTCTTATCCTTTTATTATTATGTCGTAAGGATTATAATATTGAGCCCCATGTTACCTAGCCTAGGCTACTAGTCTATACGGGACCAAACATTTTAAACTACTACATGTTGACAGTCATGGGCTTTCTCTGTGGATTTCAAAGTTGAAACTTCTCTGTGGATTTCGAAGTTTTTAGATGGTTGACAAAAGCGTCCGAGTGTGTACGATCGCGTAAATGTACCTACTTTCCGTTCAATCACCATGGCTCCAATTAACCGACGGCTCTCATTACCCTGTTCTCCCCTACCATGAAAATCGGTGCAGCCGTTTCGGAGATTACATTTAGTTAGAAGCTGTTATTTTGACATTACAAGCAGACACTTTAATTTTATTAATTTCTATAAATGATTTTTATTATACTAAATTAACTACCAACTATTGAAATAAAATAACAACAGTAAAATAAGTGACACCACACAAACTAAAATATGGCGTCGAAAAATTCGTGCGCACCGCTGTCGGCTGGAAACGTCAACAAAAGACTGGCGGTACTGCGGCGTTGTATGGCCATGTTTAGAAACTGGTCAAGGTGGCCAAAGGAAATTATTACAAAATGTAAACATTCGCTACATTTTTATACTCCAAAAAGATAATATATTATTAGCTCTGCCTCCTCGTGGTGCATCCTGGGTCCAGGCGGTGGTCTCTTCGTGGAGTTGCAGATGAGAGATTACTGTCTATAGCGAACTTCTGGACGGGTGACGGAGACCAGTTGTGATCAAATAGGTGGTCATCCAAATGTCCTCCAACTATTAGAGGGCACAGCTGAAGAGCAAGACAAGAGTTGTGGCTGCGGAATCTTTTACTCCACGCAGGGCGGGCTTTCGGAATCGTTGTACCGAAAAAAAGTCCTCCAGACCGTATTTCGGCCACGGCGGCCAATCTCAACGGAGACTAGCCTTCGACGCGGGAGATATTATAGTGCACAAGTGTGCGCGCAGGCAGGTGTGCACTCCCTCTTCCCTCATTCCCATAGTCCGATGGCACGACAATCCGACACGACCGGAGCGAGAACCAGTGCAGGACCAACGGGTTAACGTGCTTTCCGAGGCACGGGGGTATCACACTGCCAACTTCCAAACTCCGAGTTGTTCCTACGAAATTCTTAATGGAAAAACTTAATAAAATTTCGCCGTTATCGTTTTCATAGTTTTCCGGGGTGTTAAAACCGATAGACATGTCAAAATAAAAATCCAAGATGGCGGCTGTGAAAATGAAAAAATATTTTAAAAAATGAAAATATTCGCCGCCGCCAGCTTGGATTTTCATTTTTGAACTTCGTTCCTGCCGGGGGCGTTCCCTGACCCCACACGATTTTTTTTTTTAGTTAGGTTGAATTATTATTATAATTCTGCCGTTGGTCACGGCTGTCATTCACGGATCTTTGACAGTCGTTACGTCGTCGTCAGAAGGCCGAAAGTCTGGCAACCAGTCTTACCAAGTTGTATCATACTACCCAATAACTGGGTTGTGAAGGTCAGATAGGCAGTCGCTCCATGTAAAATACTGGTATTCAGCTGCATCCGGTAATCCGGTTAGACTGAAAGCCGACCCCAACATAGTTCGGAAAAGGCTACGCAGATGATGAGTATGCCCAAGAGCAGAGGTGGCTCAGTGGTAGCGGTCTTGCCAGACTTAGGTACGAGTTAAAGGTCGTAGGTTCGAACCCAGACAGAAATAAATTCTGTGTAATTTATTTCATCACAACTGCTCTCGAAACATCGTAAGGGAACCCGCCACGGCCTAGAACCAGAAATTCGAAGACATTTATGACATCCCGCCCGCACTAGGCCTGCGTGGTGGATTATGGCCCAGACCATGTTATAGACCGATTGTGTTATGCTGTAGGCATATGCTTTAAAAATCCTAATTGCAGTATTCAGTACAAGATAAAAGTTATTTAACCAAATATATTTTATCAATACCCAACTGCGTGTAACGCCACAAATTACCTAGGTGAAACATTGCCAAACAGAAAATTAAACCACACACCCTGAAAGTTTGCTTAAATACAGTTTAATTTGAACAAACTCGTTCAAACGTTAAACTCGTTGCAAATGCTGGTTTAGTTATAATTGTCGTTTTAATAACTGTTTGTGGACGTCCTCTTTTACAGGAATTAGTTAATGCGCCGCTGTTTTAGCAAATACGTGGGAACTGTTAACGGCTTCTTGTTGCTTAGGAATATTCAACTGTGTTAAAGTGGTCTACGATTTATTTTGAGTGTTTTTTCAATTACATCTAGCTACCGTTTGAAACGGTCTTTAAATACCTATTTAATTTCCTTAAATCCAAGCGATTATGTACAGTAATTTTAACAAACGCGTAGTTTCGCAAAATCTCATAGACGTGAAATTTACAATTAGGAGCTCAAGTGTGTATGTCTTGAATTTGAACGACTTTAATTACCTCGTAAGTAGAGATGCGCCGAATGTTCGCTCAAATATTCGGGATAGGTATGTATTTTTTATGTTCGTATTCAACCGAACATTCGGTTAGTTTGTTGAATAATTATTACTGAATATTAAAAAGTGTTATTATTTTAAGATGTACATATATTAAAAAGGCTTTATTCTAAGAATCATATATATAGAATATTTGAGAATGAAACAAGCACTAGACACTAATTTACACAAAAATAAAAAATCTGCATAATTCAAAATCCGTGTTTTAATTAATTGAACAGGGCCTAGATAGGCTACTTTGGCAGAATCATAAAAGGATAACATTATTAATCATAATATGGCGAAGACAGTCCGTATTCTTCTTTTTTTCGATTAACTACGTAGGTATAATCAAACAGCTTGGGATTGGATTGAATTGATTGGAATTTAGCACAGACAAAAAAAATAACTGAAAAATCCGTCCCCAATGTGATTTGATAGGATTAACTTAACAGTTAACTGTCCATTATGATTCATAATGATATCCTTTTATGATTATGCCAAATTGGCCTTTTTAGGTCCCCAGACCATTTCTAACAAACGACTTCGCTAAATAATTATTGTGCTATGAAATTCACAATGTAAAGTATGTAAACAGTGAAAACAAATCACTATTTACTCACAATTAAAATTCGCATACTTAAATTGCAAAAAGGCACAAATAAAATGGCATATTAGCCTGGCTGTAAGCGTTAATGGTAGGTATGAGTGACCCCAAGGACGTTGCTTATCTCTTTGGAGAACTTTTACATGTGAAATCACCCCTGGGGCCACCTTAGCTGGATACGTTTAATGTTGAGACATGTTATGGTCAAGTGGGTACGAGAATTAGCTCCTAAAATGTAGCGTGTTTTTCAATCAAAT
Source organism: Mesoligia furuncula (assembly GCA_916614155.1). Classification (NCBI taxonomy): domain Eukaryota; kingdom Metazoa; phylum Arthropoda; class Insecta; order Lepidoptera; family Noctuidae; genus Mesoligia; species Mesoligia furuncula. Next base: position 1,651,926 of record OU744790.1, on the reverse strand, counting down.
AATAGTAATAATCGACTGTAAATTTGACAAATCTGATATTTATCTCGTATTCGTTTTATCGAACAAGTAAACTACAACCACGGGGCCGCTTGTCAAATTAAGTATGTAGTTGTAAAAGAATCTTTTCGCGCGTGAGTAAAATCGGAACTAATGCCGCCATCTTGTTTTTTGAACACAATTTAAAGAAAGAATTTCATAATGTTCGCAACAACGCCTCTAGGTAGAAAGAAATGTTACATGTAAATGCTCACTCGCCGTGAGCATTACATCGAACGCAGCGTCGAGCATTCGCAGAAACGTTACACTACATGGAAATGCTTTTGGAAACTGAGCTTTTGCCTGTATTGTGCCATTCGTAAGAACGTTACATTACACGGAAATCCTCGCTAAAATGCTCTAGTGTATACTCACCTTTATTCAAACGCCAAAAGATTGTTAAAGCAGTGTATCATGTTTTGATTGAAGCTGTTGTAGATAGTCTGCGGTGGGTCCAAGATGTTTATCCAACAGTCCACCACAATAACACAAATATTCAACCACCACGCAAATCTAAAAACATCACGTCAGAAACACTAAGGCAAAGTTAAAAGCTTTGTAACTCGATTAAATTATATGAGTGGGCAATCACGACCGACTAACTTTGTGTCAACTTTAAACGATGTTATGATTTTAGTTGGCTACTGTTGGAGTTAGAGTATTTTGTTTTAGGTAAGGAAATAATTTTAAGCTTATTGTTAAAAAAGCAACCGTAAATAGTATTTTATAAGCAGGACTTAAAACAGAAGAAGTGATCAAATTAAAATTATCTTATTCAACGAACGTGCACCATCTTTGATCTTACATGTTTTTTACCAGCAACAGATGATATGAGACAGTGGTGTGGTTGTCGCAACGCTACTACTGAGCAGGAGATGGTGATGGTATCAGTTTATTGATGGTAATAGACTCGCCGTAATGTTTAAGTCCTATGTAATAGGGCACTTAAACATTACTAGTGAAATTGTGAGAAGATTAGCAAAAAAAACAAATTGGATACACATCATCATCTGCCCAGCCTTTTCCCAACTATGCTGTGGTCGGCTTCCTGTCTAACGATTGCAGCTGAGTACCAGTATATTACATAGAGCGACTACCTATCTGACTTCCACACTAGTTACTGGGTAATATTAAAACCCTTACTTCCCGAGGGTGTCGTAAAAGGCGACTAAGGGTCGTACCGGAGAATGGGCAGCAACTTTCTCTATGCATTCCACCATCATACCATACTGCGATCGCCAACCCGCCTGCCAAGCGTGGCGATAATGGCAAACCCCCCCAAAATTGGGGGAGGCCTATGTCCAGCAGTGGACGTCTATCGGCTGGAACGACGACGACGACGATTAAAACCCTTTGGTAAGATTGGTTTCGGGTTTCAGATGACCCGTAACGTCTGTCAAATACCCACGAATGACAGCTGGGTCCAACGGCTTAGCGTGCTTTCCGAGACACGGACGGGGTTAGTATGTAAAGTTGGTCACCCATCCACGTACTAACCGCGGCAAGCGTAGCTCAACCTGGTCGAAACACCCGTGTGGCTCTTATTACTTAGCCACAAGCCCCTCTAAACTGGATCCACATCAATATTACATTATTTACATAATTCCAAGAATCACAGTGGCTTCGCAATTTTGTGGGCTGTTTCCCCGTGGACTTGGCGTTGTTAGCAGCCGGTAAACTGGGTCACTTTGATGTTCGCCGCCTGCCTCCGACTGACGACTGCCGACGCTTTTCAATACTTTTGTTCAGTAAGTTCTTCGTTGTAAGGTGAACTGTCATTCGTTGGAATTGTGATTGATGAGTCGGTTTCAAAGTTAAAGGTGTTAGAGAGTATTTGCCGAAGTAAATTGAGAAACTACATTTTCTTTCAACTACGTAGTACCTAATGTTATCATTAATCACTACAAAACCGATTACAAAGGACGTATTTTTTGCTTAGAACCAAAACAGTGCGGAAATGTTACATGAAATCTCATGGTTGCACAGTTTTTCATTAATGCACTGTTTTTAATTTTTAATTTAGATATAAATTTACCACAGATGTTTAATGTCTCCCATTAAGTTTAATATAAAATGTATGTAATATCAAAAAGATACTGGCTGAAAATAAAAACTGGCTGAATAAAACCGCCTTGGTGAAAAACTAAAACAAATGGCGCGCATTTTGTACCATTGTTAAACTTTGATTCTTCATATTAAGCAAGAAAAGTTTTAAAAAATGTAAATAGACATCGATAGATGTGAATTCAAAACAGCTGCAAATTAAATTGCTAATAACCTTTTGCCGCAAAAGCCGCGGGATAAATATTTAAAAGCTTAGGAAAACTTTGTTTTCATTAACTTGAGTTTTTATTTTGAGTAGGTATATTTTATCACGATAGATTGGTAGTTGAAAGAAAAGTAGATTACGCACCTTGCTAAAGTGAGTAATTAATGCACTCGTGATAATTTAGTCCCCTCGCGTGCGCTCGTGCGCCAACATAACACTCGTGCATTAATAACTCACTTTGCGCTCGATGCAACAATCTGTTATTATCTAGTTAACAGGCAGTGATAAATGATTTTATTTCCGTAAGTAGTTTTTATAGAAACACTTTCAGTCTTGTCAATAACCTTATAGTTTGTACATAATCATCATCATTTGTTTGTAGACGTACTATCTATAAGGTGTTCGTCAGGCACACACATCAATCTACATGGTCTTCACATGATCTGACCAAGATCATGACTGGACATTAAAAGATACTCTGAGACCTCTGAGTTTGTTTCGGCCTTTCTTCTCAGAGTAGTCAGACAGGAAACGGCTCCACCTCATACACATAGTTTTTAAAATATGATTGACGTGTAAAAATGTTAGTACAAGCCTACTTACACAAATAAAATAATTTGGAAACAGGAAAAACCTCATAATATAAATCAGACAGTTGAGTAATAAAACCTTGGGTCTTATCATATTCAAGAGCGTACTTACAAGATGATAAAATTGTATGCTAACCCTTCTCGAAATCTCTTCATCAAAGTTCCGTTGGTATTCTGATCTCTCTCCAGACCTAAACAATCGGCTAAAAAAGATTTAAAAAAATTGTTTATTTCGCACCACAATACATTCTAAAATTTTTAGGAATATCAAACCTAAACGTACCTCACGTACGTACGTAACGTAACGTACGTATATATATGTATATATAAGGTGTAAAAAAATTAACCTTACAAACTTTAAGAGGTGCTTTAGACCATTGGACTGAACAACTTTCACTATGGGACCAACTCTGAAATCGCGAAAAAAAAATCAGTTGTTCCCTACATTTATGTTCGTATAACTCGTCAAAATGTAGGGAACAGCTGATTTTTTTTTTGTGCATAATCATCATCATTTGTTTGTAGACGTACTATCTATAAGGTGTTCGTCAGGCACACACATCAATCTACATGGTCTTCACATGATCTGACCAAGATCATGACTGGACATTAAAAGATACTCTGAGACCTCTGAGTTTGTTTCGGCCTTTCTTCTCAGAGTAGTCAGACAGGAAACGGCTCCACCTCATACACATAGTTTTTAAAATATGATTGACGTGTAAAAATGTTAGTACAAGCCTACTTACACAAATAAAATAATTTGGAAACAGGAAAAACCTCATAATATAATTCAGACAGTTGAGTAATAAAACCTTGGGTCTTATCATATTCAAGAGCGTACTTACAAGATGATAAAATTGTATGCTAACCCTTCTCGAAATCTCTTCATCAAAGTTCCGTTGGTATTCTGATCTCTCTCCAGACCTAAACAATCGGCTAAAAAAGATTTAAAAAAATTGTTTATTTCGCACCACAATACATTCTAAAATTTTTAGGAATGTCAAACCTAAACGTACCTCACGTACGTACTATTATACGAGGTTTCAAAAATTAGTTTTTAAAAAAAGAAACTGAATAAACTGGAAACAGAGTTTATTAGATTAAGAACTTGGATTTAGAAATAATTAAGTAATATGGAAATAGTAAGATTTTGGGACCTCCGACCCGTACCGAGTTTCAAGCTGAACTGCCCTTACAAACCGAATGGGAATGCTTCTAAGTTGCTAAATGCTGACTAGGCAAGTCTGGATGGCGGTCAGCCATTCCACTAACATTATCAAGGTATAACAGCCCCCCCCAAAAGACTGAAATTCGGGGATAAAAGCCGAAATTCAGGAATTTATACAATTTCTCGTAATCTAGGCAATGGAATTGCAGAGTTTTCAGGTTCAATACTGATATTATGGTCATTGACATCGTCATCGGTATGGGTCGTCGGTTTAATACAAGAGATATAGAACTTAGATCTATGTTTAGAAATAATCTTAAACAACTTATATATTATAAAAGATATTACTATTATTAAAATACACACGGTTAATATAGAATAATGTGTCCCGTATTTTACTAGAATAGGTTCTTCATCAATTATTTTATTTAAATCTGTAAATATTTTGTCATTTTGTTTATTTATAGTTAGATCATCCAAATTGATATTTTGTAGTAAAATAGGGGCTCGATTGTTATTTAAACTAGTAGTCTTAGTATCTATTTTACAACAAGAATCATTGATAATGCTAAAGTCAAAACTAGGAATAGGAATGTCTATATTAATTTCGTCCTTAGATGATATAAGTCTCGCACTTTTTGTGTATACTGTACACTGGTTTGGGATTCGTAATATACCGGTTCCGGACACTATGATTTCGCGTAATTCGGAGTTATCACAATCCATTGACACTTTACTTGAACGAGATTGCACGAAAATCCACTGATTGTTTATGAGTGGTTTCCAAATGTCTAATTCGCCGACAATCGTTTTGGTTTCACATTGCGTGGGAATAGCACTAATCGTTTTTGTTAATAGTTCACTTTCACACGTAGGATTGCTGTTTGTCAACAGTACCGTAGGTATATCACACAGAAAGAACTCAGAGCTTATTGTTTTACATTTATCTAGGTTATCTAGATTACAAAAGCTTAGCTTATCCTTAGAAATAGCAATATACGAACTAGAAGGTAAAATTAAACTAAAAGTATTTGGATTATCTGACCCGTGAGGGGTCGGTAATGCTAAATTATGATACAAGTTAAATTCGTCGTTAGTAACTAAAGGAATTTGTAAGACGAACACAAGTTTGTTTTTATAATAGTAACATGCGACTTCAGATATGCTTAATATTAAATGGATATTATCTAGACTTAGCGCTATAGGAATTCCCGTATCTCTAGGTAGGTACCGGTCGTTATCGACGAGTTCGTTGTATAACTGCGCCGGACTTATTATGTTTGGATGCAGGATGTTTTGACTGCTCAACATGATAGCATTTGTTATGTCTTCAAGCTGAAACGACAATGCTAGTAGAGAGCTTTCGAGGTTAGCAAGTATGGAATGGATTTTTGTTTCAGATATTAGGATTGTAGAAGTTTCTGTGATATTATTTAATTGTAATATAAGTTGACTTAAAGTATTTTTAAGTGAAACTTCGTTATCTTTTAATTTATTAATCGTTTGTTTATAAGATTCCAGAGTAGAAGTAGTAATTAAGATGTTTTCTTTCATTAGTTCCGCGAGCTTTTTCTCGTGATTTTGAATGGATTCAATCGCGGAATCATATTTTGATGCGTCATCTTCGTCTAGAGTGCCGAAAACATGTTTGAAAACGGTGCCTATTCCGCCGAACCATGCTGAACGTTTACTACGTTTTGACATTAAATGTGAAATAGAATCGAACTCGCGTTTAATATCGTTGTATCGAACTGTAAGTGGAGATAGTATGTTTTCACATTGAAGGTTGCTTGATTTTTGACATGTTTTCCTGACTATACCAAGGATATCATTGAGGTTAGTAAGATGAGGACTTATAAGGGAAATGTTTACATGACCAATAATATTTAATTTTCCTTTAATTGCTTTAAGTTTTCCTAGGCTATCGAAGTATATACCGGAACTAGAAGGAAGTGGCTTGATAAGGTCTTGATGCGCATTGACCGAGGCGCTGAAATAGAATGAATAAAATTTATTAAATTACGTTAAAGACCTATTATAATTACTAACTAATACTTACGTGCTAATAATTAACTATACCTAATTTTTATCCTAATCGATTTCTAATAATAACACAGGGTCCTCAGCTACCGCGGGTTTCATTTGATCGAAATGATGAGTCACATGACGTCTGTTGATAAGGAGTGTAGCTGTGTTATTATCGTGAACTTTGATGATCTTGTATGGTCCTTTCCAGATAGGTGATAGTGCCTTTTTGAGCCTTAGGTGAGCTTTAAGGTAGACGTAGTCACCAGCTTTGTAATGTGGTGGTGATTTGGTATTTGAATCATAATAGGATTTAGAAGATTCTTTGGATTTTAGTATATTTTCCAGAGCTTTTTCTCTGGTGTATTTAAATTTATGTTGTAACATTTTACCTAATATAATCTGAATATGTTGTATTAAGTTCATTTTCATAAATAGAATTAGGAATAAAGGGTTTGTGACCGAATATTAACTCATAGGGAGTAAATTTTGTAGTTGAATGTTCTGTTGTATTATAGGTTAGCATAGCTGTATACACATAAGTAGGCCAATTATCTTGGTTTTCGTTTACGAAGGATTTTAAATATTCTTTGAGAGTTGAATGACTGCGTTCTAAAGCTCCTTGTGTCTGAGGGTGATAAGGTGATGACCATAATTGTTTGATTTTAAGAAATTGGCAAGTAGTTTTAAAAAGCTCGGACGTAAAGTTAGTACCTTGATCAGTTAGAATGGATTTAGGAATTCCAAATAGTGATATAAAGTGGATAAGACAATCACTAGATTCTTCGGCGGTCGTACTACGTATAGGATAAGCGATAGAATATTTTGTTAGGTCATCTTGTAAGGTGAGAATATACTTTAGTTTGGCGGAACCAGATTCGGGTAAGGGTCCTACTATATCTAATGCCACTCTCTGAAACGGGGCTGTGGATGTAGAAGTGATCTCCATTGGAGCTTTATTTAATTTTCTCAGTGCTTTATTTTCCTGACATAATTTACATTTCTTGACATAGTCCTCTATGTCACTTCGCATGCCCTTCCAATAGAATTGTTCTCGGATTCTGTTATACATTCGTGTCGACCCTAAGTGCCCGGCTGTAGGAATATCATGGTTTTCACGCATGATTTTAGGTCTCTCGCTCAGGGTAGGTTATATTGTTTTATTTAGGTAAACATGAATTTGAATTTTTGTATTGTTAAAAATGTGAGTTAGGATATTGTAAATTTTTGTGTAGGAGTGATGGTCAAATGGGTTTTTGAAATCGGAGATAGCAATGTCTGTTGTTTGTTCAGAATTCAGGATATCGTTTCTTACTTGTTTCAGAGTATCGTAGATAGCGGGATAAGATGATTCGTCAAAGTGGTGAACTTTTGTGAAGATGAAGTAGACAGTCTTGTTGTCATACTTTGTTTTTAGAAAGCGGTATAATTCTTTTTCAGAGTTAAGGATTTCGTCTTGGTTGCCGGAATTTAGGAGAATTTCGGAGATGTAAGGATTCGACTCGTCTAAATCTATAGATGTAGGAATCAATATTATTTTGCAGGTTGTTTTTAAGAGATTTTCGTTGTGTTCCTTTAGAATTGTGTTGCAGATATTTTGCTTATTTGTAATTGACTTTAGAAATTGAGAATAATTATCGTCATTTAAATTTGATTGCTCATTTGGCGAAGGGATTTGTAAGGAGTCAAAGTCAAGGTTGAGATCGGCACTGTCAGGGCTAATATCAAGATAAGGTAAGTTCGGCCCTAGATCTATGAGATCTGGAGGTAGTGTTGGTTCAGCTTGTGGTATAGGATCTTGTAACACTTTAGAGTCGGTGTTTGTTTCTTGATTTAGTAGGTCATTATTATCGAAGGAAAATGGAATAGGAGATGGTAGAATTATAAGAGGGTCCTCCAAGAGGTCATCAAATTCAGTGTCAAGATCTAGTAGTAGAGGGTCAGAGGTTGGCGGAGGTTTTCCTTGAATAGGGTTAACCGGAAATCGAGACAATGCATCAGCGTTAGTATTAATTTTCCCTTTCTTGTATATAATATCATAGTCAAATTCCTCTAATTTGAGTCGCCAGCGTACTAGCCTAGAACCAGGGTCTTTACAGTTAAATAACCATTGCAAGGGTTTGTGATCTGTGACTATGGTGAATCGATTTCCGTAAAGGTAGGGGCGAAAAGCTTTAGTTCCAAAGATAATGGCTAGGCATTCCTTTTCAGTAACGCTGTAGTTACATTCAGCCTTGTTGAGTGTTCGAGACGCGTAAGCAATTGGGCGGTCTTTTCCTATCGGACCTTGCGATAAGATAGCAGAAATTGCGAAATTAGAAGCGTCACAGGTAAGAATGAAGGGTTTAGAAAAATCAGGATATGCTAGCACTGGTGACGTTACTAATTTATTTTTTAAGTTTTCGAAAGCTAGTTGATGTTCATTGTTCCAATTGAATGGTGTATCCTTTTTGAGGAGGGATGTTAAAGGTTTTGCGAGTTTGGAAAAGTCAGGTATGAAACGTCTGTAGTAAGATACAAGTCCAAGAAAAGATTTCACGTCTTTTGGGCATTTTGGTACCGGGAAGTCAGTGATACATTTGACTTTTCTTGGATTTGGTTGTACACCATCTTTATTGATTAGGTGACCAAGATAAGCGACTTCTTTGCATAGAAACTCGCATTTATCTGGTTGGAGTTTTAGGTTATAATTCCTGAGCCTATTGAAAACAGCGGATAGATTTTGAATGTGATTTGGTAAGTCAGGGGAGTACACTACAATATCGTCTAAATAAACAAAGCAACGTGAGCCTTGAAGTCCGCATAAACATGTGTTCATTAGTTTTTGAAAGGTTGAAGGGGCATTTTTTAGGCCAAATGGCATTCTTGTAAATTGAAAATGACCCTGAGGTACGGAAAAGGCTGTTTTAGGAGCGTCTTGCTCGGATATTGGAATTTGATGGAAGCCTGAAGCCAAATCTAAAGTTGTGAAATATTGGCTTTTCCCTAACTGATCTAGAATTTCTGTTATTTGTGGAATGGGATATGTTTCCCCAATAGTAACGTCATTGAGTTTTCTGTAGTCAATAACGACTCGCCATTTGCGTTGTCCCGAAGCATCCAGCTTTTTGGGTACTACCCAAAAAGCTGGATGCTTGCTATGATGGATGCTGGGTAAATGGGTGAGGACCATGGTGAATTAGAAGGTGTTATTATGTTTTGTTCTAGCATTTTGTTAATTTGATTTTCGACTTCCTTTTTGTGACATTCAGGAAATCTATAGGATTTAGTTTGAATGGGGATATCTGTATTTGTTCTGATATTATGTTCGGTAGTTGTAGTATATGTGAGCTGATCGTTTGGAAGGTGGAAGATGTCAGAAAAGTCCGTGCAGACTTTTAATAAGGCGTTAGATTCCTCTTCGTTTAGGTGAGAAGTCCTGAGATGTTTGAGAACTTCGTTAGTTCTTGCAGAGGCATTAGTAAGAGGCAATGTTGCATGAGGATTCAAGCAAGCTTGAATGTCTAGAGGTTCTAGTGTTAGATTAAGGTTAGATTGAAGTACGACGGGCTCTTCAGAGACGTTAACAACTGTGATGTTAATACGATTATTTTCCTTGACGTTAACGATGCAATTGGCAACTAATATTGCATGAGAGATATGTTGGTCTATTATCGTGCCTTCTCTTATATTTGGGTTACTTACTGTGCATTCAATTACAGTTTCCGTTCGAGGTGGAATGTTATATAATGGTTCAGCGAATTTTAATTTTATGTGGTCATCGTCTATTTGTAAGGTTTCCTGACAATAGTCGATTTGACAGCCTAGGTTTTTCAAGAGGTCGTTGCCTATGATGCCATCGAAACTTAGGCTGATGTCCTCCACAACGTGAAATTCATGGGCATAAGGTTTGTCATATTTTTTGAATATTTGCATTTTGAAGCTGCCTAGAGTTGGAGTTGTTTCACTTCCAGGATCAATTCCTTTGAGGATTATTATATCATCGCTTAACTTTGGGACTTTGGACATGGCATCTAATTTCAGCAGGCTTATGCAGGATCCTGTGTCAATTAGGAAGGATAAAGGCCTGTCGGCGACGGAGGTATTGATTATTACGTGAGGTAAGTATCTTTTTTCTGTATTTTTATTAATTTTATAGATTTTAACATTTGTGTTTTGTTTCAGGTTTGGCAAGTTATCCGAAGATGAAAAGTGGGGGTTTGCAATGAGAATAGAGTCGGTGGATTTTGCTTTAGAATTTGGTAATTTACAGGATTTAGGTAGAGATTTGGTAGAAACAGCGGATTCAGTGGAATTGGTAATTGGTTTCATAGCAACAGTAGATTTAGTACGTGATTCTGAGGATTCAGTGGATTTAGTAGTAGATTCAGAGGATTTAGTACGTGATTCAGAGGATTCAGTGGATTTAGTAGTAGATTCAGAGGATTTAGTACGTGATTCAGAGGATTCAGTGGATTTAGTACGTGATTCAGAGGATACAGTGAGAATAGAGGCATCGGCTTTGATATAGTAGGACGAATTTCCCGCGCGACACCGTTCGGGAAATTTTACTCGTTTAAATGGTTTTGGTCGACTTCGTCGGTTTTATCTTCCTTGTCCTGATTTATGTTAAAAACCTTGCGGGTTGGTTGACGACCGTCTGAAGTAGAAGCAGCAGATTGGTTTCTGCTATTGTTGTATTGTCTTTTGCGACAATTTTCAATAGTGTGACCTATGTTTTTGCAGTAGCGGCATATCATGTCGTTGGTATTTACTGCTTTTGAATGATCGGGTTGCTGATTTCGAGGAGTTGGAGAACGTGGTGACTGGAAGTCACGGCGAGAGTTCGTATTTTTGTATTTATCATTATTGGAGTAAGTATTAGATCTTTTATAAATACTAGAGATGATTTTTTCTTCTTCAACTGCGAAGTTTATAGCGGAGTTTAACGAGTCTGGATTGCGGCATCTAACGACTTGCGATACCCTTGGCAAGAGTCCTATTATGAAGGTATGAAGTGCAAGATCTTGCATCGCAGCTACGCGTCCTGCTAATTCCGTTTTCTTTTTCGTCGGAATAGAAATATTTATTTCTGTAAGTAGTTTCGCTAAGCATGTTTCTATTTTTAATGCAAACTGGTTAACCGTTTCAGTAGAGTTCTGCTTACAGTCCTGAAGTTCAGTGAGTAGGTGAGCATAGTGCTTTCTTTCCCCAAATTGCTGCTTTAAGAACTCGATGAATTGCTCAAAGGATTCGAACTCTTTGACACTGCATGTAGTTTCAGCTTTATCTATTAATTGACTTAGAATAAACTTAAATAAAATAGGTTTCTGGGTTTTTGTAGCAGTATTAAAGGCGCTCTGGCAATTCGCAATGAAGGGATTTAGTTTTTCCCTGGAGCCATCGAATGGCTTAATGAATTTGAATAAAATGCCAAGTTCTATTTTTTCGTCGATTTCCACCTTTGTACTCTTAGAGTTACTGGAACTTTCCTCCTTTGTTTCAGATTTGGAAGCCATGATTCGATTTTACAAAATAAAATGTTTATTTATAAACTAATTAGTTATAAGATCGTCTCCACCTTAAGCTACTTCGTAGAAGCGACTCAGTGATATAGACGCGTAATCGAAACGCGTAGTCTAAACAAAATGTACATTTGCCTTACCGTAAGGTCCTTATCAGTTACAATGTATTAGGAATAATGAACAATAGAAATTACTACATAGAAGTGAAATAAAGTAGCTCTGAGTTAATTCTGGTATTCTTCCTTGGATATAGTAGTTAGTATTTCTTAGATCACTCACAGGAACGCCGTCATCATGAGGATACTCAGGATCATCGTGACCGCTTCTCCAGCGGTAACCAGCAGAACAGCAGTCGTATCAGACCTCTGCACCAGCAGAGGGTGAAATCCGGTCTCGGTCGCAGGGCGAGCGCACAAGACAGGGTGTTGATCAGGCACTTTGATTTATTGTATATATACACATACACAACACAGTGTTGATTTGGTAAATCACTTAATTTAGAGCACTTTTAGAACGATTATGTTTCACTGGCACTTTCAGGTTTATTTCAGAGACGTATTCGGGTAGGGGATTTCGTATCCCACCGCTGCCACCAAATATTATACGAGGTTTCAAAAATTAGTTTTTAAAAAAAGAAACTGAATAAACTGGAAACAGAGTTTATTAGATTAAGAACTTGGATTTAGAAATAATTAAGTAATATGGAAATAGTAAGATTTTGGGACCTCCGACCCGTACCGAGTTTCAAGCTGAACTGCCCTTACAAACCGAATGGGAATGCTTCTAAGTTGCTAAATGCTGACTAGGCAAGTCTGGATGGCGGTCAGCCATTCCACTAACATTATCAAGGTATAACAGTACGTAACGTAACGTACGTATATATATGTATATATAAGGTGTAAAAAAATTAACCTTACAAACTTTAAGAGGTGCTTTAGACCATTGGACTGAACAACTTTCACTATGGGACCAACTCTGAAATCGCGAAAAAAAAATCAGTTGTTCCCTACATTTATGTTCGTATAACTCGTCAAAATGTAGGGAACAGCTGATTTTTTTTTCGCGATTTCAGAGTTGGTCCCATAGTGAAAGTTGTTCAGTCCAATGGTCTAAAGCACCTCTTTAAGTTTGTAAGGTTAATTTTTTTACACCTTATATATAAAACGCTTATTTTCTCTACACAAGTTAAGAACTTAATGCTAGACTTTACCAGTTAGTGCACGAACAAGGAGCTAACTTTGTGAGAGACGAGCCTAAGACAAGTTTATATAAAAACCTGTATTACTTGGTCACCAGCTGGGCCCTCCCGCGGCTAACTGCCTGTTATTTTGATATACGACATAATAACGATGCAGGATACTTAGCGAACTATAAATTAATAAACACAATAATATAAAAAATAGTAACAAATATAAAAATAACAATAAAAAATACTAATAAAAAAAATACTAATCAAGTATCTTGACTTGGCTCCCGAGGTTGTCGACATGTGGGATGTGGACTCAGCGATCATTGTGCCGATAGTCGTGACAGCCAATGGGTTAATAGCCAAGAGCCTCGACCAACACCTAAGGAGGCTCTCGTTGGGCAGCTGGATCAAGGGCTTGATTCTGAAAGCGATAATTCTGGACACGACCCGCATTGTTAGGAGGTTCCTCTTTTTGTAGACCTGACCGCCGGTAGCTTGGACCCTGTTTCCGATATCGGTGGGCAAATTTTTTTTTTAATATTTTTATATCCTAATATTTAAAAATATAACTTAAATGTGATATTTAATGAAATAAAGGAAAAATACTAAAAATTTGTGTAAATACGAGAGATTAATATGCCAGTAGCGAGGAGCTGCCCTTGAATTCCAGAGCGGTAAAGTTTAATTGAGTTTTGCAACTGTTTCTGATACCCACCACTTTGGGATTCGGATATATCCGATGAAATGTTAATAGATGGGAAGAAACCCTATACGGAACTTAAGCCCGGAATACACATGTCTGTACCTTGCAGAAAAGTATACAAATAGCTGGCATGCTACGTGCCATAACAACTTCTGATTGGTTAATACTATGCTGGCATGCAAGCTACTACGTGATGACAGGTGGAGTAAGGCATTGACCGAGTGGCGTCAAAGACATTGTAACCATCGCGGGTAGAACCTGCATGAGGCTGGCTCAGTGCCGTGGGGATTGACACATGAAAAGAGATCCCTATGCTCAGCAGTGGGTAACGTCGGGCTGTGGATAATGATGATGGTGATGCAAGGTACTTGCATACTTTTGTGCAAGTTACAGGTTAGTGTATTCCGGTCTTAAATACATGTACTTATCAGTTTACTTTTATTTTTACTAGTTGACCTGGCAAAGTTCAAGAACTAAAAATTTGCACAGAACCAAAAATACATTCCGTTTCAGGCACCCGTTTCAATTCATTGTTCCGACGATGAGGCACGATATTTCTAGATTGCAAATTTTCTCCGACAATGACAATAGCCACTTCGTCGATTAAACCTCCTTGGATGCTCCCCGACGTGACGTATCTCGTCGCACATTTGATTGACTTCTACGACCTAAATCAGGTCGCCTTCTCCTTGGCATTGTAAATACACTAAGCTATTTCATTAATACACTAAAAACTACAAAAAATGGTAAATGGCAGTACTTTCACAAAGTCACAAAGGAAAGAACTATAATTTGTCAACAAACTAATACGTCATGTATTAGTTTGTTGACAAATATTTATAGTGCGTTCAGAAATTTAATTTGTGATTAAACTTAGAAAGATATATAAAAAAAAAGTCTGTCTTGATAATAAACTAAAATATAAATAAAATAAAAGAGTAAAGGACAGACCAAACAATTGAATAAATCAAACTATACAATCTTATTACCTCCGTTCTATTTAATTTCTGAACGCACCCTGTTTGACAGGTACGAACAGTTTCTATGGGATAATAAAATTGTTGCTTTTACTATTTTTCTTACAATTTCTTCATATTTTCTCACCTTTTAAACCTTCCTTGAACTTCTAAAAATATTTCAAAATCAAAACTAGCCAAATCGGTCCAGCCGTTCTCGAGTTTTAGTGAGACTAACAAACGTCATTTAATTTTTATATATGTCACGGCTAATAGCCGAAGTTCGGCTACACCTATTTTTAGCCGGCCGAAGTGCGGCTACACCTAGTTTTAGCCGGATACAACTAGGTGCAGCCGGCCACATGCGGTTCGTGTGTACTTTAGGTGACATCGGTTGCATGGTTGCGGTCGGTCGATAGGAGCGAAGGGCACCCCAACGTTAGGTTTGGTTAGGTTACTTTAAACCCTTTACACAGAAATAGGAGCTCCGTCGACGTAGGATGCATCTAGTTGTTGGTACCTGCCTAAAACTGAGTGTAGCCGCACTTCGGCTTTTAGCGCTAACATATACATAGATATATAGATTTGGTGGCTAGCAACCATTCTTCATGTAAATAGCTAAAGTCAGCAAGCTCCCCTTTTTCCTTCTGGAGCATGACTTGCAGTACACGGTGGATTATCCCGGGCTTACTCCCCCTTCTCACGAACTCGTAAATTATTTAGGGGTGATATTTTCCCGGATAACACAGTTTTGTAATGAATGAGGCGCTGAGGATTTTGTGTATGTACGTACCGAAGAGTATTTCCTGTTTGCTTCTTTAGTTAAAACAAATTACAAGGAAGACATTATTATTATCAAATACCGTAATCCAGGAAAACTGAAAAACATTACAAAAAAATATGAAAGTATAATACTTGGTATGTGGTTGAACGAGAACACTTTTCTATAGCTGGAAAGAGAACGTATTTGTGTCGTAGAATTTCCTTATTCTATCTAATTAGTTCGCTAGCCTAGCGGCAAATCTATTACGCCACTTTATAATATCAAGGTGTAATACTAAACTAAGTCGGAATACCGAAATAGTTGAACAGAGTAAACTATTAACTGGAACTAACTACGTCGTAAATATTAATTAAGTGAATTAATATAGCACACTCTAGTTACAACTTATGGTTGTTGCTGCTAACCACATTATTATCTTGGCTATACAAACAAGCTACAAGTTACACACTTGACGTATCACAATTAATAATATAATATAATAATAATATCACAATATTTGATTGTCATGTTTGCTTATAAATATTTTCCTTCTTTTCTCCTTTAGCGAAAGGGGTGAATTCTTTAACAGGCATCAATTTCATATGCTTGCTTATAAATGTGGAGTTAAGTTATGCGAAACTTAAACCTAGAAAAATGTTAATCTGAACTTTTTTCTGGTTGTCACTTTACTACCCGTTTATTCATAAAAGGGGTTAAACAAATAATTGTTTGGACCGGGAAATGAAACCACAACCTGTAGTGCAACGAGTAAAACGCGGTAATCGATAGAATCAACAATAAATAAACCATATAATGCCAATCAACCAGTCAAAGGTGTTTAATGAAGGAATGGCATTTTTCTGCCGGCAATTAAACTGTCTAATAATATAATGACAATGACACAACGGCAAGCTAGTAGCCAGCCATTTATAAAGACACCCATTTCTCTTTAAAAATGTTTGCTCCGTAATGTAGGTGTTAGAGAAGATTCTCTCTATTTCTTTTCCTTATTGTCTGTCTCGCTCTGTGCATCTCCAGATGTATTTACAGCCACATAATGATGGCTATGGAAAACATTTTGTGTTGTCCCCTCTGGCTTTGATTCTTGGGGCTTGGTTCAAGTTGTGAGCATCGCGGTGGGGACGTTGGCGTAGAGCTGACCTCAGGGTCTAGACAGAGTGATATGCCATCAGCAACACTATGATGGAAAAGTATAATATACGGACTCTATCATAGATCTATGTATGGAACTTAATTTTAAGATACCGAAAAACTTATGTTGATCCCGGTGAAAGTCTTTGAAATCGAATGCCACTTATCTAGGCACTTTCGTTAGTCGTTGGTCTAGTGGTCACAAGTGCAACTGCTGGCTATAGGGTCTGGGTTCAAGCCCCAGACAAAGTGTTAGTGGTTTTCTCCATAAGAAGTTTCTTAGTTACAGCCCTGACTCTGGATTTGAATAGAGCCAGTAGGCTCGCTCCTTACCTATTACATATACTCCTACTTACAGTAAAACATAGCTGGCTAAATATGGGTGTATGTAGTATCCATACATCTCTGCTAACCTCCTTGGGGAATACAGGCGTGATGTTATGTCGTGGATGGAGAGATGAATATTTAGTCGTTTACGAGCTAAATTCTCATTGACGTGGTATTCACGCGACGCCGACGATGGAGGATTGTTCGTTGGTTATGTATGCGGAAACTGAACATTATGCATTGTTGTCACAGATTCCTGCTACCTGAGGAATTTCGAAGGAAATGTCTTCTGCATATTATAAAGCGTGCCGCAGACTGGACGAAGTCTCAGCAGGCTTCATAATGTGCAGAAGATATTTCTTACCAAATTCCTCGAGAGGGGAGCAGTATACAGGGGTGGTTTTACCTGGGTTCTTCTTCTGGGAGATTTTTTTGATAAATCATCATTATTATTCTCCAGCCCTTATCTCGATATATTCGGGGTCGACACAGCGTGTTTTCTTCTATACATCTCTCATCATATTTAACACAGAACGATGTTTTAAATACGTTAACGCTACGGTTTTAAGGACACATAGCGTCTGCAATTTATCAACGAATGACGTCACCGAAACTTTACATATAAATATAAGTTGGTGTGATTTCCTAGAAAGCGTTTTTGTCACCTAAAATTCAAACCCCATTTACTGCGGCCGTTATGTGACGGCCAGTGCTCTTCTAAGAAACCAGCGGTGAAAGTGTGTGTGTGTGTGGCATGCTTTCAAGCAAATTTGACATTACACGCGAAACATCCTATTAAAGGCTCACATATCAAACAGGAAAGGGATCGGCACCATATCAACTCGAGCCGTTCAGTATTCTTTGTATGAAACTCCCTACTGCAACGCACACTAATCGGAATCGTAACGTAATCGCCTCCCCTCGGGACAAGCTCACGAACCGCGGTCCGTCCTGCGCTTACGGCTCGTCCCCGCGCTTACGTCTCTCCGTAGCCGAGCTTACGTCTCTTCGTCCGCCCTTGCCCCCCTCACCCCTCCCGCGGCCTGCCTGCACCATCAACCAGCGGTCGGCGAGCCGAAAGGCGATACGGTGCCGATCCCTTACCTATTTGATACGTGTGCCAATAAATTAATTTACCTATAACCGTCCTAACATATAAATCAATTGGCAGGCATCAATCGAGATCAGGTTCTGTTGATCATTTAGCTCACCCAGAACAAATCGATCCTAGCTAGGTCTGTTTACACCTGACTCGCTGCAAGTGATTACTTAAGTACGCGTGCAAACAAGCCTTAGGCTATCTTGCTCCAGCGCCCGAGTACACACAAGGCTCAGGAATAGTTCGACGAAATTTGTTGCTTAGCTTCCGATGTTATTGGAACGAGGGTTATCTACAGCTAGATGTAATGATTATTTTCTTAAACTCTTAGTCAATATGTCGTAATAATGGGTCGTTGATTTTCG
The DNA here is from genome assembly GCA_916614155.1 of Mesoligia furuncula. Taxonomy (NCBI): domain Eukaryota; kingdom Metazoa; phylum Arthropoda; class Insecta; order Lepidoptera; family Noctuidae; genus Mesoligia; species Mesoligia furuncula. Next base: position 1,633,780 of record OU744790.1, on the reverse strand, counting down.
ATGTCTTTTGCCGGGTTTTGGATATTTATTTGCTAATCGTAGCCTGTCTGTGTGGTGCCGGACTTAAAGAATAGCACCACCCCATACTTCTCGTGGGTGTCGTAAAAGGCGACTAAGGGGCGTACCGGAGAATGGGCAGCAGCGTTCTCTATGCATTCCACCACCATACCATACTGCGATCGCCAACCCGCCTGCCAAGCGTGGCGATTATGGCAAACCCCCCCCTTTTGGGGGAGGCCTATGTCCAGCAGTGGACGTCTTTCGGCTGAAATGATGATGATGATGAATCGTAGCCTCATTTGCCATGAATATGTTATTCTCTGGTCCCTTTCAGTTGATGGCGATTCTATATACTGTCGGACGTTTGACATAACATGTCGCCTGTACTCTACAAAGGGTAAGGCAGAGGTGCTACCTAACCCTTTGGGGTAAATTTTGTTGTTTCAAAATGGCCAACTGATCCTTCAGAATACCAGTTGGATATTTACACAGCTTTGAAGCAAGGTACTAATAGTTATACTAACTATTACACCCACATTTAAACCTATTGTCATCAAACGAGCACAAATCCAGATTCCGAGCTGCTTCTGACAAATTCCTGATAGAAATACCCAATAACACTTCGCCCGACCTAGGAATTGAACCTACGACCTCACCAGTAGCGATTGTAACCACTCGGCCAAGTTATTGTTTCCCACTGGTTTCACTTCGTTCATATTCTGTGTTTCTCTCTCCCCGCCGGCATCTTATAACTTCGACTGCTATCCATTTCCTACACTCTTTATTTGTGTTGTATTCCGCTTGGCGAATTTCCAAATAGCGCACACAACCTTGATTCCGCGTAAGAATATTACAATAAGCCTCTTATAATCCGTAGCGCTGGCTATTTACTGTTTTATTAAGTAGTTCTCCCTTACTGCAGCATCCTGATGGCAATAGCTTTTAACTAATGAGATGAATATTCTAGTGGTTGCTGTCTTAAACAACAATATATATTATCTATGATAGTACAGCTTGACATTATGTGGTTATAGTCACCCACAGATGTACAAATACCCATTATGCTTAAGGCATTGTTTCTATGTATGCCCTAGGCTGCTGGATGCGGTCAGCGTTCAAAAACAGACGGCCAGACGGACAGACAGCGAAGTCTTAGTAATAGGGTTCCGTTTTTACCCTTTGGGTACGGAACCCTAAAAACAGTGGCATTCCGGGAATGCCGACATAAGTGAAAAAAAAAAACACAAACAGAATATGTCATCGATACACGATATGTCATCAGTCACTGACATATCGGAGATACATTAAAACCGAGTACATCCCGAGGACAGCCGAACACATCCGAAGCGGGTATTTTTTAGGGTTCCGTACCCAAAGGGTAAAAACGGGACCCTATTACTAAGATTTCGCTGTCTGTCCGTCTGTCTGTCTGTCTGTCACCAGGCTGTATCTCAAGAACCGCGATAGCTCGACAGTTGAAATTTTCACACATGATGTATTTCTGTTGCCGCTATAACAACAAATACTAAAAACAAAATAAAATAAATATTTAAGGGGGGCTCCCATGCAACAAACGCGATTTTTTTGCCCTTTTTTGCTCGATATCAAAAATGGCAACAGGTAGGCACTTGAAATATTCACAAAATACTCAGTTGTATTTTAACTTTAATAATAAATAATAAAATTAAAATAAAATAAATATTTAAGGGGGGCTCCCATACAACAAACATGTTTTTTTCGGCGTTTTTGCCTTTTGGTACGGAACCCTTCGTGTGCGAGTCCGACTCGCACTTGGCCAGTTTTTAATCCCCTTATAAACAAAACACGCGCGGTGTCGCTTACGGCAACAGTGGCGCGAGTTCAATGGTTTTTTCCCATCTCGAAAAATGCCCAACGCGACTAAATAAGTTTTCACATCAAAAAAGCGGAAAAACATGACCTGTAATTTCCAAATGCTTTTTACTAGATCAGGATAGTTGCTGGGAGTGCTCTAAGGCGACAGTAATTAGACACTGCTCTGTTAAGCTTTGGCCAAACTATGGCGAATCATCGTGCGGGATGCGAGACGATATTCGCTCGCGCCGATTGTATTAACTATCTTCGTGTTCAAACCTGCGCAAATAGTCGCGTGACTTCCGTAATCATTAAAGCATTCACGCGCGAACTCACGTCCCGCGACTTACGCGGGATTCACGTCAACTAGGCCAGAGCTCTACGAAACTACGAGCTCTAGAGAATTTTAACATAGCTGGCGAAATGTGGGTGTTTTATACACCTCTGACTAGCCCTCTGAGGAAAACAAGCGTGGAATTAATACCGTGTTACCAACTCATCATCGGCCTAGCCTTTTCCCAACTACGTTGGGGTCGGCTTCCAGTCTAACCGGATGCAGCTGAATACCAGTATTTTTACATGGAGCGACTACCTATCTGACCTCCACAACCCAGTTACTGGGTAATACGATACCTTTGGTAAGACTGGTTGTTAGACTTTCGGGCTTCCGACTACCCGTAACGACTGTCAAAGATCCGAATGACAGCCGGGACCAACGGCTTAACGTGCTTTCTGAGGCACGGAGGGGTAAAGATGGTCACCCATCTGCAGACCAACCGCGGCAAGCGTAGCTTAACCAATCGATCGACCTCGATTAAGATTAACACACAGTGTTACCAACTAACAGTTAATTAAAATTGGAGCCTGAATGTGAATTTTAAGTATACCTATATTATAGCTAGTATTTTAAGTTGGCAACTTTGTGTCGGAGTGCTTTGTGAAGAAACTTGTCCATAGAGTTACCCAATGAAAAATGATGAAGGGCAAAGATGAAAATATTAAGCCCAGGGATAATTAACAATCTTTTTCTTGGAAGGCAGCTGTCAATAATTACTTGAGCTTTTTTACATTAGCACGCTTTGATAATTATATTTTTTTAATGCCCCGGGTGGCGGATCGTCTTTAAATTTTCATAATAAATAATTCGTTACATTTTATGTTAGCTGTTACTGTTAGCGTGCATCATCCCACTGCTGGGCAAAGGCTCTCCCCATGACTTCTAGCTCTTTCGATCCAGATGTAAAGTGGGTCACTGGTCGTTTGTTTTCTCAAAACTATCCCGCCATCTTCTACGCGGTCTGCTGCGACGCCTTCTAGCTGTGTCAGGGCTCTATGTAGTGATTATTTTGGCTCACAGTTCATTGGGCATATGGCAGACGTCCCGCTTCAGCAGTTTTGGAGCGCAGTGTGGCATTGCGAATATGGTCTTTCAATTTGACGCTTATACATAATATTCCGCTCTATTGCACATTGGTAAACGTTGAGTTTGGACTTAAATGTATTTCACCTACATTTTATTCCCTAAATTTTATTGTCGCGCTTTAAAAAGTTCGTAATTTTAAAACACAATATATTACATTCTACACAATGCAATTCCAAACCCGACCCGCTAGAACAACCCCTACATACGTATGTTCGCAACAACCCCTACATACTTGTAGCAAGCTAATTAAAATTGAAAGTTCCCTGACAGGGAATCGAAGCGGCGTATCCTATCTAAACTTGGAATATTGGATGGCGCAAGTAAATATTGGCGGGACAAGCACCCACCATGATAATAGCGTTTAATAAAAATGTTCGTGAGGTTGGTGTCATGTTTATTCAGTATATGTATTTTCTGCCTCGTTGTTTGAGTGGTCGGAAGCTCTGTTGCTGAGCTTGAGGTTCTGGGTTCGATGCATAAGTCAGGCAAAGTTTTACTGAGTTTTGCTATCTTGAATTTCTCAGTAGTTGGAGTCTGAATTTGTGCCCGGTTGATGGCAAGAGACTCGCCCCATATTACAATATCTGGCGAAGTGTACCCACACTTACTTACGTACACATACTACAAGTAGGTACACCTCTGCCCAACCTTTCCGGTAAAGAAGGCGTGATGTTATTTGTCTTATGTTTACTCAGTGGTAGGTGCGCGCCATGTTGTGTTGCTTTGGTAAGCAAATCTTGGTAGGGCTTGGCGCACATTAGCGGAACTGTGTGAAAAAAAGCTTAAAAACGACCTAGTTGCTTTAAAAGTAACTTAAACCTAGGCAAACTATAAAAATTTAAACCTGTCTCTAGCAAGCCATGCCGGATCCCGGTCGTTATGGCGAAGCCTTCGTCCAGCGACTCCTCCCACCTGTTATGATGAAAATGATTTCTACAATGGTAAGACTTGTGTAGTTCTAAATATAAATGACACGACAATGTTGTCACGCTGTGCCATCGTGTGCCCCTACATTAATACTTTATGTTGTTTTTTTTTACTAGCTTACGCTGTCCCACTCCTGGGCAAAGGCCTCCCCCTCCACTCCTTCCATCTTTCACGAACCTGCGCGTTCTCTTTCCAGTTTTGACGGAACCTATCCAGCTCGTCCTGCCATCTCCTATGTGGTCTGCCGCGACCCCGCTTCACTATCACAGGGCACCAATTCTGTGCTAATTGGGCCCACAGTTTGTCCGGCATGCGGCAGACACGTTCTGCCTAGTCCCATTTAAGTCGGGCAGCCTTTTGAGCCACGTCAGGTATCTTTGTTTTGGAGCGCAGTATTGTGTTTCGAATACGATCCGTTAATTTGACGCCTACGATCCATTGCTCGTTGGCAGACCTTGAGTTTGGACTTCTGGATGTTAGTCAAAGACCAATTTTGTGCACCATAGGTTAAGACGGGAAGAATACACATGTCCATGAGCCTGCGTTTCAGTGTCATAGGCAACTCACCCTTAAATAGGTCCTTCAAGGACTAGTAGTTCTTCCAGGCGTTTTCCGTTCGTCCTGAGATTTCTTTATCTTGCCTCGCCTGGAGAAAGATACTACTTGGCCCAAGTAAAGGTATTCCTGGACATGTATTATCTCCTCGTCTACTTTTATGCTTCTAGGTATTCATTTGTTGCACCTTTCTCTTATTTTAAGCTGTGAATATTGTATTTTCGTAACATTAAAAGGCTTTAGTGGAAATATCCACTTTGTTCCTATTTTAGAAATTATATTAACAAAGTTTAAGCTGTTATAAAATTAGCAGACTATTATAATTTCTACAATAATTTCCAACTAATTAGGTATTCTCATTTACTTAGAGCGTTATTTTTCACACCCACACACAACCTTACATTTTGTGTTGTTCTTATGTTACGTAAATACTCCTTCAATAGTTCCTGCGGAAACCCATGCTCACGTTACCTCAATAACACAAGGAAATATATTTACAACCAAACCACATTACAAATTCATCCAATTAAAATCACGTAATGCCGTCCGGAATAAAAGGAAATCGTTCTGAACTGAGTACTTACATTCAATTTCGAATAATTGAACATCGTTTGCACAGTGTGTATGTTTTTATGCTGCGTAATTGGATTCTGCGCTTTGGGCTCATTGAGCGCATTTTCAGCCTCCAGTTTTTAATAAACGCCGAGGTATTGACGCACCTGAAGCTTTCAGAGTTCCGTACATGAAGGGTGTCATTGCCAATGGGACCCTATTGTTAAGCCTACGTCGTCGATCGTCTGTCACAAGGCCGGAACTTATTTATGATTAACCTTAAATTAAAATTATTAGTTAATTATTTAGGTAGCCAGTTACCTTGTGTTAAGACAAGATAATTATAAAAAACAACACACTTCTTTTCAACATTCTTTTCACCGTTTTATTGTGTGTTACACGAATTACTTGTTCAAATAAACTTTATTCTTTCTTTCTTTAAAAAAAAAATGCTACAAAGTGAAAAATAACTATCATTTCGGAAGTCGGTTAGTTATTTTAACTTTGTTGTGTTTTTTATTGGCAGTCGGTTGTTTTTTTTCTGTAATCACTTTTTTACATTTTTACCTACCCCACACCAATTCGTAAATCTACCACTACTTGCTGTGTATACAACAATGACAGGAAGATTTATAACACATCAACATACACCAAGTGGATTAAATAGATATTATCATAGCTTTATACGGGACCACCGCGCAAGCTTCCTCTACTAAATGAAAAGAAATAGATCCACAATTAATTGACGAAAATATCGATGAATATACATACAAAATATAAACAAATACATAAAGATGAGAGAAGTAGTGGCCCAGTAGCATCGGCCGCAATTTACGAGTTGTCGGTCGTAGGTTCGAACCCAGACAGGCGCTTTACTTTGTGTAAATTGCTCTGAAAAGGTGAAGGAAAACATCGTGAGGAAATTGGCATGTCCTAGAACCAAAAATTCGAAGACATGTGACATCTGTAAGTCAAGAAGGTGCGCGACGCAGGGGTAAATCGCGATGCATTGGTGGAATAGGCACGTATGGATGGCGGAGGGGGGTGGATAGGCTGAAGTTTCATGATTGGCAACGATGCGGGGGGCCTTCTGCCGGCCCTGCATATGACTAGATGTGTCAGAGTAGAAGGATATTTAGGTCCAGGCTTAAATGGTGCCAAGACCATCAGCACCAGATAAAGATGGATATCCTTGCTTCACATCATTCTAAAAAAGATTTTCGTAACTTTTGGAAAGGCACAAATAAAATGGCACATTGGCCTGGCCTCCCCGTATGAGTCAATGGTATGAGTGACCCTAAGGACATTGCTGATCTCTTTAGAGAACATTTCCAAGTGAAATCGCCCCTCGGGCCGCCTTCGCTGGGGATGTTTAATGTTGACACTTGTTGTGGTCAAGTGGGTACGAAAATCAGCTCCAAAAATGTAGCGTATGCTGTTAACTCAATGTCCAGAGGCAAGTCCCCTGACCACGACGGTCTCAGCGTTGAACATCTTCAGCAGGCTGGACATCACCTACCTAGAGTTTTGGTAATGCTTTTTAATTTTTGTATTAGTCATGCATACTTACCCTCTGACCTCGTTAAGACAATTGTAGTGCCAGTGGTGAAAAATAAAACACCTGTCAGATAAGGGTAATTATATGCCGATTTCATTTTCTACTGTTATTGCAAAAGTGCTTGACGGCTTGCTTAACACACAGTTAAATGAATATCTCCATCTGCACGATAATCAGTTTGGTTTTCGGCCAGGACTATCCACAGAGAGTGCTATACTGTGTCTTAAGCATGCCGTCAGGTACTATACGGACAGACATACTCCAGTGTACGCGTGCTTTCTCGATTTATCCAGGGCTTTTGATCTGGTTTCCTATGACATTTTATGGAGGAAGCCGGAGCACATAGATTTCCCCACAGAACTTATTAACCTGTTTAAATGTTGGTATGGGGGCCAGATCAAAAAGGGCGGGCTCTCTTTCGGAACCATATGGGTTGGAGTGCGGGGTGAGGCAGGGAGGGTTGAGCTCCCCCGCACTTTTTAACTTATATGTTGATGCGCTGATTGTTGCTCTAAGCAGCACTCATGTCGGTTGTCATGTTGATGGAGTTTGCCTGAATAATATTAGCTATGCGGACGACATGGTGCTGCTGACCGCATCGGTTTGTGGCATTAGAACATTGTAGCAGATTTGTGAGGCATATGCTGAGAGACACGGTCTGAAATATAATGTAACGAAAAGCCAGTTTATGGTGTTTGAGGCCGGCTCTAAATGTCCTATAACAGTACCACCCATCAAACTGTACGGGATTCCCTTGGTAAAAGTGGACCACTTTAAATACCTGGGGCATTTAGTTACTGACGGTCTCAAAGACGATATCGATATCGAGAGGGAGCGGAGGGCGTTGTCAATATGAGCTAATATAGCCCGCAGGTCTGCACGCTGTTCAAAGTCGGTCAAGCAAACACTTTTTGGAGCTTATTGTACTTCGTTTTACTCGTGTAACCTGTGGGTGAATCACACCCAAAAAGCATACGAAGCCCTCCGCGTCCAATATAACAACGATTTTAGAGCGCTGATGTGGCTGCCGCGACACTGTAGTGTCTCGGGCATGTTTGCCGAAGATAGCGTCGACTGCTTCTATGCAATGATGCGTAAGCGGTGTGCGTCTCTGGTGCGCAGGGTGCGCGGCAGCCCCAACAGCGTGCTGATGATGATAGAGGACAGGCTCGACTGTCCATACATACGACGCTGCAGTGACTTGCACGTCACCTACAGTCGTCGATCATTAAGTGTGTGAGGGTCGGAGGTACGGTGGTTTTTGTTTTGTGTTGTTAATGTATTTTTTTTTTTTTTATGTATTGTATTGAATTTTGTATATTGTCTATGAGTATAATAATAATAATAACATCTACCTACCCGCACTGGGCCCGCGTGGTGGATATCGCCTCACTCCCTCTCACAGAGAGAAGGCATGTGTCCCAGCAGTAGGAACATTATAGGCTGATTATGACGGCATACAGACGAACATATTTTATAACCTCCTCCTTTTTTGAAGTCGGTTAAAATTCCTACGGGGACATTTTATTTTTCCATTTAGCACTTTATTTTAAGCTTTTGCCAACATTTTATTTCATCGAGATGATGGGACAGATCCGTTTGTGAAAGATTTTTTTTTTTTTAATTTTTGGTCATCTATTAGAAAAAAATGTAAACTGTATATATTTAACTCCGAACGCAAAGGATCAAAAACAGGAATAGTAAAGGTTTCGTTTGAATATTGCCTATACAAACAGTGTACACGTGCAATCGCAAGAATCACACGATTCGCACGTGTACATGCGGCGTCAAAGGGCAAAGGAATACACGTGTCACCGTGTACTCTTTTCAATGTATTTCATTTTCAGTGAAGGTGTTTTCGACGTGTAAAAAGTTCAAATAAAATCAGTCTGAAATAGTAGACTTGTTGCTCAAAATGTAAAAGGCTGTTGGATAGTTTTTTTTTGAGTTTTAATGAACAGGCTTTCATTTTATGTGAATGCACTTTGGATTCAGAAACAGTTCTGTCGGACCTTGTTTTGAAGCGTCGACTACGTTACAATTAATTAATTTACTATTGTCCCGGGAGTGTTTATTTAACTAGACTAGGGTAATTAACTACAATGTTTCTTTTGTATCTTGTTCAAAACAAACAATTTTCCTCTCGCCTGCTACCAGCCTTTTATTTCAACGAAACATTGTTGAAACAAAAGAGTATAATTACTAAAGCATGGAACACACAGATATAAAGATTAAAGCTCAGTTCGCACAAGTCGGGCCTCTATTGTTCTAGTTTCAATATGTGAGAAATGTAATGCCATGTGTACGAGTGTGAGACTAATCTAGTTCACGCGTACATTGTAGCAATTCCATACTTTGTTGTTAAGGTGCTTTGTATCATTCTGTCGGTAGTGTAACGGTTTCATTACCTTAGCTTTAAGGTTTGTATCCTGGGCTTTATTTTGGAGTCTGAATTATTTTCTGTATACTTAATTAGACTACTTCATTGTGATATATTTTAGTGTAAATGTTTAGTAGTGTAGAACAAATTGCACTACTTACTAAATAGCCATCAAGTTTCGAAATAAGCCCGCGTTGTAGGGCCTAGTTTTCGTCACCATGTGACCGGTGTGATAATTACCGTCTAAAGCTCGATCTCTCATAATAACGCCCAAGTAGGTACTAAATACGTTGTCTAAAAGAATCGCCCATAAAATAATATATCGCAAGGTTAAATAACAATATCAGCCTATAATGTTCACACTGCTAGGATGCAGGCCTCTGCTCAGTGAGAGGGAGTGGGCAGTAATCCACCATACAGGCCCAGTGAGGGTTGGTAGATGACACGTGTCTTTGAATTTTTGGTTCTAGGATGTGTCGGTTTCTTCACGATGTATTCCTTCACCGTTTGGATAGCAGTGGTGATGAAATAATTTATACAAAGTAAAGCGCCCTGCCTGGGTTCAAACCCACGACCGTAAGTTGCGGCCGGTACCACTGGGCCACCAATGCTCTGCTCCTGCACTGCTCTGCAAGGTTGAATGCAAAAATATAACAGCCATTTGACGTGGTCTGCGTCAAACAATGACGCAATGAAAACAATGGTGTAGTCAGTCGGGAGCACGGGCAATAACTAGTGATTGGTAAACGCGCGGTGGACCGGGCAGAGAACAGGAGGCAGTGGAAGGTCTATGCGTCAGTAGACTGACAGATGTCGCTAATTGGGACAGCTCATGTGTCGATAGCTAATCAAATATGTGTATTCAAATATCATGGTGTGTATTTGTAGTCGGTTTCACACCAACTTTAAGCCGGGTATGTTTTAAAATATTTCATGTGTCGATAGGACGATAATTATCTGAACGTGTGTGTTTGTAGTTATTTCACATCAACTTTTCGCCAGTTCTTAAGTTTAAAAGTCTATCATTGTAATGTAGGCGACATTAAAAAATAACAAAACTAGTAATAGGTAAGTACTTAGAATTTCCTAAAAACAAAATAGTCTCACGCGTGCGGCCACTGAACTTCTAAAGCTTCTAGTTTTTTATTGAGTAATTTAGCTGCAGCAATAGCTTCATTATTTCCTGCTACTCATAACATAGTGAGAGGACATGACACTGTTTGCTCCCCGACAGTTGACTGTCTGCGCAAGGAACAAATATTTGAACGACGGCCTACAGATATTAGTTCTAGGTGTTTATATACGTGATAAATGTGTCTGTGACGTTTATATGATTATGTTAGGGAAAGAATAGGACATAAAGAATATCGGGATTTCATAAGTAGATCAAATTATTTTTGAAAATAATGTTAACTATTGTAGAAGGTCGAGGACCGAGAGCTGTGCCGTAACTTGGAAAAACTCTATGTCCAGCAGTGGACTGTATCAAATATTACTACTGTACTTGTATTACTACTTAAATTATTTTAAATTGAAACCACAAATAAGACAAGTTATTCATATTGAAACATAAGTCGAAACGGAACAAGCGCACTGAGCAGTCACGCCTGTTAACCATATTTTAAGTTGTGCCAGAAAGCCTTTTATACCGTTAAAGATTATATTGAGGACAAAAAGGCTTGGGATTGAGCTGCTTCAAATTTCTGCATTTTGAATGACTTTTTTTTTTTTTATATATACACATTGACATTAATGATTTTTTTTTATAAACAATGACATTTACTTACTTTGTAAAGTATTATATATATAATTTTTTTTTTTTTACATTGTGATTTGTGAATGTGAAGACGATGTGGGTCATTTTATTAATTTTTTATGTTTTATTTTTCTCTCTGTTCTATTACTTGTTTTTTTTTTTTTTTTTTTTTTTTTTTTCTCTCATGGTCTGGCAGTTTGAGTAATTTATGTGGCCTACCCAAATGTCCTTTCTTTGGTATTGTTCGTCGAATCGTTGAGCTCCTTAAGTCTTGAGTTGAGCTGCACGATTTCTGACAAATGCGTGCACTGACTGGACAGGTCCTCTCAATCTGTGTGGTTCTTTCCTCAAAAGACCATCTCAGACATCGATCTACATGGTCTTCATATAACCTGACCAAGATTATGTCTGGACTTTAAAAGAGACTGTGACCTCTGAGTTTGTTTCGGCCTTTCTTCTCAGAGTAGTCAGATAGGAAACGCCGACCTCATCTAGTTTAAAAAAAACATGATTGACGTGTAAAAGTGTTTGTACAAACCTACTTACAAAAATAAAATCATTTATCATTTATCATTTATCATTTATCATTTATCATATCAGTTTAGTTGCGAACAAGTAAACCAAACATGTTGCAAGTTGAAGCTGGCAACTGTGACGTCACCACACGACCGATGGCCAAGTTTGAACATGTTAGTGTCGCTCAAAGGATGAAGTTGAAAGCATTCGAAAACAGGAAGTAATGTTTCGAAGATTGCTATGTAATGTCATGGCAGTACAAGTGTTTACCAGCAGAATACTAAGGCTAAGAATACTAAGTATAATAGGTATAAGTACTGCGCAAGTGATTGCGCTTAGTGTAACTTATCATAACACTTGCACGTCTTATTGCTTAATACGATACCTAAATGCATTTGTATATCGACATGCGCATCGAAATTAATAAATTATAAAACAAAACCTACATATTTTCAAAGTTCCAAGTCAATCGTTCAAAAATAATACACAAACCGATGGTTCATTTCTGTTTGATGAAAATAAATCGCTTATCAAACAGCAGGTGTAGGGGAGGTAAGCCTAAAACGGGTAGCCCGCCTAAAACGGGTATGCTTTTTAAATTGCGCACTGTTATTGCTAATAAGAATGTGTGCGTGCAGTGCGCGGCGCCTGCCGCTCGCCAAACACAGGGAGTCTGCGCGCTTCTCTGGCGGACACGAGTTCACGGTAAGATAAGAAAGAAGTTTTTTGCTATTTCCACTAAAAAAAATTGAGTTACATTACTTTTGAATACTCGAAAATGGTTTACAATATGGTCTTACTAGTTTTGTGTTATTATTTTGCAATAAATAGACGTTTTATTTGTGTAATAGGTTGGCGTTTATTATTTGGGTTTTTAGGATATGAGTCGATTGAAAAAAATACAGGCTTGTGGGCAAAAAGGGTAGGGGTAAAGCGGGTGCCCGTTTTGCCCATACCCGATTTGCCTTGTATAATTTCATTGACCTTATTAGTTCTTTTATTTTTGCAGATGGTTAATAAATACAAAAGAAAGACTGCAAATGCATCGTGGGATGAGGGAGTTATGAAGCTTGCGATAAAAGAAGCTCTCAAAACTTCCGTCAATGGTGCAGCAAAAAAATATTGCATTAACTTTTCGACTTTACAGATACATATAAAGAAAGGATGTCAAAAAAAATCTAGGAAGATTCACAACAGTTTTTACAGCAGCTCAAGAATTAGAGCTAAATGAGTATCTATTTCATATGGATTATCTGTTTACGTTGCCAACTCATTACGTTGTCTACAAAGTGCCGCAACCATTCCAAGAATACTGGTTCATTGATCCAACCATTATCATTGCAAGTAGCTGATGATCCTGGTGGAGCTCCATCTGAGTTATGATTGTTATGAAACAGTTCTAGTCATTGATTGACGTTGACCTAATGTAATTCAGTCCCTACCCGCTTTGCCCAAAAGCCGTACCTGCTTTAGGCCCCCCCTACGGGCAAAACGGGTAATTCGAATGGTAAAGATTTTTGTTATTTTTTTATTCTTAATGTACAAAACTACTAAATATGTCATTTATTTTAGAGCCCTTGATAACTAAACATTTCAAAATGTACAAATAAATGTTCAATTTGTATCTATAAATTGTTTTTATCTATCATCAACCTTAGCTTACCCGTTTTGGGCTACTCTCCCCTACTCCACTGTGTAGACGGGTGTACACCACTGCTGGCCACTTGTAATCAGACGCTTCGGCGCCGTGGGCCGGGTGAATAGCGTCTGATGTTGAATAGATCTTTTAACGAGTGAGTCGAATCCCTTATAAACTTGATACGGATCATGTGTTTTATTAACTTGGGTTAAAAGTTGTTGGATGGTTTTATTTAGGTTATTTTGATGCCATCTTCCAATCTATCAAGGATTGGAAGGATTAGATGTGTTGGTACAGTCAACCTCGAAAAGATGTATACATCGACAAGAACTAATTTATTTGTCTAGAATCTTGATTCTACGATATTGTATCAATGTGTAGCCACAAACATACATATTGGGTACTTTGTTGTAGCTAAACATTAGTAACAGTTGTGATGATATTATGGAATACAAATTGTGGACAATCAAATAAATTCTTGTCGATGTATGTCTATATCTTTTTAAGTATAAAAATAAGTCTTAAAATTGTTGTATTTTCGTCGGTTATTAAAATCATCTGTACCTTACATTTTGACCGTGTAGATATTACACATTAGTATGAAACAGCGGCTTTTTAGTATTATATGTCCTAACCCCGCCCATCGTCTACTTGTGCGGCAAATTTCATCCAAATCCGTTTAGCAGTCAAAGTAAGAAACTGTAACAGACAGACAGAGTTACTTTCTTATTTATAATAGTAGTATGGATTAGTACATTAAGAGCGTTTACGCCGTACGGCATTTCATACAAACTTTCAAGCCCTTATTTTTCGAAATTAATGAACCGATTTTAATGAAACTTCATACGTATAAGCAGGATACAAAGGTCTAACGTATAAGGGAGAACATTTTCGAAATGTCTTATTTAAAAAAAGATAACTGGAAATCTCTGTTTCTATGGAAAATTTAAAATCGGTCTAATTTGGCTGTTACACTATTTTTCGAAAATGTTCTCTACTAACTTTTTAGACCTTTGTATCCTGCTTATGCGTACGAAGTTTCATTAAAATCGGTTCATGTTCTATGTTCTATGTTACGGGTTTGGTTTCCGCACTTAGTCCTTCAGTGGACCATTGTGCGTGGTGGACCACAATCGGTTCATTGATTTCGGAAAATAAGGGCTTGAAAGTTTGTATGAACCGCCGTACGGCGTAAACGCTCTTAAGTGTGGAAGTATGGACATTTCACAAAGTACATTTGCTCGTATCAACAGAGCTACGTAAGACGTTGGGAACCTCATCGTATTTGCTCTCAGCTGATGGACTAGTTAACTTCGTGAGTTCAAGTTTGCAGCGAGTTGCCCCACGCAGCTCCTCCACAACTTCAGAAACAAGACTTGTGAGGTACTTATGGAACGCTTTGATATCAAATTATAACTTTGTGTCTTCTTCTAAAGCATTCAGTATTAAGTAATGAAATTTTGTTTTTGTTTATTATTTCTTTTAAATTAGTGCATTTATTTCAAGCAATGTGGCTACCAGCAATGTAGCTGATAGCCACATTGCTTGAAATTTTATATATTTTATTAGGACAATTACATTTTCCTCAATTACCGCCACGAACATAAATACGAATGTAAACATAAATATCATGCGATTTTCTCCCCAACTTTTGATAGAAATTGTATGATGTTACGAACATAGTATTTTCGAAACCACACTACTATGAAATACATCTTTTCCAAAGTTGCAATCGGTGTGACGAGGAAATCGCTTATGAATTTGGTAAACGTGTAAGGTATTTATGCTCGTTACTGTACATTGCACAAGATTTATTTTTTAATCGAATTATTTACTTTACGAAGTTATTACTTCTTCAAAAGCAATGTAAATAAAAATAGAATAGCAAGTAGCTAGATACATAATCTATGCACTATTTTTCGCTCACGCGCTTTAAACAACAAACAAATTATAAAACATAATTACAATCTTAACACGCTACGTGTTACGTCGTAGCGCGCTACGAGCTCCGATCGCTCCGTCCGCGTCGCTACGCCTCTACGCTTTCGACTCGTTTTTGCTATACCTTTCTTTGAGTGGTTTATAAATGAAGTCCTGAAATATTATTATTATTAATGCTGAAGGGTGTCCAATTTATACAGTTATTTAACGTGTATTTCGTCTCCTCAACTTCAAAGTAGGTCTTTTAAGGAGGGACCAAGAGGTTCATCCAATTTAGTGTCGTGGGCTTTGATCGACAAAATGTAATTTCCGACTCAAATTTTAAAGATAAAGCCAAGAATGCCTACCTACACATTTTTTTTCAAATGTACGGGGGTGTTGCGTCAGAGTTATATTTGATTCC
Organism: Mesoligia furuncula; assembly: GCA_916614155.1. Classification (NCBI taxonomy): domain Eukaryota; kingdom Metazoa; phylum Arthropoda; class Insecta; order Lepidoptera; family Noctuidae; genus Mesoligia; species Mesoligia furuncula. The sequence continues at coordinate 1,618,297 of OU744790.1, read as the reverse complement.
TGACGTCTTTGCATTAATTATGGTACCTATTACTGCTGCCTTAGTACCTTTGTATAGGTGACTATGAAAGGTCACTATATGAAACTCGTAATGTCATGAATGTAAGCATAGTTTTATTTACCACTAGCAGTTTCAGAGGAAAACAATATTCGAGGGTTTTCTACTGGTGCTAAATTAATAATGTCCCTTTTCTGATGAAAATAGTCTGAAAAGAGGACGAAGAATAAATAATTAGGGTCGTATCTTCCACCCCACGTAATAGTGCTGAGTCATCTGATTACACTGCACACATACATACAAGACATGACCATGTGACGAGTGTATGTGTGTGCATTACGATGACGTCACGGCGGCCATTGTTTTTTTCGAGGATGAGAAGGCGCTTAGGTATGTGATATTAAGGGATTATTATGTCTAACGGTCGTTATTAATCTTGCAAAAATGACAGGGTTCTGTCAAGCAATCAGTCCTAATTTGGTAATGGATGGAAACCGCCGATCGCGGTAGCGGGGCTCTCTCGTATCGACACGAGCTTTAAGAGAATAGCTCATACTGTGGGGGAAATACTAGGCTGTCAGTTGATGGTAGCATGGTTGATGACCTGTCTAAGCTGAGCCAGACGTTCAACGTGAATATAACGTCTCGCGGAGGCTATTTTATTGCTGTATAATGGGTGGCCAAAATGCATATCTAATACTCGAGGTTACCCATAACCATTTTTGCATTGTAAATGCAGAGCTCCTCGGAGAGCTGTCAATTTAGGGGATTGATTGCCGCGACCACCGCCTCTCAACGCGATGGAATCGTGATTATATTACCCAGCTCAACGGAATTGCATTCTAATATTGCATACTCGTATCAGCGTGACTTTTTAAATAGTCGGTACCTACTGAATATTTCACATAGCCTTTCATTGCGTAGTTAGTTAAGTTTGGTAAATAAAATGAATAAGCATGGCATACATTTCATCGAACCTCATCATTTTGCTTTCCTAAAAATATTATTGAACACTCTAATATAATGCTCGCGCTTTTGTTGTCTCAATTAACTCTCATTATGATCTCTGTAATTGCAACCAATTTGGCCGTTATAGGATCAGTTCGTAGCGTTGGAAGGCCTCCCACAAGGTGGACCGAAGACCTTGTGAAGGCCGCAGGAACCCGTTGGATGCGGGAAGCACAGGACCGGTCGAAGTGGAGGTGCTTGGGGGAGGCCTATGTCCAGCAGTGGACGTCTTTCGGCTGAAATGATGATGATGATGAGGATCAGTTCAGCCAGCATTTGCTTTAAGTACCTTTAGTCAGCAGTACCTACAGTAGAACTTGTAAAACCATGCAATTGAAAATCAAGAAGGGAGGGCTTTACTAACAGGCCCGGTCTACCAAATATGTATAAGCTGTTATATTTACACATTTATTACTGATAGGATTACTTAATTCAGCTATTGTGATTTTAATCACCTTGTAAACAAATTGCTGCTGCCCCACAACACGGCATCATGTACACAATTAATTGAAACACTGATCGTATTCGAATATTTAATTTGACTGAAGAGTCGATAAATTTGTCAGTTTGTGTTTGGGTGAAATGTGATATTGGAACCGTTACAAACTTAATTACTTACATACGACGACTACTGTCACAGTGAGTTTTTTCATGTAATTGGATGGAAAACAAACCTATGGCCCACCTGATGGTAAGTATATATTCACTACCGCCTATTGACAACTGCAATAACGACGCATCTTCACAGATGCGTTGATCGTCACTCCAGAGGCGAAGCTGGAAAGTCACATATTGTTCTTGTTATAATACTAGTAGCGCTGTTCTGAAAATAGTTAAACAACTCTTCAAATAACAAAATGGCCGGTGGCTGTGTGAGTGTGGTTGCAGCAGGGTCTATTTATTTTTCAACACAAGCCTTAGGTTGCCTCTGTACAAACAGTGGCTGTACCCAGTCGAAACTGTATCTACGGCCGCACTTTTTTGTTTTTGTTCGACTGTCGAAAAGAGTAACCTAGATAAAGTGGATGAGACAGAGATTAAAACAGAAGAACAACTAGCAGGGTGTCGAGTGGGGTTCAAGGGATCAGACCGGAACAAATCGAAAGTTGTGAATTGTTACCACAGAATGTTCTGTGATTTTAACTGAACCACATATTTTATGTCCAAACACCTACATTAGATTAATATATGGGCTACTTTTTATCCCGATATTCCCACGGGATCGACACTTATGCGGGTAAAACCACGGGGCGCAGCTAGTTTAGTGAATAAATGTCAGTCTGTTGTCCTGACGACTTGTCAGTGGTCGTGAAAAGCTCCCTACGAACCAGATACGCTCGTAAAAAAGGTTTTTAATATATTTTTACCAGTCCTTTCACAGTGATTTTGCATCTCTGTTCGAATCACAGAGATCTTTATTCTTATTCAAATAAGGTTATTTTTGTGTTGCTCCGATTGACAAGTCTGTCAAAATCATTGTAGTCTTTATTCTCGTCACAATAAGGTTGCTGTTAGGTTGCAGCTGTCAGGGGTACGATAAGATAACGGACTGTAGCTTATTTTTCATTATTGTTTTGCTGCCTTTGCACGATCTTTTTAAGTGTTTATTAAACACACGCCGCTCCCACACATTAATACATTCGTATTTATTTGGTACGTTTGAGTCCGCGAAAAAAGCGAGTCTCCATTGTTGTTCACATACAAAATACATAGTTTTTATAACATTGGAAAGAGATAGGATAATTAAAATAAAATTAGTTCTACGTTACAGCAAACGTGTTTGGTTACCAAGTGTAATATATAAACAAGGTGTTTTTTTTTTATATCCCATAGGTAACTCTAGGATAGGATTGAACCATATCAAAGAATCAACTGACTTATATAAGAAATATTTTACAATTATCTTTTTTATTGTTTTCATTTTTCATACAAAATAATTCGATAAAGTCACGATTATTAATGAAAAACACCCTTACGTGAAATATGACAACGTCGCATTTTCTTAGCTTTAATTATGAATGATTGGTTTGAATGAAAATTGATTATTTTTTTATTACAAATATGAAACTTAGATACAAAATTATGAATTTTTTGACCACATATTCAAGGACTTTTTATATTATTTTTACTTAAAGAATATGACCCTCGAGGTATGGGATAACACAAAAAACGTAATGAACATTAAATAAGATGATTAACCACTAAAGTCGTAACAATTTATACATTTTGTAACATTAAAATTAGTATATAAATAATTTAGAAAGTATTCTTCAGATTGTTACGGTATAGCAAGAAAAAGTTTAAGTAAGTATCTTAAAGTGATCCCGTTAGAGCTTAATAAACTTTCGTCAAGCAGTTTTCTTTAATGCCCAAATTAAATGCAAAATGAAAATTATATATCGTTTCGGCGGCAGTGACCGCACTGTGACCAAACGTTGTGGTCACGATGCCTCGCTCGTGTCACATTGCGGTCACCCCGGTTTGTTAAACGATGCATTGTCACAACATTACTAAGTAAGTTTCCTGTAGTATCATCAACCCTGAGTACAACAGTACAACAGCAGTAAATAGACGTTTTAAACCGACAGTGCGCTCGACAGAAGCTACATGTTTGTACGTAAAACAGACAAAAGAACCACAAAATAACAACCAGATTTTAAAAGAAAATCCTTAGTTTATAGTTGAGTATAGGTTCAAAAATCGTTCAGTCACAATTAATAATAAATAGTCATTCTCTCACATTATATATTAAAGTTATATTTGAATGTACATTATGAAATTCACAGCATTTCTTTTTTAAAGAATGGATAGATTGTCTGTATGACTTATTGTGCGCTTACAGGAGCTTAGGAGAGCAGCAGTTGTCCAGAGGTAACGGCACCAATGTACGAGCTGTAGGACGTAGGTTCGGACCCAGTCAGGAGCTAAATTTGTATAAATAATTTCATCACCACTGGTCTCCAAACGGTTAAGGAAATCATCGTGAGGAAATCTGCATGTCCAAGAATCAAAAATTCGAAGACATGACATTCACTGACCCACACTGGGCCCGCATGGTGATATACAGCCCACTTCCACTCGAAGAATACAGTCCAAGCAGTGGGAAAATTATGGACAGATTATTACATATAGGTATTCTGATTATCTAACGTAACTGTTAGATAATCAGAATACATACAAACTACCGTTATCTTTCAGAAGTGTTGTCGATGTTTCAAACCTGCCATATCCATAATGTTGGATGTTGAATACTGACAGGTGTCTTGGTGCCCCTGGAATCAGCATGTATCCCTTACACGATGGCAAGATGGAGCCACAGTACACCGAAGTAACAAAGATGTCCTCTCGCGAGCTTGTTAAACCCGCGCGAACTTATTTGGCAGCGACTGATATTGCAGCAGTAAACTTGTCGCCGAAGACAAAGTTACGTTTTCAGCTTTAAACTTTTATCATTTGCTTCAATTAAAATTGCGGAATGAGATTGTTGTTCGAAACAAGTCACTTGGTGGTGCAGCGGAAACAATCGATGGCTGATTGAAATCATGGTGGCCACAATGTGCTGCATCCAATAAACAGTGAAGTTTAATGGCTGTCATTGATTTTAGAACCAATGACAACAGATCCCAACACGATACTCTCGTTTGGATTAACCTTAATAATAGCAATGTCCAATCCTATACAACATGGTTGGAAATACCCAAATCTGCCTAAATGTTGCACATAAAGTACGCCAAATTTAATTAAGTAAAGCCTTGAACATAATTAATTGCAACTAGTTTAGTACTAAATTGCCTCTCGCTCACCGATCGCTATGATTTCGAATAATTGAATCCACTGAAATTGGAAACTGCACCGACGGCTTACTGAAACAAATCTGGTGCAGGAATATCTGAGGCTATTCTTAAAATTTGACCGAAGCCTGTATTCATATTGATACAGGTTTAATACGCAAATGAATACCAAAATATTAAGCAGTATTTATACAGAAAACCAAACCGTTCAATTCAGAGAACATATTAAAATGTTCTTCAATATTGAACAGTGGCTTCATTTTAAATCTCTGGATGGATTAAAGTTTCAAAATAAAAATGTTAAACGGATGAATGCAAGCAGTTAGGTCTTATTGCAGTTAATTCGCTTAATTGTCTTAAACGTCGCAGCTGCCATAATAAAGAGATCTTTCTCTCGAGTTCAGAACTCTGCTCCGATAAATTTATGAACTTGGAATTGTGAGCTGGAGTTTACTTGTTCAAAACTTTCAGGAGCTTGTTGTGCGCGTCATTTAACAGATTGGAATTTGAAATTGCATTGTCGAAGACTGTCATTGATTTGACATTTCATTGACATGACAATATACATAGTTTAAGTATGAGGTAAGCTTATGAAATGTGACAGTAGTAAACTTAAATAATAACTAAACAGACACATATCAACGTAATTACGTCATCGATTGCAGTCCCTCCACATTTGTTTCGTTTGGCATAAAATTACATTACAATAAATTAATTTATCGTGAATTTATGCAACCTTAATTAAAATATAAAATAACTATTTTGTTCCAATATGCACGAACTGTTCGATGATAAGCTAACAAATAGTTACGATAAACAATAATTAATTTAAATTAGATTCCATCGAAATCCTTGTGGTTTCAATTAGCATAATATGCATTAGTATTGTTTCGGTTTCAATTTTGTGCTGTTGTACAAAATTAAATTCTGCATAGCATCGATTCTATGAAAGTGAACAACGGAGCAAGTGTGGAGCGTCGCTTATTGGTACACAGACATTTATCATGTTAAACACGCATCAATTGGAATCAAACTGTCGGATTGAAGTCGCGGTCCCCTCTTTGTCCACTTTATATTGGCTGGGTTTATTCAAAAGTTGTTTTATTGATCGAGCATTTTAGAGCACGTAATTAGTTTGATGTTATGAGCCATACTCCTGAGCACTGAGGTTCGTGGCTCGTGGCAAACTGCATAATGCAGATAGTAGTCGACGTAAAATGTGTTAATGACATGCATATGATTTCAACCCACGCATCGGGAATACTAATTAGACTTAGTGTGAGCTAGAGTTAGTTTGACAATTCTATTGGCACTGATTATGATAGTTTAAAATAGAATTTCAGAGGCAGTTGTCACATTAATATTTTCGGTATTAGAGCTACCAATTTGCGGCGACAAAGCTCAGAAGTGTGATATACAGTTAGTACCAATTGGGATGCTTTAAATAAAGAACAAATTTCGTTTGAAATATTACCTACATGGTGTCGCTTGCGTCCTCGTCATGGCATATTGGGAGGTGTACCGGGAGGCTGCCGGAAATAATGTAATTTTAAAGATATTGATTTGATTGCTCTGTGTTTTAATTTTAGTCGACAGTTTGCACCTCTATTTAAACAACACTCAATAATATTCATTTAAAATATCTCGTCGTTTGTTCTACATATATTTCGAAGTGGCTTCTTCTTCTGTTTGATTGACGTGTCACTGTTCCACTCAAATACACGCACAGCAGTCGCTTGTTCCAAGTAAGTGGCATGGTGGCCACTAACAGGTGGTGTAGGTACACGTATTCGGTGTAGAACGCGTTGCTGGTGCAATTTCCGTTGTCGTTGGGCGAGTCGGGGTGCTCCTCGGGCTCGACGCCCTTCGTGCGCATCTCATCATGGACCTGCGCAAACAAACATGATTTATGCCTCGTTAGCAGTGCGGCTTGAGACGCGGGAGAAGCTACTAAGTTTGCCCAAGTCTTGTGCGCTGCAACATTGTGTAAACCGGATCTGTATGTAGAACCTGGGGCTGACTTGTAGCTATTGTGTACAGTGAGATGTCGCCGCAGTAAATTGGGAGCTATACAGAATATTCACACGTTACCGTCGGGGCTGAGTGAATATTCTGTTGGATTAGATTCGAAACTATTGACATGGAAGCAGTAGAGCACATAGCTTGAGGTGAACACGGTTTGGAGCTAGAAATTGAAAGTGACGATGTCGGTTGTTATTTTGTTTATTTATTTATTTAAAACTCTTAAACTACCATTACAGGTTTAGAAACCTAATGCGATAGCTAAGCCTACTTATAATATTAACTATTTTAAATAACACTATTACTAACAATTACAACTAACTACACAATAAATTATCAGAAAATGACTTATAACTAAAACGATACAACCTTATAATTATAACAATGTACAAAATTAACTTTAATATGTTTACAGTAAAAAAATAAAACAATAAAAGAAACAATTAACATAAATAAACAATAAACATAAAATTACACTAATTGTCGCTTTCGTAACATATTATATATAAACTTACTGTTGCAAGTTCACTAAAGTAACACGAAAAAATGTCCAACCTATTCTGAATTTCGTTAACAGTACGAATTGCTCGCGTGAGAGGTGCTTTGGCCAGCAGGTTGGTTCTGGCAGTTGGCACAGCCAGCAGTGGCGGGCGCCGCCGCCTCCACACATAGCGGTCTGGAACAGAAAACCGCAAGCACTGAAGCACTCCCGGATTGTGCTCCTTGCCCCGGAGTAATTTAATTAAATAGACGACAAGAGTGAACTGTCGTCGCACCCTTAATTCATTGTACCCGACCATGCCCAGTACAAACATTGTGGGGTACATCAGCGGGTACAATGGATAAACCCCGTACAGTCTGAAGTACAAGTGACGCGTGAACTTGTTCTGTACGCGCTCCAGCATGACAGAATATGAAAGCTATAACGGCGTTGTATAATGCTTTAGTAAGGAGCCAATTAGAGTATAATGCAGTTATCTGGGCTCCACATGAAACTAAATATAGTCTCATGTTGGAGCGCGTACAAAATAAATTTATTAGATATAAATATATGAGGGAATACGGGGTGTATCCATTTTATCCGTTGAGGTATCCAACACTATTTATCTTAGGTATGGTCGGATACAATGAACTGAGGGTCAGGAGGCAACTCACACTAGTCACTTATATCTTTAAGATAATTAGAGGGAAGATACACAATGCGGATATATTGCGAAGGGTGGAACTAGTCGTGCCAGACGGGTATGTGGGGCGTCGGCGTCGGCCGCGGTTGCTGGAGGTACCGCGCGCACGAACTAACTTGCTGCGTGAGGCGCCGCTGACGAGTGCGCTCCGCACTCTCAACCTCATTGCTGATGACATAGACATATTCTGTTGCGCTTTGGGTGAATTTGTAAGAATAGCTACCTATAGAATTTGTTATGGTACAAGCACTGGTAATATTTAATTTTTTAAAGTGTACTACAATATCGCATTGGGTCTAGCCTGTAAGGATATTTGTATGTTTGGTTTGCATAAATAAATAAATAAATAAGAATATTTGGCTTCATTTGGAGCCCATATGACAGCACCATACTCCAAGTGACTCCTGACTAAAGCGTCGTATAATACCCCAATAGTCGTAATATTATTGAACCCCTGTGACTGCCTAAGTACAAAGCCGAGGTTTCTGTACGCTTTCTTGCATATCTTAATGATTATGCTCGCGAAACGTAAGATCTGGAGTGAGATATACCCCTAGATCCCGCACTTGCGTTACTCGCTGCATGGGTACCGCCTCTACTTTGTACTCATAGCGGACAGGGATGCGCGCACGACTAAAGGATATTACCGAGCATTTGGACACGTTGAAGTACAGCTTATTGGCATGGCTCCACTTCACCACTCTATCAATGTCACCCTGGAGTCGCTCACAGTCTGACTCATCCCTTACCTCGAGCAGCAACTTGAGGTCATCTGCGAACAATAAACATGAGCCATGTCTGACGACCTCCGGCAAGCTGTTTATCATTATGATAAATTCAAGAGGCCCCAAATTGCTGCCCTGGCTCACTCCGGACCTGGTGAAGTACGGCTTCGACTCGTACCCATTGTAGTCAACGTACTCTTGGCGGTCTCTCATATAGCTGACAAAGAACTGCAGCAAATGTGGCACATCCTACATCTGCCAGCTAATTATATATGTAATGCAGCGGGCTTGCTAAAACTCTAGCACAATCTCTAAAGAGAAACGCTGGTATACCGTCGGAGCCAGATGATCGTTTTGGCTTGAGGTTCGTCAGCGCATCCTGCACATCTTTGAGACTCAAGGTCTCTATATGTACCCGTGCACTGGTAGCACTGCTGACCTCCTCCATCGCCGCCTGAACGTCTAGTTGCGGCGGTTCCTGACTGTATACCGACTCAAAAAATTCTGCGAATTCCCTAGCACACTGCTCATCAGTGAGATTTTGCCCATCTTTTATAATACTTTGCCTATTTACTCTACTTTTTTTTGACCTAATATATTGCCAGAATGATTTTGGATCTTTAGTGAACTGATTTTGAATTTTATTTTTATGGTTTCTGTGTGCAATTTCTATAGACTTTTTTATCCAGGCCCTACATTTAGCGTATTCTTCGTAATCGCAATCACGTTTTGAGTTTTTCCGCAGCACAATATGTAGTGATTGTACGACTCAGTAATCCATACTAATAATACCTATTATAAATGCGAAAGTATGTCTGTCTGTTACCTCTTCAAGCTTCTTAAACCGCTTAAACAGTTTGTGAAGTTAGTCATCACTCATCTGTGAATTCGGAAAACTGAATGAATATAGCGACTCACTCAGCTAATTGCTAGTTGCATGCTAATTGCTAGTCGTCGTTTCAGCCGATAGACATCCACTGCTGGACATAGGCCTCCCCCAATTTTGGGGGAGCTAGTAACGCTAGCAAATTCACTAATTTGAAAATACTTTTGTTGATTTGACACATGGTTTGCTTGCCTTAGTTTCAATCTTAGGAAATACTTTATCATTAACTTTTTTTTTTTTTCATTTGCTAGTGGTGCCTTTATAATTTTATTAGTCAGTGTTCTCTATCAAAGCTCTTAACTTTTATCTTTGCCCATTATCAAACTCTGTTATAAAATAAGTCATTCAAAGTTCATATTTTATTACCTCGCGATCAATATTTAGTGCTTCTAATCTATTTAGTTCGCTAGCGGCGCCTCCTCCTCCTATGTATTGCGACCAAAACCAATCACTTACAAAAACTGTAATAATTTTCGCTGCATCGTCGGCACTTTAGCTGCCTTTAGGTAACTTATATCATGTTCCGGCGGTATTATCCGAAATCCGAAATTACTTATCATAATATTATCCAGCAAACAGATTAAATTGATCAAGCTATAATATGCTTAATAATATAATAATAATATGCTTAATAATATAATAATAATAATATAATAATAATAATAACCAACGTATTATATGTCCCACTGCAGGACGAAGGTCTCTTCTCATGCAAAGAAGGCACGAGCATCATCACCCTCGCTCATGACGCGGACGGGTCAGCGAAATAATCAGTTAAATAAGTACAGAAAAAATAAAGAAATATAATTATTTTAAGGAAATTAGGTTTCTTGAATAAAATATAGACGACTTGAAATGAGAAAGTTTATAGTGGGTAAGAGAGATTAAAACAGAAGAAGAAGCTAGCAGGGGATCAAGGGGGGGCTGGATATCTTACAAGTCGGTGTTGTACCATGTGGCATATTCTATCATTTTGCCCAATAAAACAAAAAAAAAGGAAGAAACAAGTACTGTGCGTGAAGACCTACCTTTTCAGCTTACGCGCAGCATGTTAAGGAGGCGCATAAAACCAGAAAAAATCAAATTTCGCTCGCGCCTCTTTGCCTACCCCTCTCATCAAATACGACGAAAACAAAACACAATCAATTCCCGTCTGCACAAACGTTTCGCCCGGCCTATATCTCGTAGAATTAGATCCCACCAAAAACATATAATGTTGAAAAAGAAGGCCAACTTCCTTACTTCATGTAGATGTTTGACCAGCAAAAGAGTTGAAATCGAAACCAACGCCAAGTTTTAAACCATTTTCTTTGCACCGGCCTTATTTTGCAATTCTGTTGTAAGTAATTTGTGTTTGAAACTTTTTAGATATCAATACAATAATATTGTTCCATTTACACTTGGCGGGTTTTCGTTGTGTTATAGTTATTTTTCATGAATATTATTTTATGGTTTTCTGAAAACCCGCCAAGTTTAAATGGAACAATATTATTGTATTGATATCTAAAAAGTTTCAAACACAAATTACTTACAACAGAATTGCAAAATAAGGCCGGTGCAAAGAAAATGGTTTAAAACTTGGCGTTGGTTTCGATTTCAACTCTTTTGCTGGTCAAACATCTACATGAAGTAAGGAAGTTGGCCTTCTTTTTCAACATTATATGTTTTTGGTGGGATTTCATTTCTTTTTGCCAAGTGGGTAGATACACGTGTAGGATTAAATTGTATAGCCTAGGCTTTCTTTTTTTTTGATAATTGTGGTTTTTTATTATTTTCTTCTCTTACGAGGTATTTTTTAGGGTTCCGTACCCAAAGGGTAAAAACGGAACCCTATTACTAAGACTTCGCTGTCTGTGCGTCTGTCCGTCTATCCGTCTGTCTGTCTGTCTGTCACCAGGCTGTATCCCAAGAACCGCGATAGCTAGACAGTTGAAATTTTCACAAATTATGTATTTCAGTTGCCGCTATAACAACAAATACTAAAAACAAAATAAAATTAATATTTAAGGGGGGCTCCCATACAACAAACGCGATTGTTTTGCCCTTTTTTGCTCGATATCAAAAATGGCAACAGGTAGGCACTTGAAATATTCACAAAATACTCAGTTGTATTTTAACTTTAATAATAAATAATAAAATTAAAATAAAATAAATATTTAAGGGGCCTCCCATACAACAGACATGTTTTTTTCGGCGTTTTTGCCTTGTGGTACGGAACCCTTCTTGTGCGAGTCCGACTCGCACTTGGCCAGTTTTTTATTAAATGATGAGCCCGCTGCAGTCTGAACTGCTGCAATGTTTGGACGTATAGACCATTCCCTATCAGTTGTGTTTTTTTAACATAGTCATTTTCACACATATGTTTTTTAAATCTGGTCTATAGACCGACCTTAATCTGTTGTACTCAACAATAGCACTTCCTTGTGCTTTGATCTGGCTAGGATCGATATTTATTAAATGGTCACCACTCAAATTTTTTACCCTAGATAATGGTACGTAGGCTTGATCACAAGTGAATATAGAAGAACCAATATCAACGCTATTACAAAATCGAAGTGCTCAGTTTTAGGTAAATTCGACGGCGCGCGGCAGCGGATGCGCACGTGTGCATCTAAAGAGGTATGCTACGCACACATGCAAACGGCTATGCGTCCGATGCCAGGAACAAACCAACAAGAGCCTTTGCTACTTTGTTTTCGAAATAAATTAAATTACTGTTATACATAGTTCATGAAATATTATTTGTACCAATGAATGTTTCCTAGAACAGCAGTTTATCTATAGAATTACTATAGGGTCATAAACATATACTTGATTTTTTTTTCACAAACTAGCACGCAGCAGCACTTGATGGTGTGTAGTTACCGCAACCTATAGACGCTTGCGATGCCAGAAGCATTACTTGCGTGTTGCCAGTTTCTAAGAAAGGAATCGCACTGATACTTTTTGTTATTAGGTACCTAATTTTTTACGAAGTTTCTTTATATGTAATTTATTCAGCAGGTAGGTAGACATTTAAGTACTTATTTATAGAAATAAGTGCAATGTGATGTTGTATCTACAGTTTGGATAAAAAAGTCAAAAGAAAGTAAAAAAGGCAAATCAAAAGTAATTTTATTCAAATTAGGCTGAGAATCTGCACTTTTAGAACGTCAAAATTACATAAGACAGTCCCCAAAAACGCCCGCCCTTCACCATTTCCTAGCGCTTTCACTGAGAAGAAGAAGTGGCGCAACAAACTCCCCAGCAGTACAGGTCTGTTGTTAAAAAAATAATACCGGCCGAGTGCGACTCGGACTCGCACACGAAGAGTTTCGTACCACCGCAATAATATGCGCTGAAAAAATCACATCGCAATATAAAATACACATTTCGCAAAATTTCAACTATCTGCCTATAACGGCTCATGAGCCACTGACAGACAGACGGACGGACGGTCAGCTGACACTTAGTAATAGGGTCCCGTTGGCACCCTTTAGGTATGGAAAAAAAAAAATCTCTGAAGTGGCATAGACCGTGCTTTTCTCTAATCTATGATTTCAAGAAGCACGTACTCCTAATAAAACTAGTTTTTTCTGGTTCTGGTATTTTGAGGTTCCAGGGAGCCTAAAAAGGCCACTTTGGCAGAAGCATAAAAGGATTAAATTAAGAATCATAGTGGACAGCTAGCTGTTAAGTTAATCGTATCAAATCCCATTGGTGAAGGATTATTCAGTTATTTTTATTTGTCAGTGTTAAAATACCAATCAATCCAATCAAAATCCAATCCCAATCTCTTTGATTATACCTAACGTAGTGCAGCGAAAAAAGAAAATCACGGACTGCCTTCGCTATATTATCATGATTCATAATGTTATCCTTTTATGATTCTGCCAAAGTGGCCTTTTTAGCCCCCCAGAAATCATTAACTTTGAAAACTTTTATTACTTTTAGTTGATATTGAGTACCAGTCCACACTGCAACTACTTATGTCTGAAAATAATTATCTGAATTAAAAAAAAAAAGTCAGAAAACGAAGACAACAACAACTATTAATTAAAATAGATGGACATTTTAACACAGCGCTCAGTACGTCTAACTAAAGACATCCAAACAAAAAAAAAAACACTGTTTAAAGTGATTTTATTTTGACCTAAAATAATCAATTGCAGGCACATTAGTGTATTTTCGTTAGCTGATTATTTTTCTTATAAGTATCTATGCGTTTTTCTTGTATATTTTTTACCATCTTCCTTATTTTGGTGGTCTGAATGTGTTCTGAAAGTTTCTCCATCTATTTTAATGGGACCTTATATTTACGTAAGTTTTTTTTTCTATAATACAGGATATACATATTCGCGTTAGAATATCATAGGAAAATACTTATGCATTACAATCCGACCTTCTCTAATAAAAAAAAAAACACTTGTATTAAGATGTGTTGGTCGCGCTTTATTCTTGGCGAATTGGTGAGCGAGACCACGTGACGGCAACAGCGAGCGAGCGATACGTCCTATCTTTGGACGCGCTCGGCGCGGACTAAAGCTAAGACCGCGCGTCCCGAGATTTATATTGATAAATAGCATTGCATACAACAATTATTTAAAAATATTAATTTACTTTCAATTAGAGTTATTTTTTTTTTCAAGCAAGGTTACAAAGTAACCTTAGTTATTAAATACTTTTTGTTTGAATTTCTTTTATATATTCATAGATAAAAAATATAATTTCGGGCGAAAAATTATCATTAACTCTCTGTTTTACGGAATTATTTTTGGTGTATTACTGTATGAAACATCATAAATTGATGTATGCATACCATAGTAGAAGATACAGTTGTATCGTAGATATTTTTATAAATGATTAAACTATTATATCTTCGATGTAACAGGGCATCGCGAGATGCCCGAAAGTAAAATTTTATGAAACAGCCTTTGCAGAAACAAGTTTTTTACTGATTTATGTGAACAAACTGGAATATTTATTGAATGCGCTCCCAAAAGAAGGAATCAAACTTTTTCGGGCATGTATTTTTTTTACTATTGTTGCTTTAGTTAAATCATAATCACACATCAAAACTCGAGTCAAACGCTCTAAACAAGAAAAAATTGTGATAGCCCTCTTAAAGCATTGTCCAAGCTCAAACCTTGACTCTTATGAATGGTGATTGCGTAAGCTAAACATATCGGAAACTGCTCCCGGTAAACAAAAGCACGGCTCAAAACTTCAAGTTACAATTTGAAATATTAATGATATTAGTTTTACTTTAAAAAAATATACTTTTAGAAATAGAAATATGAATCTGCTTAACAAAACGATTTAAGAGGGCTGGCCTATTTTTAGCCCAAAGAATAAGCATTGCCATCCAACGTGGTAATGCTGCCAGCCTTTTGGGCACTTGTGGCATTGACAGCGCTGCGGACGAAATTTTTGATGCCCAATGAGCTCCTGTCTTTTTCTTTACCTTTTTTTATATACTTGTATATACTATATATTATGTGTATTTTAGGGTTAAATTGTAAAATAGTAACATTGTAATTGAAATTATAAATAAAATATCTTCAGTATTTAAAGGGGTTAAATAAGTATTCTTAAAAAATATTTTGCGTTTATATCTTATGATATACGTCATTTGACATGTTTTAAGGTTTTTAATAATTTATCTTTTTAAGAAACTCTCATACGTACCTAAAAATTAAGCTTTTTTTTTTTTAATACGGAACATGGATTACAGAATGTGTGGTAGCCGAACTCACACTTGACCGCATTTTTATTTTTACTTTAGCTTCGTGCAAAATTACAAGTTTCTAGGCCGACTATAAATTTTTTTTAATACCTACGGAACCCTCTGTGCGCGAGCCAAACTCACACTTGACCGCTTTTAAAATTTTTCTTTTAGTTTCATGGTAATGTCCAGTTCCAGCTAGAAAAAAAAACATACGGGACCCTCTGCATGCGAGCCAAACTCACATTTGACCTCTTTTTAATTTTTCCTTTAGTTTTATGCTAATGTCTAGCTTCGTGCCAAATTTCAAGTTTCTAGGCCGGTTAGAAGTTTCTAGGCCGGCTAGAATAAAAATTTAATATTGAACCCTCTATGCGCGAGCCAGACACACTTGACCATTTTTTTTATTTTTCCTTTATTTTCATGCTAATGTCTAGCTTCGTGCCAAATATCAAGTTTCTAGACCGGTTAGAAGTTTCTAGGCCGGCTAGAATAAAAATTTAATATTGAACCCTCTATGCGCGAGCCAGACTCACACTTGACCATTTTTTTCAATTTTTCCTTTATTTTCATGCTAATGTCTAGCTTCGTGCCAAATTTCAAGTTTCTAGACCGGTTAGAAGTTTCTAGGCCGGCTAGTATAAAAATTTAATGTTGAACCCTCTATGCGTGAGCCAGACTCACACTTGACCATTTTTTTAATTTTTCCTTTAGTTTCATGCTAATGTCTAGCTTCGTGCCAAATTTTAAGTTTCTAGGCCTACTAGAAGCCCCTAAACATTTTGATTAACTCTAAGTGAGTGAGTCAGTCAGTCAGTCAGTCAGTCAGTCAGTCAGTCAGTCAGTCAGTGCCACTTTAGCTATTTTGAAAAGTCCATAACTTTGAATCTATTTAAGCTACAGTTATGAAATTTGGTATTCGAACTAACAGCAGTCATGGTATTATGTATGTGAAGTTTGATTCGATTTCGTGTGACAAATAGTGAGATACAGGGTGGTCAAAAGTAGCTCGAAGCGGTTCGGGTAAATAGTGCACGGCGTACGTGCGGCCACTTGCTGGAAATTGGCCTGCGCACTGCCGTGCGCTTCGATAATTGAATTTGAATCTTCTGTAGTAAGTTTACGCAAAATAATCAGATGAAACGGTTCTATTCTATGTATGATCACTGTCTACAAGTAGGTATATTATCCAATATATTGTACATATGTCCAAGAATCTGTTACCAGCATCGGAAACAGATTCTCGGACATACAACTAATACAGCTTAGCACTTCATCAAAGTATTATACTACATACTCCTGATCATGAATCATGATGAAAACAAACTCAATAAAATATTTTTAACTATATAAAGGCCCATACAATCGCATCACTTACATTACGCTTTTTTACTTTGAGTTAATGAAATTAAATCACTTTTGAATGACGACGTCATAAATGTCATATTAACCTCTCAAGTTCCGGTAATGAGCCACAATTGATTTTCTATTGTATCTTGCCACATGTAGTACGCGCGTACGACCAACATGATTGAACAAATCTATCAAAAATCTTTAAAAAAATTTTGAACCGCAGTGATCAACAACCCTATTTCTCGTAATGGTTTCTCAAATTAAAATATTTAAAAGCAATATGATCATTGGCATTCCCTTCATTTTCAACGAAATTCTTCACTACATAAAAACATCTGTTTATTTTGCATTTAGTCATAGTCATCTATTCGTGAAAAATAATTTGTATCTGAATTTACATGGTATAGTATAAAGAAAATTTAAGGAAAAAAAACACGTTAAATATTAGGTACTGCTCACGTAGACTATTTTACCCACCCACAAAAGTGTTTTTAATACACAGTCATCTTGTATAAGTTTTTAGAAGCTTAGTTGTTATAAGAGCTTCTAAAAACGTATCCTAGATCGCTCTGTATTAAAAACACTTAATAAATTCATACATTCTCTCTTTCTCTTCTACCTTCTTTATCTTTCTTTGAGAGAGTCTCACGGGGGTTTTAGTCAGTAAAAGTCTGATACTCCCTTCCGCTCCATCCAGAGCGGGAGAGGTCATTTGAAGATTTCCCATCCGAAAAAAAGGGGCATAACGCTTATTCCTTACGTGACAATTTCTACCAGTCAACTGCTACCGCAAGCCGCGTTAAGGAACTTAGTTCCAATAAAAACGATATATACCTACGAAGAGATGCAAAGTTGTGGATGGATATCAGACTTGAGCTTAAGTAGTGTCGGTAACCGTAGTTGCTAAAACTTCGAGCTCTGACGAATGAACAGTACAGGATTCGCAGCAGTCGACCGCACAGACTCAACTCTGCGGAGACATGTAACTTGTTGATTTTAAATTGACCTATGGCTTATTTTGACATGGACATTAAAAGTAACAATAGCGACTGCAAGATGACCCATACAGAATGATGGCCGTTGTGTCCTCGACTGTTTTTTATAAGTAGGTACGCGATAAGGCTTTGTAAACGCGCGTGTGCGAAGCTTGATGACGAAAAGTTGGAAAAAGCATTTCGCAACATTTTCCTTGTTCGGAAGTAGGTAGGCACGTTGTTCTCCCTCATGTCAGTTATGGTGTAATTTGGAAGTCAAGCAGTTCGATGTCGATGGTTTACTAACAAGAATACTTAGGTAAAAAATACTATCTGAAAGTTTGAAAAAGTTTGCAAAATCCACTACTTCTTCGCATGACATACGTAGCATATATAGATACGATACCTACAGACATGCTTTTCAAACAAACACAAACTCGTGTTGTAAACCAAAAGCAGCAGATTTCTGTCCCAAATTGGATCGTATCCGGTGCCGGATCACGCAAGCCGGCCGGCATAACAGCGTTAGTTTCAAGTTTGTACCGGATGAGCCGCCGCCTCGCCGATTCGACAATACCTCCGGCCGCGCGTGGCTCAGGTGCGCCGGATCGGTTCGTAAAGAGCGCGGTTGTTAACGTCTCGTGTGACCGCCTGCCATTATATTATAGTATACTCGTACGTGTACTATAACTGAAACAGTTTAACCGGTGAATGGTATACGATATAACAAACCCAACAGTCTCAGATGATAAAAGAACCAGCATCACTTCCTCTCTACTACAAATGATGTTACATAGGGAACTCTAAAAGACAAGAACCCAAAAGATAGCTTGGTTGCTATATTGATGTGAGCCCGCTTTGCGCACTTCAAGCAGAAACATCTTTAGCTTAGTTGGAGATTAACAGGACACACTTATAGTGGGTATATCAAACAGGGTACCTATTGTGAAGAAAAATATAACTTGCAGTAGTAGAAAAAAATGGGGCCCGTGGCTAAATAATAAAAGCCGCACAGGTCGATCGATCAGATTAAGTTACGCTCGCCGTGGTTGGTCTTTGGATGGGTGACCATCTTTACATACCGAGTCCCCTCCGTGCCTCGGAAAGCACGTTAAACCGTTGGTCCCGGCTGTCATTTGTGGATCTTTGACAGTCGTTACGGGTAGTCAGTCAGCTGAAAGTCTGACAACCAGACCCAGTCTTACCAAAGGATATCGTATTATCCAGTAACTGGGTTGTGAAGGTCAAATAGGCAACCGCTCCATGTAAAATACTGGTATTCAGCTGCATCCGGTTAGACTGGAAGCCGACCCCAACATAGTTGGGAAATGGCTAGGCAAATGATGAGGTTGTAGAAAAAATACTAATGAGATAAATAGAGAATTAGTATGGAAGAACATAACATGCTGCGCCAACTCCAAATAAATTGGGATAAGGGAAGAGGGTGGTGATGATGAGACAGTATGGAAATAAATAATAAGAATTCCGCGATCCGAATACTTTTTAGACGCAACGACTTTAATTATTATTGCTCCAACTTATAATTGCATTCAACAGGCAAATGAATGGCTTCGTTTGAATGAATCATTACTAATCCAACGTTATTGCTGGGGTTTTTATTTTCCATTAATTACTTAGCTAATTTTCCAACTTCCGATCGGGATATCTCGTAATATTTATGAATATCACGCAGGCTCGCTGGCCGCTGATCCAGAACTTGCAAAGATTATCGGAAGTTTGTATTCCGTCTCGCTCCGATAGAGATCATGCTAATAAATCAGTCGCAGCATAAACATCACCCGCTAGCTTATACCGTGGCTTTGCTTACGTTAATTTTCATTCCGAACAAAAACTTAATGTACTTGGTTTTTTTGTTGGGAAAGAAAATTAAAATGACTAGATAGAGGTATCACGTATATCCCTCTATTTTATGCTTTATAGTTTGTTTCCCTATTGATTGAGTATCACGTATAGCCAAGAACACTTTTGAAGTTCCCTACTCAGAAACAGGCTAAAGGATGTACCTAAATTGAAAGAGGTGAGTACCCACTCACGGGATGCCGGGACTATGGAGATCGACTAGCAGTCGTATTTCACGATATTTTTGTGTTTTTTTATAACCGCGCGCGTGGTTTGTCTCCGGCCGCTCTTTTCGTTGAGTTCGAACTCACGTTTTGTCTTCACGCTGTCAGTTGGCAGGTGCGATGTGTTGTCCTTGTCACACTCACGAATGCAAGTGGCGAATGCAAGTGGCGGCGAATTCAAAACAGGGAGGAAAAAGATGGACTGGGAAGGCATCCCGAAGCCTGTTCACCTATTATGTGATAAATTAGACTAACTCAGAAATCTTTAAAGAAAACTTCCACCATATTAATAGCATACTCCTTACAAGTTTAAGATTAATGACAACGCACAGACTAGCCACTATTTCGATATGAAGATCGTAATATATTGTTGTAGTAGCAGGTTCCAGCTTCAGTAGATGCGGCCGGCTAAATAAATCATAAGAGATTTCCTTACATGTCGAGCAGACGCGGGCTTTATGCATTTGTATACATTATACAAGTATACGAAAGATCGAAAGATGTATCTGCATATTATGGTCAAACTTTGGAGATTACTTACAGATTTGATGGCACTTAGATTCGTATCTCTTTGGAATTAACTTCTACAAGTGGACATTGATTTGTTGGGTTGCATCCCTTATAAATTACTAGCTTTCAACTGGTATGTTTATGTAGTGAAATAAAATATATTCATACCAATTTCTACGTGCTCATTTTTGATCTAAAGATTGAAGTGCAGAACGCCAAATGGCATGGTACCACAAATGACAGTCCAATAGTCCTTTCACAGTTATTTTACTTCTAACAGCAGCAACCAAATATCAACCTTATTGCAACGAAAAAAAGATCACTGCGATTTGGAAGTGTAACACATTCACACTCACACACGCTAACACACATACAAACTCACCACACACACACACACAGTACACACACACTCCCTCACACACAATACACACAGTCACACTTACACTACACTTATCCCGTTATTTTATTGTCTTTGTTTTTTTTTCCTTTTGTCTTTTTTTTAACTACTTATAAATAGTTTAAAATATATTTTTCTTATCTAGAACGAACTACCCTCTTACT
This sequence comes from Mesoligia furuncula, assembly GCA_916614155.1. NCBI lineage: Eukaryota > Metazoa > Arthropoda > Insecta > Lepidoptera > Noctuidae > Mesoligia > Mesoligia furuncula. Next base: position 1,597,498 of record OU744790.1, on the reverse strand, counting down.
AGGAGCCGGGCATTGATAGCTGCGCCACAGTTATTAACTTTTGCAGTTATCATCGTTTAACATTTTTATGATTGTATCTGTTATTGTTCCTAAATAAACGATTTTTATTTATTATTTATTTTGACAATAATGAAATAGCAGAGGTACTACGTAAGTCGTCACAGTCTTTTAAGCAGATTAGCCCCGTAATCATAAATAATCATTTGAATTAAATAATGGACACACTAAAACTCCCGGATTGTCATTATTAAATTCACAGTACCTAATTTAATTGGTACAATTAAGCCGCCTGACGTGGCCGCTGAAAGCGCCCCATTGTACAGCTATGCTTAATGTAACCACACTATCAATCAATTTAATGAACGCGTGTTAATCCCGGCAAATTAACACCAAAGGGATCATGCTATTGTAATCAGTACAATGTCTGTCAATATGTGATTATACACTCGAGAGCAATGAGTTAGGGTCACATAAAGATACCTGAAAGTCTAGAAAACAAATTATGCTCGCTTAATGAAATAAAGTGTGTTTAATAGACAGTTAAATGTTCCATAAATGAAAGTAATATAACTTGTCAGTTACAGTAAAGTTATGCTATCAAAAATGACAAAATAAAAAATGGGACTTTTGTAAATGGAACTACGAATTTTCTGCATCTGTTTTGGCTTTTGTTTCTATTCTGTCATATATAAAGGTACGTAAACAGCGTTTCTGATGTTCAATATTCATTACTGAAGCTGTTATAATGTCGCTTACACCTGAAGAATGCACCGAGCATGCGTGGGACGAGCTCGGACGATATGTGAGACACCAAAATCCTTCCACGATCAAGAGATTCAAGGCTTCAAGAGCTCAAAGTTGCGCTCGTAGAGAAATGGAAGAATACTCCCCAACTTCGTATAAGAAACTTGGTGTACATCATGCCAAACCGCAGTGATGACAGCACGTGGGGATAATACGAAGTACTAAAACTCAAGAAAAATTTAAAGAGGTAGAAATAAATTTGCTTTTCTATTTTTGTTATAAGATGAGATTGGTACTTTTTTGTTTAAGTAATTATTTATAAAAATAATACAAAGTGAAACATACTTTTTTATTACTAATTGTCTATTAAACACAATTTATTTCCGAGACTTTCAGATATCTTTATGTGACCCTAATTCATTGCTCTCGCGTGTAGTTGCATTTGAATTATGTAAGCTGGTTCACACGAGCTTGAGGAAGTCGGTTCGTTCCGGATGCGATCATGGAGACGTTCACGTACTATGTAACAACTTTGTCAACTATGTGACGATAAGTAGGTACGTGGTGCGTGTTACATATATCGTTGCTCACAATTGGCTAATATCCATCACCGTAAACAGGCCAATCATGACGCATCTTTTTTATTGATAAAAATCAAAGTCAGTACGCATGCAGTACCCTGAACAGGAGTAAAAACTTACATTTCGAGTTAGTAAGTATAAACAAAATTGTTTATCCCTATGTTGCAACTAACACGTGAGGTGACGTTTTTCCACTAGCAATTTGCGACAGTCCAAGTTAATATTATCGGAATTAAAATGAAACCTCTCAAAAGTTCACGTTTGTTGGAAACTCGTCTCTTGTGCCTCTTGTCACGAGGGTATTTCGAATATCAGAGCCTTCTTCATTAACAGCCAATTAAAGTATGTTCTGAAATTTGAAAGAAACCTTTGAAACAATTATTGTAAATTTTTGTGTAGGTCGTAATTTGCCAGAGCCTGTTGGTACCTACTCGGAAAATGTCCGAGTTCGAGTAGCACTTCATTCAAATGGTTCAAACATTAAATTGAACGTGATACTAAAGTTGCCTCTGCAAGCAGTAGGTGTTATCAGCGTAAGTCGGAAATATATTGCTTCTATATGTGATCCGATAGTTTCCTCACATCCGCACGAGGATTTGAAACCAAGGCCAGCATGCTGCTCAAAAGTACCGTGTTATAAACTCAAATCACCAGTGGGTAGTCAGAATGTGACAGCACTAGTACCTTAATGGTAATCTATACCTACACGAAGAACGATCTGGGCCCGCGTGGTGGATTATGGCCCACTCCCTCTCCCAGAGAGAAGGCCAGGGGAATATTATAGGCTGATTAAGCAGATTCTGCTATACACGAAGCGACTGATTAACGCGTTATTGTCTGATATAGTTTGTGATTGGTGAGGCAGTGTCCGGACCTCTATTGAAATATCTACAAGTGCTGTGACATTATGGCTACTCATTGGTACTTGAGTTTGTAACACGTTACTTTTGAGTAGTGGCTCTGAAAATGTGCTAAGAAAGAGCTAAAATAATGCACGAAGAAATTCATACTCTAACAATGATTTTCAGATCCATACGTGTTTGACAACTTTATAACCAAAAATAATCTTTAAACACTACCTTATTCACACATAGAGGTAAGAACAAAATCTTTTGCTAACGCTGGGTGTTCTACTTAATTAGTTGTGGTCTATGATTAGCTTCCTAATTAGGTACGGCAGACTTGACATACGAAACTAGTTGCAAAATACAAAGACATATTTATGTATAGCTGCAAATCTATGTTTAATGTTTGCATGAAGGTTTTTAGTTAATGGTTATATTGTTGGCTTGCTGCGCGCTTAGGTACCTAAGTGCAGCAAGCAATTGTTAGGTCATTTATATAAATAAAGTCTTCAACTTTTTTCAGGCTTTAAGTTTTTATCCATTTGCAACACGTAACGTGTAGTTATTGGAATCTTACCTACTATCAAATATAAAAACGATATTTTTGCTTTCATCTCTGGTTTGTTTGGTGAAACACAAAATATTAATTTACAGTAAGTCTACTCAGAGGCCGATGCAATGGTAATTTGGACTCATGATGCAATGTGAAATCAGTATGTGGTACTTTAATAAATCCCCAATATGCGTGTTGTTTCATCTGTGGCATTAAATGCATGTTATAACAGGAACCACAGGTAAATAGATAACTTTAATGGAAATATGGCAGGCGAAACTGCGTATGTTATGGTATTGAACTACACAATTTGTTGCAATTATTTGTTACTGTGTACTGTAACGTTGTATTGCATTAGTAATTTGATAATTAATATGGCTATAAGCTGTTAGCCACATGCGGCAGATCGTGTCCTAATACATATAATACCAAGTACAGATTGGTGAAACGTAAAATGAAATGTAACTTAAATTAGCTGTCCTAGTGTATGCAATGTAACATGAAATGCCACAAGATGACGATGACAGGTGAATTTGTTTCAACGTGTTACGTCTCATATTATCTTTCTCCAATCTATGAGCCATCGTCGCCCGAATATGCGATCGTCGGAATCATTTGTCACTCATTTTTTAGGGTTCCGTAGTTCCGACAAGGAACCCTTATAGTTTCGTCATGTCCGTCTGTCTGTCCGAGGTTTTGCTAAGAGACCGTTAGTACTAGAAAGCTGGAATTTTGTAGGAGTGCGTATATCAATTACGCCGACAAAGTGGTAAAATAAAATTTTGGAAAATATTTTATTTAGGGTAGCTCCCCAACATGTAAAGTGGGGATGAATATTTTTTTCGTCGTCTACCCCATCGTGTGGGGTATCGTTGAATAGGTCTTCTAAAATTACTTGGGGGTTGCTAAAATGATTTTTCGATAATGCTCCATTTACGAAATATTAAACTTTAAAGTGCAAATTTTTGTTCCAGTAGGGCGTCCCGATCTAAAACCTAAACTGCTGGCTTGAAAAATCTGGAAAAATTCAAGATGATAGTGCATTTCATGAACTTTAAAAGAAAACTATAGCGGTTAAGATAACTTTATTAGTTTAGCGGTAATACTTATATATTACCGCTAAACTAATAGCGTTGAACTTGGGTGTTGGATAATTTTGTACCAAATACAAAATCCTTAGCATTAATCCTTTAAAGTGACTAAGATGAAGTAGTTTCTTGTTTATAATGGGTAAAGACTTGCATTGAAAAACAAAATATGAAAAAAAAAATTATTTTTATTTTTATTTGTTTTTATATTCAGAATAAAGAACAACAGAATCGTACTACATTGTGATAACGGGCTACTACGGAACCCTACACTGTGCCTGGCCCGACAAGCATTTGGCCGGTTTTTTGGTATACCGAAAGGCGCCTCCGTTGGCGCGACGTGTTCAGGTTCGTCGAACAAAATTAACTCAACGGTAGCTTATATTAGGACACAGAGTCATTTACTCGCCATATTCACAGCTTTCTAAACATATGCAAAGACTAGCAATTCACGAATTAGCCCAATCAATTGCTTATCCACACTAAATTCTATGCAACGACAAACCGCCACGAATGGCCTGTTTCAGTTTCAATTTCAGTTTGAACTTATACATGTTTAACTTAGTGGTAACGAGCTAATTTGTACAAAAGTCAAACTTGATAGAAAAGGTCAAATTAAAAAAACCATTAGTAGTAGTTCTCAAGGGGGTCGCCCTTGAGAACTACTACTAATTAGTGCAAAGTAACTCGAACCAAAAAAGATTTCTTAAAAATTCTGTCTCAATCAGATAGTGATGATGCGAAGATTCTGTTCAGGTTCTTGGCCAAGTACCTATAATCCGTAGCAGTGTCATCAGGGTATGATGGAACTGCCATACCTATCGCGATTATAAAAGTCCCTAATAAAAAAAGGAGAAAACAAAGTGCGAGTCTTCCATCAATATTACAGTTACTCAATCCTTAGTTATGCCAACTTACTGAGGAACAGTGACCCCAATTCTTCTCATGGATGTGTAGTGGTATCTACAACGTCACATGCGAACAACGCGTCCTACTGACGTGTCACGCAAATCCTGCATCGCGCAAGCAGAGTTTACTGCGCAGCTAGCATAGATACAACGACCCGACATGAATCATCGGGCAGTTGCCCGCCAGACACAACACCCGTCTGGTCGGAGGATCCTCCCTTTTCTATGGAAGTTGAGTGAACTTTACACTCTGTTCCTCATACCTCTATAGATGTTTATTTAATGAAAGAAAGAAAACCAGAAGGATAGCATAACATAATCAGCCTATAATGTTCCCATTGCTGGGAAACAGGCCTCTTCTCTGTTAGAGGGGGACCACGCGCGCACATTGTGGCTTGGTAGATGCCACATGTCTTAAAATTTTTGGTCCTAGGTTATGCTGGTTTCCACAGGGTGTTTTCTTTCTCGTTATGAGAACAGTGATGATAAAATAAGTTACACAAAGTAAAGTTCCTGCCTGGGTTTGAACCCCATGACCTCACAACTACGACTCGTACGTCGGGGCCGACACTACTGGGCCGCCGCTGCTGTCAGTATGTTATTAATACCGAAGGATATTACGTGGATGTACTATGGGTATACCTCTGCTTAACCTCTCGGGCATTAGCGGCGTGATATGTGATATTGTGCTACTTAATAACAAACAGATAAATAATAATCAGTATGCTTTGATACGCTGTGCAGTTATTTTTAGGGTACCGTACCAAAATGGTAAAACGGAACCCTTATGGTGAGACTCAGTCTGTCTGTCTGTCACAGCTGGATATCTCAAGAACTACTGTAATGGAAGGACTTATACCTTTTTATAATATACTATCTGACCCGGCGAACTTCGTACCGCCATCGAAATCAGTCAATCCGTTCTCGAGATGTCATCAAAAAAGCCGTTCCATTCAAAATGTGTGGAAAATGAATTAATAATAATAATAATGCCCTGTTCCTGATACCGGTGGACTAATATTTTTTTATATTTTTAAATGTTTTTATATTTTTTTATACTAATATTTAAAAATATAATTTATATGTATTTAGCTTAATAAAGGAAATATAATAATAATTTATTTCCAAAAACTTAGTAAGTACTACTTTACAATGGCAATGTGGCAACAATTACAATTAAGTTAAAGAGATTAGCGTCTGTAGCCGAATTTCAGCCTCATTCTCCTCGAGTATTATAATACAAGAATAGTTGCCAAGCAAAAGAGGCATATATAATTTAATCAGTAGGTACTACAGAAAAATAGTTCAAAAGTAATCTAGATAAGTAATATTATTGTTTTTTTTCGTAAATTATTCCCATGTTTTTACCCGACTGCGGCGAAGCCCAAAAGGAGGGTTATGTGTTTGACCTGTATGTATGTATGTATGTATGTATGTATGTCCGTTTCTTTGTTCCCTCGTAACTTCTAAACGAATGAACGGATTTTGATAAATTATACGTCTTTAGATTTGTCTTGGTAGCGCGAGTGTCACTGGGTATATCAAAATTGAAAAATATAAAATGGCCGATTTTTGGCGCAATATTATGTCTTGAAAAAAAATTATTTTTCTCCAAACTTATCGAGTGGGGTATCAAAATAAAGGGTTTTTAAAGATGATTATTATAGTTATTCTGCTATTCGAGACGGACACGAAACCAACAAATCTAAGATCATAAAAATCCCTCCCGCCGTTCTTGTGTGTTTAAATGGTGTAACCAGACTTTGTTTTATAGGTATTACTAGCTGCTGCCCGCGACGTCGTCTGCGTGAAGGCTCTACAGCACCAAAAATACCTAAGATGCCAGTGTCGCTATAGCATTATAAGTAAACAACTTTTAAAATAGCATTAAAATATAATTTTTTTTTGCAAGCGAAGCAAGTGAACAGAGTTATATGGGAATCCTGCTGAGTTCAGTCATAATATGTGACTGAAGGAAATAGAGAAAATAATGCAGGAATACATTCCAGGACACAAAAGAGAAAAAATACGTACAAAGGTATCATATCTTACAACAGTTCCCTATAAACTACGTTGGTAGTTATGCTGCCAGGAACCAAAATGTAAAGAGAGTCAGGACTGGTGACGCGGGAGCAAGCGACGTACAGTTGCCCGTGTGAGATGCAATTCGTCCTGAGGTCGACACCCGCTGCCATCAGTGTCTGCCCCTGCGACTTATTGATGGTCATCGCGAACACTCACGGGGAACTGTACGCGCTTGAACTGGAACGGGAAGTTATGAGGTATGAGAGGAATGCGTGGTATAAATACTGCCTCGCCGACGCCACAACCCGGAAGAATTTCGGCCTCAATGGTGTGTCTGTGGAGCGAGATGATTTTAAGGCGGGTCCCGTTACACAACTTCGGAGGTAGGAGATAGGTTCCGAAGAAGCATAATCGGGACACCGACCTTCAGCTTGATGGTATGCGCTGGAAGTCCACTTGCTGACAGGGAGTTCAGAAATTCCACGGGATAATGTGTGGCGTCATCTTGCTCGACAACAGTGTTTATCGAGGTGTAGACCACTTCATTCCCCTCGATTTCCGAGAGAATGCATTCGTTAATTGCTGCAGCCTGATCATTTTTGGGCGTCAAAATGGCCCGCTCACACACCCAAGAATTCTGCTGGTGCGGTATGCGACTGATGTCCCCGTACACACAGCGAATGAGTTCTTCTAAGCTGGAAGCACCACCTGTCCACCTCTCTTTTCTGGTAGAGTGCCTTCGCCAAGACTTAGAAGGACATCGGAGAATTCTTGAGCACGTGCATTGCCGCCGAGCCGAGCTCTCATATTAATGGTCAAGCGCAGCGTACGAACTCGTGACCACAACGAAGATCATTTCAACGAAGCATTCACCTCGTCAGCCCTCGATCCCCGCGTCACCACGGGAAGCGTTTGCCGGAAATCGCCACTGAACAGAACTGTGACACCACCCATCAAATGTCGTTTCTGCGGATGTCCCGCAGGGTTCTGTCCACGGCCTCAACTGCCTTCCTATTGGCCATCGTACACTCATCCCATACGATCAGAGAGCAATCCTTGAGCACGTGTCCCTTATCGCTGGTACGTGACACACCACAAACAGGCGTTTCGGTGCTCTCTAAACCGATGGGAATTTTAAACATGGCATGTGCTGTCTTGCCACCCGGAAGCAGTGTGGCAACGATTCCCGACGACGCTACAGCAATAGCAATTTGGCCTTGCCTCCTGACCTCTGCAAGTATGCCAGTGGTAACAAATGTTTTTCCTGTTCCACCAGGAGCATCTAAGAAAACATTTTACCCTGGTTCTGCCCAACGCTTTCAAGGACGGTGTCATCAATTTGTTTTTGGTCTGAAGAGAACAAAGCGACATGGTCATTTCGTATGGTGGTCATTTTGCCTGGGTCGTAATTTGTCTCAGCGTTATACTCCCGATTTCCATGGTCTTGATGCAGTGATGATTGGGCAGCCGGTAACCCATATTCGATCAGTGGATTGCCGCCGATAGAAATGACCACATCTTGAAGTGAACTGAGACAGGTGTTCAGCACGCGTTCATCAGTTACTTCGACTTCGTCTCCAGTAACACGCCTCAAAGCTCGTAGAAAATCTTCAGACAGATGATGGCGATACTTCTCCCACAAAGCTACCGGGTTCGCGACTCCACAATACACCAAGATGACGGCAAACAGATGACGCATGCGGCCGGGACTGTCACTGACACTCGCCTCCGCGAGGGTGTCATCCCAATTTTGGTCACCGACGAGAAGGTGACGTGCTATAATGCTATTTTAAAAGTTGTTTACTTATAATGCTATAGCGACACTGGCATCTTAGGTATTTTTGGTGCTGTAGAGCCTTCGCGCAGACGACGTCGCGGGCAGCAGCTAATTAGGTATACGACATGAAAATATATTAATTACCAAGCAATAATCACACAGATAAATACCGAACAAAAGTATTAACAGTCAATGTTTATTTTGTACTCATCATCATCATCATCATTTCAGCCGAAAGACGTCCACTGCTGGACATAGGCCTCCCCCAAAAGGGGGGGGGGGGAGTTTGCCATAATCGTCACGCTTGGCAGGCGGGTTGGCGATCGCAGTATGGTATGATAGTGGAATGCATAGAGAACGCTGCTGCCCATTCTCCGGTACGCCCCTTAGTCGCCTTTTACGACACCCACGGGAAGTATGGGGTGGTGCTATTCTTTAAGTCCGGCACCACACAGACATTTGTGTATTTTGTACTAACAACATGAAATTGATGAAAAAATGGTCATCATCAATGAACATAACTTTTTGTAATACTTAACACCGCATTTTTATTAAATTGTCTTCCTCAACTCTGCTCAAGATTTTGAGGGTTTTGTTGGAACTTGAATTTGTCAAAACGAACTATACGATACAACTTTTATGAAGAAAATGCACACTACCATCTATGAATTTTAAAAATAACTAACTACCAACCTCGCCAACATGATCAAATTTAAATTATTAATTTCCAAAAAGTGTTATGTAACTTGATTTGATTTTTATGAAATCTCATAGATGGCGCTGCTTCAAAGTTGTCTGTATACTACTAACATTCATTAAACTATTTTTCTCGGTCCAAGTTACTTAAATGGCTTAGTTTTTATAGTGTAAAGCTAGATAATAGCATGGCTTACTCAAAAACAACATTTAAATATGCGTCGTTAGATTACACGCTGTCACAGAATGCGTAAGAAAAATAAAGATTCACAGCTCCTCCCCCGTAGGTGATAGCGTGATAATATGTAGCCTATATGTTGACCCGACCTCTTAGTAATATTCATGCAAAATTTGAAGTAAATCTATGCAGTACTTTTTGAGTTTACCCCGGACATACATACAGACAAACAGACAAACAGACAAACAGACAAAAATTCTAAAAACTATATTTTTGGCTTCGGTATCGATTGTAGATCACGCCCCAAGTATTCTTTTAAAAAAATATTCAATGTACAGTTTTGACTTTCCTACGATTTTATTATATGTATATAGATAATATATAGATTTATTAAGAGATATATCTTTTAAATATTTCATACTTTACTAATATGGTATAATAACACTAAGATACACTTGATAAATAATCAAACTTAGGTACATGATAATTCTAGTTTGAGATGCAACCTGTGACGACGCCCTCACCATGGCCTCAGTTCTCCCTCAACTCAAACAATGCTTGAAACTTATTTCAAACAATGAAATGGCTTTAAAATAGTTTTAAGTAATGCTTGGGTGTTGAGTTAGGTTATGTAATACAGGCCTAAACTATTAGGATCTTAATGCAGGTGGCATACACGGTAACAAAAGCAGAGAGAGGGCTCACCGTGCCTGCACACAAACTTTTGCACTATAATATCTCCCGCGTCCATAGGTATTGACTAGCCACCGCTGCACCGTTGAGATTTAACGCCATGGCCGAATTCGATCTGGAAGACTATTATTATTAACAAGAGTACGACGCATCGTAATTCATCATTGATGCTGCCTTCCTAACCGACCTCTGCTCTCATTGCAGGACAAGTCATGGTGTTCATCGCAGTCAATAACTACACCGCTGTCAACATCTACAATGTCTCTAGTACATATTCCAGGGACCTGAATCTACTAACTTACAAACGTTGCAATAGTCTTGCCATTGTGAGTTGTGACAGATTTTGTTTGGCAAATCAAAAGTCTAAATTAAAGAATAATAATTAAAGAAAGAATTCAAAATTAAAGTAAATGGGCTGATGTTAATTGTTAATAGCCATTGGCCTGTGCAATAACAAGGAAAGGCTAGGCAGATGATGAGTGGATAGCCACTCATCATCTGCAGAGCCTTTTCCCAACTATCATTATCATTAACAGTCGTTACGGGTAGGCAGAAGCCCAAAAGTTTGATAACTAGTCCAACCTAGGGAGGCTAGGCTCCCAACTAAGTTGGGGTCAGCTTTCGTCTAACCGGATGCGTATGAATACCAGTATTTTACATGGAACGACTGCCTATCTGACCTCCACAAACAAGTTACTGAGTAATACGATACCCCTTGGTAAGACTAGTTGTCAGACTTTCGGGCTTCTGACTATCCGAAACGACTGTCAAAGATCCACGAATGACAGCCGGGACCAACGGCTTAACGAGCTTTCCGAGGCACGGAGGGGTCACGGTATGTAAAGATGGTCACCCATCCACAGACGAACCGCGGCAAGCTTAGCTTAACCTGATCGATCGACCTGTGCAGCTGTTACTATTTAGCCACGAGCACTTTGATTAATTGATGGCCTATCCACTACACTTCTGGAACGCAACACTGGGACTTGGGACCCCGTCTACAAAGAACAAGCAAAAATGAAATAAAATACCTAAATCAGGGCACGTTATATTCATAAAATTACAGGCATGATACGAGACGATACGAGGTCGATTCACTCAGTACGATATAAAATCTACAAATGGTAATTTCAGAAGCGGTATTATTCATGCGGCTGCAATGAATCTCGAATCAGCGAGCGGTGCTATTCTGTAATAGTGTCAATTCCTAGCAAAAACAAACTCACTTCACCTAAGTTTTCACGGTGAGATATTTACAGAACCGACCGGCTGTATTGTATTATACTTTCAGCGGGGTAATTGCGTCCAACACGATCAGTAGGAATGGCTTTCGTTTTGACAGGTTTACTTTACGTTGTTGAGCCAAATTTTTCTAGCAAGCAATGGATTAGCAATATCCTTCAAAATTATTCAGATTGTAATTGATGTGTGTTACGCAATAAGGGCGCAGGTTGCTGTCGGCGCGAAATACAGGCCGTGTGAAGCGACCTTTATCTATCTATATAAATAAAAAGAAAAGTCCTGACTGACTGACTCATCGACGCCCAGCCCAAACCTTGAACCTAGAGAGCTGAAATTTTGCATAGAAGTTCCCTTTATAATACATCAGGACTATTCAGCTCAACCATTTTGAAGGGAGCTAAATGATTCAACACATACGCCACCGTCAGCGAGACATTTTTTTTTTTGTAATTTATTTAAAGATATTCAAAATACAGAGGTGTAACTTAAATCTGAACTCGCCAAACTTTTACGTTTGATGGCGAGAGGCGCTCTTTTACATAACAATGCACCACCTTATTACTACATACCTACTGCTTATAATTAATCTTATACAATGTAATCTGTCTTCGCGATTTAATTGCCAAAAATGTAAACAAATATAAGTTTATGGAAAAGTAACTTTAAACCCTACACAGTAAAGTTCAGTTTACAATACAACTTCAAACATTTTATAACTTTTTCAAAAGTGCTAGTCACTCTGAGATTAACTTAATTACCATTTAAATACAGTTGGTATATGTTTAACTTGAAATAATATTAATTTGAAACATAAGTTTGAATAGATCTTATTTAGTTACTAGCTGCTGCCCGCGACGTCGTCTGCGTGAAGGCTCTACAGCACCAAAAATACCTAAGATGCCAGTGTCGCTATAGTATTATAAGTAAACAACTTTTAAAATAGCATTAAAATATAATTTTTTTTGCAAGCGAAGCAAGTGAACAGAGTTATATGGGAATCCTGCTGAGTTCAGTCATAATATGTGACTGAAGGAAATAGAGAAAATAATGCAGGAATACATTCCAGGACACAAAAGAGAAAAAATACGTACAAAGGTATCATATCTTACAACAGTTCCCTATAAACTACGTTGGTAGTTATGCTGCCAGGAGCCAAAATGTAAAGAGAGTCAGGACTGGTGACGCGGGAGCAAGCGACGTACAGTTGCCCGTGTGAGATGCAATTCGTCCTGATGTCGACACCCGCTGCCATCAGTGTCTGCCCCTGCGACTTATTGATGGTCATCGCGAACACTCACGGAGAACTGTACGCGCTTGAACTGGAACGGGAAGTTATGAGGTATGCGAGGAATGCGTGGTATAAATACTGCCTCGCCGACGCCACAACCCGGAAGAATTTCCGCCTCAATGGTGTGTCTGTGGAGCGAGATGATTTTTCGGAGGTAGGAGATAGGTTCCGAAGAAGCATAATCGGGACACCGACCTTCAGCTTGAATGTATGCGCTGGAAGTCCACTTGCTGACAGGGAGTTCAGAAATTCCACGGGATAATGTGTGGCGTCATCTTGCTCGACAACAGTGTTTATCGAGGTGTAGACCACTTCATTCCCCTCGATTTCCGAGAGAATGCATTCGTTAATTGCTGCAGCCTGATAATTTTTGGGCGTCAAAATGGCCCGCTTACACACCCAAGAATTCTGCTGGTGCGGTATACGACTGATGTCCCCGTACACACAGCGAATGAGTTCTTCTAAGCTGGAAGCACCACCTGTCCACCTCTCTCTTCTGGTAGAGTGCCTTCGCCAAGACTTAGAAGGACATCGGAGAATTCTTGAGCACGTGCATTGCCGCCGAGCCGAGCTCTCATATTAATGGTCAAGCGCAGCGTACGAACTCGTGACCACAACGAAGATCGTTTCAACGAAGCATTCACCTCGTCAGCCCTCGATCCCCGCGTCACCACGGGAAGCGTTTGCCGGAAATCGCCACTGAACAGAACTGTGACACCACCCATCAAATGTCGTTCCTGCGGATGTCCTGCAGGGTTCTGTCCACGGCCTCAACTGCCTTCCTATTGGCCATCGTACACTCATCCCATACGATCAGAGAGCAATCCTTGAGCACGTATCCCTTATCGCTGGTACGTGACACACCACAAACAGGCGTTTCGGTGCTCTCTAAACCGATGGGAATTTTAAACATGGCATTTGCTGACTTGCCACCCGGAAGCAGTGTGGCAGCGATTCCCGACGACGCTACAGCAATAGCAATTTGGCCTTGCCTCCTGACCTCTGCAAGTATGCCAGTGGTAACAAATGTTTTTCCTGTTCCACCAGGAGCATCTAAGAAAAACATTTTACCCTGGTTCTGCCCAACGCTTTCAAGGACGGTGTCATCAATTTGTTTTTGGTCTGAAGAGAACAAAGCGACATGGTCATTTCGTATGGTGGTCATTTTGCCCGGGTCGTAATTTGTCTCAGCGTTATACTCCCGATTTCCATGGTCTTGATGCAGTGATGATTGGGCAGCCGGTAACCCATATTCGATCAGTGGATTGCCGCCGATAGAAATGACCACATCTTGAAGTGAACTGAGACAGGTGTTCAGCACGCGTTCATCAGTTACTTCGACTTCGTCTCCAGTAGCACGCCTCAAAGCTCGTAGAAAATCTTCAGACAGATGATGGCGATACTTCTCCCACAAAGCTACCGGGTTCGCGACTCCACAATACACCAAGATGACGGCAAACAGATGACGCATGCGGCTGGGACTGTCACTGACACTCGCCTCCGCGAGGGTGTCATCCCAATTTTGGTCACCGACGAGAAGGTGACGTGCTATAATGCTATTTTAAAAGTTGTTTACTTATAATGCTATAGCGACACTGGCATCTTAGGTATTTTTGGTGCTGTAGAGCCTTCGCGCAGACGACGTCGCGGGCAGCAGCTAATTAGGTATACGACGTGAAAATATATTAATTACCAAGCAATAATCACACAGATAAATACCGAACAAAAGTATTAACAGTCAATGTTTATTTTGTACTCATCATCATCATCATCATTTCAGCCGAAAGACGTCCCGTCGATGGCAAACGATGGCGTCGATGGCGACGATGGCAAACTCCCCCCCCCGTCGTCGACGGGGGGGGGAGTTTGCCATAATCGTCACGCTTGGCAGGCGGGTTGGCGATCGCAGTATGGTATGATAGTGGAATGCATAGAGAACGCTGCTGCCCATTCTCTGGTACGCCCCTTAGTCGCCTTTTACGACACCTACGGGAAGTATGGGGTGGTGCTATTCTTTAAGTCCGGCACCACACAGACATTTGTGTATTTTGTACTAACAACATGAAATTGATGAAAAAATGGTCATCATCAATGAACATAACTTTTTGTAATACTTAACACCGCATTTTTATTAAATTGTCTTCCTCAGCTCTGCTCAAGATTTTGAGGGTTTTGTTGGAACTTGAATTTGTCAAAACGAACTATACGATACAACTTTTATGAAGAAAATGCACACTACCATCTATGAATTTTAAGAATAACTAACTACCAACCTCGCCAACATGATCAAATTTAAATTATTAATTTCCAAAAAGTGTTATATAACTTGATTTGATTTTTATGAAATCTCATAGATGGCGCTGCTTCAAAATTGTCTGTATACTACTAACATTCATTAAACTATTTTTCTCGGTCCAAGTTACTTAAATGGCTTAGTTTTTATAGTGTAAAGCTAGATAATAGCATGGCTTACTCAAAAACAACATTTAAATATGCGTCGTTAGATTACACGCTGTCACAGAATGCGTAGGAAAAATACAGATTCACAGCTCCTCCCCCGTAGGTGATAGCGTGATAATATGTAGCCTATATGTTGACCCGACCTCTTAGTAATATTCATGCAAAATTTGAAGTAAATCCATGCAGTACTTTTTGAGTTTATCCCGGACATACATACAGACAAACAGACAAACAGACAAACAGACAAAAATTCTAAAAACTATATTTTTGGCTTCGGTATCGATTGTAGATCACGCCCCAAGTATTCTTTTTAAAAAATATTCAATGTACAGTTTTGACTTTCCTACGATTTTATTATATGTATAGATGATTGCTATCCTGTATAATGTTTTTCAATTTCGTTTTAGTGATCCTTTGCTAAATTTTACTTTTTCTCTTAATAAATCTATTTTGTTAAACACTAGGTACCAAATACTTAGATGTTCTCTTACCATAATAGTTTGTTATCTTTGGTTCAACCAGTTTCTCTCGAACCCTACGTGTGTTGTACTTATTTTTGACATTAACTTTCATCATTATAATAATTTTCCAGTCCTACCAAATAATCAACTTTTTTATCAATGGGTATAATTTTACAGATGGGATATAACTTATCATACTTTTTGTTGCACTTGTCTTTAACATTTTTACTGACTAGAAACTTTATTAGTCTTATTTGTATGTCTTTAACATATCTTAAATATGTAATAAAGGTTCTCCCGTACACAAGGAGTCCATAGCTTTTCAGCGAATTGGCAAGTCTTAGCGTCTGCTTGTTCAATACATGTTTTAAGTGGTAAAACTTACTTAGCACCGATCTTAGCCTATTACAGATGTCATTTACGTGTAATCTCCAGTTAAAGTTCTTTTCTATTTTGGTAAACCTAAATATTTAAATTTATCTACGTAGGTACTCCAATTTTGCACAGTTACAATTACATTTATTTCTATGCAAACATTCGTATGTATGTCCTATCACTGTGAGATACTTATCACTATCACTTGTGTGAGCATGACATACTATCAGCCGCCAGGGCACATTCAAGTCAATAACAGACATATTACCCGGTAAATGGTACAGACGCCAGCACATCAAACTACTACAATCTGTCAAATTTCTTTAATAGATTTACAACTTTAACGCATAAGGTTCAAAGTTAATTGGAAAAATTAGACAGTTTCGGGTAGCTTCATGTGCTTGCGTTTGTACATAGGGTAGGTATAGTACATACATATAACTCACATCTGTGCTATGCAATTATACAATACAAATGAAATTGAGATTACACAATGCAAAGATAGTCTTACAATCTTCAGCAGCTCCAACAGTATTTTCAAGTATTAGTCAATTAGTTGTGGTTGTGGAGCAGGACTAGCTTTGAACCAGGCATTTTTATCAGCGATGTAATCCTGTACTTATAATATGCCTGACTTCATAGTGTGCGTTTTATACAAGACTTGAATTTTGTCACACAGTGCACCTTTCGATGTAACCTTCCCGCTTTAATATTCGGCCGCCATTTTAAAAACCCCTAGTCACATTTAAATTGCGTTCTAAATCATCGTAATGTACTTCTTGTACGGTCAATGGTGTAAGCGAGAGCGACTATTAATTAATATTTTTATTCAGTCACGCCCGGCCCGCCTTTCTCCACACTAAGAAATTAAATAAGAAAATAATTTTCCTTCTGAAAACATAGGGCAGTACAGAGAGCGCAATTATTTAAAGTATTCTATGAAATTTTTAAGCAACTTATCCTTCGGAGTTTCTGTTTCCAGCTGTTTCAATATTAACATTTGACTTTTTAAACTACCCCCGCGTTGTGTATCTACTTAGGCTAGAACGCTGGGAGTATTATTTTAAGCAATGTGGTGACATCACTGCAGAATGTATTATTTACTGCTTTTACATTTTTAAACGCATTGACTTCAGTTAAATAGTGTTTATTTATTCGAGAAAATGGAAATTCTGAGTAAATATGACTTACTATACGCAGTTAAGTGTAATTATGTATTTTTCTATCTTTACATTGCCAATATCCCACAGTGGCCGTTTTTTGGCCGATATGATGAATGCATACGCATACAGCACAGCTTATCATCTACATAATGATCTGACCGTTGCAACGTAATTGTATAGCCTTTAAATGAGACTGACCTCTGAGTTTGTTGCGGTATTTCTTCTCAGAGAAGTCGGCTAGATAACACCGACCAATGGAGATAACAGTGTTATTTTAGCCAATTTACAAAACAAATATAATTTACAGCTGATGATACAGTGCTGTTTGGACTGTATTCAAACTACAAAATTTTACTAGGTAAATACACAGATTCCCGTTTCCCAATTAATTCTAAACAATTATTTCACTGTACACTGCATATTATTTATTACTTAATAAATTAGCAAAACATGTTTCCTCAAAATGTAAATTAATATATTTTTATACCTCCGCATGCTTTTATGCAAATGAAAATGTTTCTAAGACATTTTTCCGCGAGGCAAATAAAAATATACCTGACTTTTATTATAATTTGATAGCGGTACCAACAATAAATTCTGCAAGGATGATTAATTCCTGTTGTTGCCGAGTACCTCCACTTAAATTTTCCGCGACTTTCAATATTTTCAATCGAAAATTCATTTTACAATATGCAAGCTTCGAACCTCCTAGACAGGCTTTGTAGTTTGTAGTGCAGCTGCTGCAAGAAATATAGATTTATTCTCACGTCTTAAGTATTATTATGCGCATACACAAAGAACTTTGAATCACAAAAGATTTCAAAATGAATGTGCTTAATAGCCTGTCTCGCACAACTAAGTAAAAACAATTACTAGCAAGCAAGTAGGCAAAAAGTCGCATCTTAAGCTTTACACAATTTGTAGGTAAAATGTTATGAAATGTTCCGGAGCACAGTTGTGCAGACTACTCTAAATGATAATTTAATTTAGTCTTTATGCAGTCTGACTGTCACACCGGTTACCTAATTGTTTGCATTTAAATTGTTGGTATTTATTCAAATTAGCTGATTGTTTTGACTTTGGTCCAGTAAGATAAAATAACTCAGTTCTTCCTTTTACAATAAGAAGGTATGTTGAGGACTGTTTTGGGATGTTATAGTGTGATGTATAATTATAATCATCATTTGACTACAAATGTCTAGGATGTGGTGGAGGGCGGGCGTTTTGGGCTTCTGTCTTATGCACGGATATCTTATGTAATTTTGACGTTCGAAAAGTGCTGATTCTCAGCCTAATTTGAATAAATGACTTTTGATTTTAGATTTATCATAACCGTTTTCCTCAGGCATTCGTCTTGAACAAGTGAGGTGATCAATGCTCCTGCCTTCTCTGTATGAGAAGAGGTCTTTGTCCTGCAGTGGGACAATTATAAGCTGGTTTTATAATATACTAGCTGCGCCCTGCGGTTTCACCCGCATAAGTTTCGATTCCGTAGGAATATCGGGATAAAAAGTAGCCTATATGTTAATCCAGGGTGTCAACTACCTTCATACAAAATTTTGTAAAAATTGGTCCATCCGTTTGAGCGTGAAGAAGTAACAAACATATAAACACACACACTCACAAACTTTCGCCTTACAATATTAGTGTGATTATACTGCTAAACTAAAAGAAAAATGTTATTAACGATTTTCCCGAATTTAACAATTTAATTATCTTTTCTCATCTTCCCAACATTTAGGTACGCGTATTATTCTAATGATCTATTGATTCGCTTTAATTAATTAGGTATATGTGTTATCAATTGTATCGAGTCACTCTAAATAGCTGCGAAGGCCGTAAATACCCCCCAACATGATATTAATATAGCATCGTAGTACTGCTTGTAGGTACGTAGGGAGATCATCGATTAACTATCAACTTAATTGATGCTATTCATCACTACTACTGTCTCGCCAACACATTCATCTTCCTAAATTCTAACATAGGGCTGGCAAACGCTCTCGTATCTTTGACTATTTGAATAATATTGTATTATATGAACTTGCATCTACATATCTGGGCAATTGAACGCTTCATACTTGTAAGCAGTTAGTTCTTTTTACCGACTTCACAAAAAGGAGGAGGTACTATGTTCGGATGTTTGTGTTTTTTTTTTGTATGTGTTTTCATCGAATACTCCGCCAATTGTCGACGGATTTTCAAAATTCTTTTTTTGTTCGAAAGTAGATAGTTCTGAGGTGGTCCCACTGTGTCACCAAGTTAGGATCTGATGATGGGATCTTAGAGAAATCGAGGGTAACCCTCAAATTTTATAGGCTCACTTATTGTTTTTCGCATATTTTATGAAGTATCTTGTGTATTTGCGTATGGTTGTCACCATCTCAGGTAGCTGGGCTGATGATGGAAGGTACAACTCCTTAACAGTAAGAAGTTACTCGAACAGGCAAGGACAGTTTTAGTAAATTGTTTTGATGTTTGATAGGGCATTTGCCACATTTGGTCTTATGATCATCAAGTTATGACCTGATGCTGCAGTCAGGATAGTCTGCTGAGTACCTAACTCCTCGACAACTAACAGCAGATATATCGTGTTAAGGCTTATTGAAAAGGGCTCGATGTGTGGATAAACGTACTGTTAATGAGGAACACCGAAGTACATAGAGACCTGATGCTGAAGCCAGGAGCATCAGAAAAAGTAGAAACCTTGAAATTACAGCACCGTTGTCGTGTTTGGGCTCATTTTAAACAGGACTAAATTTTAAGTTCAATGCAATGTTGACATAAGTCTGGCCTGATGCTGCAGCCAGGATTATCAGCATAAAGTGAAATACTTTTGCGAGTTTTTCTTCTGTATAATTATCCTAACAAAGGTTGCCGGTAGTGGCTGGAAGAGAGAAGCGGAGGACCGTGAACGTTGGCGCAAACTTGGGGAGGTCTACGTCCAGCAGTGAACTGCAATAGGCTGATGATGATTTATAAAAGCCTCAATCGTTGCATTTCACGCAATCCCTTTTCGTCATGTGGTCTATTTAGCAATTTGGTAGGTTCCAAGTCGCATAATACAATGCCATCCAGCGTCTTTACACGTAAACTTGGCCCTTAGCAAAATTTTTCTTGCCTAAGTCTATTATTAAAGTAACTTGAGCATTTGCTCTCGGAAATTATGATTTTGTAAAGTGGAGCTGATGATGAAGACCACAAATGGCCATCGGAACTACTCAATGACAAATATTTCACGGGTTGCGATTCGATTACTTTAATATAGCTGCTAAGCAATTTATACTCGTTACAATGCGTATGGTGAAGTGGAGCTGATGGTGACTTCTCAATCAGCTCCAGTTCTCCTGGTTTTAACTAGGAGAACTTCTCAACAATTAACGTCCCTGCATCTGGAAAAGCAATATTTTGTAAAAGGTGATAAACAGTTGACATAAGCTATTATAACTTAGAAAAATTACAAACTGACCCGCTAAAAAGTGAAAAATAAAAACTTTTTTACAAAAAAAACAACCGACTTCCAAAAACACTATAAAGTGAAAAATAACTTTAATTTCGGAAGTCGGTGGCAATAAACTAAAATACAAATCCAAAGACACCGACTTCCGAAATTAAAGTTATTTTTCACTTTTTAGTGTTTTTGGAAGTCGGTTGTTTTTTTTTTGTAATAAAGTTTTTATAAAGAAATACTTTCCTTATAATAAAATTTCGACACTAATTTGCCAACTTCAAAACAAGTTCCTGTAGGTAGGTACCTATTCGTTTAATAATTTAACAAAACCCTCACCATCAAAAGTCTGGAGCATGTGAATATCACCGTGTCTCATGGAGCTCACTCTTGCCAACCCTAGTACAATAACAGCAATAAGAAACAAGAGGATTCCATTCTAATTACACAAACGACCGCCTAAATCAACTATGTAATGCCGAGCTTACACGAACCACACAAAAACATGGCGAGAGGTCACAGCGTGGGCCTGAGACGAAGGACCAAAAGTGGCTGAAGGACTATATTCATTTAATATATCGGAGGTGTCTCCGCGACAATTTAATAACATGCTAATGAGAAGCGAGCTGATGAGCTAGTGATTAGATTTCAATTTCTGAAGGTTTCACCAAAATGGTGGCCCTAAAGCGGTCGGGTGTTTAACGAGGAATTTTCGAGTGGTCGCAAATGTTACTTGATTTGAAGTGGCGTTGTTATCTTGTTTGTTGAGCAGACAGTTGAGCTTGAGGTATTTCGCTAGTAGTTATTTATCGTTGTTATGATGGCACTAAACTTTTCTATGAATTACCGTCTTTTTTAGTTATGTGTCCAGAATAGTTAGTGAGTGTTCTTACAAATTGTCTATTTTATGCTCTGCTTTAGATTAAACTGTTCTGTTTGTTTGTCTCTCACTTTATTAAGAGAATGACTCTGAGATTCCTTCCTAACTAATTCCTTTGCGGCTTGCAAGACAGTTTGCGGTCTGAGTAACTTGGTGATTCCTTGTTCAATAGTTTGGTTGCAGACCACTGTTTATCTTGAGTTCTAATCAAGGAGTCACGTCTGATGGAATTTGGTGGGATTTAATACGTTTGAAATTGATATTATCAGATAGGGAAACTTGTTTAGGCACATTGCAAACTCACTGTAACAGTCATACATTGTAATGAACAGTTATGCTAATCCTATGGGAATAATTAATTTCCTGACAACTGAAACCCGGAAAGAATTTCACGAACAACAAATAAACTTTTCACAAAAAAAAACCATCAAAATCTAACTGAACTAAAAATTAAATTCTACCCACATTATCAAACGTGAACAATTCGTTATAAAATCGGTTGCACAGTCCCCAGCGGCCGCAGTGGGCAACAGTGCTAATGAAAATAGAAATCAACTAATTAGTTTCAACTATTTTCAGCCGTTGGAAATTGTAGCCATTTGAAATACCTCGTAGATATAAACGAGCCACCGGCAACTTATTTAAGACTAGCTGTGCCCGCGACTTCGTCCGCGTGGAATAGTGACTTTTCGGGCAGCATATTTTGAATTACATATACCGTCTACAGACCGGGCATTTGCTGTCCGAACTCTCTGAGAACTCAGGCGAATTTCAGTGAAAGTCTCAGACTCTAGTGCTTGAGCTTCACGATCGGCAGTGAGACGTATTTCTCGTTCTTCCTGTGTTTCCTGAGACCGAACATTTGCTGTCCGAACCCTCTGAGAACTCAGACGAATTTCCCTATCAGTGAAAGTCTCAGACTCACGCGATAGTGTATGAGCTTCACGATCGGCAGTGAGACGTATTTCCCGTTCGTCCTGTGTCTCCTGGAATCGAGCATTTGTTGTCCGTACTCTCTGGGAGCTCAGGCGGATTTCCCTGACAGCAAAAGTCTCAGACTCACGCGATAGCGCGTGAGCTTCGCGATCGACAGATAAACGTGCCTTTCGTTGTTCCCCGTTTTCCCTATTTCGAGTTGTCATCATTCGAGAACGATTTGAACTCAGTCGAGATTCTCGCTGAGTCGAAGTTTCTGCAGCACGAAACCTAGCCTGGTGCAGAGAGCCTTTTGCCTCACAACCTTCCTCAGATTCCTGTGATCGAACTAATCTCATCCTTTTAGCATTTCTGCTACATTGGGAGAGGTTGGATCTTCTTCGAGGCATTCTTACAATAAAATAGTACTTACTACTTAACACACAGTTATTTAGTAAACACGTACTATCGTAAACAATTAAATTATAAATACTTACAGATTATTATACAGTCTAAAATTATCACAGTTTAAGTAATAAGTGTTAAGACGTGTAAACCAAACGTCATTATCATCATCATTTCAGCCGATAGACAAAACCCTAAATAAAAATTAAGATAAGTAAATACCCAATAATCAAGGAAAGAACCGCCTAACCTATACCAAATACTTACAAAATTTTAAAGAAAATTAAGAAAAAGAACCTAACCTACAAACCCTAAAATATAAATAAATGAAATATGCAAACAGTCAGTATTCAAGTGAATCGCAATAATCGAATCCCACCAAAAACATATAGGTAATGTTGAAAAAGAAGGCCAACTTCCTTACTTCATGTAGATGTTTGACCAGCAAAAGAGTTGAAATCGAAACCAACGCCAAGTTTTAAACCATTTTCTTTGCACCGGCCTTATTTTGCAATTCTGTTGTAAGTAATTTGTGTTTGAAACTTTTTAGATATCAATACAATAATATTGTTCCATTTACACTTGGCGGGTTTTCGTTGTGTTATAGTTATTTTTCATGCATATTATGTTATGGTTTTCTGAAAACCCGCCAAGTTTAAATGGAACAATATTATTGTATTGATATCTAAAAAGTTTCAAACACAAATTACTTACAACAGAATTGCAAAATAAGGCCGGTGCAAAGAAAATGGTTTAAAACTTGGCGTTGGTTTCGATTTCAACTCTTTTGCTGGTCAAACATCTACATGAAGTAAGGAAGTTGGCCTTCTTTTTCAACATTACCTATATGTTTTTGGTGGGATTTCATTTCTTTTTGCCAAGTGGGTAGATACACGTGTAGGATTAAATAGCCTAGGCTTTTTTTTTTTTGATAATTTAGATTTTTTATTATTTTTTCTCTTACGAGGTGTTTTTTTGGGTTCCGTACCCTAAGGGTAAAAACGGAACCCTATTACTAAGACTTCGCTGTCTGTGCATCTGTCCGTCTGTATGTCTGTCACCAGGCTGTATCCCAAGAAAAGCGATAGCTAGACAGTTGAAATTTTCACAAATTATGTATTTCTGTTGCCGCTATCACAACAAATACTAAAAACAAAATAAAATAAATATTTAAGGGGGGCTCCCATACAACTAACGCAATTTTTTTGCCCTTTTTTGCTCGATATCAAAAATGGCAACAGGTAGGCACTTGAAATATTGACAAAATACTCAGTTATATTTTAACTTTAATAATAAATAATAAAATTAAAATAAAATATATATTTAAGGGGGGCTCCCATACAACAGACATGTTTTTTTCGGCGTTTTTGCCTTGTGGTACGGAACCCTTCTTGTGCGAGTCGGACTCGCACTTGGCCAGTTTTTTAATAAATGATGAGCCCGCTGCAGTCTGAACAGCGGCAATGTTTGAACGTATTTTTTTTAATACGGAACACGGATTACAGAATGTGTGATAGCCGAACTCACACTTGACCGCATTTTTATTTTTACTTTAGCTTCGTGCAAAATTACAAGTTTCTAGGCCGACTATAAAAAAATTTAATACCTACGGAACCCTCTGTGCGCGAGCCAAACTACACACTTGACCGCTTTTAAATTTTTTCTTTTAGCTTCATGGTAATGTCCAGTTCCAGCTAGAAAAAAAATCATACGGGACCCTCTGCATGCGAGCCAAACTCACATTTGACCTCTTTTTAATTTTTCCTTTAGTTTCATGCTAATGTCTAGGTTCATGCTAAATTTCAAGTTTTTAGGCCGGTTAGAAGTTTCTCTTCGTGCCAAATTTCAAGTTTCTAGGCCGGCTAGAATAAAATATTAATATTGAACCCTCTATGCGCGAGCCAGACTCACACTTGACCATTTTTTTAATTTTTCCTTTAGTTTCATGCTAATGTCTAGCTTCGTGCCAAATTTCAAGTTTCTAGGCCGGTTAGAATAAAATATTAATATTGAACCCTCTACGCGCGAGCCAGACTCACACTTGACCATTTTTTTAATTTTTCCTTTAGTTTCATGCTAATGTCTAGCTTCGTGCCAAATTTCAAGTTTCTAGGCCTATTAGAAGTCCCTAAACATTTTGATTAACTCTAAGTGTAGTCAGTCAGTCAGTCAGTCAGTCAGTCAGTCAGTCAGTCAGTCAGTCAGTGCCACTTTAGCTATTTTGAAAAGTCCATAACTTTGAATCTATTAAAGCTACAGTTATGAAATTTGGTACTCAAACTAACAGCAGTCATGGTATTATGTATGTAAAGTTTGATTCGATTTCGTGTGGCAAATAGTTAGATACAGGGTGGTCAAAAGTAGCTCGAAGCGGTTCGGGTAAATAGTGCACGGTGTACGTGCGGCCACTTGCTGGAAATTGGCCTGCGCACTGCCGTGCGCTTCGATCCAACTATTCGCCTATACTCTCCAGGATACGTGCGTTCGCTACGAATAACTGAATCCTTATGGCAGCGGCGCGTTTTCTTTTGAAATGGTCATCTCGCAGTTCAACCTGAGGGGTTGTCGACTGCTTAACCTGGCTTTCCTGTGGATGCCTCAATAAATTAAGGCCTCCAGCCAGGGCATAATACACAACTTAACTACACAATATAAACTTAAAAACTAAGCGACTACACGCTAAGGGCACCCCCTGTGGGGTACGGACCTCGGCTTAGGGCGTCGCTGGGAGAGGGCAGCAAGGGACAGGCTGGATCGGAATTATGGCAGCGGCGCGGCTCTCAGCGCGCTTTATACAAGGTGTAACGGAAAGGGGGTATCAACCCTGAAGGAGGTGAATGTGCTCATGAAACTGAACAAATTTCCCCAAAGAACATAGGTCGAAAAATGAAAAAAATTTTGGACCTCCCATAGTAATAATAAATCATTGATGTGCTATTACTATGGGAGGTCCAAATTTTTTTTTTCATCTTCATTCACCTCCTTCAGGGTTGATACCCCCTTTCCGTTACACCTTGTATATATAGCCACGGACGCGCAGGCGCGAGGCGTTTACGTACTCTGATAGAATACCTTAACAAATGTTCGCCGTGATTCTTTAAATTGACATAACTTTTTTATTTATGAACCGATTGACATGAAATAAACACTAAATGTTAAGTGAAGCTTACTAAAATATATTAGTGAAAACCGCATCTAAATCGAATAAGCCGTTTCTGATATTAGCGTGCTTGTGCACGCTAATATCAGAAACGGCTTATTCGATTTAGATGCGGGTTTCTGTTTGTCTGCTGTGTTTGTACACAGCAGACAAACAGACAAACAGATAAACAGACAAAAAAAAAATTAATTAAATTTTCGGGTTCGGCATCGATATAATAACAACCCCTGCTACTTTTTAGGGTTCCGTAGTCAACTAGGAACCCTTATAGTTTCGCCATGTCTGTCCGTCCGTCCGTCTGTCTGTCTGTCCGTCCTCGCTTAATCTCTGTGACCGTTAGCACTAGAAAGCTGAAATTTTGTAGGAGTACCTACGTATATCAGTTACGCCGACAAAGTGGTAAGATAAAATTTTGGAAAATATTTTTGTTTAGGGTAGCTCCCCTACATGTGAAGTGGGGATGAATATTTTTTTCATCATCTACCCCATCGTGTGGGGTATCGTTGAATAGGTCTTCTAAAATGGCTTAGGGGTTGCTAAAACTATTTTTCGATTTAATGCTCCATTTACGAAATATTAAAGTTTAAAGTGCAAATTTTTGTTCCAGTAGGGCGTCCCCCCCCCTCTAAAAGCTAAACTACGGGCTTGAAAAATCTGGAAAAATTCTCGATGATAGCGCATTTCATGAACTTTAAAGGGAAAATATAGCGGTTAAGATATCTTTATTAGTTTAGCAGTAATAGTCATTGAACTTGGGTGTTGGATAATTTTGTACCAAATACAAAATCCTTAGCATTAATCCTTGAAAGTGACTAAGATAAAGTAGTTGCTTGTTTATAATGGGTAAATACTTGCATTGAAAACCAAAATATGTTTTTTTTTTACCTATTGAGAATAAAGAACAACAGAATCGTACTACATTGTGATAACGGGCTACTACGGAACCCTACACCACTGTGCGTGGCCCGACACGCACTTGGCCGGTTTTTTTTTAATATATTTCCATTGTACAGACACCACTTTTCTACAATTTTATTATATGTATAGATATAGGTCTGTACTGTTTGTTCTTTTTCTCGTTAACTTAGGTTAACTTGGTTGATTTGCATTGGTTAATTAAGTTAGTTCAATTAAGGATAACGTGAAGCTTAGTTGCGGTTTAACTTTACATCATGTTTTTCGCTTAGAAAACATTTTGACTTTATCCATCAGTATACATACAAGCGCTTGAAAAACGAATGAGGATAATGTTTTCACCGGGTGAATGTCGATCCCGTGGAAATATCGGGATGAAAAGTAGCCTATATGTTAATCTAGGGTGTCAGCTACCTCCACACAAAGTTTTGTAAAAAAAAAAGAAGTAACAAACATATAAACACACACACACACTCACAGACTCTCAAAATTTCGCCTGTATAATATACTAGCTGCGCCCCGCGGTTTCACCCGCGTAAATGTCGATCCCGTGGGAATATCGGGATAAAAAGTATCCTATATGTTAATCCAGGTTGTCAGGTAACTCCATACCAAATTTTATCCAAATTGGTCCAGCCGTTTGAGCGTGAAGAAGTAACAAACATATAAACACACACACACACACTCACACACACACTCACAAACTTTCGCCTTTATAATATTAGTGTGATTAGTGTGATGTGGATTATCTGTTGCCTCTAAAATTATGACTCGATGTCAGAAAACAGAATATAAAAAAAAAATGTAATACGAGTAAGTGATTGTGCCTTTTAATAAATATTCTCGTGGTCTGAAAGTAAGTACCCTTTGAAGGCTAATGAAGCAGTATGGCTGCTAGGGCTGCCTCGATCAATAACCTCACAGGGATACCACGCAACCTACTCCAGACATAATTTCAACATTCTTTATAGAAACTAAATCGACATTTTCATCTTTCCATATTAACAGTGACCTTGCAAACAGACACTCGCGTAGCTCTTATATTAAAAAAACCGGGCAAGAGCAAGTCGGACTCGCGCACCGAGGGTTCCGTACCATCATATGTTTTTAAATTTTCATCGGCGAAGCCTATATTTATTAGAGAATTTTAACACTGCGCACAGCGGTGTAGAATATTACAGTTTTAGGTCAGTGCCATCTCTTTACCGATAGTGGAACTAGTATAACTTTTGTTGATGATTTCTGAATAGGTGTGCTATATAGAAACACCGTTTTATTTTTCCTGTAATCTTTACATAAACTTTTATCACAGAATTATTTCAGATTTTTCTCTTTACAAACTTCGGAGATAAGGGGGGAACGGCATTTTTTTTTTTTCATCAGAAGTCGAAAAATTAACGGCTTAAACAAAAATAAAAAATGTTTGAGAATGTGCAAATTGCGCTCTTTCATATGATACCCCACATGCCCTAGTAGCCCTACTTCGAATTTTTCAGACGGTTTCAGACCCTGCTGCAAAAAAAAAATTCTTTCTTATTTGCAAAATAGTTTGGCAAACGTCATCTAAAACTATTCCAAATTTGAAGTTGATAGCATGAGTAGTTCTTGAGATATCCAGCTGTGACAAACAGACAGACTGAGTCTCACCATAAGGATTCCGTTTTACCATTTTGGTACGGAACCCTAAAAACAATAAGATTGAAATTCGCTTACCTCTCCAAATTTGGTCAGTCCATTGGCCACGGGTGCTTCGATAGAGGAGTCGGCCCTGAAAGGAAGGAATAAATGACGCAAAAAGGAAAACAAATATACAACAAAAAGGTACTTACATCGGTACATTATGTACAAAAAAGATAAGTTCGCCATTGTTCATTCGCAACGCTTTCTTTGGCAGTCGTCGTCTCACAAGATACTGAAGTGCAGAATTACCAAGATAACAAGCTCATGCACACATAAAAGAGGCAATATCAAACAAAGCCACAAACCAGGACCTGGGCGGGACTGCTCGCAACTGCAAGTGAGTCATATTTTCTTTAGTCACAGAATATTGTCTGCGGAAGGTTGTTATCGAGCACTGTCTTCAGTTGAATTTCTGTTTTATTTTCTTTATGTCATAGAGCATTAGTCTAACGGCTAGGGTTCTCAAAATAGTTGGCTGTTCTGTTAAGAATAGAGAAATGCTTAGTCCGTGCGTGCATGCAAGAGTTCAGTCAAATGTTCAAAGGACAGTATGACAGAGACAAAAATATGATAGACGAGTAAAAGTATTTGTACAAACCTTCTTACAGAATTAAATCATTTATCATTTATGTATACACATAAAGACCCTATAATGTCCCACTGGTGAAACACAGGTTTCCTCGCTGTGGCTGTAATTCACAACGCGGGCCCCCGGCGGAGGCGGGCGACGGTTGGTGGATATCAAAATATTACCTAAATTGAACATTTGTTTCGTCGTTCAGCCGATAGACGTCCACTGCTGGACATAGGCCTCCCCCAATTTTGGGAGGTTTTGCCATAATCGCCACGCTTGGCAGGCGGGTTCGCGATCGCAGTATGATATGATGGTGGAATACATAGAGAACGCTGCTGCCCATTCTCCGGTACGATCCTTAGTCGCCTTTTACGACACCCACGGGAAGTAAGGGGTGGTGCTATTCTTTAAGTCTGGCACCACACAGACAACTGTTGCAGACACAGACAGACACAGACACAGACAACTTGTTTCAGCGGGTTTGAATCTTTCTTCATTTTCCCAGAACACTAAGCAAAAGCAAAACAAGAACTAGTCTTCTTAACAGAATAACTTATTAATAAATTTGTAACACTGAACTTCATTGAGAGGCAGCGTTAAATATTTACAGAAGAGAAGTGCGCTCGGATATGATCGGTACCTCCTTGATTACGTATAGTTAATAACTTTAGCGTTAGCTAATTGACAGGAAGGGTAGACGATGTCACTCTGTTCATTGGAAATTATCGGTTCATTTAACTGTGTTGTTGTAGAATTTGTGTTTGTCCAAGGCTGTGCTTCCTCTACACCGTGTGCGCAGAAACATTATATTTTGGATGACATAACTTATAATTGAGCATTAAAGAATGGGCTCTTTTGAAGTAGAGCCAAATCCTTAGTCGTTTGTTATTTTAAAATCATTGAATTCAATGTACTTACCATTGAGAAGAAGAGATCCTAGCATAATTGATTACACAAAAAAAACTTATTTACATTTGTATTGTTTTTAGGGTTCCGTACCAAAATGATATAACGGAATCCTTATGGTGAGACTCAGTCTGTCTGTCTGTCTGTTTGTCTGTCACACCTGGTTATCTCAAGAACTACTAATGCTATCAATCTGAAATTTGGAACAGTTTTAGATGACGTGTGCCCAACTATTTTGCAAATAAGAAAGATATAAAAATATATGTATATTTATTGCTACAGGGACTGAAAGGGGGTCTGAAAAATTCGAAGTGGGGCTACTAGGGAGTGGGATATAATATAAAAGAGCGCAATTTGCACAATCTCAAATATTTTTTCCTTTTTTTTTTAGGCCACATAGTTTTCGACTTTTGATAAACGACTTTTGATGAACAATGTAAAAAAAATACCGTTTCCCCCCCTTATCTCCGAAGTTTGCAAACAGAAAATCTGAAATAATTCTATGTGATAGGAGTTTATGTAAAGATTACAGAAAAATAAAACGAAGTCTCTAAATAGCACACTTTTTCAGAAATCATCAACAAAAGTTACATTAATTCCACTATCGGTCAAGAGTTATAACAAAAGTTACATTAATTCCACTATCACCGCAGTGCATAGTGTTAAAACTCTTAGAAAAAAAAATTAAAAACATGATGGTACGGAGCCCTCGGTGCGCGAGTCCGACTCGCTCTTCCCCGGTTTTTTTTCCGTTTATACGAGTCTACATTAACTTTATTAATAAAAAGATCTATGCGGTTGAACTCCGCCGTGTCCTCCTAGAGGCGATCGGCAGCGGCGGCGACCTCTCGCGTCCGGCCCTGGTGCAAGCCATGGTCCGGAGCGAAGGAGAGTGGGAGGCAGTCACCTCCTTCTGCGAAGCAGTCATGCTAGCGAAGGAGGTGGCGGGACGGCTCAGGGAGAGAGCCTCCCGTCTCAGCTGCCGCGGGAGACGTGTTCCACGCGCGCCTCAAAGAGATGTCAGCATAAATTGAGGGGCCCCTTAGGGCCCAAGCCTGCAGGGTCAGCGGGATTGTCCGAAAGGGTTACCGCTAGCCCAGAACATAAAGGACTAAGGAAGGAACACGGGTGGGTTTTAGTCAGTAAGAGTCTCTACACTCCCTCCGCCTCGCCCAGAGCAGGGTCTATAATGATTTGCCATCCAAAAAAAAAGCGGTTGATCTATAATATGTAATATATATATATATATATAATAATATTGTATTGTTGTTATAGGTATATTGATCTTATTTAAATTTACCAAAACCGTATCATAAATTAGCAACATGTGGAAACGTAGTGGATATATATTATCATTTACTTATAGCATACTGTATTTCTAGATATAATATACAATGTACGGTTGTTTGTTTTCCCAAATAAAATAAAATATGTATTTCGTTACGGCAGGTACAATCAAAGTTAAAGTTTGGTTGTGACAGTTGCAACCTGCAGCCGGCGATTAAGCAAAATACGAACTTCGTTTGTACGCTTTGTGCAAACTAAGTAGAAGTTAGTGATCGGAGACAGGTACAGTCAGCCTTAAAAAGATGTATACATCTGCATAAATTCATGCAATTGTCTTCAATCTTTGTTCCAAAATGTTGTGTTAATGTGTCGCCATAAAACATATATTATAACTTATTGGGTACTTAAGTGTAGCTTACACATTGATACAATATTATGGAACGAAGATTGTAGACCACAAAATGAATCCTTGTCGATGTTACAGGTGTACCTACATCTTTTTCAGGCTAACTTTACCTCCTTGCGTTGAACTTAGTATTATAGTAGTCGATTGTCCTTCGTGCATCAGAGCTGATTGATGACCTGGCCTTGTTCTAACTACTACTATAGTTATATATATGTATTAAGCTAACTTGCAAGTTTTCTTTATCTCTCTCTAACCTAACAGTTAACGGCCTAAACCGTTACAATTTTACGTCGTGGGATCAAGCCGTGGCTAACCGAAGTTTTCATTGGCAACATAAACCAGCGTTCCAATTGATTTCGACTTCGTTTGTCGCTGCTACCAAGCGGTACTGACTGCCTGAATATCCCAAAATCCCCTATATGACGCAAAACCTAAAACTAACCCAGAAAATCCAATCTACGCCATCGTAAATTAATTCGCTTGGAGCCCTTTGATCGACCACATAGAGGACAATCTAGTTACAGCTACCGCGTCACGTCCAACCAAACGTGTGATGTATATCGAATTGAAATTAATGTGATTTTGACGTGTCGCTGGAGGGGAATATTGGTGCAAGCTCTGATAAATACGGGAACCGAGCTACGTGATTGATTTGATTAGTCAATTTTATCTTCTTCTTCTTTTCTTCTTATAATATAAAATGGTAAACTGACTGACTGACTGATTGTTGATATATCAGCACACAGCCCAAACCGATGGTGTATTCTTTGTAAAGAGTAAGTATCCACTAAGAAAGGATTTTTGGGAATTCTACCCCTAAAGGGGTGAAATATTGGATGGAAGTTTATATGAAAGTCCGTCAGTTTTGAAGTAAGGATCTTCAAATTTTGTGATTAGGCTGAGGATTGAAAATTAATTTATAGGTGTCTCAGCGTTTTTGACAATTCTACCCCCGAAGGGTTAAAAAGGGGGATGAAGTTGTGTATGGAAAGTGCTTAATTTTAGAAGTAAAAATCACTAAATTTATTATCTAGGCTTATAGTTGGAAGGTAACGCAACGGTGTTGTTAGAATTTCAACCCTTAAAGGGGTAAAAAGGGGGATGAAATTTTGTTTTTAATTATATAATCTATATTATATAAATCTCAATAACCTGACTGAAATATCAATGCATAGCCTAAACCGCTGGTCCTAGAGACGTGAATTTTGGAGGGTGTTTTCTTTGTGAAGAGTAGGTATCTACGAAGAAGGGGTTTTGGAAATTCAACCCTTAAGGAGGTGAAAAGGGGGGATTTTGTTTGTATGAAAAATCTTATTCCTTGAGTTAATAACCTTGAAGCTTGCCACGAAACCTACAACAAGGCTCAAAAAAATAGGTGGCTCGTTCAGATGCCAACGTATACGCTTTTATAATAAGCTACCAAGCCACGTTCAAGATCTAAGCCTCAATAAATTCAAATCATTCATTAAACGTAAGTTGTGCCAGAAAGCCTTTTATACCGTTAAAGATTATATTGAGGACAAAAAGGCTGCAAATTTCTGCATTTTAAATGACTTTTTTTTTATATACACATTGACATTAATGATTTTTTTATAAACAATGACATTTGCTTACTTTGTAAAGTTTTTTTTTTTTTTTTTATTGTGATTTGTGAATGTGAAGACGATGTGGGTCATTTTATTAATTTTTAATGTTTTATTTTTCTCTCTGTTCTATTACTTGTTTTTTTTTTCTCTCATGGTCTGGCAGTTTGAGTAATTTATGTGGCCGACCCAAATGTCCTTTCTTTGGTATTGTTCGTCGAATCGTTGAGCTCCTTAAGTCTTGAGTTGAGCTGCACGATTTCTGACAAATGCGTGCACTGACTGGACAGGTCCTCTCAATCTGTGTGGTTCTTTCCTCAAAAGAGCATCTCAGACATCGATCTACATGGTCTTCATATAACCTGACCAAGATTATGTCTGGACTTTAAAAGAGACTGTGACCTCTGAGTTTGTTTCGGCCTTTCTTCTCAGAGTAGTCAGATAGGAAACGCCGACCTCATCTAGTTTTAAAAAAACATGATTGACGTGTAAAAGTGTTTGTACAAACCTACTTACAAAAATAAAATCATTTATCATTTAAAGAATACTTATCTAAACTTAAATACTTATCTTATCTTAACCGTGGCCATCTGTGGTCTTCATCATCAGTTCCACTTCATCAAATAGTGCTTTTCGAGAGCAAATGCACGAGTTACTATAAAAAATACCCAAATCGCTATAGGTAATTAATAATATTTTTTTTTTTTAACTTCAAAGCGCTTTGTGGCATATACCTATCTGTCCGCCATTGTGATTTTTTTTTTCAGAACGGCGGCCACGCATGAAGCCTACATACATCGATATATATATATAGGATACATATTATAATTATCGATTTATATAGATAGGCCTGATAGGACGATGTACAGATAGGCTCCATATGAAAATCTTCAATCCCCTTTAAAAAGATAAAAAATTACGAAAATATCATTCATCATCATTCATCATTCTCCTGCCCTTATCCCAATTTATTTAGGGTCGGCGCAACATGTCTTTTTCTTACATACTTCTCTATTAGTCGTTATCTCGGTAGTCACCCTCTTTCTAACCATATCATCCTTCACACAGTCCATCCATCGTTTCTTTGGTCTTCGTGTTCTACCATAAAAAAACTTGAAATTCCTATCTCTTGTTTTTATTATCAAGTAAACATGCATAATATTTTTGCACGTGGCTGTACTAATAATATATAAAATAGTTAACTTATGGTTTACTGGATCTTTCGGGAAACTGAAATAAAATGTATTCATTCTTGTAAAATAGGTTCTTAATATAATTTCGTATTTAGAAAAAGTAACAATTATCGATATCCATATAAGCGCAACGCATCACTAATGCATTTTTTGACATGGGTCCGTTGCTAGGCAATTTTCTCATATAACAACGGTGATAACCGCCGCCGCCCCGTCGCCGTCGCGCGCACAAACTTTTGGTCAAGTTGGTCTTAAATAGGCGACCATTTCCCTCGATATCCGTGATACAAACATACTTACAGAAAATAAATCATTGATCATTTATCATTTATGCCCCTCAATCTCATTATGAAGTCTTTGGTCAACTGGACCCTCTCGAAATGGACCCACGGGATCACTCAACCCAATCACATTATGAACAGGTCGACAAGTTATATAAACCCAAGACGAATCGCACACACACACACACAAAAGTTATATATTGTGTATAAAATTGAATAATAAAATTCCAAGTACCATAACGACACTCCCATTTTTTAATTCAAGCGTATTCTAACAAAAATATTAATTGATAAATGCTTTTATAGTGTACTTGAGTTCCTAGAATATAAGTTGTAACTCATGAATTGTAGTATCACGACTGTCACATCCATACTAATATTATAAATTCGAAGTAACCTTGTCTGTCTGTCTGTCTGTATGTTACCTTTTCATGCCTAAACCACTGAACGAATTCAATAAAATTTGGTAGAGGGGTAGATTGCATCCCGGGAAAGGTCAGAGGATAGTTTTTATCCTGTTATTCCCACGGGATCGACACTTATGCGGGTGAAACCGCGGGGCGCTGCTAGTTAATAATAATATAACTTTATTTCATGGAAAATACAGATCTAACGTGTAATATAAAGACAGTTTTAAATGAGCTTTGGTAGTAACACAATGCAATACAAATCTAAGAACTAAAATCTGTACACAATATGGAAAACCCTGCCTCTCAAAGTAGGCAACCTGTATCTTGAAAAATTTAATTAATATATGACATTACGATCTTGCATTACGATAGATAATTCTGTCCTTTCTATCATGTCAGGCTAACTATTAATTGCACTCGTGCAATTAATAGTTAGCCCAGATATTGGTAAATAGATTGGAAAAATACTGGTATTCAGCTGCATCCGGTTAGACTGGAAGCCGACCCCAAAATAGTTGGGAAAAGGCTAGGCTGATGATGACATTGGTAAATGGATTGATGATCGTATTAAGTCGATGAGGTTTTCCAGATTCTTCAGGCACAGTAACTTGGTACTGTATTGGGCTATGATTTTAGCTATTGTAAAGCTGTAGTCACTCAGCTTAAAATAAAATAAAAAGGGCAAAAAACACCAGCCAGAAGTGTAATCGTAGTGGTCTATTGATCCTAAGCTCAAAATGGAGTCATCCTTGCTTTGAACTCACAGATATTTTGCGCCAGATAGACGGATATTTGTAAAACAAAACGAGGCAAGAAGGGTGGGTCATGAAAAGCAAAATGTTTATCTGGAACCGTAGTTCGATATCCGACAGATTCGCCTCAGCCTAGCTATGATACAAAACGCTTGTTATCAGTTTCGTCACTTTGAAGTCAAAGAAATAGTTCGGTACCATAGGTACCAAAGGTACCTATTTCTTTATTTTGACAAACTGATTTATTTTACAGCTGACAAAAAAAATAACTGAAAAATCCTTCACCAATGGGATTTGATACGATTAACTTAGCAGTTAACGGTCCATTATGATTCATAATGTTATCCTTTTATGATTCGCCAAAGTGGCCTTTTTAGGCCCCAAGAAGGAATAAAATGGTTTAATTAAAAGATGTTACGCCACGTTCTAAACACTATATTCAAGCCAGTCAAGCTTGCATTTACTTAAGCTATATATTTGAATCGCAGACAAAATTGGTAGCAAAATAGAAGTCTTTACACGTTACATAATATTCCGGAGACAAACAAAGTTTTCTCACCTTTTGTATCGAAAGAGAATGGTCGTGGAGTTTGTTTCGAGACAATGCAATTTATGTGACGCCATGACACTAGGAGCACAGGACATTGTAAACTGCAGCCGTTATGAATATATGTATATCGGGGAAGAGAAGGCTTGTTTTTACCAACAAAGACAAATTGTCCTTATAATAGCCATAGAAGTAGTCATAAAACACGGAATGGAAGCATCTAGAGTTGGCAGTAATTCGTGACGCCGAAAGTGCGTTAAGCGCACAACTTCTGTCACGGCTGCCATTAAAAGCCGTCAGTTTCTATAGGTACGAGTACGTGCGAGTAAATGGTGTCACGTTCGGTTTGTATGACAACGCTGCATATAGCAGCGGCTGCCGTCTGCATGCTCTGTAGTAGTCAGTAGTTGTTTAAAAGCGCTGTGGAAAGGAAATAGTATTTTAATGTGTGTGAAGTCTCTTAGTAGTACCTAATAGTTCAAATCGTGGCAAATATATTAGTTAGTTGGCCATGAGGGTAGGTAAGTCCCCTGACTGCCCACAGATTCGTTCAATAAAGTTGATACTCTCCTAAAAGGACAGTGTTAGCTCGAAGAAACAACCTATAGCTAATCTTTGCATTTTTTCTCAATGCTAGCTGCACACATAAGCTGAACAGTTATCGTCAAAAACGATCTCATAAACTAGCACACGTACTAGCAAACAGTTCTACGACACAATCGTGTACGTTGGAAAACTATCTCTTATCTTCGTTGGAGTGGCTCGTACACTGTGTACCCCCCACCCCTGCCCCCCACCTGCCCCCCTGCTACCTAAGACACGTGGTCACGTAATTAGATGATTTAGATCGCAGATTTACTGCCGCATTGATCCGCAAGGAGGTGACAATTGTTTTTGTATGTGCGTATTGTGCGTGCTTGTTTTTTAAAGGTTTCGGGTTGTGATCGCGGTGTTACACTAAAGATCCTGTTGTATTGTCGGTCGATGGATGATACAACGTGGGAGAAGATGTGGTTTTATGTCCCTTCGTGTAAAATAAGTGTGCGCCCCATATCATATAAAGTTATTTGGTATATTTTCATTTCAATAACGTTCACAAGATAATAATAAACGTGAGACATACCAACTGTTGATATAATTTCTTTACATATAACATTTATATACTATAAAACTTATTTCGTATAACGTTATTGGATATAACGTTTATTTAATCGAAAATCGTTAGGTATATCGTTTAAAATATATTATTCCGACTCGGATAGGTTAGGTTAAAAGGCCTTTGTGGCTTCGTGGACTAAAATATTGTCTTAAAACCGGCCAAGTGCGTGTCGGGCCACGCACAGTGTAGGGTTCCGTAGTAGCCCGTTTTCACAATATAGTACGATTCTATTGTTCTTTATTCTGAATATAATGAATATATGTAATGGTTAAGATATTATGAGTTAATGGTTATAATAACATTATATGACAAGGGCGCCCAGAGTAAAACAAAACTTTAACACATAACGAATCATGGAGGTCATACCTTGCAAGAAAATCTTAACACCGCGATCTACAAAAGTGACGTTACGGCACAACGTCAACTGTTATCGAATATCGATACTAAGTGGTATATCACACGATTTTATATTAGTTAATTGTCTGTTAAGCTTATAGAAATTAGTCACCTTAAAATTATATCAATCGTTTATTATACTAACTAATCATTATATCAAATAAAATTGTAGGTTCAGTTGTTATATCTTGTAAATATTAGAGGTCTTGTAATTATATCATATATTACTTACCCGTAAAATAACGGTATAAATATTATATATACATATATCAGCCCCAGCGTCAACCTCGTTTGATCGGATTGAACATACGAGTAGATAAACGTGGCAGTTGACTATCTGTGCCGTTTAATATGCTAGAATATCTAAGAGTTTGCTGAAACTGATATTTACTCAGAAATTGGTAAACAGTGTAATAACAAAACGCACAGCAAGTTACCATCCCTGCCTAGTTGCTATTCCACCAATTCGCACTAAGCGTTTTCAAATGTCTTTTATAATGCGCACAGCAAAAGAGTGGAACTCTTTACCTGCGTCTGTGTTTCCGAGCGCATACAACCCGAATCTCTTCAAAGTAAGAGTGAACAGGCTCCTTCTGGGTAAGCTCACTCCATTGTCGACTTTGTCTCTGTTACCTCTGACCTAGACTAGAGTCAAGATCAAACCCATTTCAAATAAAAAATTAAAAAAAGTTCAGAGTCCACGACAGTCCAAATAGCTAAACGCAATATACCTACGCATGTACGAGTAGGTACAGTCAACCACGTCAGAGGTAACAACGTTGAACTACGAAGACAGCTCATATTGCTACGACTTCGAGCCTCTGTCGATGGCAAATTGTAGCAATAGATGTGCAGTTATTTGTCCCTTTGGTCGGTTCCAAAAGTATCGGATGAAAATGTAAACAAATGGATCAGAAAATGTAACCTGAAAATGTGGCACTTTCTAGACCACCTAGAAATCTTTCTACAATCTGTCATTCTGTCTTTCGTTTCTAACGATCTTTGTCTAGGTCCTTTTTCACTTAGACTATTTCAGAAGAAAGTTTTCTATCCCAAACTGTCAAAATCACATTGACAACTGACAGTTGTCTAAGTTAGTTAAGAGATTTTGTAATCGCTAAAGACAGTAGAAAACTTTCTACTCGACGGCCACAAAGTATATACGGTTATCTACAAAATCCTGTAACGACTGTCAAAGATCCACGAATCACAGCCGGGGCCAATGGATTAACGTGCTTTCCGAGGCACGGTCACCCATCCACGGACCAACCGCGGCAAGCCACGGACCCCTCCTTATAATGTGACATAATATCAGTAAAAATTAAGAATCAAAAAGAAAAGTAAATCCTATGACAACAAAGAATTCTGAGTCGAATTATGTAAAAGAGTGAATTTCGTAAAAAGTGCAGTTGACTCTTTCTACTTTGCTGCCGTCGTACTGTCTACACGGAACGTCATCTTTGTCTACTGTTCCGTCGACAAACCGGTGCTCATGCTACGCGTGCTGCACGCGTAGCATCATAGAAGCGGGTTTTGTCGACGGAAGAATAGACAAAATGACAGATAGTATAGACAAAATACAATCTACAATTCTGTCTATTCTTCCGTCGACAAAACCCGTGTCTATGGTGGTCAAGCTACGCGTGCAGAGCTCTAAAGGACTTATCTCTATTAAAGGAGTCCAGTTATTTGAATAAGTATTCAAATAACTGGACTCCTTTAATAGAGATAAGTCCATAAGAAAGGTGATCACCTTTACGTTGAATTTGATGTGACAAGCACTACCAAATCCACAATCCCAATCACTACACAATCACTAAATATTATAAAACAAAGTCCCCTGTATCCGGGATTATTTCCAATATACCTATAAGCGGGCGAAACCGTGGGACAAAGCTAGTAGAGATTAATTTTATAACCTTTTTTGTGGTCGATGATTGTTCGATTACAATTTAATAATGTTGGAATGAGGAAGAATCTTTCTATCTGAAATCTTGAATTTCCTGAATTTGAATTTCGTTCCTGAAGCGTGTAACTATAACTCTAAAAAGTATCGTATAGCGGAGTGCTCGAGTGGCGGACGGAGAATTAATTGCCACTGTAGTGTACGAGGGACAAGATGGCGTCGGGTAATAGAAATGTTGTTATGGCGAAGAAGAGGGGAAAGATTTACAGTGAAAAGTGCTCAGATTGAATAATAACGGACTGATGCTAAGGTAATATAAGGACGAATGTTAAAAGAATCATTGTGCACCAATCTTCTGAAAGTGAAGTTTTTGTAATAAATTAAATAAAAGCCATGTTCAGTCAGAGGCATTAATTTTTTAGGAGACTGAGACACTACATTATTTATCCTAGTTATAGATATTTCAAATGGCTGGCAAAGAATGACAATTGTGATTTGAATATACCACAGAGCATCGAAATCGCATCCCTGCTAAAGGCAGAATTGTCAACACCTTCCACACAAACCGAGCGTGTCACAGTTTACTCGTACTGCGACACTATAATGACCTATAGAAAATGACGGTTTTGAATGGAGGTCCGTGACAGAAGTTGAGCGCATAACGCATATTCAATGCCGAGAATTTTATTAATTTCTATACTGCCGTCTCTAGACGCTGCCGGCGCAGCCATTCGATGGTCTGTGGAATACGGTCAGTTTGCTGATTAATCAATTTCCATTTCTTAAACTATTATCTAGACAACACAGGCAGTTCAAAGATTACCAACAAAATAATGTTACGTCTGTAATGTACAGACGCCAGCACATCAAGCTACCGAAACTGTCAAATTTTCCCAATCAACTTTGAACCTTATGCTTTAGCGATAAAGTTGAGAATCTATTAAAGAAATTTGACAGATTGTAGTAGCTTGATGTGCTGGCGTCTGTACATCCAGCGTGGTAGACATTGACAGGGGGCGTTGTTGGTAAACATTTGAAATTGTGTCACAGAAATTGTATTGACAAAAGAAGATGGCGACGTCAGTTCCGATTTTGAGCACGCGCCAAATGAAGGATCATTTGGACGTAGTTATGCAGAAACGTTCCAACCCACAAGTCACCCGAAATCGAGATAATGTGATCAAACTACCTTTTATGACACTTAGCTTCAGATTAGCAAAAAGTTTTCAAGTTTTATGTCTTATATCAGAAAATAATTTTTTCACTTACGTTCCAACCCACAACCTTTATCAAATAATAACTTGTGTAAATTAACTAGAACGTACTATGAGGACAGGAACATTTAATGTTTTACGAAACAGTATATTTATTTTGTTAAAACGCCACATCAACCTTGTAGCGTTTTAACAAAACCATGTTAAACCATTTTATTTTGTAACAAATGTTCCATTTATATTTGGAACGTTTTTGCAAAATTACATTAGCGAGACATAAACGATCCAAAAATTTTGGTAGGTACGTTATGTTTCAGACCTAAATAACATAATTTGAAAACTTAAAAGGTTTCATGAATTTTGCACTATTATATACCTACCTAAATAAAAAACCTGTTTCGAAAAAAAAAAGTTTGAACTTTTTAAAGGGTTCATTTTTAATACGCTTTAATTAGCTTCATCCTTAACTGTTTGCATACACAACCACTAAAAATAAATATTTATAACACGAAAAGAAAAAGTTTATTTTCTTTGTAGTTATTTACCAATAAAATATTACTTGAAACGTTTAATATCATAGACAAAAGAAAAGAATACTAATGACATTAATCCGAAGTTATGCACAACCGTTGCATTTTATAAAAGGCAATTATGGCTCTACAACAGTGGCATCCATAGTGCTTCAGATGACATTGGTCATTGTTGTGTGAGTCTATCTGGCGGGCCCCAACGAGATTTATCAACAGGTCATAGCTTTTCATAAAGACATTATTTTGTACCTAAAGAAAATTATTATTTATTTATTTATTATTTATTTTTATTTTTACAAGTTTATAAAATAATCTTAACTTATTAACTATGCCCCGCAAAACCGTTTTCACGGTTTGTCTGTGGGAACGTGACAAACAGTATTATTAACTATGCTTTATTATCGCAGACATTTTCTAATTTTTCCTAATTAAACTCATTTAAAAATACTACCAAATTACAGTTTACATGCTCTCACTGAAATATATACTTAACGCTTACAAACTCCTAAGAAAAAACAGCTTCAGCAATTTAGCAAATTTGCCTTTTAATTCCTGACCTCATATATCAGCAGGCAATTGGTTGAGAAGGTATGGTACTCTTTTATCAAGTGTTCGGTCGCCAAAATAATTCCTTATTCTAGGTACATCAAATTTCTCTGCTGATACCATCCTAGTAGCGTGATTATGGGTAACCAGCGAGTAACGCTCCCAACTTCCATGACTGTTAACCAAAAGTAGGAATAAGATAGTTAAATAAGATATATTTTGTACCTCGACAGTTTTTCATTGAATGACGTTTTTATGAAGTGTTTAGCTAGCGGGCTCCTGAGGATTATTTTTATTGTTATAATACTTTCAGATCGCCGAATAGTTCTCGGAGCTAAATACTATTTTGTACCTTACAAATCCAAAATTTCGATTTGTGAGCTATACTATTCAAAAGATATTCGTTGTTTAAACAAACGTCCAGCCAGCGGGCCCTTTTATAAATACTACTCTTTTTCATTATACAATTGTGTTAGGAGCTTGAAGCTATTTTGTACCCTACAAATCCAAAATTTTGACTTTCTGTGAGCTATACTTCAGAAGATATTCGTTATTTAAACAAAGGTCCAGCCAGCGGGCCCTTTTATAAATACTACTCTTTTACATCACACAATTACAATTTAGATCATACATTTTATAAAATATAATATTAACATATTATATTCTATAAAATTTAGATCATAAATTTTATAAAATATAATATTAACATATTATAATTTATAAAAATACTTTTTGGAACGTATTTGCAAAATGATTTGGAATGATCGTTCATACAAAAAATAATTTTGCAAAAATGTTCCAATACCATTTTTCCTAATAACCTACCGTTTTAACGTAAATATTCAAAAAAATAGTACATGATTATGTAATGATTGTATTTTAATACAATAAAACCTACAGTGTTCGCCTGTACTAGTTACGGCAAAAAAGTGTACCACTGAAACACTACATAGCGTTTTTCTCAAATTGTAGTCATTGTGGAATGGAACGTTTTCGCATAACTACGTCCATTTGAGCACGCGCCAAATGAAGGATCGTCATCTATTCTTCAAGTGTTACGAACAACATAACGTTTCGTCTACAGTTTGTTTCCAGTTTTTTTTACCTCTGAAGCAGCCAGCAATCTAACAGCAACCTTATTATAATGAGGATAATAATCATAATGATTTTGACAGACTTGTCAGTATCAGCAACCCAACAGTTGAGATCACCGTGATTTAGAACAACACTGATACAAAATCAGAAGTAAAATAACTGTGAAAGGACTGTAGTTTGTCCAGAGCACGTCCGGTCAGCGGCACACGTAATAGGTGCTTGAAGGTACACACGTATCAAATCGGAAAGGGAT
Source organism: Mesoligia furuncula (assembly GCA_916614155.1). Lineage (NCBI taxonomy): Eukaryota > Metazoa > Arthropoda > Insecta > Lepidoptera > Noctuidae > Mesoligia > Mesoligia furuncula. Next base: position 1,553,980 of record OU744790.1, on the reverse strand, counting down.
CGGCACCGTATCGCCTTTCACCTCGCGACAACCTAACGTAAGCACGTAACCAAAGCTCCGATACGTCGACTCGGCTACGGCTAGACGTCGCCGCGCTTACGGCTCGCCGACCGCTGGTTGATGGTGCAGCAAGCATGCCGAAAGGGTGAGAGGGGCAAGAGTGGACGAAGAGATGTAAACTCGGGTACGGAGAGACGTAAGCGCGGGGACGACGAGCCGTAACACACCGCACCGCGGTTCGTGAGCTTGTCCCGAGGCGAGGCGATTACGTTACGATTCCGATTAGTGTGCGTTTTGGTAGGCAGTTTCATACAAAAAATACTGAACAATTCTGACTGAACAACTCGAGTTGATACGGTGCCGTTCCCTTTCCGGTTTGATACATGTGCTATGACCTTAATTGAATGATTGGCTGCACGTCACCCAGCCATGCGGAGCGCACTCATTACCTCAATTTTACCGATTTTTTGGCAGCCCTTTGTCAGAGCTATAAATGCACTGGTTGCTTGCAGTTGCAGTGTAGTACTATGGAGCGGCTGATTGTTTTACCGTTGAGGTATTCTTTATTCCTTTCTTTTTCATTGACATTTACGAGCATAATATACTTATAGGTACTAACGCAAAACTCAAAACTGATTTGCATGTAAAAAAACTATTGAAACCTAGGTCATAGTAGTATGGGTTCGAAAATAATATTCGTAACACCATACTAACAATACATTAGGGGAAAATCGTTTTGAAGCTTGCGTACTAGTGCAAGGTATTTACGGTCGTGGCTGCACGTATAATATTTTGAGATTGTTAGCTTATAGATTATGTAAATATATTGTTAGAAAATAATCAAAGTCAAAGTCAAAGTATTTATTAGTGTGTTTTGTGGTGATACAATAGGTCTTATAATTAGGATATGGTAACTCAAAAAAGTACCCATTAGCATACACTATTTAGCAATTTAAGAATATAAAATCAATATTACATACAAATTAACATAAACACTAGGTACTTCGAATACAATCTATTTTTATAATTAATAAGTCAAGTTTTTGAGTTGTCAAGCATAAATACATAATTATCATTTAGTTTACTTATTACATTTTGTCAAAAAGGAATTCGTCAATGGTATAATAGCATTAATCTAAAATGTTTTAGTCGACCCCGTGTGCAGTATTGTCACAAGTGTGCACATTATTATAAATCCTCACCCACCGTATCTCATATTTCTCCTAACCGGGACGCGCCATATTGCTTTCAAGTTTCAATTAACCATTCACAGTTCCATCTCGTAGAAACATGATAAGCGTGGCAGTATCCTTGTTACTATACCCAGTGGACTAGTTCGGGTGAGAGGGCCTTGACCCGGCGTACGATTTACAAGTCAAGTTCAATTGGATTTTCTGAAACATTGTTACGTCTCGGATATCTATGGTAAAGATAAAGATAAGATAAAAATATTTTATTTTGAAAATATGAGTACAGTACATGGTGATAAAGGGAAATAGGTTCAGCCATATTTTACCAGTAGGCATGCAAAAGTTACAAAATAAAAATTAATCCACTAACTAAATAGGTACTAAACTTTAACAAACAGAATAAGAAACAACATAAAACCAAACATAATTCTTATTTAAAATATGATTGTAAACAGTCTAAGGCGGTTTGTTACACGTCCACACGTTAACTTAACCGCGAATGTACAGGGTTATTGGATAATTGGCATTAACAACCTCTTAAGAGGTTGCCTCAACCTCTTAAGACTTTTACTATGGGACCAAATCTGAAATCGCGAAAAAAAAAAACAGCTGTTCCCTATATTTTGACGAGTTATACGAACTTAGATGTAGGGAACAGCTGATTTTTTTTTCGCGATTTCAAAGTTGGGTCCCATAGTAAAAGTTGTTCATAATGATGAGTACAATGACCTCTTAAGAGGTTGTTAATGTTTTACTAATAACCCTGTACATACGTATGTATGTATGTAAAATGGCGCTAACTATCGTCAACCCAAAAAAGCGTTGTTTCAAAATACAATGACAAAATTTATTATAGACTTGCAGTACGTCAAATAATAAGGGTACCTACGTAATCGTTATTATTCGCCATACGTATGTTTGAAACAACCGGCCCTTTTAGTTTCAATTTTTAAATAATGATTGCGGCAATTCTTTCCAAATTTTAGGTATTTTATCATATATGACCGGTTAGTTAGAGTAAGGTTTAATTTTGATATTTGAATGTTTTATCTACGATCAACTTACTATTTCCGGATGATAACGGCCTCTGAGTCTGAGCTATGTCTAAGGAGATGAGAGGCTGATCACATTAAGCGCTAGCTCGTGGTACATTAGAAAAGCAATCCAAGACGTTTGCCTAAAAATCGTTGCGTTAATTAGAAATCACGATCCCTGTGTACACGTAACTACTACTAAGTACAGACGCCAGCACATCAAGCTACTACTAAATCTGTAAAATTTCTTTAATAGATTTTCAACTTTATTGCAAGGTTGATTGGCAAAATTTGACAGTTTCATGTCGCTGGATGTGCTGGTGTCTACAGGAAAAGTTTTTAACCAGTGCGCAAATTTTGACATAATAAACTTGAATATATTTTAATAAACACGTATTTTTTGTTTTAATATGTTTCAATAGTAAAAAATTAAGTTAACGCTTACGAGACTTGTTTACTCAGAAATTTATTTTATGGACGTCGCTTGCCAGTCCGTCGACCGGTCGCCCGATTCACGCCGCGCGTCGACCGGTCGCCTGACGCGCCAGCTGCTATCAGAAGTACTCACGCGCGCTCGCGGATTATTGACCCCAGTTTAGCGCTACAATTTTTTAAGTTTAGACTGTGTAAAGTTATTTGTAAACGTAATTTTTCGTAAATTCTAAATTATCCTTCATACTTTCATGGGCTTAGGACCATCAAAATTCAGAAAATAAATCATAATAAGTAAGAAAGTACTTAATACGTTTTAGTCCATTCAAAATAAAACATTTAGGTATGATAGGTACTTAGACATGATACAATTTGCGTCAATGTCTAATCAAAGAGAACCTAAGACACTAAGATTGTTTATAATTTCTTCTTACCTCTACATTTTATTAATCACAATAATTTTAGGTTTTGTTCGAAGTGACCTCCTCCTTTTTCAAGGCATAAACGTGCACGTTTAAATAAGTAAGCATTTAGTTTGTTTAGGACACTAACACCACTTTTTACTTCATTGAAAGCGTTAATTATTTTTTCTTTCAAGTCATCTAGACACACGGCATTTCACTTGTTTCATACACCTTGGTTTGCTGCTAAAATTGTCCTCTCATTAGGGACCGTGGGATTGAGGATCCCTTCGGCTCGCATACGAGGTACGCTCTCCCTTTCGTATCTTCTTCGTGCTGCTCGTAAATTTTCATTGCTTAACAAATACACTCGCACCATTTCATAATACTCGCGGTGAGTAAAATGAGACATTGTCACTACGCTAGTCTACGCGGCACGCGCGCAGGGACGGCGAAGGGACATCCGACCTCCGCTTCCGCAAGTGACGTACTGCATGTGCATGCGTTTTGTTTATCAAACGCCGGCGCCGCGCCGCATGCCCCCGCACCCCCCTCTCGTGCGCTGGGCTGGTCCAGCGGCCGGCGGCCTTCGCGTTTTCATTCATGCTCATTCATAGTATGTATTACTATTAAATTATATCCATGTCTTGCTTATTTCAAATTGGGACAAAGTGGAAAAATGAAAAAAAAAAAGTCATAAACTAAAAATGGAAATGTGTTCTATTGCTTACACTGAGCCACCAAAAAAATTTTGCGCACTGGTTAAAAACTTTTCCTGTATACATGCATGGATTTAGGATTCTGAGTTCCAATTCATTGGTATTCTGGATCATCAAGACCGGTTTACTGCCTATGGGCGTTTGTGCACTACAAGGAATTTTACTGTCCGGCAGTCCGATTTTATTTTTTTATTATGGCGTGCCATATGGGACCGTAAAAAATCGGACTGCCGGACAATAAAATTCCTTGTAATGCACAAACTCCCTTAGGTTCTAAAATTTTATTAACATTTAAGTGTACACATAAAAATCAGGAAATTCGATCTAATCTAATGAGCGTTTTTGGAGATTGTTATCATGAATTCAGTACATAATGCTGAACCCCGCTGCGTTGTATTCTTTATTTGAAATAAAGTGAGCTGTTCCACACATTGTGACCGCGTAGTTATTACACTTTTCTATGAAACAGCGGATTTGTTCTGATGATCGTGAACAAATAAATATACGCTCGAGGGTCCTAGAATCATGTGCTAAATTAAGTTAACTAAGTTACAGTTTGCGTGTCTATGTCCGTGCCACCCTATTATTACCATCTTTCATCAATTATCCAATCTATAAAGTATTTGAATGCTTATTTTGGACCAATAAGAACCTAGAAATACTTAAGCTTAAATCTAGTTTGTAGGAATACTCCGATGACTCATTCCGATTTTGTCAAAACTCGAGACGATTGGTTTATTGAGAGCTATTCGTATTAATTTCAGAAATATGTCTAGACTGGCTGATATATCTATATCTACAACGTCTGTATAGGATAGTTTGAAACTGAAAGAAAGCTCCCAAGTCTGCACCTTGAGAAAACTGTATTTTAACAAGTTATTTAGTGGCATCTCGCAAGATTGGAAACTACTCCACAAACTTTAGTAAATAATATGAAACTGAAACTTAAACATGCTGAATTTTCTCCAAAAATTCGTAGCAACTAGTACCAGGCGCCCAGAAGACACGGAGATATATTTTTTTCAGTTCGTCGTACACCGTACGCAAACAGCACACAAAAGTAATATCTATTGTAATATCGTACCTTTTTCGTATCAATGGAATAACACCTCATTCGTCAAAAGGAAAGGAGGAAGTTTATGAGGAAAACACCATGTATTGTACTGACGTTTATGATTAAGGAAGTAAAGGGGGACACGGAACGAAGAATAATTTATTTAATTTATTAACTCGGCGGGCGTCCGAAATTGTCAGAATGTACAGAAGGAAAATATTTGAAACTGATACAGTGAAATGATTATCTCAGCATTGGCTAATGTAGGTCAATTAATAGGTATAGTTATTATATAGCAATTTGCTTTTGGCAGCACATCGTGCAGTTCTGAAACCTGAAAGTCAGAAACATATCGTATGATAACCCCTACATACAGCTACATAACACAGTTAATAGTCTGTCTGTCAACAGGTTGAGGACGACATGTTCCAACAAATGACCCATGTTCAGTGTATCTCTCATTGTGTCATGCCATCTGTACGTGAAGCTTGTAACCCGTCGATCAACGCGCAGATCAGACACGCGGTGATGTGTCGGACGACAACGGAAAACAATACATGTTATGTGTACGCAACACGGTTGTCGGATTGCTTCGATATGATTATATTCAAGTGAAATAAGATCATGTATAAATATAGAAAAACCATGCCATTAACATTCGGGGATAAATTGTGTGAGTCAAATACTGTTATCTTTTGACCATTCATTCAGACAAAAAGTTACTTTGTCGACTTATACATGAAACCTTCAGAATTATTAAACCAGACAAGTAATAGGCCAGGATACAAACACCATAAATAGGGTGAAACTACCGACAAAACATCACTCCTGACAACTAGCAAATAAAAAGATAGAAAAAGTTTTTCGGCTCTCACGAACTGTTGGCAAAATGGAACAACTGTTGAAAAAAGTAGAAAATATCCACCACAGGGAGCAGCCACAACACAAGCCAGTCTTTTCACAAAGTGACGGACGGAGGCGCGGGTAAAAGGATATCCCTGTAAAAGGGATAATTATTCTTTAAGGATAGTGAATTGCACGGGCCCGGGACATATCCGTTATGCCATTGATTGATACTCATCACGCTACTGAGTTTAACATCGCGTGTCTACTTAGTTTTATTCATGCCCATTTCAAGATGTATTATGTTATTTTACCGTTTAATAATATTTTTTTAACGCTAATTTAAGGTTTTAAGAGGTTCCAAAAACGACATAAAACGCAACCTTTAAAGTCTGGACCAACTTTTTCTTACGTAAAAGGTTCCCGTTGATTGCAGCCAGATTGCGGGAGAAGTCTGCCTTTACTAATACTTACTCGAGAGCCCTTCTTATATGAATGAAAGTGAAATTGTCTCGTGATTATGGAGTGTCGCTATCTTTTCCCATGTGTGCCGTAACAAGCAATTAGGGGATCAGATGGAGAGGCGGCAGTCTCCATCGACATTAATAAAATGTCAATATGTTCACGTTTGTGATGAAGTACGCATGACGTGTTTTAAGAGAAAAAAATTAAAGCGTGAAAGCTAACGTAAAATTGATACAATATTATATTATTGTTATATTTAATTATTTCAAAACGGAATAAAAACGTTTTCAGCGCTTTATATCGGCACCAAAATCTGACAAGATATTCAACGTAATTGTTAACAAAGTCTTATCCCCGCGATCTTTACGTCCAATCTTAGAAACAAGCAGGTGAGCCGCCGCCGCCGGCTTCTCTCTTATATCCAGATATTTACGTTGTTAACTTTAAAGTGAATTTCTTTTACAATTTTCAGTTTTAATTGTGCGCCTTCTTTTGTTGAAGAACAATTGAATTTTCTTCAATTTCCCATTCGCCGAGTTTGTGTAGGAAATGAGAAACAACGCGGTAACCGCCTGTCTTCGTGGAATATTACGGGATTAGGACTTTTTGTAATCGACTTTTGAGGGTCGCGTTCTTGTTTTCTTGTAACGTAATTACTTAAAGATTGTTAACAAAGAACGGTTTCAAGTTCTTATCTTAGAAATTGAAAATGGGCTTATTTTGTTGGCACTGTTTACAAGCTTTGTATTTTAATAATCATCAAAAAAAAATTGACATTTCATTTTAAACAATATGTTTAAAACAGCGTGCCAAAATTATAAATTATATAAATAAATTAAAAAGAAAGGATTTAGTAAAAATAATACGATACGATATAAAAACATTTTTATTTAATACGTGATTTCGTTCGTGATTACGAAAACAATGTTTGTTATGATGAGAGGCTGAGAGAGCTTTTTCACGCTATTTTAACCATAGGTACACACATGACGTGCAAAAGATGAAGGTGAAGAATGCACTGATAAATTCATTTAAATTGTTTGTGATTCTCAAAACTTTTTTTTATTACCAAGTTTATGACTGCTCGATCCCAAGGCAAATTATAATAATAAAGTAAACGTCACAACACCTAAAGGCTTCAAGTGTCAATTTCTTCGAAAAGCAATTTCAGCCACTCGACTCATCGCTATCCTTTTAACCAAAGATTTTTCTCTAAGACCATCACACTGCAAATGACGTGCAATGGAGACTTACTACATTCAGCATTGGGTAAAAACAGAATGAAAGAAGAAGATGAAAAGGCTTTGATAATTATTTCATTGTAACTGTTTGTGGAGCGATTTTAACTTGTCACTTATTAAATAACTATTATTATTAAATAACTTATTAAATCACTATTATTATTAATTACCTATTATTAAATAACTGTTATTCACAACTGCTTCTTTTGTCTGGTGGTCGCAAGCGCTACTGCTGAACGTGAGTTTCTAAGTTTGATATTCCGGTCAGACCAAGTGTTACTGAGTTTGTCTACCAGCGCAGAGTCTGAATTTGTGCCTAATTGGAAATAGGCTCGCCCCGTATTTCATATAGCTTAAATACAACTGAAAAAATGCGGGTGTAGTGTGCTACACACACCACTGCCTAACCCTCTGTTGAACACGGGCAGTCGGGCATGTTATGTTATATTATATGTTATTGTTTGAAGGTTCGCAACCGCTCCATCCTAAGGCAAATTATTATAACAAACGTAATATTACCCACGAGCCCAAACGACAATTTCACCAAAAAGCAATTTCAGTCAGTCGACTTATCAGTATCACCACAGCGTCATGTCCCACTCACCTCCTCGCGTGTACCGCAAGTGTCACGTGCCGTCTCCGTCCTTTACCGGAGACTAATGTTCGTCCATTAGGCAGCACATTTGATGTTAGGATTCAAAGTATTTAGTGCGGGGGACGTTACAAATGCCACGTCGTTTGTACAGACTAAGTCTCGCCCTTACCTGTGTCTACATGAGGGCGGGACTGGGTGATGAGATATCGCGGGTGCAACTATAAAGGCTCCTGCGACTTGCGGTGCCTTTGTGTCGCGCGCGATTTTATCGCGTCTCACGCCTGTTTGAAGGAGCCTTAAAGACTGCAAAAAGCTTTTGCTCTGTTACATCAGTTCAATATCAATATCTTTAAAAGTAGGTATATTGTTCACATTTTTCGTAAAACGAAACGTCAAAATCTTATGTTCTCCTTAACAAACCAAACACGTGGGAAAACAAGTAAAAAACGTTTAGTTATTTGATTAGTCCACGAAAGTTCTAGGAGAATAACAAACACGTAATAATAGTGACATTAAGCTACGCTTGCCGCGGTTGGTCCGTGGAGGGGTGACCAACTTTACATACCAAGGTGCCTCGGAGAGCACGTTAAGCTGATGTTCCCGGCTGTCATTCGTAGATCTTTGACTATTGTTACGGAACGTCAGAAGCCCGAAAGTCTGAAAACCAGTCTTACAAAGGGGATAATCGTGTTACCCAGTAACTGGGTTGTGGCGGTCAGATAGGCAGTCGCTCCATGTAAAATAGTGGTATTGAGCTGCATCCGGTTGGATGGGAAGCCGACTCCAACATAGTTGGAGAAGGCTAGGCAGATTGATTTTTGAGCTATAGTGACTTTCTATGCATGCTTAGGACAGTAGATAGCCATGTTCTTTCTATGCTTGCTTAGGGCAGTAAATGGCCATGTTCTTTCTATGCTTGCTTAGGGCAGTAGATAGCCATATTCTTTCTATGCATGCTTAGGGCAGTATAGATAGCCATATTCTTTTTACGCATGCTTAGGGCAGTAGATAGCCATGTTCTTTCCAGACCATTCTCGGGTTTGGCTTATAACTACCACCTGAGTACTGTCCCACTGCAGGGGCTGCCTATTTTCATATAACAGAGAAGACACGAGGCCACGCTCGTGTCTTCTCTGTATTATGACAATAGGCCATGGTACATGAAAATATCACCACGGACGCTCAAGGATCGCGATACCAAACTTATATTAATTTGTTGATGTTTTTCCTTCACCGAAGTCAGTAATGTCCAAGATAAACTTAGAAAGTACATAATTATGAATTGACAAAATTCACATTGGTAGTTGCCCCGATTTGAACCCACAACCTCGTATATAAGCGGGCCTTAAACCATGTTTTCTGGTAAGCCAGTGGGGGTTATTAGAAAACATGATACAGTGCATTTTTGTAAGCCCGCTCCGCTCGTGGGTGTCCGCTTCACAACAACACCGTGACATTAGTTGCGCTCAGCCCGTCACGACGCCGTCACGTCGTCGACGGATCGCGGACTCTGGCGCCGACGCTTAGCAAAGATTTAACGTAATTAACAATCGCTGGATAAGGAGTCCGGAGATTTGTTCAGCTTTTCATTTACTTATTACGTTTGAGTTCAAGGAAATTGGTTTAATCTAAGTGCTTCTGTATTTTCATGGACAGATGTTTTTAATTTGATGTGACGGGCGTTTTGAAATTAATGTTCTTGTTTAATTATTCAAATTCAAATTTTCATAATTATTTATTTTGGTGACAACTAGATGCACCGGTTATTATACAAAAACTTAGAAACTATTGTTAGTACCTAATTAAATACAATAACAAAGGACAACACTCATCTTAAACATCACAAATCACAAATGCCCCTGTGCTGACACACCCCACCCCATCAAAATAACCAACAGGGAAATACCTCCCTAAAATATCACCAGACGAACGAAATGCCTCAAAACAGGCACGCACATCTTCAGCTATAGTTTTCAGGATGCTGTTGTGACTCCCGCGCACCTTCCTCATAAGTGACACGACTTTTTCCGGATGAAGACATGAAAACCATCAGGACCTGCAAAATTATGTCTGAGCGTGTGTAAGCAGTCTATAGATAGAAGTTTGATTGTTGACTGCCACGTCAGCTTGCGAATGGAACGTTGTAGACAAGGTTGCAGGATTGATTGGTTGAATGATACTAGTTAAATATTGTTGAAATAGTACCTATTAATTACCAGGAATATAATGAAGGAAATGAATGCTGGAAATACTGTAGTAGTATAGCAGTGACAACTGTCATCCTCAACAGAATAAAAACATTATCATGGAATTTATTTATTTTTTTTATTTTCCTTTATTGGCCAACCAACAATTGTTTACACTGTAAATATTTAAAGTAACTATACCATAATCTAGGGTTAGTGTAACAATTTCTTACAGGTTAGCACCGCATGCTCCATAAACATATTAGTGTGCCACAAGCACTGTACTTTAAAATTGAAATTAATATCTATTTAACTAAAAGCTAAAATTATACATTAACAAGTTTAAATTAACATTACGTGATGGAATATAAAGCTAAGATAAGACAGTAAAAATAAAACCCAATAGAAAACAAACAGCGACACAACAGAATGAAGAAAAAAAAAATGAAGTTAAACACTGCTAATAGTTGTTCTATGAAACTTGGCATATGAGTCAAAATGCACGTCGACAAGATCGCTGCAACTATTTAACAATTTGCAAAGACGAGGAACAACAGAGTTTGCACCAAGTACTGTTCTGCGGAGTGGAGGGTGTAAAGGAGTAATAGGAACACGAGGGAGTCTAGCAGGAGCCCAAAACTGGAACTTGGATAGTAATAGAGGACAATCAATTTTGCCTCGTAGTAGTTTGTATACAAAGCTGGAATTAATTATTATTCTACGTTTCTCAAGTGAGTCCATCTTAAAATAAGATAGTCGGGCATCATATTATGATCGTATCCTTTTTGCATTTCCACTGGCATAGGCTAGATGCCAGAGGAATCTCTTTTGTATTCGCTCCAGTCGGAGGATGTGCATGGAGTAATGAGGTCTCCAAATTGTACTGCAGTATTCTAAGACACTACGAACGATACAGTTGTACAAGAAGATCTTTGTCCGATTGCGTTTAAAACCAGAAACATTCCTTATTACAAATCCCAGCATTCTAGAAGCCTTTTTGACAACGCCCTCAACATGAGGTACAAATGTCAGGGCTTTGTCAAAAACAACTCCTAAATCTCTTATTTGATCAACCTCCTGGATAAAATTTGGGCCCACATTATATACACTAGCCGTCAATTTCTTTTTCCGGGTGTATTTTACGTGGTAGCACTTTTTTACGTTTAAGCTCATTCCATTATCGTTACACCAATCAACCAACGAGTCAACGTCCCTCTGAAGTAATGTTATATCATTTTGAGATTCGATTATCCTAGAGAATTTAAGGTCGTCTGCGTACATATAACATTCTGAAAATTTTAAGCAGTGCGGGATATCGTTAACGAAAACATTAAATAGAACAGGCCCAACATGTGAGCCCTGGGGAACCCCTGAGGACGTCTTGTAGGTTCCAGATTGGAACCCATTAACTGCAACAAAGAAGAAACGATTTTCGAGATAAGATTTTAACCAATTGTAGAGTGTACCGGTGATTCCATATGCAGATAACTTTGACAGAAGTATATGGTGGGGCACGCGGTCAAAGGCTTTGCTAAAGTCTGTGTAAATCACGTCAATCTGCTTGCCACGGTCAATGGCATCCGATAGCATTTCTGTAAAAGTCGCCAGATTAGTGCAAGTAGACCTAGAGCCTACGAAACCATGTTGTGAAAGGTTTAAATAAAGTTTGAAGTGTGCCTGAATGTATGGACAAACTAAGGATTCGAAGACCTTGGCAAAAGTTGACAAGATAGAAATAGGTCTATAATTTTTGACGTTGTCCTTTTCATCACTCTTATAAATTGGGATAACCTTTGCTTTTTTCCATAAGTCAGGGAAAATACCTGAGCTAAGGGATTTATTAAAGATCAGTGTTAAAGGTGATACCAACGCGGGGGCACACTTATAAATAAATATTGGTGGAATACCGTCAGGGCCAGCGCCTTTACGGAGATTCAATAATTTGAGCTTGTTCAGCACGCTATCGCGATCAATCACAGGTGCCGTTAGTGGAAGACTGTTGTTCTTCATATTATGAAGAAAATCGGACTCCGGTTCACTGTTGGTCGCTTTCGCATCGCTAAACGCGGAGGAAAAATTTGACGCAAACATTTCGCATATTTGTGGACCATCAGATGTAAATACGGTTCCGTTAGTCATAGTGGCAGGAAAAGAGCTAGAGCCACCTTTTTTATTCTTTATGTATGCCCAGAAGCGGTTCGGATTTTTGGGGATTTCATTTTCTATATTTTTTATGTAATTATTATAACAGTCAGTAGCCAATCTGGAACAACGTTTGCCTAATATTTTGAGTTCGAGTTCATCCCTAGGGTTCTTATAGATTTTGTAACGAGATCTTATTTTTTCCTTTTCTGTCAAAGCTCTTATTAAGCTTTTATTGAACCAAGGAGGATATTTTTTATATTTATGAGTAGGTTTGGGTGGTTCGTGCGTATGTATAATATTTAGAAGCCTGTCATAGAACATAAGAAGCATTTCATTAACGTCAGCCTTGTCCTCAAATATTTGATACCAGTTTACATCATATAAACTCTCACAAATTTTTTTGTAATCAAGTTTATAATAATTCGTTCTTAACGTCAGAGGGTTGTATGGAAGTCGGGATTCTTCACTCGCTTTAAGGAGAATTTCGATTGGGGGGTGGTGGACATCGATATTGCTGAGGGAGTTTAGGACCGCAGTAACGCTACAAGAAGGCAAATCAGATAACACAAGGTCTAATATTCGTCCAGACACGTTCATAATGCCATTAAGTTGTGTCAACTTATGCATGTGAGTAAAGTCTATCAGTACATTACTAAAGCCAGGAGGAGTATAATTATTCACTGAGTCATAAACCAAGTTCCATTTTATGTTGCCTAGATTAAAATCACCGATAATACAGGCGTGCAAGTCTGTCTGTTCGAGTACCACATTACAACACTCCAAAAAACTTTCCAAGGTACGTAATACAAGGGGCGGTGGCAAATAGACTGCGCACAGAGCTATTCGACGGAAAGATTTCATAAACGGTACCTCAATAGTTATTCAAAGGTCCTCACATTGGCTTTCCCAGTGAGCCATTCGTTTTGAATTAATTTTCTTTGATACGGCGATTAATACACCACCTCCATCCTTTTTCCTACCATCTCTATCTCTTCTGTAAACTATATATCTATCGTCAAAAAGCTCCGCGCTCAGAATATTACCATTCAGCCATGTTTCAGTCAATACAACAATATGGAATCGTGAATACGATCACAAAGTTAGTACCTAAAGGCAGCAGTTTGTTACTAAAAGAGTTTTTATCTCGATCCCGCGCAGGCTAAGCGTTCAAATAGTTTTTTTACTCTCATGGTATGTAGCTCCCTAGCGGCAGTAACTCGGCTTTGAGCATTATGTTACGCTGGCTTAGGCTCGCCGTACACCCCCTACACACCTATAGGGACGTAGAGATACAGTGCTGATAAGGTTCACGACATAGTTTTTACATTTCTATGGTTCACGATTAAAGTTGTTAACGTAATGAGATTTTAGTGATTGTACATTCTTGTAAAAAACTTGTAAAAGCTTGTTTCAAAAGTATCTGATGAAAATGTAAACAAATGGATCTGAAAACGTACTTAAAATGCCAGTTTGCAGTAGAAACTGATAGTAGTAGATATTTAAAAACTTAAACCCGAAATTATCATTTTAAATCATCTTAAAGATGTTTTTAATTTTGACAATTGAGGTTATAACCTCATTTTTCTTCTATAATATAATGTTATTCAAACAATTATTGTTGGAAAATCATCTGTATTTAGAAGGTTTTAACTTTAAGTTCAAACTGTGTAGGTATGTGTAAAGAATGTGTTGTTTAGTTAATATTCCCTTAAATGTATGGTTGCGTAAAAATTACACCACAACATAAACTTGTGGAACAGACCATACACTCACTGTGTTAATATCATCATAATAAT